>CAJQUW010006637.1:0-607501 GCA_907163375.1 Prostheceraeus crozeri
TATTTCTATCATACAAACAGATAAAACTTTATTCTTAATATACACACACTATTGAAACTTCATTCTTAACTTGTAAACTATTGAAACTTTATTTTTAACTTGTTAACGGTTGAACCTTTGTTTTATTTCTAACATACAAGCAGCTTAAACTTTATTTCCAACATACACACTGTTGAAACTTTATTTTTAATCTGTAAACTGTTGAAACTATATCTTTCACTTACAAATAGTAGAACGCTTAGTCTAACTTGCAAACTATTAAATCCTGCAATCATATTTTAACAAACAGTTACACCTTTATTTCTAACATATACACTATTGAAACTTTATTTCTAACTTGTAAACTCTTGAAACTTTATTTTGATATACAAACAGCTAAAACTTTATTTCTAACGTATACACCATTGAAACTTTAGTTTTTATCTTTTAAACTCTTGAAACTTTATTTTGTTTCTAACATGTAAACAGATAAAGCTTTATTTCTAACATATACACTATTGAAACTTTATTTCTAACTTGTACACTGATGAAACTTTATTTCTAACTTGTAAACGGTTGAAAATTTGTTTTATTTCTATCATAGAAACAGATAGAACTTTATTCTTAACTTGTAAACTGGTGAACCTTCATTTTATTTCTAACATATAAACAGATAGAACTTTATTCTTAACTTGTTAACTTAAACAGATAGAACTTTATTCGTAACTTGTAAACTGGCGAAACTTCATTCTATTTCTAACATATAAACAAATAGAACTTTATTCTGAACATGCACACTATTGAAACTTTATTCTTAACTTGTAAACTATTGAAACTTTATTTTTAACTTGCAAACTATTGAAACTTTATTTTTAACTTGTTAACGGTTGAAACTTTATTCTATTTCTAACATACAAACAGATAAAACTTTATTTTTAACTTGTAAACGGTTGAAACTTTGTTTTATTTCTAACATACAAACAGATAGAACTTTATTCTTAACTTGTAAACTGGTGAAATTTCATTCTATTTCTAACATATAAACAGATAGAACTTTATTCGTAACATACGCACTATTGAAACTTTATTCTTAACTTGTAAACTATTGAAACTTTATTTTTAACTTGTAAACGGTTAAAACTTTATTTTTAACTTGTAAACGGTTAAAACTTTGTTTTATTTCTATCATACAAACAGATAAAACTTTATTCTTAATATACACACACTATTGAAACTTCATTCTTAACTTGTAAACTATTGAAACTTTATTTTTAACTTGTTAACGGTTGAACCTTTGTTTTATTTCTAACATACAAGCAGCTTAAACTTTATTTCCAACATACACACTGTTGAAACTTTATTTTTAATCTGTAAACTGTTGAAACTATATCTTTCACTTACAAATAGTAGAACGCTTAGTCTAACTTGCAAACTATTAAATCCTGCAATCATATTTTAACAAACAGTTACACCTTTATTTCTAACATATACACTATTGAAACTTTATTTCTAACTTGTAAACTCTTGAAACTTTATTTTGATATACAAACAGCTAAAACTTTATTTCTAACGTATACACCATTGAAACTTTAGTTTTTATCTTTTAAACTCTTGAAACTTTATTTTGTTTCTAACATGTAAACAGATAAAGCTTTATTTCTAACATATACACTATTGAAACTTTATTTCTAACTTGTACACTGATGAAACTTTATTTCTAACTTGTAAACGGTTGAAAATTTGTTTTATTTCTATCATAGAAACAGATAGAACTTTATTCTTAACTTGTAAACTGGTGAACCTTCATTTTATTTCTAACATATAAACAGATAGAACTTTATTCTTAACTTGTTAACTTAAACAGATAGAACTTTATTCGTAACTTGTAAACTGGCGAAACTTCATTCTATTTCTAACATATAAACAAATAGAACTTTATTCTGAACATGCACACTATTGAAACTTTATTCTTAACTTGTAAACTATTGAAACTTTATTTTTAACTTGCAAACTATTGAAACTTTATTTTTAACTTGTTAACGGTTGAAACTTTATTCTATTTCTAACATACAAACAGATAAAACTTTATTTTTAACTTGTAAACGGTTGAAACTTTGTTTTATTTCTAACATACAAACAGATAGAACTTTATTCTTAACTTGTAAACTGGTGAAATTTCATTCTATTTCTAACATATAAACAGATAGAACTTTATTCGTAACATACGCACTATTGAAACTTTATTCTTAACTTGTAAACTATTGAAACTTTATTTTTAACTTGTAAACGGTTAAAACTTTATTTTTAACTTGTAAACGGTTAAAACTTTGTTTTATTTCTATCATACAAACAGATAAAACTTTATTCTTAATATACACACACTATTGAAACTTCATTCTTAACTTGTAAACTATTGAAACTTTATTTTTAACTTGTTAACGGTTGAACCTTTGTTTTATTTCTAACATACAAGCAGCTTAAACTTTATTTCCAACATACACACTGTTGAAACTTTATTTTTAATCTGTAAACTGTTGAAACTATATCTTTCACTTACAAATAGTAGAACGCTTAGTCTAACTTGCAAACTATTAAATCCTGCAATCATATTTTAACAAACAGTTACACCTTTATTTCTAACATATACACTATTGAAACTTTATTTCTAACTTGTAAACTCTTGAAACTTTATTTTGATATACAAACAGCTAAAACTTTATTTCTAACGTATACACCATTGAAACTTTAGTTTTTATCTTTTAAACTCTTGAAACTTTATTTTGTTTCTAACATGTAAACAGATAAAGCTTTATTTCTAACATATACACTATTGAAACTTTATTTCTAACTTGTTAACGGTTGAAACTTTGTTTTATTTCTAACATACAAACAGATAGAACTTTATTCTTAACTTGTAAACTGGTGAACCTTCATTTTATTTCTAACATATAAACAGATAGAACTTTATTCTTAACTTGTAAACTTAAACAGATAGAACTTTATTCGTAACTTGTAAACTGGCGAAACTTCATTCTATTTCTAACATATAAACAAATAGAACTTTATTCTGAACATGTACACTATTGAAACTTTATTCTTAACTTGTAAACTATTGAAACTTTATTTTTAACTTGCAAACGGTTAAAACTTTGTTTTATTTCTATCATAGAAACAGATGAAACTTTATTCTTAACTTGCCAACTGGTGAAACTTTATTCTTAACATACACACACTATTGAAACTTCATTCTTAACTTGTAAACTATTGAAACTTTATTTTTAACTTGTAAACTCTTGAAACTTTGTTTTATTTCTATCATAGAAACAGATAAAACTTTATTCTTAATATACACATACACTATTGAAACTTTATTCTTAACTTGTAAACTATTGAAACTTTATTTTTAACTTGTTAACGGTTGAAACTTTGTTTTATTTCTAACATACAAGCAGATAGAACTTTATTCTTAACTTGTAAACTGGTGAAACTTCATTCTATTTCTAACATACAAACAGATAAAACTTTATTCTTAATATACACACACTATTGAAACTTTATTCTATTTCTAACATACAAACAGATAAAACTTTATTTTTAACTTGTTAACGGTTGAAACTTTGTTTTATTTCTAACATACAAGCAGATAGAACTTTATTCTTAACTTGTAAACTGGTGAACCTTCATTTTATTTCTAACTTGTAAACTCTTGAAACTTCATTTTGATATACAAACAGCTAAAACTTTATTTCTAACGTATACACCATTAAAAATTAATTTCTAACTTGTAAACTCTTGAAACAGTTATAATTTTATTTTTAACTTGTAGACTGTTGAAACTTTATTTCTAACTGGTAAACTGTTGAAATGATATCTTTCATTTACAAATAGTAGAACACTTTGTCCAACTTGTAAACTAGTAAATCTTGTTCGCCATCGAATCTAACTATTTAAATCTTCATCATGGAAATCAATGTTCCACAGTCGGAGTAAAAGTTTGAGATGATACACTCCTGGCAAACTAACTCATGAAGTAGCTTTGCTGTAATACATTTCTATCTGTAAACATATGATAATGTTAAAGTGAATCTAAAACTTTTCAGCTTATTAATTGTTCATCGTGGCATCAACGCTTTAACACGTGAACAGTTATAATTTATTTTTAATTTACACTTAGTCTAACTTGTAAACTAGTAAATCTTGCGATCTTATTTTTACAAACAGTTACACCTTTATTTCTAACATATACACTATTGAAACTTTATTTCTAACTTGTAAACTCTTGAAACTTTATTTTGATATACAAACAGCTAAAACTTAATTTCTAACTTGTAAACTCTTGAAACAGTTATAATTTTATTTTTAATTTACACTTAGTCTAACTTGTAAACTAGTAAATCTTGCGATCTTATTTTTACAAACAGTTACACCTTTATTTCTAACGCATACACTATTGAAACTTTATTTCTAACTTGTAAATCTTATGACACTTCATATGGGTGATGATGGTAGATGAAATAGTGTCAAATAAAATTAAGATAGCTTACACTTCTGATACAGGGATAGCAATCGACTGCGATCCATGTGTAAAGAGCTTGTTAGACTACGAAAGAGAGAAGTGTGTTATGTTGCGTGTGGCGCGTGAGTGTCCTCCCATTTCATTCCATTCATCAATTCGTCTCATTGATAGAGACAGGTAGAACTCATGGTTCTCATAACGTATGCAATGGAAAGTTTTAGGCAACCTTCGACAGTTGGCTAAATGTCGCCCTGGCGCGAATGCATACTACGTTGAGACAGAGGCAATCACTTGCAAACATGACGCAGAGAGGTTTAACAAGATTGACCATTGCCGAATGTCCCTTGCGGTATACATAGCTACGGCTTTCACCGCCGCCCTTTACAGGAACACCCGTCGAAAGGAAGTATTACACCGAACTTCATTTGCAACGTTCAAGTTGACTGATAACAGATTCAACTTAATGATAGTATTCGCCAGTCTAAAGACTGCCCAGGGCAAACCGCGTGGAGGCTCTATCATGTCTTGCCCCATAGTGGACGATTATACGGTAGTGTGTTAGTAGATTTCAATCATTGAAAAGGGAAGATGAGAATCATTTCATTTGTCTCATCAACGTTTATCATGGGAGCAATCATTGAAGGGACATCTGATGAATTACATTTCACTCTACTCCATATCATAAAGACTAACCTTTGTCGAATGGCTGAAGTACTCTGACCTGGCGAGAGAAAGCGTCACGTTGAGTATGAAGTCGAACGCCCAACATGAGCAACGGCTCAGAGGTTTCGGTCTAACAAACGACGAACAACCCGTGCAACACAATCCCTCTACGGCAGTACCCGCCGTCCCGAAGGAACGCTCGAGCAAAGGAGGTATTACAGCGATGATGTGCTTTATGAGTAGAAGTGAATCTCTTGATAGCAAGAGACTATTCAACTAGATAGCAAGTCAAAAATAACCTGATAGCAGGACAAATGTATAGTCAGTAATTTACACTTAGTGAGGAATGATAGATTTGAGTGTAGTGAGTGGCACTAGATCCCGTCGACAGCCCGAAGGCCTTGTACTGATCACTAGGGAAGTGAGAGATCTTCCCCGATACCCGCTCTTTACAGCTGAAGACATCATTGTCACTGCCCCGAAGTGGTAACAGCAACGCCGAGTCAAAGGTAGTGAACAGTAGCTGGGATCTAACCCCTCAAAGCTGCCTTAGTCTTAGTTAAATTTGAAATCTGATAGCAGATTTGAACTCAGCATACTTGAAAACCTTGAGGAAACATCCCAAGTTATTGCTTTGATCTGCTTGATAGCAAGCCGTAGAGAGCTTGATTCACCAGCGTTTTGCAATGGAGATGTTTAGAGGCCACCCATGACAAGATAGCTAAGACTCAACCGATTGGCGTTCAAAGTGCTACGTTGAGAGCTGTGTCAAATGCCCAACATGAGACATGAGTTGTCCCAGCGGTTACGGTCTTAAATATGACACATTCCCTTGCCACACTTATCACTACGGCATCGTCCGCCGTCCCGAAGGAACACCCTGTCAGTGGAATATTACAGCAAAACTCTCCGTGTCTTGCTCGCTTTCAGTGAAAAGCCGCTTATACCATGAGAAGACTGGCTCAGACATCATTAAAAATGCTTTCATTGACTTCAGCAGGGTCGAAAACCCCAGAAAACCTCCAAAACTAGTGAATTTAAATTTTTCAACTTTTTAGCACTACTTATGAAATTTTATAAGTAATCCATCACTTAGGGCAGGTCAATAGCGACCGAACCTTTTTTGAATCAAGTCAAACGGACTTGTAGAAGCAAAGTTACGAGCCTTTAAAGTTTTGGAGTCTTTTATGGCCTGGAGACGAAGGCCATCTCCTGGCGAACCTCTAAGTCTGACGGCTTAGCTGATATCAGCAATGAAATTTTCTAAGTCGGTTTCTTACAGAAACTTGGAATTTGGAATGTCCGAAGCTATCATCGGAGCTCAGAGAGACGACCTACCTCTGACAATCGTTCTCCTCTAAATGACAAGTCTCCGTCGGTTCCCAGCTTATATAGTGTGTGGCGATCAGCTGATGACGTAATACCCATCATCCAAACACTAAAAATCCCGTCTATCTCCGGTTCTAGTGCTCCGATTGAGCTGGAAATACACCATTTCCATGTAGAATTTGACGCTGAATCCGAATCTGGCCTCCGTTTTCCCATCCGATGCTTCGTTTTGGCTCTACAGTAGGCAGCCATCGCAAAAATTCTAACTCGTTTTTCCGAAAAATGTTGAAAATTTTTCTCGCCGATTGACTTGAAACTCTCCGATTGACATGAAACTCACCATACAGATAGAGAATTTCACGCTGATTCCAAATCTGAAATCCGTTTTCCAATCCGATGCTTCGTTTTGAAGCTGGAGCCCAAAACGTCCCAAATTCTAACTCTGTCGTTTTTTGCCAATGTCCCAAAATCTTAAATGGCGTCTCACATCTAAATGAAGACAGATAGGAACAAGCCGATTCTTTCACTGAATTTATCTCACTCTTAGCTTTCAAACGAGCTATCGCACGACAAAATCCGTCCACTGGAAGCCAAAATCGAAGCAAGCTGTCCAGAGGGGGGGGGACGTCAGTGAAAATTTTTTCTCTCCGATTGAGCTGGAAATACACCATTTCCATGTAGAATTTGACGCTGAATCCGAATCTGGCCTCCGTTTTCCCATCCGATGCTTCGTTTTGGCTCTACAGTAGGCAGCCATCGCAAAAATCCTAACTCTGTCGTTTTTTCGAAAAATGTTGAAATTTTTTTCACTCCGATTGACTTGAAACTCACCATACAGATAGAGAATTTCACGCTGATTCCAAATCTGAAATCCGTTTTCCAATCCGATGCTTCGTTTTGAAGCTAGAGCCCAAAACGTCCCAAATTCTAACTCTGTCGTTTTTTGCCAATGTCCCAAAATCTTAAATGGCGTCTCACATCTAAACGAAGACAGATAGGAACAAGCCGATTCTTTCACTGAATTTGTCTCACTCTTAGCTTTCAAACGAGCTATCGCACGACAAAATCCGTCCACTAGAAGCCAAAATCGAAGCAAGCTGTCCAGAGGGGGGGGACGTCAGTGAAAATTTTTTCTCTCCGATTGACTTGAAACTCACCATACAGATAGAGAATTTCACGCTGATTCCAAATCTGAAATCCGTTTTCCCATCCGATGCTTCGTTTTGAAGCTAGAGCCCAAAACGTCCCAAATTCTAACTCTGTCGTTTTTCGCCAATGTCCCAAAATCTTAAATGGCGTCTCACATCTAAACGAAGACAGATAGGAACAAGCCGATTCTTTCAGTGAATTTGTCTCACTCTTAGCTTTCAAACGAGCTATCGCACGACAAAATCCGTCCACTAGAAGCCAAAATCGAAGCAAGCTGTCCAGAAGGGGGGGGACGTCAGTGAAATTTCAAAATTTGATGAAAAATGTTTTGGTGACGGTCCCAGGTCGAAATTCTACACTTTGGAAAATTTTCAAAATTTTACCCATACAAAGTCACTCTGACACTTAGGATTTTTTCAGGTAAGCGAGCTCCGACCTAAAATCTTGTAACCGCTCTAACTTTTGAATGAAGACAGATAGGAACAAGCCGATTCTTTCACTGAATTTGTCTCACTCTTAGCTTTCAAACGAGCTATCGCACGACAAAATCCGTCCACTGGAAGCCAAAATCGAAGCAAGCTGTCCAGAGGGGGGGTGACGTCAGTGAAAATTTTTTCTCTCCGATTGAGCTGGAAATACACCATTTCCATGTAGAATTTGACGCTGAATCCGAATCTGGCCTCCGTTTTCCCATCCGATGCTTCGTTTTGGCTCTACAGTAGGCAGCCATCGCAAAAATTCTAACTCTGTCGTTTTTTCGAAAAATGTTGAAAATTTTTTCTCTCCGATTGACTTGAAACTCACCATACAGATAGAGAATTTCACGCTGATTCCAAATCTGAAATCCGTTTTCCCATCCGATGCTTCGTTTTGAAGCTAGAGCCCAAAACGTCCCAAATTCTAACTCTGTCGTTTTTCGCCAATGTCCCAAAATCTTAAATGGCGTCTCACATCTAAACGAAGACAGATAGGAACAAGCCGATTCTTTCAGTGAATTTGTCTCACTCTTAGCTTTCAAACGAGCTATGGCACGACTAAATCCGTTCACTGGAAGCCAAAATCGAAGCGAGCTGTCCAGAGGGGGGGGGGGACGTCAGCGAAAATTTTTTCTCTCCGATTGACTTGAAACTCACCCTACCGATGCAGAATTTCACGCTGAATCCGAATCTGGCCTCCGTTTTCTCATCCGATGCTTCGTTTGGGCGCTACACACCAAAACGTCCCAAATTCTAACTCTGTTAAAATTTTGAAGAAAAATTTTTTCTCGCCGATTGCCTTGAAACTCACCCTACCGATGCAGAATTTTACGCTGAATCCGAATCTGGCAGCCATTTCACCATCCACGACAACCTAGACGGTCGCCCACGTCAACCTAGACGGTCGCCCACGTCAACCTAGACGGTCGCCCACGTCAACCTGGACGGTCGCCCAAGTCAACCAGGCGGTCGGACCAACTCACTCGAGTCTCACACTCTGCCGTTGCAGAGGGGGGGGGAGTCAGCGAACATGTTGTGAACGTGAACCCACCTGGCCGGCACACCACGACAGACCACAACCTCTGTCGTTCCAGAGGGGGGGGGGAGGGGGGGCGCGCTGTGTTTATTATGGACCTTTTGTTACTACTCATGGCAAACGTGAATTTATTTAGAATATGACTGTCCTTTGATCTTGTGCACGTGTTATCCAACATGCACGTATCTAGCAAATAATTGATGTTTAAATACGAAACTAAAATCAGTAGAGACTGAAATGCAAATGCACGTTTAATTTAATGTTTAAAAGCATATAAAGAATATTGATAATAATTTTTGTCTCTACGTTTTCTTATTCAAGGCGATATTTATGGTACATTTATGGTACAATTGGATTCAAGATCAAAGAACTTCTCTACATGTACGTTTTGTATTATGTGAATACGTGGTATGAATACCAGGAGAGCCTATAGGGGTATTTTCCCAACTTACGAATATTTTCAAATATAAAGAAATTTTCACTCTTTCTTTGCGATACTGAGTATTGAGGATAAGATTGTGATAGCTTCTTCCATGTTATCTATAGAGCGATTTACCATTTTCTCTATTTTAGCCATTTGTCGTGTTATTTTTCTTGGAAGATGAAGGATAAGTACTTTCTAGCGTTTTCAGTAATATTTTGCAGCACAATGCTTGGGGAAAAATAATTAATCTATCATTCACTGTTTCTTGGAGTTAGAAAATCAAAGTCATTATCATAATTGATGAACTGATTATGCAGCGATTTTTTTAGAACCTCAGCTCATTGAAATTCGAATTCTGCATCTTCTAAGCTTCTTGAATGAAATTGGATGGCTAAGAAATGTTTCACCTAACTTTGTAGGCGCCAACCAAAGTCGTCTATCGCAGAGAATTATCTGCTAAGATAACAAATTTCAATTTTATTCCTAATGCAATTATTATAAATCACTTTCATAGAAGCTTATTCATTCATGTTTATTTCTAAAATGATTTCCAAGCTTTACTCAAAAATGAGAATACTAATTGAGAAGATAAGTAGGCCTTTTTACGCTCAGAGGGTCAGCATTGTTTTGGATGGGTAGCTTAATAAATATATATACTCATTGACATAATTAATGAAACAAACTATCATTGGCTTGAATTGAAGTTTGTTTCATTTTTTTCTCAGGTATGATGCAATACGAGTATCTCGCTTTCTATGTATTACCATTCAACACATTAGAGAATGGAGAAAGATCTATGGTGGTCAAATTTCAAATTTTGATATCGATACAACTGTCACAATTGCTTTTACAAATTGAACATAAACGTGATCTGAAATCCAGCTTTGGAAAATAAAATGGCACACGATCAGTTTACCTGAGGTATGGCTATTGGAATGATTCGTTATGGTAGAAGTTGTGCGAGTGTTGCCGAAGAGCTGCAACGATCAAGAGTCGTTGTTTGGAGGTGGTGGTGTCGATGGAAAGCAGAAGGAGATGTTAAAAAGAAGAAGGGATCTGGTCGACCAAGAAAGTCTGCAGGAAGGACAGACGGACGTCTAGTTTTAGCTGCAAAGAGGAATAGATTTGTGTCAGTCCCAAAGCTAGTCGTACACTGGAAGAGTGCCTCAAATATAGACTGTAGCGTTCGAACGGCTTACCGAAGATTGTGAGAACCTGGAATTCAATCGCGACGACCAGCTGTCCTAATTCCATTGAGTTTTGAGCACCGCAGAAGACGAGTTGCCTGGTGTGATGCCCATCGCTCATGGAATGACCATAACTGGCAGAAAGTCTTGTGGACCGATGAATTGAGATTCACTCTGGATTTCAATGACGATCGTGTCAGAGTGCATCGTCTTCCAGGTGAACGCTTTGCCCATGCTGTATTAAAGAACACGACAGATATGGTGGTAGAAGTGTTATGCTGTGGGGTGGCATTTGGCATGGCGGACGAACGACAGCAGTCATCATCAAAGGCACGTTGACTGGAAAGAGGTATCTCAATGAAATTGTGCTTCCTGTTGTTGCCCCAGTGGTCAGGGTGGAGGATCTCGTCTTCCAAGACGACAACGCAAGACCACATCTCTCCTCAGCTGTCATTGCCACTGTTAGGAGATTGAAAATTCAAACCCTTGACTGGCCTGCACGCTCACCTGACTTGTCACCCATTGAACAAGTCTTGGACGAGCTTGGGCGGCGAGTGAGAGACCGCTATTCACTTCCACCAGTGTCCCTGAAGATTCTCTCTGAAAGACTGACAGAGCAGTGGCTTCTCCTTGAAACATCCTTCATTCAGAAACTTTGTGAATCCATGCCATCTCGGATTACTGAATGTATTGGAGCTAGAGGGGAGCACACGCGCTATTAAAGTTGAATCTGCTACATGCGTTGTTTTTCTGTGCTAGCGACTTGGTGGAGATTGTGACTAAATTATCAAGGTATCATACATGCATGTATATATACCAGTAAAAAATGAAAGAAGTTAAAGAAGTAAATGTTTCAAAAATTTTGTCAATGAGTATATTAAGAATGAGGGGAAAAATTAAAATTTTACAGATGTGTTAGATGAGGCAAGAACTATTGCTGTGGTTTCATCACCATCAAATGCGAGAATTTTAATAAAAGCTGTTGACATGCGGATCGCAGAAAAACTCCACGGGCATGAATTGCAATTAGAAAGGCATGCGCAGAGTTGTGAGAATTTGATTGCAACTTAACTGGGTTAAGCAGTCAATAAATGATAATTGTTTTATGATATTAATCGACTGTGACTATTTATCATCACCATTCGAACAGAGTAATTATTGATGTTTGATTTTCGACTTTGATATTTCATTTCAAAGCTTTGCGCTGCATACAACTTTTTCCCTATTAATTTTCCTACTACTTCTAATTAAAAGTTGTTCCGTTCTATTTAAAGCCTGTTCCATTCTATTTAAAAATGTTCTATTCAGTTTAAAGCCTGTCCCATTCAATTTAAAAATGTTCTATTCAGTTTAAAACATTCAGTTAAGAACGAGCTCTATTCTACTACAAAACAAAATGACATTGAAACAATCAATGATATCACAGTATTTCATGATGCTTGTACAACATGGAATCTGATGAATGAAATAATGCGGATATTCCTTATAAAAGGATCATGAAAAACAATAAACAATGAAACATTTTATTTTCAAAGTGTTCATCAATTCACCAATGTAACACCGGATTGTAAGTCCTGTCGGAGCGTTGACAGCCACATTCGATAACTACATCATCAAATTATCGGATGAAATGAGTCATTCTTAGAAATCGAACAATAGCAAAAGTAAGGATCTTTAGATCGGATCAGTGAAGAGTCAGTGTAAAAATGACTTGAGTGCCCAAATGACGGAGGTATTGAACGGCTCAGGTAATCTGACCCAAACTGAACACAGGCTTCGAGTGATGGAGACCATATTGTATAGGGCAGTGAGAGATAAAAGTAATCTAATTGCCTGTGAGCAATACCACAATCATGTGCAACGGTTTACGCCGATGTTGTGGATAAGAGAGACTTGCAATACGGTATTTAGTTAAATTGGTGAGTTGGTGACTGTCATATTGTTTTTGTAGTAGAATAGAGCTCGTTCTTAACTGAATGCTTTAAATTGAATGGGACAGGTTTTAAATAATAATAATAATAATAAAAGTCGTTTATTTAATCAAAGCCTCAATAATAGTAATCGTGAGGCAACAAATGACGTTTTACAAGTAACATACGAAAGTTGAAGTCAATAACAACAAAAAGAAACATAAACTGAAATTAAGAAAATCCACTATTAGATAGCCTTATCATCGTGACAATAAATGATCTATGACGGTAGGAAGAGATCACTTTAGGCATGCGATACGATTTTGAGTACGGATTTACTTCGGGGGATAGTTTGTGCAGAGGGTGAGTAGCATTACTGACGAAATTGTTGAATAATCGTAACCCCAATATAAGACGACGATAGTCCAACGGAAGGAAATTGTTACAGACACAATAGAACGGAACAACTTTTAATTAGAATGGAAAAAGGTGTAGTCGTGTAATTCCACCCATCCGCAATGAAAATGAATGTGTTATGTTTGACACTCCCGGTAGAGCAAACTTATTAGATGCTTACTTTGCATCCGTTTTTACATCAGAAGATGGTGCTTTACCTCCTTTCCCTAAACGGGTTCATCCTGAAATCTCTATGGATTTCATTCACTTACACTTACAACAATCAATGAATTGCAAATATTGACTGAAAGCAATCAATTAATTGCTAATACTGAACGACAGAAGTCAATTAGCTACAGCTATTGACTGACAACTATCAATTAATTATAAGTTTTGAAACCACCGATCAATTAATTGGGACGAATTAATCAATTTAGACAAAGTGTGTACGATTATATTCTTTTATAATTTCGCTTAAGAGCAATTGCTATAATGAATATAACTTGGCAATTATGAGCAGACGAACGTTATTGATTAAGAATTTCAGAATTACCTTCCTTGAAGAATTATGAAAGAATCTGAAGCCGTTTACTGAGAGATGAGATGACACTTGTTATGCTTTCTTTCTTAATTAGAATTTTAACATTCGTGCGTGACAGAAAATGTGATCTCTAGAAGCATTTCCAGCTTTTCAACGGTTAGAGATCAATATTTTTGCTGCGTGTTCTGTCGGCTGTGACAGAATCTCTGACAAGATTACATTGCTAGTCATAATTGAATGTACTAGTAAATTCCTGCCTACTTTATCATATATATCGATATTATCCGTCTATCGATCTACAGTGATACCAAAAAAATTAATCTACGGGCTTCAGGCATTGCTTGGCGATGATTACTTTGTATTTAGCTGTACTAGCGCCAAATCACTGCTTGTACAATTTCTACATGCACGACCTTCCTCATTCCCTTAATTGACAGTGATTTGATGACAAGCAATATTATCAATAAATAAGGACGATTTCACGTTTGCAATAACACGAGATTTATTAGATCTTTGTTTCTTGATTTTGAGGACATTCTTTACTGAAACATCCGCTGTTAATAATCATTTGTTAACAGTTAGATTTGAAAGGAAGGTAATGTGGCTTTATTGCATGCGTAGGAAGGATTCAAGGACATTTAAAATGATTATCGCAAAATTGGTGCTTTCCATGCACTTTTGAATTACCTACTCACGTAGTCTAATAATGAAATACATCATGCAATAAGAAACGTCCACTCACACTTGCTTTTTAATTTAGCAACATCCATCCACCAACTTTGCACCCATTTCAGTAGTCACAAGAGTCCAATGCACTTTACATGTGCCAAAATCATTATAGGCCTATTTAGGGATATTGATAGTATGTTGGCATGATGCCTAAAGGTTTTTAATGTTGGAACAGATCATAGCTGCAACGAAAAGTTGCCGGACAAATTGCCGAGCAAAAGCTCTCTAAGTTATGAGTTGCATGCCTACGTTGTAAGAAAGTAAGTAATGCGTTTATTGAAAGTAAAAAGAAATCAAATAAGTATACAAAGTGGAGCGGCAAATCAGTTGAAACTTACACATAAAATGACATTACTTCCTGTTACATATTGACTTTGAATAGGATACACAACAATAATGAAGAAGTCAGATTTCACCGTTATCAACCATGCAATACCAGATAAAAAACGAATTCTGACGTTTAGACTTAAAAAATGCGGTAAACAAAAGCCGTATAAATTTTTAATTACGTTATCTGTATTTTCTAAGTCAATCTTGTAATTAAATTGAAAACAGGATATGACACAAACGGACATAGCAATGATGCAATAGCAACAACAATAATGCGTATATCTATATCCGCTTCCATGAGAAAGCTCTGAGCGGTCAACGATTAATAATATTATACAATCAAATTGCTCACTGAGTGCTGATGCTACGAAATGCTTTGTCTCCGAAAGTACGAGGTGCATCATTAAATTTGATTTGAAATGATTCACTGAAAAGATATTTACCTCTTCACTTGTGAGGGAAATCCAGTGATGAGTATTTTCAATTGAGAGTTCTCTACACCGCAGTTTAAATTCGGATCTTTTGAGTTTCAATGATGCGAGCTGACGTACAAGAGTTTGGAACAAAGAGCTTGCCAAATGCTCGAATATCTTCAATTTTTCATTTCAGTGAGTTTCCAAAGACCAAGAATGTTATGGCACCTGTACAACGTCAGTCAAAATTTATAGCGTGCCATTGACTTAACAAACAATTATCCACGATCCGCTGTTAATTGTTCGGGCTGTAGGCCCTAGACTGCATTGAAATCGATCATTCATTGCATCTCTAGGCTCCACGTGGTATATAAACTATCCCAAGTATTCTAGATTTGAAATAATTTTACAGTAGGTTACTACAGGCTAGAATCTAGGACTATATAAAATTTATTTGAGATGAAGTAGGGCTTTAAACACACGTATACGTTGCCGACAATCATGACTATGTTACATTTACATGCTCTCAATGTTGCAGTTGATTGACTCAACAATTTACTCTGAAATTAATGTCGTTAGCGGTCGACATCAACCTTAAATTGACCGGCCGACCGGCGTAATGAGCAGCCGGACGGCTGGCCGGTCTCCAAAATGTACGTCCGGAGGTGGGCCGGTTCCAATTCTGCCGCACAAGTGACAGATATGCTTTAAGAACATTCTGATGCCCTCATGAGAAAGCAGTCGTGCAGAGAAAACACCGATAAGTGCTTCGAAGACGTTGCACTCCACATTAGCGAAAAATATCCTATTAAAAGTGAGTCATGTATTAGGATAACATTTTATGTCAATGAAGAATACAATCAAATCTAAGAGAAATGTTTGTGATCTAATGATATACCGGGTAACTATAATAGTATACAGAATATTTGTAAAAACCATCTGAAAGAAGAGAATAAAAAATAATACTTGAGTGAAGGAATAAACTAGGGGAAGCAAAGAAATAGTAGCTAAGCAATAATCACGCTAAAAGTTGCCATCACCACCCTGAAGAGCCAAAACTTTATAAAGAAAATGAAGATGAAATTCCTTGCGACGAATGTTCTTCCATCGTGTATAAATACAAGCTCTGCAGTAAAAGCTACCTCTGGAGATATGATGTTGGAAAGAATCAGGAATGTTCTGATGTTAAGCGATCATTAATTATTATATACAAGATTTTTCGGTCAGCATCCACAGACCATCTTCAGGTAAAAAAGAAATTCATGAAAGGAAAATAAAACATACCGGGTAGTTTAACTTAATTCGAGTAGGGGTTGGCAAGAAAGGATAGGCAAAATGATTGACATCAATGAAATATCAAGATGAATGATGATGATATGCGACAGGTAGTACTGGGCTAAAATTTGCCAATAGCGATAGAAATTGACGTGATTAGTAGTTTAGGTAAGAGTAGGCCTACTACTAGCTAACCTAGTACTCCCTTTCTACTAACCTTTTTTCATGCAGCCACCTCCTTTATTCCTTTTATATTTTTGTACTCTTACCTAGACTATTAGTCAGGTCAATTTCTGTCGCTATTGGTAAATAGCCCAGTACTACGAGTACCTGTCTCATATCATTATCATTCATCTTAATATTTCATTGATGTCAATCATTTTGCCTATCCTTTCTTGCCAACCCCTACTCGAATTGAGTTAAACTGTGTTTTATGTTTGAATTGCTCACATAGCACTACTAATCCTTTCATGAATTTCTTTTTTACCTGAAGATGGTCTGTGGATGCTGACCGAAAACTTTTGTATATAATTATAATCGTTTAACATCAAAACATTCCTGATTCTTTCCAACATCATATCAAACAACATAACTAATCAGGGCCTTTTCACTATATATCTCTGGAGAAACTCTCCGACATTTGCACAAGCGGATCAACGAAAATATACTATCTAAGATTTCAATGCAGGAACACACACCGAAAACGGGATATTTCAAAATAGTGATTAAGGCTACATGCCCGAAAATCGAATATCACTTGGGGCTGCTTCAAGTCATTAATCAACAAGAACCAGCCACAACTTGGTCAAATCTGAGCCAGATCTGCTTTATTGATTTTCCTTTGATGGCAAATCTGCATAAAAATTAACCTTTTATTGTCCTCTACTTCAATACAATGATGATGGCATCCATCGATTCCACTGAAACATGCTTGCGAAAAAGTCTCCTTGAAGACTTATTTTCAATATCAGAGTTTCTTCAAGAACATATATCCCAAGTATCTTAGGCAGGTTCAGGAGTCCTATTGAAAAAACCGCCTAATAAAAAAGTTCTTCGATATCACAGCGAGCAAGTGCTAAGACAGTCAAGCAAGTGCTGAGAAACAGAGTTTTATGAATATGCGTAACTTACTCAAACTCAAATTTACACATGGCAATTACAGCAATCAAACATTTGAATCAAAGTAAGTAGGTATACATACCTACTTAGGTAGAGCAGCAACTCAATATTAAATCGCTAATGTGATATAAACAGTTTCTTTTTCATTAAATGAACTCCTGCCGTTGCCTAGTGCCACGTGTGAGGTGTGCCGTTTTATTGTTCTGGAGAAATTACCAAGGAATGGAAAATGGACCATTGAAATCCAACACTCTATAATAATAAAGGATTAGAACAGCCATGAACATTGAAATCTATTGAGTGCCGTGAACTTGTCTAGTCTTGCCTTGATCTGTCCACTTGCAGCCAAAGTCTGTTTCAAATTCTTTAGCGTTATCAGAATATTCCTTGTTTTCTATAAGATTTGCATTGATTTCTTGAATATATGTGCATTTGTTATGAAAGACAGAGATGCTTTAATTAACACATCACACGACAATCTATAAAGTGCAGAAATTATATCTCGCATATACCCTAATAAGTGCTTCAGCTCAACTTTTTGAAATTTTCGGTGCACCGGTGCGAGCAGGTGCGGCAAGCGCACAGCCTTTATGTAAATATTCGCGATTACTATAATTTCTCTTTATACATGAAAAAATGAAGTTGAAGTTTTAACGTCGCTACCCCCACCTTAAATAGGAGCTTGGACGATGCTGACATAGTCAGACTTTTCTGGAGCATTGCAGCACTTTTTTCTGGATGCCCTTCCTGTTGACTTCCAATGCCACTGTCCGGGCTCGACCTCTAGACCGAAAGATCGCTAGGCCAAGCACTTGACCACAGTGCCACGGAGACCACCAAAATATGTAAAAGCATAAACATATAATCCTAAAATATAAAATATCGCCCTGCAGCATGAAAGTACAGCTGCTGCATCTTTCAGTAATTTCATCATGTAGAGATCTAGCAATCGGCGAATAGCCGAGCGGTTGAAATTACCATAAGCAAGCAGCTGTTGTAGCATGGAATGAACTATCATGATAGCAATATGGAAGAAAAAAATAGCATTTTACAAATCCTTCAAGTGACTGAATACTTTGTAGAAATGCCTTTTAATCAACTACGATAGAAATGACCATTACTTTAAGACTCAACCTTGTCAAAAAGAGGACTTTCCTACGCTTGTCATGTCACAAAGAACCTAACACTGAAAGAACATTCTATTCAAAGGCAATGGTCTAAAATTAACTTAGCGTAAGATGTATACGCAAATAGGTCCACATTGCCATTCAAATGAAAAGAGCATAATTTAGTGAATCACAAAATGATACTTAAGAAAATTGGAATAACCCACATTTCTTAATATAGTTGGATTGCAAATGCATACTGTATAGTATTATGGCTCTGACCATTTTTAGCTCAATGCACTATGATTTTATTCACCCTAAAATGAATTCTGATGTTTAGTAATTCAGATCAGTAGGCCTACGGTATATACTTAACAGATTCATTTAACCTGTTGGAAAAATAAAATACTAAACTTGCTACGTTGGCAGGCTTGAAAATTGAACCAACTTACAGAATCCGTTTTCTACTTTTTGTATGAACAAAATTGCAATGCTCTTAATCAAATTTACTTGGCAATCAACTTAATTTCCTTTTAAGTTAAATGTTTCAAGATTCCTATAAGAAAAGCTTCATTCTATTCTATCTCTAGTGCAAATACAGGAGTAATATGCAAAAATGTACCTTCCCAATTATTGATCAAATATTTTTCTATATTTAAGGAACATAAGCTCCGCAAAAAGCTGAATCATTTGAAATAGAAATTTTCAAAGTATGCTGATTGCTGACATTTTTGAGTTTGTTTTATGGTCTGAATTTTGCTCTGCTAGAAGATAACCAATATTTAAATTTTGTAGCAGAATAACAAATTCAAAGAATTGGTGGGTGAAGATCGCTATCCCATAGATGCAGTACTGCATTACTGCTAATTGTACGTCACTTTGCTTCATATGAAGCTTCTATCTGATGATAAACATCACGTCAATCAGCTAAAATGAATTTATTTTTTGCAATAAGTCTAATATCATTGTAGTCAATGAAGTGAAAGATAATGAATAATGACTGAAAAACATTGTTTTGCAGCATCAGCAAATGATTAATCGCTAGATCCATAGAAATCCGATTTTCGCATTTGACTAAACTTATGTACTTACTGAATGAAATCACGAAAACATGCACTATTTGCGGATTCTGATCTTGATCTTATTTCACCAGAGCTGTTTTGAAATTTGAAATTCCGTGGCGGACTCCTACAATTAAATTCCCCTTTTTTTAAAAAAAACATTTTTAAGTATCTGTTGGCAACTGATGATAAAAGGCTTTGTTTGATAAGCGAACACTTAAGCTACGTTCACACATGAGAGCTGAGAGCTGAGACTCAGGCAATCATCCAATCAAACGGCAAGATTACAGTTTCCGTCGTCCATTTCAAACGTCAATCAAAATTATGCTGCGACTAACTCCACATAGTCTGAACAGTCCTGAGACATGCCTGAGACCCACTAACTTCATCCGTTGTCGTTTGTGCGGGGCGACCCGGGGGAGGCTGTCCACATTTTCTGAGAGATAGTATGAACGGTCCTGAGACAAGCTTCTCTCAAGTTTCTGAGAGAAGCCTGTGAGACAAACTCCACGATCCTTGTCTCAAGTATGAACAACCCTGAGACCTTCAATTGAGACAACGACCATGTCTCAGCAAAAGTTGTGTGCGTTTCAACTTTTCTGAGACTTCCTTGTTATCAATATCCAACTGGATTGTGTATTCGACGCTCATTTATTTTGTACACATATACGCGAAATAATATTTTGTGCTCATGTGTTTCTGTTGGTTGCACAAGTCGATTCAGTCTAAACTAGTGATTCATTTGATGATATTTACGATATTTATGACACTTGTAAATATTGTCATGTTTTGCTTCTTTCAGAAATTTGAATTTGCGATGAATCAGACAGAAACATAATGAGGCACGTACAGGCTACTTTAACTTGATTGATGAAATTAGTTTTGAGCTATATGATGCTCGTCAAATTGTAAGTCACCATAGACTATATGATTATCGACGCTCTAACCTTCAAAGACTCCATTCTGCCTTACAATCTGTTGACTGGTGTCTTGAGCTATCCATGATGGACAATGATGATCAGTGGTGTCTCATCCAAGATACAATAATGAGTGCCATAAATCAAACTGTTCCTGTAAATGTAGTTACATTGACAACATCAGATAAAGGATGGATGACTCCCCTTACGAAAAGTCTCATCAATCAGCGTTGGAAAGCCTATAGAGAATTGGGTATTGTATAGTCATTTGAAAGAGAAAACTAAAGTAGAAATCGCAAGGGCTAAGGAATTGTGGGCAAACAAGTTGAAAACAGGCAAAAAAGGTATTTGGGAAGTCGTTAAACAAGTGACAATGTGCAAAGATCAAAAAATGTCGAAGCTGATTGATCAACGCGGTTCAGAAAGAGAAGTTCTTTCAAAAATTGCTGACGGTCTTGAGTCATTTTTTACTGTCGATCAGTCAAACAATGATTACATCGAACTGGATTGTAATGACTGGTCTCTACAAAAAGTGGAGGAGAATGAAGTCATTCAACATCTGTCTAATGTGAATGCAAAGAAATCTAGTTCCGACATCATACTGCCCAGAATATACAAAGAGATGTGTGATGTATTGAGCTATCCATTAACGATTTTATATAACAATATTATAAAAACTGGATTGCATCCTCAACAGTGGAAAACAGCCGTGGTCGTTCCAATCCCCAAGACAAACCCTCCGGACATAACTAAATTGCGCTTTATCTCGCTACTTCTTATTCCAGCAAAAATTATGGAACGAATTGTTTTGGAGAGTGTCAAGCAACAGATGCTCTCTTTGTATAGCTATTCGCAGCATGGATTTCGACCTGCTCATTCAACCACGACTGCTCTAATCGATGCTATGGACAATATTGCTAAAATGACAGATAACAAAGCAAATTTTGGCGCTGCTCTTGTAAGTTTTGACCTTTCTCGAGCTTTTGATACTATCGATCATGGTCAACTCATTGGCAAACTGAAACTGAAGAGAATACCACAAGGTTTCCTAGTTTGGCTACTCAATTATCTCCAAGGCAGATATATGCAAGTAAAGATTGGTGCCGAATATTCAAAGCCTTCCTTAAGGATCAGTTATTTCTCCAACATTGTTCTGTGCTTTCTTTGGTGACATCGTTTCAAGCGACCCTTTAATTCCTTCCATCAAATTTGCAGATGATCTAAATCTAGTTATCCCACTTCAAACGGCAAATCCTAATGAAATAAATACTAAAGTTCAAGAAGTGACCGAAAAAATGACTGATGAATGCTCGCGTAACAGTCTGATGCTAAATCGTAAAAAATCGAAGATGATGTTGTTCACTCGCAGTAAAGTTACTTTCACATTTCAAACTGTTCTTCCCGTTATAGACGAAATGAAACTTTTGGGGATAATTATTGACAACAAACAAAATTGGAATGCTCATGTAAAGATGATATATACGAAATCAGTGCAACGACTAAATATCATCCGCAGACTGAAGGAGACGCTAAATTTGAATGAAATTCATCAAGTGTATACTTCAGTGGTAAGGTCGCTATTAGAATATGGTTGTCCAGTATTTGTCGGCTTAAATGTGATTCAAACACGAAAATTGCAACGTCTTGATAACAGAGCTCATCGTCTGATATATAACATCTTCTACGGCAATAATAACTCAAGAAAGTGTGCGTGTACAAATAATGAGATACAAACCCTTCGAGAAAAACTCAGCAAGCATTTGTTCAGCGAAATTGCAAAAAACTCTGCACACGTATTACATAATCGTGTCCCATCAAAACACCGAAGACTGTATCAAATCTCTATGTGCAAATCACTACGACGCAAAAAAAGTTTCTTTCCTTTCTTGACTGCCCTTACGAATTCTGAAATTTTGAGCAAACGTGACACTACTTAATTCTATTTTATTTTGGTTTAGACTATAATTTATGATTTTCTATGAAGTTTCTTGTATATGCAACGATTATCATTTCATGAATATAAACGCTTTATTATTATTATTATTATTATTATTATTATTATTATTATTATATCATGGTGGCCAAGTTTTTTTTACTACCAAAAGCGGGACACTAAATAGTCAGTAGTAGAAAAAAACATGAAAAACTGCGGACTTGAATCTACGTGTTCGTAAAGATGCGCAATAGTCAACTTAATGTCAATGCGTTGAATCACGACGCGCATAAAATTTCAACAAGCAGGAATCTTTTAATTAGGATTTCTTCGGTTAGTTCATTCCCACATGCATGCCGAATGAAACCAGTGTTTTGTGCGCGTTGTACGCGTTTGAAACGTTGAGTTTTGAAACAAATTTTGCATCACTTACCCAAGGACGACCCAAAACCCAAGGTCTAACCTTGCAAACCATTAGAAACATATCATTATTAAGGTATATTTCATAAGCGCTTCAATCGAAAGCTTTTTCATCAAAGTTTGAGGGAAGAGGATGAGTCATTTCACCATCTGGGTACATGGCTCCAAGTAGAAAATTAAAAACATGAGATTGATTAAGTTCATGAGAGAAAGAGAGAAACGTTTATATAATTGCAAAGTAAATGGAAATCATATAAATCTTAGGCACATGCAAAGACAAATATAGAGAGCACTATACGACAAAGACATTTCAAAATTAGTACAATTAGCACTGGTGAACGGAAGCAGTCTAATAAAAATTAAATGTTGTCCAGTGTAAGATTAAATGCAATGATCAGAAAATGTTGAAACATGAGTGTTAAGTCAGTCAGTCCAAGTGTTATTAACAATTATTTCTGCAGCCGGGATGAACGAATTCCTTCTCCTGGTAGCTTTACAAGGTGGTAAAACTGTATCTCTCCTCAACATGGAGAGGTTGAAAGAGGCTGTTAGAAAGTAATATGACAGGGCTGATCTGAATTCGCCCGAGAGAGGGAGGTTAGAAGAACTTCTAGACTATGTAACATTTAGACTATTTTTTTGGTAGGCTATCTACTATTGATGAACATTTTGAAGGAGACATAGAGCCTAGGGAAAAGAAATACAAGTACGTCATACCTTAGACCACCTCGATGGTTTTGCGCTTGATAAATTTGATAAATGTTCGCCAAGATTTTTTTTGCTACGTGTTTCAGAAGTCTTTGTTTGCTTGATTTCATTATCAGTGCTTGAAAACAGGCCCACAGGCCCAGTAGGGCTATGAGCATTTAATACTTGCACTGAAATAAGTTGACGAAAAGAACCAATATAAATGAATAGGCCTTCAAAAATAATTTGAGATTTAAGTTCAAAGGAAATTAATTAAGCAAAATTATCAAAATTACTCATTATGTCAAAATAGCAATGCATTAAACAACCTACCGGTACGTAAACGAGTTGATGGCCTGTTTACGTGGAATATTTTATGAATACCTATAGGCTTTCAGCGGCTTGCCTACGTCTATTCTTCATGACAAAATGAATCATGAGTCTCAGCAAGCTCTCACATAGTCTGAACGGAACCTGAGAGTTAGCGCAACAAAAAGGCATAAATAGAAACATTTTTCAATTTATCTGCGACCTGATGTCGATAGTGTGAACAGGTCTGAGACTTGGGTCTCAGCAGATCTCAGGTCATGTCTCAGCGAGTCTCAGCGTCGATAGTTCAGTGAAGGAGAGGCTCAAGAAAATGAGGGACAGCTTTTTTCCTGACATCTGTCTCTCAAGTGTGAACGGGTTGGTCTCAGTCTCAGGTTTGATTTGAGGTCAACTCTCAGGTTCTTCTCTCATGTGTGAACGTAGCTTTAGAATAATAATAATAATAATAACAATAATGAACACTTTATTGGTCAATACAACAAGCAGTATATGACATGGTAACATCAGACAAAAGGAATCAAGAAAAGGAAGAAAATTATATGAAGGATTTTCTGTACAAGGCGCTGTTGCGTCTCTTGGATAAGAGATCACGTTGGTGCCGCATTAGAGAGGAATCCTCCCTCACAATAAAGAATTTCGATAACGGGTGGTTACATTTTTTTTGAAATTTTAGACAAAAGACGTTTACAAATTCTATCCAGCAGAAACGAAGCAGAGGGCCTCTCAACATTTCCAGCCCAACGAATAGTTAAATGGTGAATCAGTTTAAGCTTTCGGTATTGAGAAATTTGAAGGTCACAAATTATTGGCCAACAATAGGCAAGGTGGCAAAAGACAAAACCGATGCACGATTGCCAAGCAATATTAGGAACATTACAATTATTTCTTAACCTTTTTACAAGCGACATGCTACGCCAACAGTTGGAATAAAGGTTAGAAAATTGTGACTTCCAGAGCATATCAGAATCAAAAAATACTCAGAGAATTTTTATAACAAATACAGTTTCGATGGTAGAATTATTGATAGCAACATTATTTATGGAAGAAGGCGAAGGACGAAATAGACATACATTTAGTCTTTTTAATGTTGATCGAAAGCTTCTTAGACATAGACCAGGAAACAAAATAATCGATGACAGATTGGAAGCAAATATCAGTACCAGGTCTATCAAACTGAATCAAGGATATATCATCCGCATAAGCAATAATTCTAGTGTCTTTAAAAACTGGGAAATCGTCAACAGTACGGATGAAGAGAAGGGGCCAAGGATAGAACCTTGAGTCACTCCACTGGTGACACGCTTCCAAGGACATTGAAACCGATTTACAACAACTCTTTGTTTGCGATCGGACAGAAAGTTTTGAATAATCTGAATACAATGCGGGTTGCATGAGAATTTATGCACAAGGGAATCGAGGAGGGTGAGATAACTGACGGAATCGACCACTTTTTCAAGGCCAATCGCAAAAATATTAACAGAATAGGACGAATGCAGACTAATGTGTTCAAGGATAGACTAGTTTTTTCACTAGCCTTTCAAGAAGCTTGCTTGGAAAAGGGAGAATGGAGATAGGACGATGGTTTGAGCTATCTTTCTTAGGTAAGGGAGTGACGCTAGCCAATCTCCTTGGTTTCGGGAAAACCGCTTTTTGCAGACAGATATTGAAAATAAGGGAGAGAGGGCAACCAAGAATATAATCGAGAATGCGATAGAAGAACCTAGGGATACCATCAGGTCCAGCGGAGTTTGATAGGCCTGTCAATATGACCTTGTAGAGTGACCTAGAAATTCTGATTTATTGTCACTGAAATATAATTAATTATTCATTTATTCATTCATTCATTCAGCGAATTGGCAAGGTCCATGAATTTGAATATGTTAAGTTTGTATGTTAAGTTTGTCTTTATCGAACTTTAGATGCGACACATTTTGGAGCAACCTTTGTGCTGAGGAAAAAATTGCAATTCCACCCACACGGACGCAAATGTGAATCAATTCCACTTTCCCCTAAAATTGCGATATGTTTGAATCTCTTTTCTAAAATATTATTATCAATTAAAATATTCTTTTATGATGCTTACTTGTACTTGCGCAAATTATATACTTGTGCAATCATCACTTTTGTACTGATAATAATTTAAACTGAAAATCTGAGTGTTCAATAAAGATATTTGTGTTTGTCAAACTTTTCATATTCTGAAGAACATCAATGGCTGAACTCATACATGCAACGCGCATTTTGCATGGAGTAATCAATCACACTTAATCGAGCTCAAATTTTTGCATAATCTACATTATTCAGACATATCTAGCATCCAATCAGTTAATGTGGTAACGTGCATCAGGGACATATGCAATTAATATAAGATATCTAAGAGACGTCCAATTCCCATGACATGTACTGGAGGCCAGTGACTTTGGTAGACTTGATAAATGACGGCAGTTTTTGCGTATCTGGACAAAACCGTGAAACAAGTTGTAAACAAATCATTTTACTATGAAATGCGTTATTACTCAAGTACGCGCATTCATAAAGGAATCTATTGAAAGAAGATTCTGGACCCAATCAAGAAGAGACAAAAGAATTACAAAACTCTTGCGAGAATAAGTAGCAGTCAATAACAACTGCAATATCAACTGCCAGTGATTGAAGCTGCTGAAAGACGGTACGTAGCATCAATGGCTATTGGCATGGACTCTGTACAATTCTATGTGTTCTTTTGCGCAATTAGTAGGTTTGCTGCAAAAAGATTTGCTTGCTAAAATCGATTCAGCAGCTTTATTGGAGAGTTGTAGATTCTGTCTGGAAAAAGTTTGATAATGTACCAGTATTTCTTTTGCTCAAAGCAATAATGGAATAAGTGACAACTGATCACTATATCAGCAATGATTTTACTTGCTATTACAATAATTGCAGCAATGCTATTCATGCCTAATTCACTAATATGCAAGTGAAAGCCATGATTAAAATCTCAACAAAAATCTACCGAAGATGTATTCAGAAGCGAAAAAAAGATAAATCACAGAAACATCAAAAATTGAAAGTATAATAATTAAGATAGGCAAGAGCCCTTTGAAGATCCATTTCTTTGGAAGATCCGTTATCAAGTTTTGATGGAAAAGTGCAGGCAGTGTTGTTTTTCCACGCTGTGCGCCTTTTCGTAATGAGTGGTTACTGAGTGATATCGATATGTATTTTTCTCTCATTAGGTGTTTCGTGATAAGAGCATCATCTGAAGGAGAAGCTTTCAAATTATATTCAAAACTCCGACAAACAAACAAAATGTGATTATGATGTCAGTGATTCACATAAATTGCGAAGATCATTTTGAATAACAAGTAAACCAAGCGGTGATGGTTCATGACTTTCCACGATTTTAAGGTCCTAGCATATTGGACTATTCAGCAAGTGCCCAAATTGATCAGCATTTCAGTCAATCACGAAATCCGCATTAATTTCTTCGGTGAATATGAAGGCCTTTGCGGATCATTGTGATAAAAATAGCCATCAATTTTCGTTCAATGAAAGTTGAATAAGTCAAAGCCAGAAATAAATCGCACATCTTATATATCTTCATTGATCTTGAATTCGTGAATAGAGTACAGTGGTCCAGATGACTAACTTGTACTGCTGGAGGCTGTAGATCAGATAATGGAAAAATCGATGAATATAGAAAGTCACACTTTATTTGAAATTAAACACCGATGATGTCCTTGCAGGTGTTCACTGCATACAGATTTTTTCCGTCAGTCTGCAAGACTTGGCAGATGAATTAATAAGGATGTACAGCAATCAATTCAGCTGGATTCTGATGTATTCTACAATAATGAAGTGAATTGTTTACAACTTGTTCCGTGGTTTTATACATATACACACTATCGTCATTAATCAAGCCTAGCAAAGTCAGTGGCCTCCAGTCCAGTACATGTCATGGAAATTGAGCGACCCCTAGATGTTCTATATTAATCATAGAAGTCCCTGTGTGTATGCAGTCTCTATAAAACCAATATTTTCAACAGATGGAGTGGCCTATTCATAGTACATAGGCTATTCCATTTTATCGTCGTTATACTCGCATGCTGAGATCAGGTTCGATTTCATTGTCGTCAAAAAGTAACACAGTCTGTACTCATATTTCTTGAAATTTCTAAATTTGTCTCTTCAAAATGATGTGTTTTATGTGCTTGGTGGCATGTGTCCAGGTTTTGCAACGCAGACAGAGGATTTAATTCAAATCAAATTCAAAAGAACTATGGCGACGAGTTACCGGTACATAAAAGCAGAATTACAAACGAATATTATAGCCCACATGTCTAAAAAGATTGACTCCTGCTAAGTTTAATTCATCTGAAATCGACACTTAGTTCGGGAAATGTTCTTATTTTAAAAAATTACTATCAGAAGGAATACAACAAAATTGTAGCCTACATGTAGGCATATAGGCATGCCGAATACACTGCTTTCAAAGCATGACATCTATGTTTAATATACATTATATAGATAATTATTATTTCAATGTAGGCCTGCTGTTCATTTACAAAGGATAAGTGCAGCTTAAGCTTAATAGAAAAGAAAGGGCGTGATGTCAATCCTTTTTATCGCTGTTTCAAAGCAGATTGCGACAGCTTAGTATGCTTTGTCATGGAACTTCATCTTACACTACAACAATAGATGGTCTTTGAAACACGAAGCATGCTCCAAAATAGCACCTTAGATCAAATAACTGAATGCTCGGCTTGCAAACCCACCGCAAGCACCTGTGCAATATAGCCTATTTTAGGAAAGCATCAGCATTGTCTGTCATTTTTCGGAGCTTCACATATTTCATTGCTATATCGCCATAATACTGCGCTCAAATTGCATGTATATTTCATGCCCACAGATGGTCAATAGAAATGTCTTACCAACAATTTCCATCGATATCAAGCTTATATGACAGATTTACTATTCGTATGAATTACTGATACAGAACATCGCTCAATGGACTAGTTAAATGTATTTGATCAGCATTATTATGTATTTCATAATTTTCAAAATTTTAATCTAATTTCAGAGTATAATTGCCTTGACATCAGCTCGGAATCTTTAATCAAAATAGCCAGAACCCTACATTAAATAAACCTGAAGCGATATAAAACAAGGACAGAACCCTACATTAAGTGAACTTAAATCTGCTCTGAATCTTGGATTAAATCGGTTTGAAACCGCCCTAAAATAACCCGCCAGACCAGACCGGCGAGAAAATCTCGACTGGTTTTCATCTCTGAATAGGGCCTATATCATTTCAAAGATGAAAAGTGCTGCTGCTGCTGGCATTGATGATTTCGAAATGAATCTCCTTCAACGGTACTACATGATTCAGGACAGATGTCCATCAATGAATTGTCGTAATGAGTTTGCTAGTTTGCTGGAGAACACGGTCCTTGCCGCATTCAGCTTATATGTCGAAGCATAATAGACCCAGACTTCTTCCCGACTCCTTTTCGTCGCCATCATATAATGAAAAGTTGGCAATGTCTGTCCAATTCCGGGAAAGCAGCTTGACTGCAAGAACTAGCAAATATATTTTAATGTAAAGATTAATATTCACTAAAAATGTCATGCACAGAAATAAGTGAAAATACCAAAAAATTGTTTGTATAAATCGTTTACAGATCATGAACATTCTGAGTTATTCTGACAGCATTAAATGAACCGTTACTGAAAGGCTAGTAATGAGAACTTCATGCGAGCACATGCTCAGGGCGGGGAGAGATAATAATATTTCTTTTTTATTGAAATCAAAATCAATACCAACTTCAATAGGCAGTGATGTATCAGCCGTGAGCTGTTAACATCTCAAATTTCTAGCATCATGTTTCACCATTATGGGATAAGGATTTATCGTTTATCATCAACGATAACTACTCTCTTCATTTATCATCTTTCTGTTCGAGTCTGCGAAATCAGAAGAAGACATCGAGTTCAAGTAAGAGAGTTCCCATGTCAACACGAGAACTCCATGTTATTTTTTCAATTTATCATGAAGTTGCAGGTTGGAAATTAATAAGTAATAGGCTTACGTCGGGACATCAGAAAATTTTAACAAGTCAGCATCTTCATTTAGAATGAGAGAGTTTTATGGAAGAGTATCTTTTTCCACCAGATGCCCTGACGCGCCTTGAGAGCACATCAGTTTAAAACTATTTCGGGGATTTTCAGATTGTTTAATTGCGATATGTGCATATCTACCAAGAGCTTGCAGTTATTAAAGGACAGAGAGAGAACATTTTTAATCATAGATATTTACTCAAGTACATCACTGGACATGATATTTTGCAGTGTCTAGACTCTAATTTTGTTTATACAATACAGCTGCTTTTGAAATTGACAGTGACAATATAAATTCTTATTAAAGACACTCAATAAGCATGTTAAAGTCATTTCTGCTAGAATTCATCAAATATTGCATTTAACACAATACTGAGAAGTTGTCTAAGTTAGTGGATCAGCAATCTATTTACACTCTTATTATACTTTTATTCATCATATCACGTTACTACCACGTTTATCACGATTCATCATATCGCATTAAACACACTATTGGCAAATCGCCTAAATTTATATTTAATGAATGCCCGTCGAAATTTCACTAACTTGCTAATTGCAAATCTCAAATTTACCCGGGCATGGCTGCAACTATAAATGGGAAGCTATGTCGATATTGAGAAATGTGAACTAGGCCTGCTGATGATTCCTGATGTTGGATGAAATAGCAGCTATTCAGGTCTGTTCCCATTTTTCAACTAAGAATACAACTCAGTATTTATTTCTTCTATTTACGCTCGTACAACTTTAGTAACACAAATAATAGAGGCAGTTCAGAGCAAGTTCAGTACTGTGAGAGATTCGCGGATTGAGTTTATAGGTTACGTTTAAAAACTTGAAGTGAAGCAGACAGCAAGCACTACCTATTCAGGCAGAGAGTTTTAGATCGAAACGACTCTATGGTTACAAAGAATAACAACGGGCGTTTACATCAGCACGATCAGAGACCGATAGTATAGTTTATTGCAATATCCTCCGCACTTTTTCCAACAGAAAGGAAATAATTAATAGACAAATCTATCATATTGTTGATCATTTTATATATCAAAATAAAATCGTATGTAGTGCGACACTGTTCCAAAGACGGTATGTTGAGAGCATCTATAATCTGTAAAAGGAATTTTCGCACGCCGTACGCTTTTCGCTATTACATTTTTCACGCTTTTTTTGATTTATTAAATGCATACCATATCTGTTAAACATCTGACAGACATGTGTCTCAAGAAGATCGCAGAGATTATCAAAATGATCCAACCTTCGTAAAGGTGAAAATGATTAATTGTTCATTTAATATTACTAAATTAAAATTAGCTATTGAAAAATGCGCTTCTATTCAAATATTACAATAAAAAACAGAGCATGTTGGCCACTGGAAACCAGCGAATTCAATATCATTGTCAATATTAATTTTCCTGAATTCAACTTGATTCCCTTACTCAACATGCATGTACACCAGTTTGTTTATGATTATGAAAATCATCTAATGTTTTAATAGTTGACTTTTAAGATTGAAGCGTCAATTTAGACAGTGATATTTGAAACTTTGTTTCAATTATATATATTTTTGAATGAATAATTCTAAAAAAGTGCGTTTTCATCATTAATTTCAACATCGTCATTATCTGAATACAATAATGTAATAGGTTCACTCTTCAATCTTAAGCAAAGTCAAATTTGTTCAGTAAATTAAATTGAAAAATGCCACGTGAGAGAAACATGAAAATGCTGCTATATACCAAAACAGATATGAAAGACTATTGAAGATGAAGCACAGGACCTACCTAGAATTTTGCATTCTTTATCAGCTCATAATATAGCAACTATACTTGTCACACTCAATATGATCATATGCTTTTATATTTTGTTGAATGAATACACTTTTCCACAATATTGCCAAAAAAACTCAAAGGCTAGCTAAAAACTCATTTTCTAAACAGTATCTTTTCTTAAGACAAAAATTTGCACGTGTTCTTGTTAGTTCATGCATGCATGCGAGCAAGCTCATTTCGTCTAATGTCCTATTACCCTCTGATTGCATGCACTCCATGAATAATTCCAATGCTCATGAACATCACTAATTAAATCAAATCACGACACGGTTAAGAAATCGAAAAATCCAGCGAAAGATTGCAAAGTTAAACAAATACCCTAGTGGAAAATCGTCCAACGAATTACATGTAGATTATTTAAAGTGCAGTGCACATAAATATAAGTTAATACCTAAAGTATAGAGATCCATATCCTAGTGAAGAGGAGAATGCATAATACTTGCAAAAAGGTTAGTCGACACAACCTCAAACACAGGAATTTTTAAGAAAAAATTATAATTGCACAAAATTTCCCGCTGCTTTCAGTGGGCAGAGATTCGTCAGAGCATGAGATTCGCTAAATTTTTCAGTCATAACTGAACTCAAGATCATCTTTATTCATTTCCTTTAGAAAATCTTTTGTTGGGTAATGTAAAACAGAAAAAGCAAATTTTTAATTAAATTGAAAGCATCTATTTGTCACATGTTCGATGACAGTTCTGCTAAGTTTCTTACTCTAAACTTTCCTTAAGAAAGTGGGAAGGACATAATGCATTCTCTTGAAAGAGTACACAATGTAGGCCTACATGTCACGTGAATTTAAACCGTACTCAATGAAACCGTGTAGATAAATCCATAAATGCGATTTGCATGTAAAGGTTTGGTACCTAAGGTTTGCTCTCGCAATTGGCGCAGTATGTTGCTGATGCGCCACGAGAAGTTCTAACGGAGCTACGAACTCCTCGATCCTCTGTCACCAACAGATAGTTGGAGAGTCATTTGTTAGTCATAACATATTCGACAAAATTTGATCAGATCTTAAAAAACTGCAAATCAACCTCTTAAGAGCGGTAGGCGTACCTACGTGATACAATTTCGATAGGACATTCTTGGCTATTTGTGCAAACAACGCTCAGTAGCCCTTAATTTCTTATGGCACCGGATTTTAACGTAAGTTCCCCCAAATAGGCCTACCAAGCTTTAGGATATTCGTTTCCGATGGCTTCACCTCCCCTCCACGGAGTAAGCTTTAGAGCAGGGATGCGGAGTCGGAGTCCCGGAGTCCTATCATTTTTGCTGGAGTCGGAGGCCTATCAAATGATAGCACTTCGAACTCCGGCTTATAACTAGACCCGAAATATAATACAAACAAATTATTTATCCTCGTGCATAGTTGGCACAATCTTGATGTCAACTTCCTCCGTCAAACAAAAGTACAGAGAAACTGCTGCTGCATGCAAAGCTTGTAGTAGATGCAGGAATGAACCGTGATAGTAAAAAAAGATTGTCTTTTCACTTGGTGATTTAGTAGAGAAGACAAGCCTTTGTAGCCTCGATCACACATGCGCACCAAAGGTCATATCGGAGACAAAAGTAAAATAATAGTTTGTTTGAATCAGGGCTGTGGAGCCGATGCGTTATCTCATCGGCTCCGGCTCCGGCTCCGACTTCAAATTCAAGTTCTATCTATGCTGGTTATCCTGGATCCGTTGAACGGGTTTTTTGGATAACGGTGTGGCCATTAGAGGCTTGCTACAATCATCAAATTAGTTTTCATTAACAAGCAACGACTTAAGTCAATAATAAAAATGATAATAGCCTAATATAATGACAAATAACATACTTGTCATATATTTTTGCATGAATTGACTATCTCTGAAATAAAATAAAGTTATAGCCAGGATTGGTTAAATTAGATAAAGATCTCCCGCACTGGCTAAATATAAATTGGCCTAGCCTGCAACCAGTCTACTACGAGGCTACATTAAGTAAGACCACATGAGTGATGATGATATACCTAATTAGCCGTCACAGGGGCCGAATAGTAGTATAAGCTTTTTAACAAAGCTTGAATGTGAAACTGGATAGCGTATGCCTCTAAATAGCTTATAGGGCCTGTATCTACTCGAACATGGAAAGGGTATCGGCTATATAGCCAAATATACCGTATCAATAAAGATATCAATTGCTTTATTGAATATTAAAGTGTATATAGGCTAGCTTAGGTTGTTATTGTTATTTGTTATTGCCTTTATTCAATAGTCTGTTGGTCCATGAATAATATGATCGGTGGGTAGCCCACGACTCATCATCTGTAGAAATCGTAATTTAGATAGCCTCATTGCAGTGTAGGCTAGAAATGTACAATTGAAAATTATACTTAAAAAAATTAAAAATATCTAATTTAGGACAAGTTTTGTAATTCTATGCAGCATACTTAATAAGTTAATGCCTAACTTACATTATGTTAATTTCGTATTTTTCATTATGGCGTAAAGTTGCACTAAATAATTCATCAATGATTCATGTATATTATTATATTCAATTTATGTATAACACATTACCACTATTCTTCTGATGATGGTTAGGCTGATGAAGCTGAACTCGGAGTATCACACAGTATGTTGCAGGGTGCTATGCATCATAAAAATTTGACTGCGAGCACCGAGCAGAAATCCCATCTACTTTGCTAGCTTTCGAATGCGCGTGCGGTTTAATGTCACAGACAATAGAAAAGGGAGGTCAAAAGGCGCCTTTATTGAGAGCGTCTCAGTCTTTTTTTATTGTTTACATATAAGTCAGCATGATATCAGCATAAAGTGTTGACAGACGGAAAAAATAATAATGAAAATTCTTGAAATCCACAGGTCTATGACATTTGGGGAAATATTATTACACGATACGGCTCTTGTACAGTCCTCCCCCCCCCATTTTTTCTCTGGTCAAAAGATGCAACACCATTGGATGTCCGTTTCAGCATCACCGGTTTGAGTGAAGCATTCCGTGCTGTTGTAAAAATCTACGTGGGTAATTGCGATGTCATGGTCGCAAACTTTGTCTGCAAGTCAACATTGTAATTTGCCTTCGGGTTTTTCGCATTGAAATATACCCTTTGAATTTTGAAGTCAAAGGAAATTCATTGTGAATGAGATACCTTTAAAATAATAGGGCGCTGCTAGAAGTGGCTGGGTCGCTTATTGCTATAGCCATGTGAGGACATGTAGTCAGGTCATTCGTGTGAGTGTGAAGAGTTATCCCTCCAATCAAAATTGATCAAATTGAATAATCGATTGTTTTGAAAAATGTAGGTGGGGGGACTGCACAAGAGCCTACAATACAATCTAAGGAAATTGGCATTGTCACAGATGCCAGTAGCTTCTGCCAGTAGCCATACCGATAGATGATAGCCTACATAGTAACCGTATTAGATTTAAGACATTGTGCAAGAAATGTAGCTATATTATCTTTGCTGACTGAACTGGAAATGTGTACATAAATGACTGACGACTTGTCTCTAGGAATCTACAATCATCTAGCTAGCATGCATATAACAAGTCTTCAAATTAATGGATTTTGGAGAATACGTTGTCAATATGGAAATTAGTCTTACGAAGCATATGCAATAAAAAAATATTACACATGTGTGTAAATATATAATAAATATAATACAAAAGAAGGCGGCAACTGCAAAGAAAGATATCGTGGAAGACAGATCATTGGTATACTTAAAAGACATATCTTTAGATTTCAAATGATTTAATTTTTTTTATGATGCCAATTAACAACTTTCAAAATTCTAGATTTATATCAAAGCTCAAACTATCGGAGCCGGAGCCGGAGCCGGAGCCTTTGTGATAAATCGGCTCCGGCTACGGCTCCGGCTCCGACCAAAACCATCGGCTCCTTAAGGCTCCGGCTCCACAGCCCTGGTTTGAATACATTACCTCCTACCCTAACGTGAATCGTGTGTGATGGCTCCTCCAAATCGCATATTAAAATCGAAAGTGTACTCATATTTTTGGAGAAGGATGGGGGATTTTCCTGCCTGGTTGAGAATCAGGTAACATATCAGCAAGATGAGAGAAGCCAAGTAACATGCATGCAACTTAAAGCGACATTTGATAAACTTTCATCAAAAATGATTGATATTTGATACAGCAATTGCCACTAAAGATAGGTTTAGGTAAGCCTATAATGATCTATGATGTAGGTTACCAGTTTTTTCGAAAAAATAGGCTATATGTATACTTGCCACTCGTTGTCGGGGTCCTATTAACCCACGGAGTCGGTACTCCGCATTCCTGCTTTAGGTACCTACATGTATTTATTTCAGTGCGCTTGATCAATCTTTACTTTACCTTGTTGCGTCAGGACAATCGACATTTCTTCTCTGTTTTTCTTGTTAACCATGAGCCAGCATGAACATTAATTTCCAGGGAAAATCGAAATCCTTTCACTTGAATAACATTAACAGCATAATTTCAACGTAACTGCAACTTTTTTTGCTTCATTTGAAGTAATACATCTGATCGACGTGATGGACTTATCTTTGAGATGAACGTAAGAGTTTCAGGAGCATATCTTCTCGATAAATCATCGACCAAATCAGAACAGGAATAAGTTATTTAGCGTGAGAAAAGTTAGTTTGATGCGATGAAATAATCAGTTTCAAAGTGCCAAACCAACTTTCTTAAGTCCTCTTTCTTCTGTGATTACGCGCATCACAAGATTGGAACTGACCGCCACGGGCCATGAATTTTGAAGACCGGTGGTCCGGTTGATTTTATTAGACCTATGTTGACCATGAATGATCCATTCACCCTTTAGAAGAAATCGTTAAGCCAATCAAAGAAAAACAACATTAAAGGAGCATGTATAATAAATAAGGTATAATAAATAGGTATAATAAAACAGGTATAATAAATTCAACATGTTTGAAGAGTACCTACTTGTACGCATGCTGATACATAGATATTGCTTCCTAAACAGTTAAAAAAATTCCTAACTTATGCATGTTGTTGACCGTACTACTTTATCTCAAGAAAAAAATTCAGAAATCTATGTTCTAGCCTATATGAATTTTTAGCACTAATATAAAACGACCTCAAAAGAAAGAGGAGCTTGAGCTTTGCTATGGTGCTATAATGAGTATGATCTCTCGTCGTTTGATCAACTGTGTGAATTTTGTAAGGATTGTTCCTTCCTTGCCCTATGTATCAAAAAATTATTCCATACTTTCATCACATGTTTTCACAATAATTTCAATCATCTACTACTAGTAGTTCACCTTGGCCTCGAGACAGAAATTGGCGTACATATGTATAGGTCGAACAGATCTCTCCAAATGTGCACCTAGAGCTTAGTGAACTAATGTTTAAGCCACACAGTTGGCTAGCAATCAAATAGGTCAACAAATAGTCTTAATACTTAATTACTGCAACGTAAGTCATGTAATTGTCATTCATATCTTTGCAACAACTGTGCTTTCCTCTACGTTTTAAATTTTCCTATTTTTCCTGACTACAATTTTTCAACTGCACAAATCAAGAAAAGCAACTGGACATTTAAATTTGGAGCTGCACAAATTGTTTCCGGTTGCACGTTAAAAACCCCTGCTTGAAGGAGAAGGGAAAAGATAAATCAAACTAATACTGAAAGTATTTATATTTTTATTTTTATAAACGAAAGAGGAGAGCTCAGCTTGAAGTGTGACGAGAAGCAAACCAAAATTGCAAATGCAGATAACCACGAAACAGAAGAAGCCTAAAATTACATAGCTATGTGCGGAATCATAGGAGGAACCATGTGGCTACATAAAAAAGGTTTCGTCCCCTAACTTCCTACCTGTACCACACACATGCACATTGGGCCCGACCGACCAAATCGAATGAACGAACGATCTCTCCAAACCTGAGGAAGCACAGCTAAAACATTGATTGCTAATTAAATTTGGATGTATGACAACATAAGGATGACAGCAGAAGATATTCAATTGGAAGTTAAATACACAACAGCGTTTGACACTTATAAAAGTTGTTTATTGATTATACAGCCAATATTCATTAGCTTGCATAAGTAAGCATTACATCCGACGTCATCCTATGCAAAATCGTGACTTCGAAAAAATGCCGAATAACATGAAAATGCTTTTATCTTTTAAGTAAAATATTTAATAACACAACACCTGTCACCACAGAAATGTGTTTTGTCTGGAATAATGCATGTATGACATGATGGCTAAAGCTACACGAAGGATTGTTTGACAAATCATCAACAGTTAACTACAATTTTCATCTCCTGTCTCTGACACTGACAATGCATTTAGCTGCATGATGATTGAATGATGTCTTGATGCCATTGAATGAATATAACTGCGTTCAAATGAAATAGATCTTTGTATTTGATGTAAATTGTTTAGTTTTCATTTAGCAAACTCTGGATGATAGTATGCCTCTATTAGAATGAAATGATCCAGGAAACATTTGTTTGGTGGCTGGATGTAGAATGCAATTTCCTAATGATCCACCAAAGAACGAGGCACTGAGACACAATGGACGTTTAGTACACTTTTCCTGACATGCTTCTGTACTTGGCACTTTCCACAATCCTAAAATTACTAATCCACTCAGATACCCGACCTCCACAGTATACCTTGCCGGTGTATTGCATGCGAGACCAAATACTACATCACCAGAGTAGTGGGTCACCCTCTTGTAGAAGACTAGGGAGCTTTGCATAAGCTTGCACTCTCTAAAGATATTTCTGTAATGACCTCCAACACATTGAGGAGTAGACAAACAAGCAAAAATGCACTCAGATGGTCCAGATGGTTTTTGAATAGTGATGTTGGCGTGATATACGGAAAACTTGCGATTATGAATTATCGAAAATTCTTTACAAGAGACCATTTTGAATTCAGAGCTCCACATGAGACAAAAGGTGATGAACATGAACTGGTGTCTGCACAACATTGTTCTCTCTTCGATGTCGTAGAAATGAGTGATAGTCTAAATGATCTCAACTTGCAATGTAAGCAATGACAAAGTGATATCCTTGAAAGCAATCGTTCTGCGATATTATGTTAGTTTATTTATATTTATATATATATTTATATTATATTTATTATATTATATTTATATTATATATATTTATATATTTTTTTTTTAGTTTTATTTATTATATTAGTTTGGTGTTGATGAATTGATCAATTTTGCTCGGAACAAACATTTATTTCAAAGCGTTTCAAAACTGAAGATTTACTGTCAATGTGATGCGTGTTTTGATGACGACAACAAATTTTAAATATGATGGAGATATGATGAGTATTCAAAGGCTGAGTGCATCATGAAGCAAGTTTAGGACTATCAGGACAAATAATTTAATAGAAACGCAACAGTAACTGAGGATTCGTACTTTATTTCGTACTAGATCAACAAACTCTTATTTTAACGGCCATCCCATTTATTTGTTGGACTTGATTTCCTTATTTCAGTAAGTGCAAGTGTCCAAATATATAGTGAAAACAAACCTAATTTTTAAAATCAAGTTATGAGATAGAATCTGTCAAGCACGTTTCAACTCTTTCCCCCAGAATAAAGAAGGTGCATTCATGTATCACTGGTAGTGACAACTATGAAATCGTGACGACATTTCATCCTTCAGTCCAGTGATTGTTCAGATCTGTGATTATTTTACTCAGCACACATTCATTTTTGCTTCTTCGAGGTGTCAGTTTAATCATTGGCGTATTTGCTAAGTAGCTAAAGTCTGACGACAGTAATATATGGGTAATGCTTACAACCAATGAAGAATCGTTACGTGCAACTCACAACAACTTAACAGCTCATATGAACGCAGAAATATTTGCTCTATTAGAAAATAGATTTTCAAGCTACTCACTGCAGTTGTCTGCAGAATTCCATGCAAATATCTTTCGTTCAACGAGAAATTACTTCTCGATTTGCGATTTATAATCAAACTGAACTGAAAAATAACACATTTTAGTACCGAGATACATTTCAACCGAAATTATGGAAGATGTCTGTGCCGATAAGTATCTCATTTAAAATGAACAATTGTGATCGCTATCTAGTTTTCGTCAAGTTTTTTTATCTCATTCTCTTATTTTCTGTTTATGATTTGTCTGTCGTTCTACAACACATTTCTATGAGTCATTGTTGTTGCAAAATCATCTGCGTTCCATCAATAGTTGCATTCATTCATCCATCTATTTCATCAATAAGATACTGATCGCTTGATTGTATACCTGCTGATTACATGCATCACAGAGATAAATTGCCTTGTCTGCGTGTTTGGGTCTAGAGATGACAGTCCTCAATGCTGATGTTAATGGTCAGAGCTAGACACAAGGGGCAAGAAAATCTATTTTCATTGAACGTAATGCAAATTCAACCTTGAATTCTGACGAACCAGGAGATCGACACTACAGCAAACGTATGCATTCAGTAAATTTAGATCGTAAGAATCAAACGACGTGATAACATTTCCATTTGACGAATTTATCACCAAGGAAATTGGGTCAAAGATATGTACGTACTTTTCACTTGACAGGCCTGCCTGCAATCTGACAGTTGATGTTCGCGGGATCACTGATATAAGCCACTTCCGCGCTTAGCCAATCATACGTGCCAAAGGTAGGAGAATATCTATATCAATCTGTGTCGCTGCCACCATTGTATACAATGCCTGGGAAAGGATTATGTCCACTCTAGACTAACCCACACGCAAGTGAATCTATCTCTGTGACGTGCACATGCTGTGTGAACTCTATTTGCGAAGTTCTCGACAGACCAAGCGCATTTTTTAAGTTATAACATAATATAGACTGTATTATATAATGATAAGCTATAATAAGTGATAGCCTAATTAGGCGCATGGACATCTAGAAATTTGCTAACATAATTCTTCTACAACTTTTAGAAGCTGAGTGTCACATCTAGCAACTAAGATCAATAATAATAATAATAACGTTTTATTCAAAAAGGTCCCAATATTGGAAATCGTGGGGCATGTACAAGGTAGATTACATATCGATGAAATAAACAAATGATAGAGAAGTAACAAAACAAATCAAGAAAAGCATTTAAACTGAGACTTGTAGGTACACAATACTACACCACAGAAAAAAAGACAGTCGCTTTATTTAGATGCTGAAGCCGCTGTTGTCTCGCTTTGACATGCTGACAAAAAAGGAGTTTCTTATCAACATGTTGGAACAAACTGGGATTCTGAGATGATTGCTGTAGGTAAGGCGATCAGGCAGAAGATTATGCAGAGGATGTTGTTCCGTAAGGATTTTAGGAACAGTCTGTAGCCTAGAATCATTCTGCGATAATCTAATGGGCAAAAAGAATCACACTGGCACTGACTGGTGCCGCAGATCACACGATGGCAGCGATCCTGTACACGCTCGAAAATCTGGGACTGTTGCTTCATCATCCCTACAAAAACAGGAGCGCAATATTTCAGTATTGATCTGATGCACGCGCAGTAAATGGAAAACATTTGTCCTTTATCCAAGAAAGGCTTCAATTGCCTGAGGATATAGATCTTCAACGAGGCTCTCTTGCTCATTTGAAAAGTGTGAGACTTCCACTTTAAAGTGCTGTCAAGAGTAATGCCAAGAAGCCTCAGTTCGGCCACTGATGAAATATCACACAGCATGAATTTATCAAAGTTATGAGTATTCATTAGAGATATGAACATTTACTTGGACTTCTGCATTTTGACACTCATTTTGTTGGCCGTCATCCAATAACAAATATCATCATGAGCGCACTGGAGGGGACTCGATGAGGCTTGTTTTTGCAGGGGACCACATATAGCGATATCATCAGCGTATTTTAATAAAATGCAATCGCTGGAAAGTTTCAAGTCAGACACGAAATATTTGAACAGGAAGGGCCCAATCGACGAACCTTGCGGAACACCACTAGACACAGGCTTGAAAGCACTATATATCAGTTTGAAACGGGTGCGTTGAAGTCAATCAGAGAGATAGTTTCTGATGAACATGATAAGAAAAGGATCAAAATTATCTCTAACCATCTTGTTGAGCAATAGACGATGTGACATTTTATCGAAACCCTTCTCCACACAGCTGTCATGGAATGACAGGCGAAGACCGACGGATCAGATAGGCATTTGGCTACGTAGTCAGTGAGATAAATCAAGGCGCAAGTAGTAGAGATTTCTTCCTTGTAAGCAAATTGGGTTGGGTCACTACGTCTACCAAACTCGGAATTGCAGCGTTTTAACAACAAACACTCAAATATACGTGCCGGCATAGGAAGCAAAGATATTGGCCGAGTCTCGTGTAAACTCGGCTTTGTGGTTTTGGGTATAGGGACTATGTCGGCTCTTTTCCAGAGGAGCGGAAGGTCAGCATCCTGAAGACATGCATTAAATGCGGCAAATAGGCTCAGCAAGATGTGATGACAATTTCGACCATATTATAGACGGTATTCCATCGGATCCAGGAGACTTGCGCGGAGACACGTGTGAAAGCATTGACTGGGCTTCATGAACATCGACCATGAAGGTAGCGACAAACGGGAGTGGTGGAAGCTCAGGATCATCGATTTGCATTGCAAAAATATAAATAACATTTAAAGTGTCAAGAATTGGTCTCACTGATGCATGGGGATCACACTTGGGTAACCAATGCGGGTCCATAGAATTACCAATCACTTAGTCACGTATCTTCCAGATGGATGTGCCTTCACACTTGAGGCGCGTAGCCCAATTTCGCTTTGCTTGAAAGATAGATTCTTTGACCTTATCCCGGTAATGTGCGTACAAACTCCAATTCTTAGAGCGATAAGCGGAATATCTCTTATTGATTAGTACTTTGAGTGTTGAAGTAATCCATGGCTTTTCCCTCGAACTTCGCTTTATAAAATCATATGGTAGGAGAGAGAAGCAATGATTTAGGATGTCATAGAACTTTCTACACATATCATTGAGATCAGCATTTGAAAACAGTGAATCAAATTCTCAATTACTGACAAGTTTGAATCACGTAAGTCCCTGAAAATTGATTGACAGGTTTTAGATGAAGGACTGCGTGATCGCTTGATGCTACAGGAGCATGAACAGTTGGTTCATAGTACGACGCGACAAATTTTTCAGGGATTAATTGGAGGTCCAAGATAGCATCCTTGCGAGTGGGAACGTTGATCACATTACTCAAACAATAGCTGCTCTCCGAAAAACAAAGAATCAAAGCGATTGAAGTCGCCAACGATGAATAAAGGGATGTCGCGGAAAATATCCATTTGATTATCGATTAGAGATGTAAGAAAGAGATTTGATGTCTGCTTTGCGGCGGAACTCATTCTTTGCCCATGTGAAAAATAGACAACGAGTAATAAGCACGAAAAAGAGTCACGGCATACCCGCAGAAGAAGGAATTCGACGTCCGGATTATCCGAAGAAGATACACGTATAATGTTCACACTGAAGTTGCATTTAATCAAGCAGCAAATACCTCCTCCATTCTGATTTGTACATCGATCTGCACGATAAAAATTGTAGCCATCAATGTTAAGGGCACTATTAGGGATACTATCATTCAACCAGCTTTCGACGATGCATACGATGTCTGAGGAAACGTTGGAAAGGAGTAAAGTAATTTCATCTATTTTGTTGACAACGGAGCGAGCATTTGTAAAGCACAAGGATGGAAACTGCATTCGTCATGCGTGTCGAGGTTCTTTAGGAATTAACTTTCCATTGCGATTTACAAGAGACTCTCCAGCGTCGGTGCGTACTTTTAGCTCATCTAGCAGATGCTTGCGATGTTCCAATTGCGAACGCGTTAAGTCAGTGCAAATGAATACTTGGTCAAGGCCTTGCTTATCTTTCAGCTTTCTGGAATTTTGTAAACACTTCTGCTTGTGATGAACTGACTTGAAAGTTACTCGGATAGGTCGAGTTCTCCTTGATCCACCAACAATTTTGCCGATGCGAGAGGCGGAAGTTACATTATCACCATCGACACCAACGGTCTTGAGTACTTCACTTAAGGTATTCGTGATGTTCTCTTCGTCTTGTCCGTCTTCATTTAAATGTTCGCGGAGACCAAACACGACAACATTGCATTTTTTGTCTGCTCTTTGCTCGTGCTCATCGATAGCCTTCAGGATCACATCACTAACATCAAGGGACATCTTAGTTTTCAGTTGCTCCTTCAGTGAAAAGATTTCTTGTTCAATGGCTGCAAAGCGATCGAAAACGTCAATTAGACTGATTGATTTGCATCCATTGCAGAGGTATGACAAATTATCGCTTGCCATTACCGACTTGATGACACTGGCAGATATGTTGGAGCATTCTTTCCTGGCATGAAACTTCTTTCTACACATGCTGCATACGACAGGGTCGATGTCGATAGCTATGTCGCAACCACAGAATTAGACAGGTCGCCTCTTCTGTTTGACTGAACGGAAGCATTGGAACATGTAACGTTAATGAAATGGCACAATCTGCTGACATAGCCTAATACCATACATAGCAATCGAACAATGAGCAGCCAGTTCAACATTAAACACGCCAAATTGTGCAAAGTTTCAGTGACTTATCAACCGATTCACACAGCTAAGAAACACAGTCGATGTCAAGTTCTACAGAGAAGTTTGTGAACGTTTTTTCGTGCGCCTGCTAACTTTTTTTTAAATGATCGGAAGGCCCAACATTAACGAGAAAACTGCGCAATGATCTGAATTCTTGGAATCTGAAGGAGTTGCAGCGATCGGAGCATTTTGAAGGAATTCAGAGCAATCCGCAAGCGACGCACGACTATTTTTCCTATCTCTGTAAAGTATTAAAAATTTCTTTTTGCCCACTTATTAAGTTCCTGCATGTGCCATCTGTTTGAATCAGTTTGCACTTCTAGCAAAGTGATACGATTAAACAATCTAATTCTGTGGTCGCAACTGTGACAGGTACATGCTATCTTGACGACGTCGCTGCTGCCTTTACGCAAGCTAGTCATCACAGTCAGATGAGATTGTGAATAAAGCTCAAGCAGACAGCGCAAAAACCCAAAAAATAGACAATAGCCCAAACACGGATAACTGAGAGTGCACGAGAGTAAGATACAGAGAAAGCTGGTATGATGAGGATTCTGTAGATGTAAAAATATCCACCAAGGAAGCGACCAGGGCCACAGAAAATGATAACAATCAGTTCGACGAGAGAGCAAATCACACACGACCGACCACCACGACTGTCACGTTTGCTTGCAATGGACCAACCACATATAGGCTATACTCGATGCGAGACTGTTTCGCATGCCGTCTACGATCTATGTTTAGGTCTAAACACAACCTCTGGCTCACAAAACTTCCAAATTTATAGATTTGAAATGTGAATGCATTCGGCTTTATACTTAATCGTTCCTCTAACTATAGGACTACATGCATGTATTCAAAATCTTGAATTGAAAGTGGAAGATTCGATCAAGGTGAATTTCGAAAGGCAAACCAGCTTCCTGTTTTTTGCTGCATTTCTACCTTTGTCCGCTATCTATTATCTCAGTTATTAATTTATGATTCGATACTATTTCCGACCTTGTCGCTCGCTTTATGTAATACACATATGTATGCAGGATCTTGTTGTAAACAGGGCGATCATTCGATAATTATCACAATAGGGTGTTACGAGTTAGTAATCTTTTAATTATTCCCAAAACAAAATAATGGAGAAAATAAATAATGGTTCATGTATTATTATACGTCACCAGGAAAATACAGGAATTTTCAACAGAAGTATTCAAGGATGTCTTTAGCAGTCACAAAGTCGGAAAACAAAGTCTTCAAAGTCTTCTGTCAGCATCAGCAGGAGAGGACGGGTAGCAGCGACCATCCAGGACAACGTCAGCGCGCAGTTGTGACAGAAATCGCGTATTTGCCTTCGCGTTCAGCTCTACGCGTTAACAGTCTTCACTTCACCAATTGCATCACTTGACTTGGCCAGCTCGGATCTATAGTGATAATGACAGCAACAGTAACAAAGGTATTAAACAAGAACATAATAAAACAATGGATTGAATAACAAAATACCCTAACTAAAACAACCACCCCTAACCTAATAACAAAGAATAAATAAAATTGTGCATGCCCCGCAGAAGACAAAAGAGATGACACCTCCCCACAAAAAAATAAGATACGGTATATTTTGTATATTCTCAAACGCAAAATGTATCGTAACTTCATTATTAAAAAAAAAATTCAATTTTCTCAACAGTTCAACCTAGAAAGACAGTCGGCTACAACATCTTTTCCACGTATATGTTTTACTTCCAAATTATATTCTTGAAGTAATAAACTCCACCTGAGCAAACGTTTGCTTTTTCCTTTCATTTTATCAATGAACACCAACGGGTTGTGGTCCGTAAAAACTTGGACAGGATATTTGCCACCATGTAGATAAACGACATAATGTTGTAGAGCCAATACTATGCTTAGAGCTTCTTTCTCAATAGTAGAATAGGCAATTTCATGGGGATTCAATTTTTTGGAAAAATATGATACGGGATGATCATCTCCATTTTCGTCTACTTGGGACAATATTGCGGCAACTCCTACATCGCTAGCATCAGTCGTTAGGCGAAATGGTTTGTCGAAATTCGGCGTCTTAAGTACTGGTGAGCTTCAGAGAATCTCTTTGACTTTCTCGAAGGAATTTTGACATTCGTTTTCCCATTCAAATTTCACTTTCGAACTGGTTAACCTCGTTAATGGGTATAGGATTTCAGACATTTTCTGACAAAATTGTCGATAATAACTAGACATTCCAATAAAGCGTCTAACCTCTTTTCGATTTTGGGGATAGGCATTTCCAAAATGGTTTTGACTTTAATGTCTAAAGGGCATAACTTGCCTTGACCGACTTGAAAACCCAAATAATTAATCTTTGATTTTCCGAATTCACTTTTCTTGATATTTACTGAGATTTGCTTCAGCAAGATTGCTAAATAACAATTCAAGTCTGGCAAGATGTTCACTCCACGTGTCGCTGTAAATGACTATGTCGTCAATGTATACAACGCTACCAGGTATATTTTCTATCACTTTATTTGCCAAACGCTGAAAAGTTGCGGCGGCGTTCCTCATGCCGAAAGGCATAACCGTATACTGCCAAAGACCGTCTTCAGTTATAAAAGCGGAAAGTTTCTTCGCGCGTTCAGTTAACGGAACTTGCCAATAACCTTTTAGTAGGTCTATCTTGCTTATGAAATTTGCCTGACCGATTCTATCCACACACTCTTGAATTAGTGGCAAAGGAAAGTTGTCTGCAATTGTCACAGAATTCAATTTCCTATAATCTGTACAGAATCTATCGGTCTGGTCCGGTTTGGGTACTAACAGACAGGGGGAACTCCAATCGCTTTTGCTTTTCTCAATTATACCATTTTCAATCATGTAACTTATCTCTTCTTTCATTCGTTTATTCTTTTCTGGGTTCATCCTGTAGGGCTTTTGTTTGACAGGTTTTACTTCGGTCACTTCAACGTCATGTTCTATTAAATTCGTGCGTCCAGGTGAGTCAGAAAAAATTTCCGAGTAAGTATTGATCAATTTTCCTATGTCATTTCTTTGCAGATCATTTAAATATTTCAAGAATTTGTCAAGATCTTTCAAAATATCTGAATTCTGTATCTTTACTGTTGGAGGTATATCAGCTTCGTTGTTTTCAATATTTTCGTCCTGTAGATGTGAATCGATGTTTGAAAAAATCAGCGTGACAGCAAGACTCTCGATAATATGGTTTGAGCATATTTATGTGGCATAACCGATTTTTCTTTCTTTTGTCGTGCATTGATACAACATAATTCAAATCACTGATTTTCTGCGTTATTTTATAAGGTCCGCAGTATTTCACAGTCAAAGGGTTACCCATGGTTGGCAATAGAACAAGTACATCATCACCCACATCGAAATTTCTTTCTCTTGCATTAACGTCGTACCACTTCATGCCGTCTTGAGAATGTAACAAATTTGACTTAGCTAATTCACGAATCCTCAATAATCGCTGTTTGAAATTGGAAACATAATCGATTACATTTTCTTCATTTTCACTGTCATTTAACCATTTTTCTTTGAATAACTTCAGTGGTCCTCTTACAGCATGTCCAAATACCAGTTCAAAAGGACTATACCCGATTGACTCTTGAACTGTATCTCTTAAAGCGAATAACAGTAAAGGTACACCTTGATCCCAATCCTTGTTTGTTTCGTGGCAGTATGTCCTCAACATAGTCTTGAACGTTCGATGGAACCTTTCAATAGCACCTTGTGACTCAGGGTGGTATGGACTGGAGAACGTCTGTTTAATGCCAAGCTCGTTCGTAACTTGTTTCATAAGTTTTGAGACGAAATTACTTCCTTGATCTGATTGTATTTCTCGAGGTAAACCGAAGATTGTAAAGAACTTTATCAATGCATCTGCTACTGATTTCGCTGTTATGTTTCTTAACGGTATTGCTTCCGGAAATCGGCTGGAAATACAAAGTATCGTGAGCAGGTATTGATTCCCCTTTTTAGTTTTAGGCATTGGTCCCACACAGTCGATTTGAATTCTGTTAAACGGCTCTTCGAACGCAGAAATTGGTCGTAACGGTGCCTTTGGAGGATTGCTTTGCGGTTTACCGGTGACTTGACAATTATGACAACTTTTGCAGAATTTAGATATATCTTGATTCATTCCAGGCCAAAAGTAGTGTTGAGTGACGCGGTATTTTGTTTTGTTAATTCCGAGATGTCCGGCTAAACAATTCTCATGGGCTAGACTCAATATCTCATTTCTGTATCTCTTGGGCAGAACTATTTGGTTCGATTCCCGCCAATTTTCGCCTAGTGTCGCGTCGCGTGGCCTCCATCGTCGCATCAGTACGCCGTTTAATTGATAGAATCTAATTTGACTATTTTCATTTCCATCACTTATCTCATCGAAATACTTTTTCAAGCTTTCATCATTTTTCTGTTCTTCAATCAAAGAAAATCTATCGATTTGCATTTCTGGTATGACCTCTTTCTCTAATTTTTCTTTTTCTTTCATTTGTGACCTAGTCAAAACATTTACAGCTGTATCTATCATACACAATTCGGCAAAGGCTTGATCAGCTTCAGACGGGACTGAGGCTTCCTTCTGGTCTGTGCTTTCTTTGAATTCTTTGTCATGGTTGGTTTGATCATCCACTCTCTCAACTACTTGAGATCCTGCTACGTCGTTTCCCAATAACAAGTCAATTTCTGTGATGGGTAACTCTTGAACAAGACCAACAATCACGAAGCCATCAAAGACTGTGGATTTAAGGAACACCCTGTGTAGCGGAACTATCTGAGGTCCTCCAATTCCAGTTATTTGAATTGATATTCCAAGGTTAGAGTTTTCTGGATGTTTCAACGATTTTTCTAGTAAAAGTGACTGAAATGCCGCTGTGTCTCTCCATACTTTTACGTTGCACATATCTTCTTCGCTATTTCCAATCAGCCCGTTTGTACAGAAAGCGTTTCGACCCTCATCAATCAATTTTTCTTGTTTGGACATATCTAGAATTTCCTGCTTTTGCAAGACGGAGACCGATTTGTCATTTTGTTTAGGTTTTCCGTGTAATAACCAACACTTTGTTTCAGTGTGTCCGACCTTACGACAATGACTGCATTTTGGAATCCTCCCTTTGAAGTCAGTTTCAGTTTCAGATTCTTTTCTTAACCCTGTTTCTTTTGTATCTGATTTAAAGTTTCCTTGTTTTATTTTCTTTTGTAAATGAGTCCCTTGATTTGACCAGCGATGAGTAAGTTCAAATTGATCGGCGAGCTTCGCGGCTTCATTTACCATGCTGGGCATCCTTTCATCAATGAACGTACGAACGTCATGGCTTAAGCTATTTCGGAATTGTTCCAAGATTATTAATTCTCGTAAATCGTCGACGGATTCCACCTGTTCAGCAGTACACCATTTATCCATAAGCATTTGCAGCTCCTTAGCGAATTCAATACAACTCTGGTTTGGTAACCTTTTCCACTTTCGGAACTTTTGTCTGTACGCCTCTGGTACTTTTTCATATGCTTGTAGAATTGCCTGCTTCACAAGTTTGTAGTCTTTCGCATCGTCGTCAGAAAGACCGTGTAAATTCTTTGGGCCTTTCCGACTAACGCAGTTTGTAGGAGTACTGTCCAATCTGCCTCTAACCATTGAGCGTTCTTTGCTATTCTCTCGAAGCAATAAAAGAATTCTTCGATTTCTTTTTCGTTGAATTTTGGGACCAGGGAAACTTTTTTGCTAATATCATCCTTGCTGCTTCTCTTTGACCTTTCCAACTCCAACTTTGCCAGCTGAATATCCCCTTCAACTCGCAATTTCTGCAACTCTAGTTCCTTTTGCCTTAGCTCAAATTCTTTTTGCTTTAATTCGAATTCTCTTTGCTCCTTCCTTTCAAGGCGCTTTGCTTCTTCTCGCTTAAATTCTCTATTGAGTCTTCTTTCTTCTCTTTCATCATTTGATTCGTCGTTAGAATTCATTTTATTTCAATCCTAAGACATTAAGAAAAACTCAATAAAAACCCAAGACCTAATGGGCATGCAATGAAGATGATATATAAATACAAAATATTCTGCGAAACTCCTGAGCAAAACGAATTAAAAAAAAAGAAATGATCTCGCTAACTTAACCCAAATTTTGATTAATAGGCCTTAAATGGTTATTTAGACCTAGTATCCCGGCTGAGCCCCCAAAATATGTTACGAGTTAGTAATCTTTTAATTATTCCCAAAACAAAATAATGGAGAAAATAAATAATGGTTCATGTATTATTATACGTCACCAGGAAAATACAGGAATTTTCAACAGAAGTATTCAAGGATGTCTTTAGCAGTCACAAAGTCGGAAAACAGAAAGTCTTCAAAGTCTTCTGTCAGCATCAGCAGGAGAGGACGGGTAGCAGCGACCATCCAGGACAACGTCAGCGCGCAGTTGTGACAGAAATCGCGTATTTGCCTTCGCGTTCAGCTCTACGCGTTAACAGTCTTCACTTCACCAATTGCATCACTTGACTTGGCCAGCTCGGATCTATAGTGATAATGACAGCAACAGTAACAAAGGTATTAAACAAGAACATAATAAAACAATGGATTGAATAACAAAATACCCTAACTAAAACAACCACCCCTAACCTAATAACAAAGAATAAATAAAATTGTGCATGCCCCGCAGAAGACAAAAGAGATAACAAGGGCTTTTATGCACAGATCGAATCTGGAAATAGCTCTCAACTTATTCATTAAGGCATTAATTGAAGTTTCTAGATCTTTCATCTGAAATAAATTACTTTCAAAACATTTTCTTAAAAGAAGTGAACTTTTTCAAAAAAGGGTCTTGAAAACCATGTGCAAAGCTCGGAAACAAGAGCATGTTTGAACACCTGGTTTTACAATTTAAAAATTAGTTTTCGCTCTTTTGGTTATGTTGAAATTAATATAAAAAACCTTGTCTCAGAACATGCGTCTTCCGAAAACATAATGTTGTGTCTTAATAAGATTAATAATGATTGTGTTATAATGAGATAAAATAACAGTAGTCTGTTGAATGCATGGAGTACATAGATGAATACACAATTAGTGACTAAGAAATCTTTTAAAACACCAGTGAAGGACGTGCACGAAACTCGTATGTTATCAAAGTCAATATCCATCGGTTTGAATAAGCATATGTCGCATACTATGACGAAAACAAAAATCAATACCTTTGATAAAAAGATAACATTTTGAAACAATCCACTGTTGCTCTTTAAACTCAATCGCCGCTAGTGAAAATTGTCTATCAATTGGAAAATTCGGAACATAAAAAATGCCAGCATAAATACTCGTTTTCAGAATACATAACGGTATACTATTAGATAAAATTCTTGCTGCTTGAATGGCGCTTTCAGGCAAATGTTTTTTTTAATGACAAATACTTCAAGGTTTGATAATTTGTTAATTCGTTATCTAAGAATGCCATTCTAATTGCCTTATTTTAACATTTAAAAGACATAGAGCGATCATATTTGTTTGATTTTATTTGTAAGCTGATCTACTATAATTGCGTTCTGTACTCCTTGATTAAGTTCAACCAGTTCAACCACTCTACGTCACAAGCCAATTGACTTTCGTGTATAACTTGTTCAGGTTTTAGGACATTTTTCTAAAATGATACATCTACGGATATTCATCGACTCTGTATGCTAAATTATTAGCTGGACTTTTTTATTCAACAATGATGCCAGCACTGCTGTCCTTGATGTCGCCTACCTCAATGATCACGTGGTAAAAAGGATTAATTGATTTTCAACAATGGCATTCAAATTTCAAACATATGGTTAACATCTATCAGCATTCAGATGTCAAGAAGCAATTTGAGAACTATTTAATTATTAAACGCGCTGTGAAAAAATTGTCGTCTATGTCAGTCGATTGGAAAAAAACAATGTCGCTATCAAACACAGTCAGGAATAAAATGATTTTAATTCATGAAAGAGAAGAAACCAACCGGAAAATCCTAGACGTGTATTACGACGGGTTAAGCAAATTCTGCTTATTGACTTAGGAATAATATTTGCTGCCTGATCCTGTTCCCTAAAAATGCACACTCAGTTTGTTTATCATTGTAATGATAAACTACTGCGAGAATGTTGTGTAGAAAGAGTATGCTGAGATGAAACTGTGAGCCCTTTGACATTTTGATGAATGCTAGCATTCATAAACACATATTTTATCACTACAAACAGTTATGTGCTTGAAATACATGTAGTTTCAATAATTGATACATTGCTTTTCCAATTGCATAGAATTCCTATGTAATTTTTATTTCCCTCTCACGTGGGCGGAAATCGACAGCTGTCCCCAACAGGATGACATAGGCCTATAGGGAACAGCAGGCTCTCGGAAAAATGCATTATTTATTTTTTATTTATCATTTTTTTCCTTTCTAGAAATTGTCACCAGAATTATACCTAAATTATATTCTGTGAGACAATTATGACAGATACAGCCAGGCACAGCCTGCGGACCATTTGCTCTACTTTAGCAGTCATTTAACTCTATTTTATCCGTGCTATTTTGAGCCCTCGATTTTGATGCTCCCATAATTCATTAGCTCCAAAAGTTCTGTTCTAGCAATTGACATATGCTCTATACGGTGGTGGCATCAGATTTGTCAACTCGGTAAAACTCTTGCTAATATGAATAGCAATTCAAAATTTACATTTCACTTTCCAAAAAATTGATGTTTTGACTGCATTGGATTACCTAAACAGCTCATGAGTAAATCAAGTAGGCACATATCTGCTACTATGAATGAATACACCATAGAGTAAGTAAGTACAGTCCGTTTCATAAAAAGTGGATCATCCTAAATTTGACTAAATAAAACGTAAGTATGATACAGAAAGCATTTTTCATGTTATTTCATGTCCCTAATATATTTAAATGTCCTTATATAATCTGATAAGCTATGATACAGTAACGGTTCTTAAGAAGCTAATATTTTGTGGCCCTACCCTTATTGTCAATGACATTACCAATTCGTCTAGGCATTGATTCGATGATATCGTTGATTTTTGACTGATCTAACTTTCTCCACTCTCTTTTTAACAGTGACGTAAGTTGTGATACGCCATCTGTAGGCAGCAGTTAACGACGAACGTTACGTTTTAGAATACTCCATACATTTTCTATGGGATTCAGATTAGGAGAACGAGCTGGCCAAGATAATGTCCTAAGCCCTAATTGAGACTTGCATAAGCTGACTCTACTACTCCTGTGACACATAGCATTATCATCCATAAATAACCAAGTCGATGGATCACCAAGTTGATCTGTCATTTGGCCAATGTTCATTCGTAAAACATTCACATAGCGTTCAGAATTCATGGTTCCTTGCTGTATGTGAAGTTCAGAGCGGCCATTGGTCCAAATGCCAGCCCAAATCAGTATAGTCGCACCACCTTGTACCCGGGGACGATGTAAATGTCTCGGAATTTCCTGATCAGATTTTATCCATAATCTCAATCGACCATCACTATCCTAGCAAGGCTAGGTTCTAGCAAGTTCTAGCAAGGCTGACACTTTGCCTTTTGTGAATGCGATCTCGTTATTGTTCATTTGTGCTTTGTATTGTTTTCAACCGGTGAGAGATAGATTTCTAGCTGAAAGCAGTCAGGAGTGCTGCCAACACCACCGCAACGAAGTCAGGAAGCTATGGAACATGAAGTCCAGTTAATCACATGTAGCAGTTACATTATTGTTGATGAATAATGGTGCTATACTGGCTCTGATTGACCGATTTTCTTTATTTTTGTTTTGCTTGATAGCTTTTGGCTTGTAGAACAGCATATTACATAACAAAGGAAACAAATGTAATTTTATAAGAGTGAGGTATGATTTTGTGTAGCATTGCTAAATGAAGATCAAATTATCTACTACTTTTTTTATCTATAACAGGAAAACAACTCAATATGCATGCTTGAAATTTCCAACAATGACACTAGTAAGCACAACTGACATATCTTCCAAATTTCAGAGAAATTCGTTCAAGTCTGGCGGAGTTAGACAAAGTTGAAGTTAAGGCGATGTTTAAGGGTGATCCATTTTTTATGAAACAATCTGTATATCTAGGTAGAGTGTCGACTCAAATAAAGTGAAAATTTTTATATGAAAATATTCAGTTTTTTTCGGGGATTACGTTCCTGTGGTCCAAAAAATATTATTAGAGCAATTTTTAAAAAGCTAAAATTTTGCAAATTCATATACTACCGACATGAAGCCCCTATATAAGTAGCATGAAACAAGTAGGATATCAAAACGAACGAATATTCGGTAACAAGCATCTTAATTAAGCGGAAATTAAGCTGATGATCTAGGAAATTTCATGAACCATTTTATAATGAAGTCCCTGCAAGTCTTCAAGGAAAAGTTGAGATTCCATTGTGCCTCTTAGCTGAGATGTCATGTTTTTGATTAAATTTTCAGCGGTATGACTTTAGGATTCACAAAGGCGTCATTACTTGCATAGATTCATTTGTTGATGAATGAGAATGTCAATAAAGACTTCATTTGTGCAATTTCATCAATGATCAGAAATAAGCTTACGTAGAGTCTAAATAACTCCAAACGTATTCAATTAGTAGCCTTTCAGCAACATCAAAAATGTGCACGGGCCCCGTGGTAAGATAGGGTTAATACAGCTGACAAAGATAATAATAAATAGTAAGTCTCGGTAGTGTCAACTCAAAAAATATCAGCATACAGTGAAAACTTCTATTTCAAGCGATTCAGTTTATACGGAGATTATGTTCCTAAGGCGCAAAAACATATTTGATCAATATTTACATGTTGTCTACATGTAGAAATGTACATTTTTGCATGGATGTATCTCTGCCACAGAGATCACAATCTGAATTGGTTCGAAGTTAGTTACAAATCAGATATAAAGAACACACGCTGATAAGAATCTTAATTGAAAGAAAATTAAGTTACTAGAAATTTCATAAAGAGTGTCATAATGTAAGTCGTCATACAAAACATTGAAATCTTGTTCTTGGCTCAAAATTCGGATTTGCTAACTTGGCAAGTTCACTTAATGGCCTATTTTCCAGTAAGTTTAATGAAAATTTAACTATGAATTTCCGATTTTCAACTATTGATATAGTCTATTTCATGTGGGAGTACCGCATTAATATAATGTCTGCATAGTGCTGGTAGCCACATGTATATAATTCTCGCAATGTAAATAGGATGCATAGATTTAGTAGCAAGATATATTTCAATTTGATTCCATTATTGAAATGGGTGCTGTGCGCCAGAAGGCAATAGTCGTGGGCTTGTGGCTTTTTAATTAGATTATAGAAAGAAGAGCTGCTCTGTAAGCGTAATTATGATTTTGATCAAAATAATATCATCAAGCCCACTCCGGAATCGATGGCAAACCAATATTGTCGGCCAATGGCTGGCTGTTTGTATATCCTAAAAAGAAAGGATGCCAACTCAGTGATATCAAGATCCTCAAACTCATTGAAATTTCTACGACAGAAATGCTGTTTTAAAGAGAATACCTGATGACCGGGGCCGACCAAATATGCATAATGCATAAAAATGCATATTTCAACTTTAATTGCATAAAAATGCTTGTCAATAATGAAAATAAGTGCTTTTAAATACATACAAAGATGATTTCTAGGAAAACAAGTTTCCTGTGTTGACACCTATCTTCTCCTTTCTGTCTTTTACCTTAGATTGCGGTCTAAGGCTCAGCAGGGGACAATGTCTACTTCTATCTTGAGGATTCTCTATTTTCAGAAGACACTACATGCTATATGTACTGCCTATTCATCGGTCGGATTCCTGTGATTCCTTCACGTTGTCGCAAGCTGGAAGATTGTCGCAAGCCGAGATTGCAAGAGGTATCGTAGACATTTCCTCTAAATATGGCTCTATTCCTCGCTGTCTGAAGCAGCTTCAAGACCGTGAGTGCAATCCGTCTCATGCCAAACAACTGATCGATGGTATCAGCGATGACTTTGATGCGAATGTAAGGACCAAGCTGGAGCACGTTCTTCAAAAATGCACAGGATTCAAGAAGCTGGTTGAGAGGGACTTTGAAGGATATTCATTGGAAGAACAATTGCCATTGTCGCGATCTCAGGTTACCTCTTCTGACGTTGAGAGACGTTCAGGATACAAGGCATTTATGAGGAGCAATCGCATTAGTATGACTAAGGAAAACATCCGCATGCATTGTGTATTAGGAATGAACTCAGAATGCTGACAGATTATTCACCATTTATGCATACATAGGCCTACAGTTCTTGCTATATTGCAGCTATTTCTATAATCAGAATGATATTGCATAAATGCAGTTTTCATTGCATGAAATTACTTTTTAAATGCATTTTTATGCGCATAAAACGATCAGTTGTTAATGCATATTTGGTCGCCCCTGCTGATGACACAATCCACCTACTGTTTTAAGAAATCTTGTAAAAAAACTTTTTTAATACTTCAGTACTTAGAATCACAAAACAACCAATTGGCAATTCTTAATATAATCATATTTTTTCAAACTCGACTTATTCCATTAAAGTGTGTCGGCCTATAACGTGAATATTTTCGTCAAATAAACTTTGGGAAGAATGGCTAGAAATCGTTCCCATCAGGCACTCATTAATTAATCCTTCTTCGGAATTCAATAAAACTTGCATTGAGATTTCAGAACATGCAACATTGTAGTTTATAGTATGTCAGTGAAATTCACTGAAATAACAGAGTGAAGGAGTGGAAGGGTGAGTGAGAGTGTGTGAACGAGAGACGATGACTTATGCACATATCAGTTCTCAACTGCATTTACATTACACCCATATATTCAACCTTAATGCCTCACATTCTATTCGTTTTATTAAATTTTTCTGGTCGAAAACGATAAAAGGTTAATGATGCTTACGTCTTACAGCCATCATGAGTGAGACAAGCATTATCATTAAATAAGCTCACTGAATTTCATCAATTTATGGGAAGTTAAGTTGACTGTCCGTCTCCTCAATATCGCCATATCTCCTGATGTTTCCTTTAATGAGTGAGACTGCTAAGTGCTCTTCAGTTTGACAAAAACTACGAGTTGAATATAGAATTACTCTCAAAACGTTCATTGACGTATCCTAGATATCAGGAAACGAGTTGGAACGCCAAATGTCTCCTCTTTAACTCGTCGATTATTGGACAGATATTGAGTGTAGGTGGTAGAAGGAAATCCGAGGGATGCTTATGTAAATGACAAAGCGTAATCACATGATCAGTTATCAAAGATTCAATCCTATGTTAGTATTCACTTATTGATGAAAATTGAAAAACCAAACAAGCACGTGAAGATGCTTTGTAAAAAGATTTCTAAGTTATATCGCTATAGCAAACTTTATTATAAGATGTCAGAATTATCTAATGGTCTTTCGATGTATAAAAATTAGTAATATGAATCAAAATATCAGACTCTGACTCCGGGATTTGATAGGGCTCAGACTCCGTAGTAGGGTAAGTAATTAAATCTTTCCGTTGTAAGTAGAACTCTTCCATAGTAGAAATATTATCAACCACAGGTTAACATACTTTCGCAATCTTGAAATCGTCTTTTAAGCAAACTGTCAGTCGAGAAGCACATGAAAGTAGCCTTTGACAGATTGTTGGCGTCCGATAATGAGGAGAAGCGGAGTAGTATATATCTGTGATATCATTCACAACTATCGATGATGTCACATATTCTGTTCATCCCGAATACTTCTCCTATGGTGGATACTTAAAAGCGAAAGGTGTATTTTCGAAAGCTGTCGGGAATCGATGATCATAAGGTCGATTTCAGATGAAATCCAATTTGGACCAAGATGTGCTCAAAAGCGTGATAATTAGCAAGTCTAAACGATCTAAATCGAAACCGACGCAGGGAAATCCCCAATGGAAATCGACATGCTTCAGGATTCTTCTCATAACAACTTCTGCGTGCGATTGAAATTGAATGTTTATATTTGCATTATATATACACTTGTACATATACATGTATATTTAATACTCAAAACTCGTCAATTTTTAGACACCCGGTATAACCCATGTATGGTCCATGAAAAATAATTGCGAGTTAGGTCCATGTAGTGACATTCTGTCATAGTCTATTATTTTTTATTAAACGCTTATTTTTTATGGTTATCAATGGATAACTATGTAAATGTAGGCCTACTCTTAAGTGCAATAATGTTGCCTAATGACTATCAATAAATTGATTACTGCTTGAAAAACAACTATAATTGAAGGTGTTAATAAATGTATATTGAAAAAACATTCAAAATGTGCATAATTGCACTTTCTCAAGCGTAGCACTTAAACTGTCCATTCACTACACACAACCTGTGAAGAGGAGTGATCTGCAGACAAAGAGACTGCAAACACTGCAAACCTCGGAACCTTGCGGATTGGGCAAATATGGCAACGGCCTCGATAAACACCCTTCATGGGCGAGGCCTTTCGCACTGTATCCTCATTCCGATTCGCTCCATCGCACTTCTCACAGTACTATGAAGATTTGGGTCTCTGGATCTCCGCTCCACTGCAGGTAGCATCAATTCTTTCGACAATTCAATTATGTATTGACACCGCTTGTACTTCCGATTGCAGTTCCATTCAGGATTATTTTTAATCCAGACAATGAATGAGTTGAAGCAGGCCGCATCCACCAAATTGAAAAACAACTTCAATGTCCATCTTCGGATCTGCCTTGAGCAGCAGTACATAGAGAGACATTGATCAGCTGCATCAGCAGCTCCTTTACCAGCATTGTAATCGAAAATCATAGTAGGTTTCTTATCTTCTCGATCAGAGATCTCCTCATCATGACGTGTCGAAGAGAGAAGGATCAAGGCTTTTCCTTGCTTGGGAACATATGATGTAATTGTAAGATAATGTGTAAAGCCAAATTCCGCGCCACACTTCTGGCGATCGATTCTTCAGAAATGTTGGTGGGATTTCGGCTTTATTTGCACGTAAGGTTCCCAAAATTGTCATGTTCTCCCGGACCAATGTATGAGCGAGAGGGACTGATGTGAGAAAATTATCAGTTGTTATGTTTCTGCCTGAACCTTAAATATAGGACGAGTTAAGTCTGTCACAACTCTTTGTACTGGACCGATTTCTGCTGTGTGACCTTCCCTACCCGAATAAATTTTATGATTGTACATGAAGTTTCCTGATCACATAGAATCCAGATTTTCACGCCGCATCGATCAGTCTCGAGGAATAAATTAAATTACTTATGTTCGGAGCGCATGTTCGTCTCGGTCTGGAAGTCATCCTGCAATCTTACAGCGGTGTCGGCAGAAAACGAATGATTCCAATTGAATATTCACGAGAATGATGAAACATTGTGAGTTGAGAAAATATAAAGTCGAGAATCGCCAGTTGCGTAATCATCGTTTCACAAGAGTTACAGCTAAAACAATAGGACCCGTGACATAGTGTCACGGGATGGACCGTACAAGGGATAATTATGCATATTCAGTTGACTGTGAGAAGCGATGGATTTTCTCATCTGCCTTTGTATCTAGGAGCGTGCAGCTACGAAATCATTTGCCTTGAAATCTTTTTGCAATTGCATTTGTGTAGAAATGCCACCAGTCGTTCGTCAGGAACAATGTGATTTCACAACTGCACCGTCGACCTCAATAGACAGCCCATCCTCGCGGAAGAAGTCGCTCATCAATGTAAACTACAATTGAGTTTGCATTATAAAAGAAAAATATTCAGATTTTGAACAATAGTTAAACAGAATCTGTTCCAAGGTTTGCTGAATCAAAGACAGGCTTGAAATGAATTCCTTAGATGTTCTACATGTAATGAGCACATATACTTGTATTTACATGTACATGTATACATGATTTTGCCATACATATAATGCAAGTCTATATTTGACAATACATGAAGGAAAGAAGGATGAAGAGATAGCCACAGCATTGATGATAAAGAAAAATGAGCCAGTCCACACTAAACAAGACCAAGGACTTGCATGACTTCTAGCAGTGATGTAGAAAGACTTCATCTTATTTTCTTTTTATTTGTTATCTCTAAGTATTCTAAGTTTTATTCTTTATTTTGTATAGCTATCAAGATTATTCATAGATTTTCGTATAATTAATGTACTAGGATTTGAATTTATAATCAAGTCAGCCTGTAATCTATCATTAGTTTTCCATGAAGATGGATGCCGTGGATATCTAAATCACTGCCTCCGCAGGAATTAAATGGTTTGCAAGAAGTGCATTTAAGTATTTCAACAATAGGTCAGTCAGAGCCAGAATTCGTATCAATGAAAGGACGAGAGAGCGAAACTTATGAAGAGTATAAAGAACCGCACCATTCCAACAAAACAAATTGAAGTCTTTCAGATAGCCCTCAGAAACCGATTTGAACAACTCAACGAAATAAGTGATGATGAGAATATCGGCAAAAAATGTGAATTCTTTACAAGCACAGTAAAATTTGCAGCTGTATCCCTTCCAAAAAGGAAACAATGCAGGTCAAAACGAATTTCTGAGGAAACTGACCAACTCATACAAAAAAAGAGAAGAGCCGAGACGTAAAAAAACAACGAGTAAGAACTGAAGGCAAAAGTTGAATTCTGCATAGTAAGGAAATTTACCCTGAATAAGATCCGCCAAGATATCGCCAAATTCATCGAAAAATCGATTGAAGAAGTCATGGAAAGAAACAAGTCATTGAAGAAAGCACAAACGACGTTCGACAGCAGCAGATTATTAGATGTATCCAACGAAATGGAATGGACTTAAGGCACCGAAAAGAAATAATTGAAGCAATAACCGAATTCTACGACGAGTTATATACAAGTATATATGTGCAAGAAAACGACTCTGAAAGCAACAATGATATCGAGGATGACGACGAAGTAGAAGAAGACGCTGACATAATCAAAGAAGCAGTAGTAATAGCTCTGAAAGAAGTGAAGTGCAACAGAGCTCCGGGAGACGACGAGATCATAAGCGACCTCCTAAAAGCAGGTGTCGAGACAGTTATACGTATGTAGTTGATGTAGTTGACATGTGCTACAATCAAATAAATTAAAAAGTGATCATAATGAAATCAAATGCTCATGAATTAAAATTTAATGTTCATTATAATCCCATATAATTCATAATGCATCAACACAGTTCTTTCTACATATGTCTACTGTATATAGTAGAGAAAAATGCTTACACTTAATTACGCGGGTCTAGCTGCATGTAAACCAGTCACATTTTGTTCTGTATTGATTGTAGTGTAGGTATCAAAAACATGGATTTTGTGTAAATGGCTGGTATGATTTCAAAATGCTATTAGCCAAAACTATTTTCAAAACTATCTTCAAAGCCTGTTTTCAGGATCTAAGGTTTTGTAGCCTAGGGCATGACACCCACTAAAGTCGAACACGGCCTAGGTTAGGCCCAAAGTCAAAAGTTCAACCTTGCCGACTTTTATATATTTCAAATCTTGACTGAGAAGTAAATCTTCGAATTCTAGAGTCATGACTAATGATTGCTCCGTTATACTGTCATTCTTATCAAAGCGAAGAATTCACCAGAATTCTTTTCCTTGTCAAAGCTGCAATGATAAGTCGCACTCAATCAACAGTGAGGTTCGTACTCTTCCATGAAGCATTAATGTGAGGATGCGAATTATTGGTCTCAATTTTATAATGCCTTTAGAAGAGAGTGCTGACCTCTACTCTAGCAACATCTACGTGAGTCATATTTATCTAATAGCTGATTGACCATAGCTTTTCGATAATCCCACTATTCTAACTAACCTTGAGCTTTTGAAGTTCACGTTTGGAATTCTCACTATGCACATGTATTTAATGACCATGGCCACGTCGCATCTCTGTCGTGGTTAACATCCGAAGCAATTTAGTAAAATCAGACTGCTGCTTTAAGAAAATATAGCAAATCAAGTTAACATGCAGTAAAAAGAACTACTACTCAATAAGTAGGCTATGCATTGACTTTTAAATTCATAGATATCAGTTACTTGAAACTTAAATCATAAGAGACGTAAATTCAATAAGCGTTCCAATCGGCATTCAGTTTGTATCAGACTGAAGGATTAAAATGTTTAATACACACTTTCTAAGATATGCAAATCATCATTGTGCATGGATTTTCTCTAAATATAAAAATTGAATAGAGTAAACCGAGACATAGACTGATTAATGGTTTGATCTGTAAGAGCATGAAAGTAAATGCCTGGTCACAGAAAAATTTGGGGGTTTGTGTGATCTTGGTCTCCGGCCTTTCTGAATCCATGCATTGTGGTGAGTGCTCTGCCACTCTGATCTGAAGATGCCCTTCCGTCCTGCCAATACCCTGCTCCATAGGGGCAATCAAATTTATCAAAGAATATTGATCGGCAGTTGGGGTAGAATCTTTGTGACAGACGGCACCAGTTGCTTCGTTGTGAAAACTGGTTTTGGGTCTAGCTACATATTATGTTGAATACAATTATTCCGTTCTTTGCCATAGTATGGAATTTTGGAAAGAACGGCTTCTGTTTGACGATTGTGACTAACTAATTACTGTCTTTGTAGTTTCAATTTTTTCTGATGAGGCATTCAGGGCATCCATTTTTCATCAAGATTTCTGTTATTCATTTCAATTTCATGACATTGAAACAATGACAACAAAGCCTGTGAGCCCCATGCACGTTTTTTCAATGGGCTAACTTTATATTTTCTTGGACAGCATGTCCCATAGTTAGTGTGCATTCATGTGAACGTTATATATTTCTGTATGGCCCAACTGTTGTCAGTATCCGTCCATTTTCCCTGTGTATTGCAACATCAGCATCCAAGAAATTTTCTTCGGAACTTGAAGATTTCTCCATTATGTCTTTAACTGATTTTACTGTCCAAATTACTCCGCATGCTAACCTTTACAGGAATACGATGAGGCCATGGTCATTGAATACATCGTCAAGTGAGAATGAATTTTACATCTCAAATCATATAAAAATGGACGCCAGAAAAGCTAATATTTACCTTGAAATGATGCTAAGTAACTCCATTTGTGAAATCTATAATAGCGCCGAAACACCAGGTGATCATGGTAATATTATGTCTAATACATTAAACATCAGAATATAATCTTTTGGGCATGCCTCGTTTTGAATAATTACAAATTTGGATATGTCGCATTTTGAAAAATAACGAAAGAACCTTTATCTAAGCAGCGATTGCCCACAGATTTTCAATAATACAGTGTACTGTGATTTTAATCAACTTTGAAGTAATGGTTAGTAATCTGAATATAAAAATTAAATAGAGTAAACCGAGACTGGGTAGACTGATTGATGACTTTTGGAGGTTTGTGTGTGATCTTGGTCTCTTGCCTTTCTGAATCCATTGTGGTGCATGCTGTGTCACTCTGGTATGAAGATGCCTTTCCGTTCTGTCAATACCCTGCTCCACAGGAACAATCAAATTTATTTTATTACTTTGGAGTCCATGAGAATGGAATGTTCTGAATACGTCGCGTTTCGAAAAATTACAAAACTGGATATGTCACGCTTTGAAAAATGACGGATGCACCTGTATCTAAGCATTGATTGACCAGATTTTCAATAATGCCACGATTCTAACTAACTTTGAGGTAATAGGCTACTAAGTGTGATAATCTGCTTCTATGTAGCCTTATTTAACCCATCAGAATGGAATCTTCCGCATAGGTAGCGTTCTGAAGAAATGAAAACTTTGAAGTTCAATTCCGCCGTATTGAAATTGAATTGGGCTAGCTAACGACGTAAACATTGCATGGAGAATGCCTTAAGCATCAAAATTATGAGCACAATTCAATTTCTCCAAAAATGGATATGTCGCGCTCTGAAAAATCACCCATAGATTCATAAAAATCTATTGATTATATTGATTCATGAATTTACTGTTATTGGTATCATAATTGGTCTACCTGCAAAATAGTGTCTACCATGCTGGCCATAATGATAGAATATTTTGAAAACAACCCACACTAATGGGCCTAAGTAATATGCGTTATCATGAGATAATCCCGAGTGAGTAAACTACGCGTAATTACACATGACCCTAAACATCCGCAGCTACGCGTGACATTGCTGCAAGTGCAACATCTTTCGGCAGTCCTGTTATATAAACTTTTCGTCTCATGTGTCTGTATGTATCAGAGGCTAAACAATGTGATAAGACCTCAATTTCATGCTCAGGGAAGACAGAACATGCTTAGCGGTTCATCCGTGGTTCAAGCGGCAACGCAGAAAACCGTAGATGACGCGCAAGCTATAAACGCTTGCCCGCGCGTTTTCATAGACATTCCCCATGTTTTAGCAGCATCAGATCAAGTGATTTCTGACTCTTACTGCGCGTAGAAGAATAGAATGTCTTTAGCACGGATGTTTGGGGTACTCCGTAATTGCGCGTGAATTACGCGTAGCATGTCACCTATTGCTTAATGCCTATAGACTGACGGCCAATGATAATCATTCCTCAAGTTTAAAATTCAGTTCAATATATAGACTTAACTTAGAACTTGACTCAATTTTCAAGGCATCAACTACTTCAACCCGTGGCCTTGCAATTCTAAAGATGTTAATTCAATAGATAACCACGGGGCATCCTGAAGAAGAAGGTTGAACATCCAGACCAGCTTCTTTGCCAGGCAATATAGACACTATCATCGCCTCAGCGTCGTGCTAATCTTGTGCATTTTGTGCCCAAAAGACATGCAGTTGTCTTGGAGGCAAAAAGAAGATTTACCAAATATTAACATTTGCTTCAATTAAAATTATCATTGAAAAAATGTCCGCTAAAATTATGTTGCTAATTGATATCCTGCAGTATTTTAAAGGATCTTTGTGATAACTGATGTTTTCAATAAAATTTTATTTGTCTACTCGGAGAAGTAAAAAATGATTATCCTTATGACCAGCATGGTAACATTCCTAAACCGTTTAAATGTAGACCTTGAACCGTGTTATATGTGAACAGGCATGTAATTAAGGTAGGGATGCGGAGTCTAATCATTTTGATAGGACTCCGACTCCGACTCCGGGTGGCAGCTATATAAGCCCAGGTTTCTTTATAAAAATTGGTAACCTACATCATAGATCAGTACAGGCTCAGCTGAACCTATTTTTAGTGATAATTGCTGTATCAATTATCAATTATTTTCAATGAAAGATTATCAACTATACACTACTTTTTAGTACCTTTATGTTGGGTGCATGCGACCCGACCCGGCTCCTCCCATCTTGCTGATATGTTACCTGATGCTCTACCAGACAGGAAAATCCCTCATCCTTCTCTAAAAAATATGAGTGCACTTTCGATTTTAATATGCGATTTGGAGGAGCCATCACACACGATTGACGTTAGGTTATGAAGTAATATTCTCAAACAAACTAGTATTTTACTTTTGTCTCTGTGACTTCTGGTGCGTACATGTAGGTGTGATCGAGGCTACAAAGGCTTGTCTTCTCTACTAGATCACCGAGTGAAAAGACAATCCTTTTTTCACTATCACAGACTTTACACTTCATTCCTTCAACAGTCACAAGCTTTGCATGCACTGCTGTCTGCACTTTTATTTGACGGAGAAAGTTGACATCAATACAGTGACAGCAATGCACGAGGATAACTAATTTGTTCGTATAATATTTCTGGTCTAGTTATAGGCCGGAGTGACTCCGACTAATGATAGCACTCCGGTACCACGACTCCGATCCCTGGATTTAGGCCTTGAGTATAGCGAGCTTGGCAGTTATCTTCGCATTTACAACAAGCCAGCAATCCTTTATCTTTTTCTCACAGTTCAGTTGATACAATACACTTTTCTTGTTTTTCAAACTATCATGCTGTGATTTGCATGACGATGTTGAAAATTGACAGCAGTAAAATTCGAAAAATAAATAAAGGGAGACATTATATGTCAATCATTACATTCATAATAGCATCTTAAGTGAATGATTGATAATGATGACATAATTGAACAATTAAAGACGCAAATGCATAAAACTATTTCATGCTCTATTAAAGATGAAATATCAAATCAATGGTCGACAGTCTACTGTAGACTTTTAAAAGGTAAAAATTATGACTTTCGCAACTGAAAAGCATAATGAACATAAAATACATGCATGTTTGCTTGATTCCGAAAAGCAGTTTTTTGCTAGCAGCCCTGCTTTCAAGCAACTAGAAGGAATTCCTTCTTCTCCTGGTGCTCTGTTGCTCTTCGTACCTTCACCACAGCTCTGAATTCCGATTGTAGAATTGACATACAGAAAAATTCTTCATCCACTCCACTGTTATGCTTAGTCCTAGGATAACTGCGCCTGCATGTGGGTGGTCTTCATTAAACTGTGATATACTGTATAATCTATAGAACTAAATTTTCTTCACACCTCTAATCCACTTCCGTCAGTTTTCTACTCCCGCATGCGCTTTTTTAATTATGGACTTATTGCGTTGGATAGCATATTCAACTAGTTTTTCGTTAGGCCTATTACTTAGAAACTACTTTTCTGATCGACTCTCTTGTCAGTTTCATAATTCAATGAATTCAATTTCATTCATTTTTGATTTCGCATCTTTTCAGTTGCATAGCCTCTTGCATTAATTTCGCTTTCTTTTGATTCTTAGGTAGATTTCTTGTGACGCCCATTACTGCGTCTTTATTAAGAGCTTTAATGCTTTCTCAATTGCTTCATCAATCACTTTTGTCTAGGACATGTTAAAATATCAAAATCGAACTTATTTCATTTCCACGACGACAATGATGGATTGTATTACAGTACAATAGCATGGGACTAAATCATGCTACCTGATATATTTGTTACTTTATTTATATTTTCTGCCATTCGGCAATAAGGAATGCTGGTAGACTTAATTGATAATTTATCAAAGTCAAGGTTTGCATAGATACTTGCAAATCATGATTCAAAATCTAAAAAATAATGTAAGCAACAAATTCAACAAACTATAACTTTCACTAAAAATTGGTTCTTCAACTCATGCTATTTTTTCAACCCTAGTTGGATGAACTCACCAACGATCCATCGTGGAAGTTCCACTTTGTTGACGAAATATTATCTACCAGCATTTTACGGTTACTTTTTACTTTAGTATATAAGTAACATGTTTATTAAGCATAAAAAATATTTTAAGAGTAAAAGTATTCATGAATTCCGCGTTCATCATTCGTGGATTGTCACAAGACACCAAATGCAGGCCCACTTGATAAGAGCACCAAGTATTTGCTCAGTAGGCAGATAATTTGGAGAAAATGAATTGACTCATTATAATGCTCTGTCAAAAATCGAGTAGCTATGTTGTTGTTCTCGCAATATATTAATTTTTCTAAATATAAACGTACAGCTACTGTAATAATAATGGTGTTCGATTGTTTCCAGTAAAGATGAGCGATCCTACCCGAAGCCCTACCCGAACCCGAGCCCGACCCGAGCCCGAATGCTCGGGTTCGGGTAGAGCAATTAAGAACTCCGGTCGGGTCGGGTAGGATTATCTCTTTTATCTAAAAACCGAAAAACCCCGAACTCGGGTTTTTTTTTGGGTTGGAGCATACAAATTTGAAAAATGTTTGACTTTAAAAAATATTTTCTGTGAAGTTAGTGCTGTTTCATGTGTACCTGTAGTTTAATGAGGTTTTTCAAGAAATTGTGGCTTATCAGCACATTATTCTCATTGTGAAGTATTGATCTAATAAAATAATTTGCGCTGCATATTTTGCCTCTAAAGCAACGAAAGATCATTATCAAATTAATTGAATCCATTCTTGTGGTCTCTAAAGGCCTCATTCTCATAATGACATGTAGATCGTGGCTCGCAGGATGGACGGAAAGAACTGAAATTTAATTTGAGATAAGCTTTGCATAGGAACGGAAGCTTAACTATATATCAAATATTATATAATTGAAATTTTAGCACATATCTGCAGAATTATCTTGTTACATAAAGTGATGCAGCTCAGCTGCTCGGACCTTGATATCTTCATTGACATTGAGAGTCAAGGTGTCTCAATCAGATTTTTGAAGGAGTATGCTGCAACACCTATAACATATCGCGAAGCAGTCGATTTTTTTGTAAAGATTCAGAATTTTGTCATGTATTGTACATGTAGGCTATATTCATTTCGTGGGTAAATATGCCATTTAGTGCCATTAGTATTTGTTTGAATACTTTGTTAGCCTAGAGAAAATAATATACTAACTACTGCGCATTTTAATAAAATACTAAAATAATACTACTAAGAAGTTAGACTACCGCCCGGTATCACATTAGGATCAAACATTAGCTTTATATATAGAAATGTTTCTGATTTTTCGACTATAATCAGGTCGGGTTCTGGCACTCTTTGTCGGGTTCGGGTCGGGTTGAAATTTTGTTCTACTCGGGTATCCGAATTTTGGAACCCGACCCGACCCGACGCTCATCTTTAGTTTCCAGAGCTTAGATAATATCTGTAGACCTATCTGACAAATTTGATCAGTTTGGAGCCTCTGCATCAATGTTGCCCACACACAAAAAATACAAAGTATGTGTACTGTATTATGTGAAGCATTTCTTTCTTTTCTAATGGCTGATTGACGACGACGTGTGTGTGTGGAAAATTGATATTAAAAACGCATCATTAATCGAAGCTTCAGCTGAAGAAAATGTGCTACATTGTTACATCTATCTAAAAAGGCGATGGCAAGCCTAGGTCAATAGAAAATGAGATGCAAATATAAAGCTAAAAAATGTTCAGATCAAAAGAACGCTATCGAAAATCATACTTTACAGATCTTAGAGTTGTAAGATCGTAGATCTTATTACTCGCATCGTGGTCATGTGCTAGAATTGATGTTACGCGTATAATGTTATTCGTTTGACAGTTGTTCAAATGTTTTCTGATGGATGAATCAGCAGTTGTCATATGCTCTTTGCAGCGAATATGGAAAAATCGTACAGTGCTGCCGATGTAAAATTGGTGACATTTAGAGTAAGAAATCTGATAAACAATGTTTTTCTTATTACACTTCTTAGAGTCAAGCACAGGACAATTCGATAAGTTGCAGCGTTGATCTTGTTGTGAGTTTGTTTTGAGTGGATTTCTTAGTGTTCTACTTTTTCTTGTTAGGCGAATATTTATTTTTTCTCGTCGAAAGACACTTTTAATTTGGATATCTAACTTGTCAGATATGTAAGGAAATGGAAAATACAATAAATTCATTGTCATTTTTCCGCTTAGATTTTCTGTTATTCTTTGAAGAATATTTGATCATTTGTGTGGGGTATTCATTGATGAGGAGAATATCTACGAATACATTTTCATGTTTTTTATAGACTTGTAAACTGGATCACCGTTCAGCAATTCGCTGTTTTTCGTTTCTGATGAAGTTAGATTTTGTTATGGTTGGTAGATTTGATCTATAATGGACAAGAATATTCTTTCTAGCTGTCTTTCTGTAGAATTCAAATTGAGGGTTGTTTGAAGTGGTCATGGTTACAGAAAAATCAAGCAAACTGAGAGTGTTCGTAGCGGATGGGTGTTCGATCGCGAACTTGATGTTTGGATGTTGTGAATTCAAAGTTTGGAGTAATTGAATGGCTTGTTCTTCATTTGCTACCAGGGCAAAGCAGTCATAGACATAGCGTTTAATCAACGGAATTTCACTCAATGTTGATAAGGTTGTCCTCTCAATGGTGTCAATGAATAGGATAGCAAGTATATGTTAAAATTCCTTTTCGCCTGAAGATGATCATTGAGTACTGATTGAAATTAATAGCTGTATAAAATAAATAAGATAACATCAAATGATTCTTGACTCTTCCCTATCAACAAAATATGCTCTTCAGTCAAGACATTTTCAAATATGCAACTAAGAGTAATTGACATGTTTATTCTTATTTTCGGATAGTACCACCCAAGAAATTGAAGACCACAAGTTTCGCGAGGCACCTTTCGTCTGATCAATCAGACATCTTCAGACGTAGTGAAATTTGTTAATCTAACAATTTAGGAAATTCAATGTTTGCATAGTCATCCAAGCTGATTGAAAAGAAAAGTCACAATTTTCAATTGTCCACTCATATCAATAGGTCATTCCAGGCCTGACCAATATCGATGCAACGATCGTAGCCAACCAGTCTTCGAGTCCAAATCGCCTCCTTCACTCTTCTTCTATCCGTAAGCTTCTATTTTGTAATCACCTCCGCCCCTTCCCATTTGATCCGATATCCACAGTTCCATGCATGTCTTGCCAACTCCGATGTTAACGTATCCGCTTCATTCACTTTCTTCCTATGCTCTTTTATCCTTTGTTCTATGCCGCGTTTTGTTTCTCCTACATACCGGTACCTAGCATCACAGTCTTCACACTTGACGCAATAGACCACCTCTTTTGCGTCCGACCCTTCTGCCCTTCTCAGCAGGAAAGTTAAGGGGGCAGTATAAGAATCATGGGAGCAGATAGAGGCCGAACCACGGTGATAATGAATCAAAAGGATTATTAGGATAAGTTGGAGGAGGTGACAAATGATGGTGACTATGAAATAGAAAAGGCGAAGGATCCGTGGAAATCAGTGCGAAAGGATGATAGGTATCTTCAAGGACATAGTAGAGGGAGGAGAAAGCAGGAAAGAGGAAATGCGGAGCTTGATACCGGTCAACTACAAAATGCAAAAAATGCTTGGAATGCCAGAAATTCATTAGGATGGAATGCCATTGAGACCGGTGGTAAAAAAAAGCAGTCTGCTACACGGTTTGGCCAACATTTTGAAGCCATATGGAGACAAGATTAAAAGTAGAGTAAAAAACAGGAAAGATCTATGTATGTGAGACAATCAGAGGATGGGAAATGTCGGAGGAAGATGTGTTGTTTTCACTGGATATCAAAGCAATGTACCCGTCAATACCGATTAAAGACTCAATGGAGGCAGTGGAGGAGATATTAAGAGAGGACAGGCATGCAAATCCGCCACAATAGGTTATACGGAGTTGCCAATACTTAAACCGGAGCTTTGCCTGTATTGCCTCTCTCCCAGCGTGAAGAAGGACGAGTCCAATATCAGCTTCAATATTCGAATAATGTTCCCCACACTCCAGATACACCGATCTCTTAGCTGACATGGACAAATTCGAGACGGACGTTTATAAATAAGCAAAACTACTGGGGTTGGAGATTCCAAAGTATTACGTGAGGTATGTCAGTGACTGCTTGGGAACAATAAAAAAAATAGGGAGGGAAGTGCAAGTGGATTGGTGGAATTTATTAACAAAAAGACAAAGGAGCTGCAATTTACTCATGAAATGGAGAAGGAAGGACGGATAGCGTTTATGGAAGCAAGAGTAGAGAAGAGGGAAGGAGGTCTGAGGACGGCTGTAAACAGAAAGGAAACTCATACGGATTCCTATGTACACGAACGATCGAATCACAGCAGAGGTGTGAAGGCCGAAATAATCAAAGGAATGGTTCGAAAAGCAGTGGAAGTTTGTAGTGATTGACAGGCGTTAAAAGAGGAAATGAATCACATTGAGAAAGTGTTTGGATACAATGGCTACAGCAAAAGTTTCATCAGGCATGCGGGAAGAAAGGAAAAGAGAGGAGAAAAGTAAAGAAGATAATGAGACAAAAAGGTGTGTTATGCCATATGTGAACGGATTGAGTGAAAGAGTTAGAAATACAGTGAGACGTTTGATTACCAGGTGTCGGACAAAGGAGGAAAGAAAATTGGGGACTTGTTGAGAAGAGCGGAAGGGCCGGACGCAAAAGAGGTGGTCTATTGCGTCAAGTGTGAAGACTGTGATGCTAGGTACCGGTATGTAGGAGAAACAAAACGCGGCATAGAACAAAGGATAAAAGAGCATAGGAAGAAAGTGAATGAAGCGGATACGTTAACATCGGAGTTGGCAAGACATGCATGGAACTGTGGATATCGGATCAAATGGGAAGGGGCGGAGGTGATTACAAAATAGAAGCTTACGGATAGAAGAAGAGTGAAGGAGGCGATTTGGACTCGAAGACTGGTTGGCTACGATCGTTGCATCGATATTGGTCAGGCCTGGAATGACCTATTGATATGAGTGGACAATTGAAAATTGTGACTTTTCTTTTCAATCAGCTTGGATGACTATGCAAACATTGAATTTCCTAAATTGTTAGATTAACAAATTTCACTACGTCTGAAGATGTCTGATTGATCAGACGAAAGGTGCCTCGCGAAACTTGTGGTCTTCAATTTCTTGGGTGGTGCTGTCCGAAAATAAGAATGAAGATATACAATGTCCACCTTGAACGAATAAGAGTAATTGAGATATTTTGTTAGTAAATTCAATTAAGTATGACGCTCATAGCTTTTCAGTATTTGTAAAATTAGGAGCATAGATATAGCAGTAATCACTAATAGAAAGGTCTCTACGTGTCCATGATCAATAAGCCCAAATCCATGCCCAAATTTCTCCTTCGATTTTGTTTTTTGGGATTTCCAAATATATGTAACTAGACTTGCAGGTAAATGGTGAAACTGGGTTGACAAAATACATTTATAGGTTTTCCCGATCAAATATAACACCCTGTCAAACCAAATGTAACACTAGACAATCGCTTTGTAGCATGTCAGACCAAATGTAGATTCAATGCAGCGCATCGATTGCAAATCTAATTGTTGGTAGATCAAATATAATCTGTCAGATCAAGTGTTGAATTCTATTCATTCTCTATCGTTCTATTGTGCACCATAGGTAGAACAAATATCAAACTAGTCTCTTTATAAGTGGCAGATACAGACCAAATATATGTTGTTACCATCGGACGCTATCAATGATGCAATATCAAAGAATTTCCGTCATTGACAAGCAGCGCTTGGTAGACGCTCATAGTCATGGCGAGGATTATGTTGCACTCGCCCGCCAACTTGGGATCAAGAGGTCCACAGCGTACGCCATCATTCGAAGAGCCAATGACAATTACGGCATCGTTGCCTTTCCTCGAGGTGGAGCTCGTCCGCAACGGACTCGTGTGACACCTGCTCTGAGGGAGGCCGCAGTAGCCATTGTGGAGCAACATCCAGACTTCACTCTGGATCAGATAAACTCTGAATTACGCGTAGCTCTTCCGACACATGCGCCGATCGGAAGATCAACGCTTTCGAACATGCTGCATGGGGAGCTAATCGTAATGAAGAAATCAGAGGATGCGCCTGGTCAACGAAATTCGGAGGTGGTAAAGCAAAGACGTAAAGAATTTGCAGAATGGATCATGCAGCTGATGAACAAAGAGCTCATCTTCATAGATGAAGCCGGCATCAATCTGTGGACGAGGAGAACCAGAGGACGCGCACGGGTAGGCGAGCGAGCTGTACGAGTAGTTGGTGGTACAAGAGGACGGAATTTCACTATGACACTTGCTGTTAGTGCTACTAACGGTCTAATTCACCATGATCTGATCAGTGGAGGAATGAATGGCGAACGGTTCAAAGAATTTCTGCGAGAAGTGGTAGAGCATTTTCCCGACGATGGAGTGGAGAAAGTCCTTATTTTCGACAACGCGCCTGCTCATCGAAGTGCTGGTGATGTCAGTCTTCCGCAGACAGTCACACTCGAGTGGCTTCCACCGTACTCACCCATGTTGAATATTGTGGAGAACTGCTTCTCTCAGTGGAAGGCCTCCGAAAAGCGAGGTTTAGCGGAAGTAAGAGATCAGCTTCATGATCAAGGTCCTCAGGAGAGAGAAGCCACTTTATGTCAACTTGCGGAGCAGAGTGTGTCGGTCATCACCCCAGAGGAATGTGGCAGCTACTTTAGACATTTGCAGCGGTATTTGCCAGCGTGTTTATTAAAGCAGAACATTTTGATGTAAATTTGATTTGATAATTATATTTATGCACATGGATTATCAAGTTGTTCTCACATTCAAATATTTTTCGGCTTCAGATATTGACCTAAGAAAAGTGGGGTACTCAAAAATTCCTGATCATTCATATATGTTATCAATTCTTATTCTATTCTTAGGCATGAGTAAATTAATCGTTTTCACATCTCGTATGTTGCGGACATTCACCAGTATGACATTCAATTAATGGTTGATGTTCAAATGTGAAGTTAATTGCATTCTTCGTAGCATATCAATTCAATAAGATCTGTATGACACTATATGATTCTTTTATTATATTTGATCTGTCATTGTTAAATTTGCTTTTGACTAATCATCATTATTACATTTGATAACAGCCTTATGCTACATTTGATTTGACAGGTTATATTTGATAACTGCCCTAATGTTACATTTGATTTGACAGGTTATATTTGATAACTGCCCTAATGTTGACGTGTTACATTTGCTTTTATCTATATTACATTTGGTCAAAACAAGTGTTACATTTGATCGGGAAAACCTAGAAGCTTACCCTTTTTCTGTAGCTTGATCCAAGAGATGCATTTTCAATTCTGATGCATTTAGTGGAAGAACTCACTGAATACATACGATTGTTCTTTTCCGAATTGTTATGATAGTTGAAAAATTGATTCTTTATCACTCCGAGAAGTGGCGGAAAGTTGTAGAAGCGAGATACGATTACACAGAGGGAGCGAGATACTTATGCAATTGTTTGGTTCAGTTACATACTGATTTAGTAAAAAAAGTTCTGCAATCTATTAGCTAAGTAATCTAGCGAACACACGAGCAAATCGATCAAGATCGACATGCTGATGGGCACGGTTTGGAACTTATAGACTTTAATATATGTTTCAGTTTGAGAAGCAAAATGTACGTGTAGCAATAGAATTGCTTAGCCTCCCTTAATATTGAAAATATATGTCATGTGTAATATTGTTGACCTGACTCGTTCGTCAGTGTTGATTGATGTTGCTGCTATAGTAACTTATACAGTATAGTTACATGTGGTGAATGTGAAAGATGATGAAAAATGAGTAGAAGAAGAAGAAGAAAAGGGGACAGAGTGAGTGAGTGAGAAAGAGAGAGAGAGAGAAGTGATGAAGTCACCCGAATATCTATTTTATACCTACACCATTTCATCAAATATAAAGGGCATGTATAAAATACTCTAAGTGATACTCTAATACTCTAATACTCTATACATGTGTCATAGATCGATATCCATGGATCATCGATGTTTAATCCATGAGCGATTCTTTGAGTACCGTACTTTAAATGTAATTGTCTCTTCTTTCAGCATCAATGTTATTAGTTAAAGTCGGTATCTAATTCAAATGGACAATTCTTCTCTATAGCCTAGGAAACGCTCTTTCAATCATGTATTTCATCCACGTACATGGATCATCGATGTTTTTGCCATGTACAATTCCAAATTATTCGATGAAAAAATCCTCCGTTATTGATCATTCTGAATATGTGGAGAGGAGGATAGCTTTTTGGTGATCAGCTGAATTTCAAAAAAGTCCAAAATTCTAAAGGAGTGTGATGCATTTCGTGCAGCTACGCTGCCACGATCACGCATAATGAAAAATTTGACATAAATCGAAGACAAACACAGTTCATGATGCAGAGAAATCAGTCAGCTATTCATAGAAAGCATCAACAATTCGTTAACTGTATAAAATCAAGAAGTTAAGACACAGTACTGAAGATAAAGAAATAAGTAAAGGTCAATGAACAGCACATTATTCACAGAAAAGAAAAGCATAGAAAATAAGCAAAATGATCAAGACAAGTTACGCATCAGGCAGAACCAAACACCAAGATTGTCCAGCCGAGAACTTCACTTTATTACCACTTCCTTTGCACGACCACAAGGCTTCCTTTATAATTCGCTCTCTGTAATTCCGCGCATTGTCTAAAATTCTGACAGACTTAAAATCCATGTCATGGTTGGTGCTCGTCACATGATTGACTATCTCGGATGAACCATCCAGATTCATTAAGGACCTTCGGTGATCCTTCATTCTCTCGTCCACCGTCCTCCCAGTCTCACCAATATTTTCCCATCCACAATCGGAATCACCGCAATCAACACAGTAAACCACGCCCAATTTCTTTGCTGGAACCGGTCTTTTGTTCACCACCGCACGTCTCAAGGTTTGTACAGGCCTGTAACCCGCCTTTAATCCAATCTGACTCAGTTTATGGCAGATGGTTTCGTAGAGGCCTGGAACGTATGGAAGAACACAATCAGGTGGTTTCCGCTCTTCTCCCACTTCTCGTGAGCAATTTGCCACAGGAAAAAGCACACGCCTGGCTTCCATCTCTGCGAATCCATGGCTGAGTAGCACATCATGTAAATGACGAAGTTCTTTATGAAGACACTCCTGAGAACAGACAGCTCTGGCACGTGACGAAAGTGAACTTATTACCCCATTAAATGCGCTTCGTGGATGGCAAGACGACCTTTGTAAATCTGTATGTGTAGGTTTTCTATACACACCGAAAATAACATCGTCCTCTCTCTTCTGTGTAAAAATGTCCAAATATGGCAAGCAACCACTCTTCTCCATCTACACAGTAAAATTGATCGTTGGACGGATGGAATTGAGGAAATCTACATAACAGTGAAGCGACTGCAAATCACACCTCCAGTGAATGAAAATGTCGTCAATGTATCGTAAATACATTTCTGGCAAACGTACATTGTTCTCCACTGCCAGTGACTCCACAACGTCTTCAAAAAAGTTGAGGTAGATGTTCGCTATCACCACACTCAGGCTGCTTCCCATTGCTATGCCATCAGTAGCTTTGTAAACTCCATCACGATGTTGGAAATAGCAAATCGATAAACAGAAACGAGTAAGTTCCACGAGTTCACTGACTCTAAAATTGGTCCTCTGAGATAACGTAAAGTCTGAACGAAGAAGCCTTTCCACCACTGAAATCACCTCAGTCACAGGGATATTAATGAATAACGACTCAATATCTAAACTCAAATATACCCATGACACAAATCACCAGCTCTTGAAAGGCGAGACACCACGTTGGCAGAATTCTTAACATAAGACTTCCCAGAGACAGAAAAAGGAGCCAAAATTCTTGCAAGGTATCTTGATACATTACTCAATAGAGAGTCCACCATGCTCACGATAGTTCTCAAAGAGCAACCATCTTTGTGGATTTTAGGTAATCCGAATAGGTGAGGGGTCTGGAAGTGTGTTGGACACATGCGTAGCAATGTCGGTCTATCCATTCTCCCATCCTCAATGATAGGTCGCAAAAGACCATATAACTCTTTACGATATCTCTGGCCAGGATCTGACTTAAGACGTTGATATGGACCATCTCGCAATAAAGCATCCAACTTATCTCGATACCTTGTGTGATTATAAAGGAAGCCTTGTGGTCGTGCAAAGGAAGTGGTAATAAAGTGAAGTTCTCGGCTGGACAATCTTGGTGTTTGGTTCTGCCTGATGCGTAACTTGTCTTGATCATTTTGCTTATTTTCTATGCTTTTCTTTTCTGTGAATAATGTGCTGTTCATTGACCTTTACTTATTTCTTTATCTTCAGTACTGTGTCTTAACTTCTTGATCTTATACAGTTAACGAATTGTTGATGCTTTCTATGAATAGCTGACTGATTTCTCTGCATCATGAACTGTGTTTGTCTTCGATTTATGTCAAATTTTTCATTATGCGTGATCGTGGCAGCGTAGCTGCACGAAATGCATCGCACTCCTTTAGAATTTTGGACTTTTTTGAAATTCAGCTGACCACCAAAAAGCTATCCTCTTCTCCACATATTCAGAAATTCCAAATTACTATTTAGATTAATTTTTATGTACATTTCCCACTCTTTACAATGATAAATATTATTAGTAGCCGTACCAAAAAAGACCATTTTTCTTGATAAGGAGCGATATTTCTTGATAGGATTTATCCATGATGCATCATGCATGCTTCATCCAAAAACGGGCATCTAGCTTCGCTGAACTCTAGGCCAAAATAGGTCTATTTCCCATCTAGCCCTTTATATATTAAATATCTTTCCCCAGTGCCGTACCAAATGTGATAAGGATTTTTTCAGTTTTGAAGAAATTGCCACGGAATTGACTGTTCATGACAGGATTCAGAAGGAATAACAATATTTTAAAAATCCACCGTGTCATGTCAACCTTGGAGAGGCAGTGTTTGATAATTAAGCTATTCGATGGGTTACTGACTTTTAACTTCAGCCTTGTTAATTCAAGGTTTCTTGTGCGTGATCATATCACAAAGTATACCTGTCATGGCGTGTGTTGGCACTGAAAGAGCAAAGCATCATAATCAGCGACAGTGACTGGATACATCCAATTTAATCCACAACATTTTACGAAAATGTGTGTTTGATTTGTAAAATCCATATTATTGAACCGATTTTAATAGTTTTTTAATCGAACCGTCAGGATCTCGTCAATCATGGCATGGTTTTCAAGAATTCAAATAGCCAAGAGCTTCTTCACAAGTTGCCGCTTTTTGCAGAAGAAAACCAAAAAAGCATGTCCAAAGTTACAGTACTCTCACTTCAACACGGATTTTCGATTAGTTGCATTCAAATACATCCACTGATATTTATATATCATCTGAAAGAGGAAGATCAGCTCTTTAAGACAGCATGATTTTAAATATTGTATCTAATTGAATTTTCACTGGGTTTCCATTGTCCACTGAAAAAAATGTCCTCTGACCGAAGCGTTTTCTGTCCTCTGATCGAGGCGCCTTTCTCTTTTCTAAGAAGAATATTGATTTTTCCATCAAACTTTTGCACCAAACGAATCCTCTAGTGTGCTAGTTTATAAATCCGTAAAGAAAATTCAGTTAGGTGAGTTACAAGTGAGCAATACTTATTTAAAAATATTTTTATCCGTTTTTTCGATCAGAGAATTTGAACATTCCCAAAAATTTCACATGGAACTGAAACCAGAAATTTTGTCAGGAATCGATGAAATTTCACTGCGTAAGAGGGATCCCATGCTCTTAACATCTATGCAAAAGAAATTTTTCATTTGTCTCAATTAACCTTCTCAAAATCGCGGATATTGACGAAAATGTCCTCTGACAGAGACCATAAGAAATCTCGGTCAGATGACAGCGTTGAAATTGAAGATCTCGGTCAGAGGGCGGGTCTCGGCCAAAGGACATTATATACAGTACAATACATTACATTTTGGTCACTTCGCTTTACGCATGCAAGTATTCACTCTAAGTTCCCAGGCTCATGAGACCAAATGCAGAAGCCGAAGAGTTTCCTGTTCGACATCTATCAGACCGAGATCAATTTGTCCTCTGACCGAGATGTAGAAAAAGTTGCCTTTTAAAATTGCTAGACTTCTATGGAAAGTTTTTATTTGGTGTGGTCGCCGCTAAGATTTTCGTGTTCAGCGTAAAAAGAAGTATGCACGCAAATTTTCACGGAAATCTGAAACCCAAAGTTGAAAAGACAGAAATGTTGTGGAATAATTTGGATTCACCCAATTATTAAAAGATGTAAATAGGTTCACGTTCCTATTCAGATTCAAGAAATGAAGCAAAGACTTCATGAATCATTAAATCATACTAATGAAAATTGAATTAAAAGCTTCATTCATTCAGTAGAAACATAGAGTGCTTACTCTGTGATCAGATATTTTGTTCAAAGAAGCACAATAGGATTTAAACTTTTTCATGAAGACTTGCATCATAATGCAGATCGTGAAATTTCCTTGATATCAGCTTAATATCCACTTAGTCAGTAAATGCCTGTCAGCAAATGTTCATTCTTCATGATATAAGTCTCCTACTACTTAAATATAGTTTGCAAATCACTAGTATAGAAACACAGGAATAATCTGATGTAAAAATTTTCAATGTGTACTGACTTTTTTTGAGTCAACACATCTTTGGTCGACAGTGTGCCTATGATGTATTGATTCAATGATCGCAGGTGTGGTCTATATTTCAGACAGAAAAGAATATTCGAGTTTTAAAAATTCTAGCGAAAAAATATTTCGGCTTCGGGTTGAGTTAGCCCATAGAGTAGGGTTATATAGGTAGATTGTCGACTCAAAAACGTATCTGTTTGCAGTGAAAATTTTAATATGAAAAGATTCAGTTTTATTGCTGAGATTACGTTCCCGTGATCCAAAAATTATTTGAGCATTTTTAAAAAAGTCAAAATTTTGCTAATTTATATACTACCGACATGATGCAAATGGAAAAGTTTGAAATTTATTTTTCGGTGATTGACGTTTTTGCCTTTGTTTTGGAGACTTATCATACTCGATTGAAAAGATTGTACTATTCAAAGACCGAAAACTTCCCTGTCATCCCTGCATGTTAACGTTTGGAACCATACTGCACCTCTTCCATGTCTATTTCAGATCTTTCCAAATGAATTTCAGATATCGTCAAAGTTAAGATTGTTGATAGATATCTGAAATTCAATTGTAGAGATCTGAAATCCATCTGGAAATGTCTGTTCATTTCGAAAGATCTGAAATAGACATGGAAAAGGTGTAGAGATGGAAGATTTGTAGTTTGTCCTCAACGAAGATATCGGACAATACACCAGAAGTAGTAGCTATCATAGATATTCTTTTACTCATCACAGATATCTTTAGCTTCCAAATATCTCAAGAGTTTACAGTCTTCTTCCAATATGGTCGCTCATGTAATGCTGCGTGGACTGTGTGCTTATATTTCACATGTTCATCAACACATGAAGAATTTGTATCATTGTAATCAAGGCTGCATAAAAGCTTAACTTTCCAGCTATAAATGAGGTTCAAAGTAAAGTGCATTATTTTTGCAACAAATCTTTCACATTGTATGAAATTATACCCCTATTGTAAAGGAAAAAATTCACGTCATCCAATGTAATAGTAATACAACTTTATTGAAGTCTTACATATCAGGAATCGGTAAGAGCATTTACAAAGAAAATTAAAGCGCGTCGCTGGCTGAAGGTCACAATAAGTCATAGGGCTGAATGATGCAGGGAAACACGTCACACAGCACTGCAGAAAAATGTTGGAGAAGGTAAAGCAGGCACAGACCTAGGACTAAGTCTGTGAAAGCAGGAGATAGCGCGCAGGTAATAAGATGCAGACGAGGTGTAATGTACAAGGGAAATGTCACTAGGTTTGAGACGATGACTAAGCGAGTGATAATGGCGAGTGATAGCAGAATAGCACAAAACGTGTATTGTCCAGCGAGGAGAATAAACCCGTAATTGATCCGAAAAGCCGTTGACCAAGTGGAGATATGTACAGTCAGGTGATGCATGGGTTGATCAAATATAAGGTAAAACTATGTAAGCAAATAATGATGATTTAAGTACAGGTAGTGATACAAATGGAAAATTTTCCATTGGAAAATTTTGAAATTTATTTTTTGGTGATTGACGTTTTTCCTTTGTTTTGGAGACTTATTATAGTCGTTTGAAAAGACTATGTAATATTCAAAGTCCGAAAACTTCTCTATCATCCCTGTATGTTAACTTTTGTAAACTGCACCTTTTCCATGTCTATGTCAGATCTTTCCAAATGAATTTCAGACATTGGATGGATTTCAGATTTCTCTAATCGAATTTCAGATATCTGTCAGAAGCTCAACTTTGAAAAGATCTTTAATTCAACTGGAGATCTCCAATTCATCTGGATCATATCTGAAATTCATTTGGGCAGATCTGAAATCCATTTGGAACTATCTGAACCATCTGAACTAGAAATGGAGGAGTATCCTCAACGAAGATATCGGACAATGCGCCAGAAGTTTGAAGCTATCATAGATATTCCTTTACTCATCACAGATACCTTTAGTTTCCAAATATCTCACGAGTTTACAGTTTTTATATCTTCCAACATGGTCGCTCATGAATGCTGCGTGGACTGTGTGCTTATACTTCACATGTTCATCAACACATGGAGAATCTGCAATGATCAACGCTGCATAATAAAGCTTAACTTTCAAGCTAACAATTAGCAAACTCCAAGATGAAGTATATTATTTTTGCTCCAGATCTTTCGTATTGCATGAAATTATAACCCTATTGTAAAGCAAGATTCACGTTATCCCAAACGGTGTCTGTGTGATAATTAAAAATGCTTGCAATTTAGTAAAAGCCACGTGGTGGCAAAGGAATGTTCAAAAATCCGAGGACGGAAATCGTTTTGCTACGATCGCTTTAACCGAAATAATGATGGAATCAAGAGTTTTAGACCCAATTTATTGGTGCGCAGCTGCCTCGGCAGTGGAAGCGCTCAAATTATAAGGCCTATCAAAAAATCAAAATTTTCAAAATTTTCCATAATTTTCCAATTTTTTCCAATTTTCCACGGAAAATTTTCATCACTAAGTACAGGCGAAGCAAAGTAAGCAGAAGCATGCCGCTAGCAGGAGCCGTGCACGCGCGGCGACCGCACGACAGCCTGCCAAAGTGGCGAATGTGTGATAGTGATGCAAATGTAAAAATTTTCCATCGACGTTTTTGCCTTGTTAAATCATTGTTTTGGAGACTTGTTATAGCATTTTGAAGAGACTGCATAATATTCAGACCGAAAACTCCTCTATCCATGCATGTTAACTTTTGGAACCAACTGCACCTTTTCCAGATCTATTTCAGATCTTTCCAGGTGAATTTCAGACATTAAATGGATTTCCGATTTCTCTAATTGAATTTCAGATGTCTTTCAGAAACTCAACTTTGAAAAGATCTTGAATTCATGTGGAATCTCCAATTCATCTGGAAATGTCTGAAATTCACTTGGGCAGATCTGAAATCGATTTGGAACTATATCTGAAATAAAAATGGACAATGTGCAGTTTGTCCTCAACGAAGATAACGGACAATACAACAGAAGTTAAAAGCTATCATACATATATTCTACTCATCACAGATATCTTTAGCTTCCAAATATCTCACGAGCTTGCAGTTCTTGTATATCTTCCAATATGGTCGTTCATATAGGCCTACACTTCACGTATGTTCAACAACACATGGAAAACTTGCATCACTATGATCGACGCTGCATAATAAAGCTAACTTTCAAGCAGTGGCGTCGCGTGCTCCCAGACCACAGGCCTTCGCTCAGCATTGGAATACTATTTCTATACCAGACATTTTTATGTTATAACATTAATTTTCATAAAAGATGAATTTTTAATAACAAATTCCCGAACATTTTTTAATGCCAAGTGAATGTGCACATGAGAAGTTGATTGCTCATGTTGCCTAACCGCCTTACTCAAGGAGCTGAGATTACTATATCCCCTCTCTGTCCAGACCACATTTTCTCGAGAAAAAAAGGGAAACAATTTCTTGCGTTTCTCATGGCTGGTCAGCCACTCATGTGTTTGAACTTTGATGCATTAAATGTCTTGTGCATTTCCTATTTCTTTCTCTGTGAGTACTTTTAATTTTTAAATCAGGTGTCGGCCTACCTTGCTTAACGACTGTCATCTTTTCAGTATATTCCTTTCGGACGAAAGATGTGATTTTATATGAGCTCATCTACAGTACTAAACATAGCGTCACATCAATCACGCAAAAACAAATCATGGAATTCTACCGAATCTGGGTGTTCGGGTCAGATGCATTACTCTGCATTCATTGGCGAAAGCTCATCATTGATCACACTCTTATCTGAACGTCAGTCAGCTGCTATTGTTGACGTAGTGTCCTCTCCGACGAGAAACGAAGGAACAATTGTATTGCGTTTCCCTTTCTATGTTTAAGTACCGAGCCTTGATCAAGAATAACGGAGAATTTCATTGTAAAAATTGGAGAAGGCAAAGCATTATGTCTATCGAGACAGCCAATATTAGTGCGGGCGCGTGCGCTTGCTGCCTCACACGCACACAACTCTCTTTCGCTCCGTCTGAACACACGACTAGCATGTGTGTCTAATCGTTAGAAGAAAACAGCTGTGATTCGTGCACGCGCGAAACTGTTCACTCTGAGGTTGAGCGTCTGATTTTGAGACGGACAGCTACTACGAGAAGCTACCGAATTTAAATGAAATATAATGAATGATGACACTTTTCATTTTTATAAATGTTGGTAAATTTTATTTAGGATGCGCCGAAAGCCTCGCAGGTATGGAGAAGACGCCACTGCTTTCAAGCTATAAGGAAGCTCCAAAATAAAGTGCATTATTTTCCTCCAGATCATTCTCTATGAAAATATAACCTTATTGTAAAGCAAGATTCGCGTTATCCCAAAAGGCGTCTGTGTGATCCAGAGAGAAGGGATATATAAACTTGGTAGAGTGTCGACTCAAACAAGTATCTGTGCACAGTGAAAATTTTTATATCACAAGATTCAGTTTTTTGCGGAGATTACGCTCCCGTGGTCCAAAAAATTATTTGAGCACTTTTGAAAAATGTCAAAATTTTGCCAATTTATATACTACCGAGATGACTCTCCTAAATAAGTAGTGCGAAACAAGATGGATATCAAAAGGAATGAATATTTGATAATAAGCATCCTAGCTAAGCGGAAATCAAGCTGATTATCAAGGGAATTTCATGATCCGTGTCATAATGAAAGTTTTCATGAAAAAGTCGCGATCCTATTCGTGCTTTCTTGACTGAAATTTCAAGTTTTTAATTCAATTTTCCGCGACATGATTTTATGATTCACTAAATTCATGATTCACTTCTCGAATCTGAATAGTCATGTGGACCAATTTACATCTTTCAGTTAATTGAAATCATTGTCTTTGATTATGTGATTTTGTTGTGCCAGTGGCAGGTTGCCTGTGAATTGATCACGCATAAGTAGACACTCTTGAGATTGAACATGAAAGTAATAGGAAGCCATCGAATTGCTAATTAGACAAACATCACCTGCGCAAGGATGTCATGACACTGAGAATCTGTAAATCATTCCTTCTTCATTACTATCATGATCACTCTATTCCGTGGTAATTTCTTCAAAACTGCAAAAAATTCGCATATCTTACAGGCGAACAATTACCAACTGTATCACCCACGAGTTCATTTAATTAATTCAAAGGTGTATACGGTGCATACACATTGGGGATTTAATAAATGCTGTTACCACTCTACCTAATATATTTACTCTATGCATCGAGTCACTACTTTAACAAACACTACCTCTCCAAGGCTGTCATGACTCGGAGGATCTGTAAAGTTGCATCATTTTCTTTCTGTATAATACCATCATGATCAGTCAATTCCGTTGTAATTTCAAGAAAGCTGCAAAAAATTGCATATCTCACATTTGGTGACAATGCCACCTGTATTCCTCTTGTTTATGTAATAAAATCGAGAGTGTATACTAAATATCTTTGGTGTATACACAATTGGGATCTAATAAATGCGGTCACCACACTACCTAATATACTTACTCTATGATTCTTAGTTTTAGCTTGTGTGTTATTGTGTCCTGATGTAGCTCATGTGCCATAAATATAATTAGAAATCATTAAACATATGTGAATTGCTCTGCTCTAGAGATCGTTGATTTTGCACTTGTTGTCATTAAAAAAAGATGATTATTCGGCAACGGATGAACGTGCGTTAAGGTTGAAATGAAAGCGTACAATAAATAATACAAAGTGCGATTCAAATTATTTTCAATGAAAAAAGTGAGCATGTAGTGTTTCCTTCATCGGTCTTTATCGGTATTTCATGACGGCAACTAGAATTTTATGAGCAAGGCATGCAGTTAAGATGAGCATGAATTCTGAACAGCTGAGTTTTCTTTTTCTATACTAAAATGTATCTACTTTTTCGTTTCGATTTGTCCAAATCTGTTATTTATAGGCCGTGTTACCAAATTTGGCTTCCTGCATTTTATTTGTATAGTTGTAAGTATACTTAACTGCGTGTGGAAGAAGACATTCTTTGTCATTCATCTAGGCATCAGAGCAAAAAGTATAGTAAGACGTCATGTATCGTCTAGTATAATTATGAGTTGTGTTATTTTATCATAATTTTGAATGCAACATGTCGCCAGTGGCTATTGGATACACAGAACTCGTGCAACATTTTTCCGTTTCCATCACTTCATGGACTTATGTTGTTAATTTTTCGAGAATATAGATCTTTTAGAGCATGTAGGCTATTAAAAATGATGTCTATGTATGTAGATGTACCGGCACTAGATCAAATCTAATATTCCTACTTGCATCTTTCTGCTGGAAAGTACTAAAACGTTTCCGACAAGGCATTTTACACCAGGGTTTTTTTTCGTCGTCGAGCCTTCCGCCAATTGGCGGAAATCGCTCAAAAAATTTCCGTCAACTCTTAAAAAAATTCCGCCACTAAATTCTTGAAGAGAGCTATATTTGAATCTTCAGTTGTACCACCACAAAACAATGCGCCTTAACATTCACCACTTTTCCTCAGTCAGTGATTCTGACCTGAATCATTCATATCGTATAAAAAGAATGGAATCTTCGCCATAAAAACTGCTAGCACTTCCATCGAGCGTCAGTGCCAGCTCAACTTGTGCGATAATGGTGACGAGTTATAATGACGGTTAAGTCTGTCTGGCACCTAACCATAATGCCAAATGAAATAGGCCTACAATGTGGCTAGAAATGGATAATGTTGATATATGTAGGCCCAAATTCTAACCATAGCACGCAGGTAAGATAGGCTGGCCCTTTAGACCCATTTTTATGATGCCATGTTCCAATAAGTAACACAAGAAATACATGTAGCTTACATATGAATTTCTATGCATTTTTTATGAAAATGTCGTTTTTTATTCTCCTGGCTCGTTCACATCGACTACTGCTTTGAAGGGTTGTGTTTCTAATATACCATTTATCAATCACTGAAAAAACAGCGGTAGTATATTGAAAAGCAATTTACTGAAAGCGAATTAAAAAACGGAAACCTACCGTGCTGGATATTAAACTAACAATACATGTCTTGAGTAAATGAACAGGATACATTTACATGTAAAAGAGCCAAAATGCAAAAATTAACAAACGAACAGGATACGTTTTGTATGAAAGATGAGATATGGAACTAAAAATAGAAATACATACTTCAAATGTCTTGAGTGAATTAGCGAGGAATAAGTACATGTGTAAACAATATCTGGTATGAATGTATCTGAAACAAATTAGCTGTGCAAAAAATTGACTTTACTAACAAAGGATGCGTTTCGCATGAAAGTGGGATACAAAACTAAAACAAAAAATGTACACTTTCGATGTCTTGACTCTAGTAAATTAACATCAAATAGGCTATGTACATAGAGGCAGAAAAGCTAGCATGTCTGAAGCAAGAATGAGTTTGTAATGAACTAAATTAATTAACAAAAAAGAATTCGTTTCGCATGATTGTTGAGATAGAAGACAAAAGACGAGAATACATACTGACTGTTGTAGCAAAGTGATCAAGAGCTAGGTACGCATAGTTCTGCAAGGTATCATTAACTACGACTACAAAGCATTTAGGTAGAGCATCGACTGAATTTTGTTTTGGGGTAGCAAATGAAGATATCGGTATTATGAATTGTATTAGAATATCTATGAAATCACTGAAACATCTATGATTGCTACCCTCTCAAAAGCATGACCAGAATTTACATTGATGCAGCTATACAGGAGTCGATGCTCTACTTAAATCTCTTCTCCATCCTACATTCCTAATCTGTGACGCAAAATTTGATCAGATCTAAAAAAAGAATAGTTTCAGAAACGAGGGATTAGGTTCTTCGACAGGGTTCACTAATGTTGTACCGGCCTCTTTCGGAGTTGACCTTCCATTTCTCGTAGGCCCTGTCAAAGTTGTACGAGTCCCATGAATCGGCATTAACACACAAGCGAATGCGCTTATCCAGTTCATCAATTGTCAGGCGATTCCTGATTTTCGTTTTGATTCGGTTGTACAGGCTGAACCCGCGTTTAACTTCCGCGTTGGAAGCATCATAGCTTCGCACAACTTTGGCCAGTATTGCTGTATTGGGATACAGCTCCTCCTCGACAACCGCAGCCTCCAGTGTGGTTGTCCATGAACATCCGTCACGATGGCGCTGTATGTTGATCACGTCCCGCTTGAAATTATCCCACTCATACTCAGTAGCTTCAGACTTGATCCCTAGCTCCTCGTAGTGGCTTGCCATTAACATCATTTCTTCAATTCCTGCCGCTTTCATTTGATTTGTCGTGAAGCCGTCGTACTTGTTCGGAATAAAGATGGAAGCTGCTTCAATAATGTCTCGATTTTTCATGAATCGTTCTTGAAGGGAGAGAATAACATGCGCTACCAGTGCCTTGGTTTCTGTAACTACATCAGCCCACTTTTCTTCTGGGGAATGTTCGGTGCGACGTGCTTCTCGTAGAATCAAGCGACCAGATGCGATCTTTGAGCGCATGTTACGTACAGCAACGCCTTCGACGAAGTTCGATACAAAGCAGTTGTTGAGATCATCGATGGTGGTCTCCAATTTCCCATTGACTGTAAAAAGATGAATATTCTTCCCTTGTAGCACCATATTCAATTGAGTCAGTGGTTCTAGCAAATCTCGAAGAATGTGAAGTGCATACACAAAGGTAGGGTCAGTCACTTCATTGTACATGCCCGTTGTTGACGGATCATTTTCGCGAACGCTCGCGAGCGTTGCATGGATTACAAGCATGTCAATCAGCAGTGATTCTACAACCTGTTTTCTTGTAAGCCATCGAATATCAAACCATTTCGCGAGTTGCACGAAGTCTTCTTCTAGCTGCTTTGCTGTCTCTTTTAATTCCAAATAACGCTTCCCTGCTCGCAAGCGAGTAACGAGGTCACGCAACTTTAAATCAAGTTCGCAGAAAAACGCAGACGATTCGAAGGCATCCTTTAACGCGAGAGCTTCCCGGTGAGCTGAGCAATGGAATTCCACCATTATGGTGTCATTGATCTTTTCTCGAAGTTTCTGTGCAACACCGTTACGCGCTCCAAGCATCACCGCCGCTCCATCGGATACAAAGACGGCCATCTTCTTCAAGTTGATATCATGCTTATCACAAAACTTGATCACTTCGTCGCTGATTGAATCAGCATCCCTGTCCTTCAATGAAACAGCTCCAAGGAATCGATTCTGTATCTTACAGTCTTTGGAGGCGAACTGAACAAATAACTGAAGTCTCTTTTCCTGAGTAATATCAGTAGACTCATCGATATGCAAGGTAGAGCAGACAGCATTATGAAGTTCTTCTTTCAACTTATCCATCTCAGTGTCAGAGATAGCCTGAATAAATTCTCGTGTAGAGAAGTTCGACAAATGAGACTTGGGGCAGGTCTTCATTTCGACTTCATCTTTATCTAAATCTACTTCAATTGCTGTAGCTTCTGGTCTTTCCTCTTGCACTTCATTTTCCTCACTCTCTAACCTTGTGCGCTTGTTAATGAAGCTAAATAGAAGAAGCTGCCTTTTACTCATGTTGCTGTACCAAAATGTTGATTTGAGTAATTGAGTGTCGATCACTGAAAATAATAGAATGAAAATATAGCTTATGCCTGCTTACTATTTCTGGTGACGGATGTTACTGCACAGAATGAAGATTTTGAGGTTTAACTGCGAGTTTTGGGTGCCGCTCTAGTTTGCGGTCTACAGTCGTGGTTCTGCTCTGTTATGCGGTCTACAAATGGCATCTGCTCTAGTATACGGTCTATAACTCATCTTCAACACGCTTGCATGAGATCAACATTTCTGTATTTGAAAAAGCTTCATGAAGCTACCTCCCAATTAATGCCAAACCCCTCTCCATTGTATTTTATGATGTAGAGCCATGTGTAGAACACTCAGATGTATGGTCACCTGTCTACACACCACCTGCTCGCTGCAAAAACCTCTGGCAAGCGAGTCATAGACTCCCCCTTTCCATTGTTATCGTGCACACAGTGCACACATGTGTGGCTACCATGGACCACGGACCTTTCCCCTGAGGCTACAGACAGAAATTGGAATAAATGTGGTAATATGGAGAATTAGTGCATAATCATGTTTTGCCGAAAAATTTTGTATCATATGATTTCGCATTAGATGGTTTTACTAAAAAAAAGTACGGACATAAGTACAGGTGTAGTAACTTTGAAAAGGACATTGAGGCGAACCTCGAAATATAGGCCTATTCGTCAACACAATTTGTTATCTTCATGATTAATCAACCTCTATTTATCTAATATCAGTATTTAAAACGCACTGAAGAAATAATTTGGCTTGCATTACCACCTGCAGCAGCTCCTTTGCTGTCATCTATTTTGCATGAGAGACTTACATTGCAGTTGCATGAGACACATGGAAATCACAGCGGGTGTCTACGCCGACGCCGGATTTGAGCGTGTGTGCTAGTCAGTTGGTGAGAGGGCACTGGTATTTAGTAGAGATTTGGGCAGCAGCAGCAGCCGGCACTTCCTCGGGCGAGGATTGTTTCCTGTGACGTATGAGCAACAACAGCAGCGTGCACTGGGCAGGCAGCCATCAGGCTGCAGTGCAGATACACGGAGCAGAGCAGATCTGGAGATCTGGCTGTTTGATGTTGGCATCAAGGGGAGAGAGCACGGTCGAGGACTAGGAGCGACTGCAGGCGACCGCGAGGCAGCAGATTTCCCCGATGTGGCAGCTATAAACGGTCGGAGGCTTGTCGATTGCTTGTCGAGACCGAAAAACCGAGAATGAGAAACACAGTTGCGTAGCTGATGCGACGACGGATCAGGCAATATAAATATTACCGAAGAGTATGGTCCGTGGACGGAGAAAATCACAGAAAAGTGGAAGGCTGCCATCAAGGTGTTGTGGACGTCGGAATACACGCTGATGCTGCTGATTTAGGGAACATCTCGTGTTGACTTTAACAGCAGCTAGAAACACCCTGAATGACGTCACACCAACGCGCGCTTGCTTTTCCTAGTTTTCCAAATTCAACGATTAAAGCACAGACCTAGGATTAGGGAAGACTGCATTCATTCACCATTACTGTGGATTCATCATTCACCGTTACTAGGTCTGTGGATTAAAGGATAATTGTTTCATGAAAATGTTTGGTACGAATGGGAAAGAGTCAGACAGGCTTCCCTAACAGCGTGCATCGGACCTCTGCAGATCAACAAAACAGACAATTAGCTTATAACAAGCCACCATGAGAAAGAAAAAATCATTTCCGCCAATTGGCGGAAATCGTGAAATTAATTTCCGCCAAACTGAAAAAAATTCCGCCAAAACGGAAGGATTGGTGGAAAAAATCCCTGTTTTACACACCAGATGTTTTTCTGAATTTCAAATTCTTTTAGCTATGACAAATAGGCCCCAGTGAATTGGCGGTCGATGTAGGTCATTATCAGCCACTTAAGGTTGAAGATAAGCTTTTGGGTTCTTAACTAGACAAAGTGCTTTGAATTTTGAAGAGTTTCATCAATGAGATCACTCCACTCTGTAGTGTTTGGTGAGAGAACTCTGGAATCTATAAATCAAAATTCACAATGCTTAATATAATTTCAAGCATTTGTACCACTCCACTGCGAGAATTTCCAGATTTTTCATTCACCTGTAGACTTATGTGAATCAGAAATGTCAGGTCTGATCCAGTAATGGCAGCATTTCGGTAATTAGGGTAAGCGGGATGAATAATAATGCGATATTCGTGCTTTAAAGCGGAATTCCCTTTATTTCTGACAAAATCTTATTTTGATCCAATCTGAGAAAATTATTTTTTAGTTAAAATTCATGAATAAATGGGCAAAAGTTATGTCCACCCATCATTTGCCGCACCTCTCAGATAAAAATCGCAGAAATCTGACGTCCATTTGCCGCCCATGGTAGGCTCATAGGATCAGATGCACTTTTAATTGCCTTCCCTCATTGACAAATATCGACCAACTTTGCTTAACTTCCGTCCATAGTTGACTCAATAGATCCCAGTGAAGTCTTACTTGCCACCTCCTCAGTCAAATACTAGCGCCCATGAGAAACCAAGCCTTCTTTTTTGGTATACCTCTTAACGACAAACTCCTGCTCTTCTTGGGCTTGAACTTCATCCGACTCCATCAGCTCTTCCAGTCTCTCCAACTCTCTTCTCGTCTTGTCTAGGTGGATCAGTATGGTCATGGCATCCATGAACTCCTAGTTCGTCCTTAGCCATATGCCTCCTGCGCTCCAGTCACAACAATTTACCTGACCACAAACAGCATCGGTGAGATAGTGCAACCCCTGTGTATGTCAAGTTCAAGCATTGATATTGAATCTCACATGCTAAATTTGACATTAGGCTGCTATATCGTCGTGTTCAGCGAATGTGGTACCCCAAAAAGTCCATTGCGAATCATCTGATGCGAAACGGACCCGCATGCGTTCTCCAAATCATGTCAAATCAATAATCTTCTTTTCCCCTTTCTCTTCTATGATAGTGCTCTGCATGGAAAGAGGAGTGCTCAATGCATCCTGGAAGGCCCGGAATTCCTGTCTTTTGTATCAATGCATCAATGAGCTTTTTCCTCTTCACAGACTCTCTTGTTTACCAAGACTCAAAAAAGAATAATTCTGTCAACGCTAAGCAAGGATATGGGCCGGTGTTCATTCCTGTGCGCATCTTTCCCTATTGGAATGTGCACCTCTTCGGCAACATATCATTCCGGCAACATGTTCATCTTTCTCCATAGGACTTGAGAAGTCCGTCGATCACCTTTATTTTCTCCATTCTTATTCTGTTACTACACTTAATCTCTTCCATGGCAGTTATTGTTCCGCTGTTTGCAGATTCAAGGATTCCCTCTCAGAACTTGGAAGGGTCTTTTAGAAATTGTGTCCTCGCCATCTATTTCCCATTACGTTTTCTTGCGGCTAACCCTGTCCTCCATAGATCTCGATGACTTCTTTTCAGTTCTTAACACACCTTAAAGGTTTTTCTCATCAGCTTCTCATCCTCCTCTTATCAATTTTGAATCACATCAATGTTGGTTGGCGTCGGCTTCATTCTTTCAGGTATTAGCGCCAAAAGTTTCTTCGCAAACAATGTAAAACGGAAAGGTGAGACTCAATATTGTTATTTTGAATTTGACTTGTCTGTTCCTCTGTCTGATAGGGTTCATCCTTGCAGTTACTCTATGCTACTTGCCTTCGCCTGTTGAATCGGCACAACTCTCTATTCCCAATCCACAAAATTCGCGTGTTATCTCATTCGTATGTCTCAACGTAAGCGACACCTTCTCAGGACTACGAACATTCCCTACTTAAAATGTAAAGGTGGTTGCAGCAGGTTGGTAGACTTGATTTCACTGGGTCACAGACCAACCACTAAGAGTAAAGACTTCTCACAGCCTTCCAAAACCCTCGCGCTGAATCTTAGCTTCCTCAATCCATGCTTGTTACCGGTAGCTCGTCAGAAGTGTCTTTTTGTCACATCGATCAAGGTGGCATTCCCTAGACTCTAACCTATCACAGGAATCACTGCAATACTCAGACGTCCCCTGGTCTCTCTCAGGCGTCACTGCCCTATTCACAGTCCTCCTTTGGTGATTCTCGAGTGTTCTTTTTACAAGAACAACCGGTGGAAACTGTGCTGTGAATCTCAAACAGCTGGAACATAGATATAAGCAGTTCACTTCACTTAGGACTGCCGCAAACAGAAGATTTTTCATACTGAATCAAAAATACGTGGGGTCTTCTTAAAGAATTTGTTGGATAAAAAATTGTAATAAAAACTGCACAGGCCCGACGTTTCGCGTATTCACGCTTCTTCAGAGACAAAAATAAAAACAATCGAATGAAAAGTCATTGCAGCGTTAGGAGAACGGAATCTGACATATTTCAACTTGATTGAAAAGAAATTAGGCAATTAAATCTGATTGAGCTACAAACAGTTCTTAGAAATTTTCTGCACATCCGCGCTTTTGAGAAAGTGTGCGACATGAAATTCTAAAGAGATCTACATGAACTTTTGTCATACTGTCATCTTGACTAATCTTATCTTTGGTAAAATGTCCGCTGTGTTAATATTGACTACAGCAACCATATATGGAATTTCATTGGTTCTGTTGGCATTTAGGAATAGAAATATGCCTACAGTTCTAGCTTGCTTAATGTCCTGTTAAGATGCTGCGGTTTTTTAGAAAAACATTGAAATCACATCCCTGGATGAAAGATAAATTGCACGAAAAAACTCTGTGATAGCGTTTAGATAGAGGTTACTTTGAGATTTCTGTATCTTGGAACCATGGAGCTTAACGATGCCTGCTTTTATGAATGCAACAATTGGCAAGCCTGGGCATTGTTTTTTCAAGTCATAGAAATCGAGCTATTATTAATGGAATTTATCAACCGCTTTTGTCCATATAACTTCTACTGGGAAACTCAGTCAAACTTGCGTACCGTCATTTCATGAAGGAATACGCTAACTTAGCGTTCTATCAGTGCCCATGATGTATGGCAGCGTGCTGAAACCGTGCAATTCGTTTCCGCCGCACTGTCCAGCAATAATGTAGCTATCGCACTCTAGTCTTCGGTCTAGAGAGGATCGACCGTAGGTCTCAAACTGTCAGAGTGCACTCTCAAGAGAGGTGGTAACTATCACCTAGCTACAATGCCTCACTTGATGATGTGACTTCACTATATTTCATTCGTGATGAATCATATGATAGTTTACAATCAGAATGGAAATTAGCCAAGTGGCATCAGACATTGATTTTCCACTGACATAAAGGGAATGAAACTGAAGGACATAATTACGCGTCAAGACATCAGCACACAGAATACCTCAACAGATGAAGTTGACCTTGAAAGGCGGGCAGCCTAGGCATGCTCAGTGGCATGTTTTTCTGAGGATTTGATGTGGAGCTATCATATCTACAATGTTTCAATGAAAGTCCTAATAGTTATCAATATCAAGAAACTCAAGCGTGCAAGATGTTCTCCAGACGTTAATTGTAGAACGTGTGTGGCAATAATAGGAAATTCATGTCCTTTGCGAAAGATAAAGAAATCATTCATTCATTTCTGCCGTCAGTGCATTGTAGTCATGTATTGTAGATGTTATTTAGAATACCTGTGAAAGATGGTTGGCACTGCGCCCCATCCCGGGCTGTATGTCATGAATATGCGTTTGACTAAGTACAGGGAAGCCGGGGTATTATGGGCATATTTTATGTGACGCCCCACTGAGGCCACCAAAATGATTCATTACTATTGCTATTATGCTTATATTGAAGATCAGTTAATTAATTAACTGATACAGTGAACAGGTGACAAACTATTTTTTGCTAGTCCACGTAAAAATTGCGAAAATGTGCCATTATTCTATCGAAAAAATTTATGGTGTATTATGGGCATCTAAAATAAATTACAAAAAATTTGCGTGTAAAAATTCTGTTAGTTGCATTATTAATGATTTTCTATTTCTTAAAGTATCGTTTAATGTGATAAAGTTAATTTACTGGTCATAATTAAGAAGTCCGAAACAAAATGTTTTGATACAACTGTCGACTCTGGTTATCTGTAAGAAGAATCACAGGGAAATTTATTAATTAGATAGAAAGTGCACATATAAAATTCGATGACTCTCAGTTCAACTTTGTGTTTCCTTCACGTCGACCGTAAAAAAAAATTCGAATGTAATGCTCCGGGTGGCGGTAGCAGTATGTTCACTAAGGACGCAAGTGATGCCAGCAATGGGAAGAACCGACTCATCATTCTCCTTCATAGTGAATCTTGTCTTGGAAGTGTTCGTAGACGCATGATCGCGCACACGTATTCGGATCATTAGTACTAAAACTAATTAAGACTAAGCAAGTTAGCTTAATAAATGCATATTGGCCTCCAGGCAAAGATGTGGGAAATCCCCGATTTCGGAAATACCTCAATTCATCATGGGCGGTACTAACTCTACAAATATTTCGATTAGCTAACCCAGAGTTATCCAGAGTATTGACGGATTTCCTAGTAAAATAACCTGATAGCAGAAATTGTAACTTGCAAATAACAAAATATTGCGTATGAGTCCTTGAAATCGGTCAACCACACTGCGGGGTACTATGGGCATGCCCATTATACACCGGTTAAAAGTGCTCATAATGCCACGGTGCTACAAAGAAAAACATTTCTGGCTCTACAATCGAAAGCATCAGGAATTCAAGAAAACTTTTTTGTATTTTGTGGACAACTGCAAATGCACTATAACCAGCATCAAAAATAGATTCTAGAATATCACTCAGTGTTTAAGATTCATCACAAAAATACCATACTTCTGAAAATTTTCGAACACGTTCACTTGAGTATCTATCTGTCGATCCGCATTGTGCCAAATCGATGCATTAAAGTGCCTTATGACCGTATATCGTGCTGAAAGATGGGAACCACACATGTTGAGCGAATAAGCGATATTTGCTGAATGCATTCGTCTGGAGCCTACATGCCAATAATACCCCGCCTGATGCTCAAGATATGCTAGAGCGGCGCGACGACATCCGACGTAGTAATCGACTGCTCACCCTGCCCCAACCATAAACAGCATATTTTCGGACCTCAAGTCGACTTTTCGACTCAAAAAATTCTGTTTTTCTATTCACAATTATTCTGTTACATTATATTTTTACAAGTGTTGTTAAAGCGATTGTTCGTTAAACTATTTGATTTGTTTCCTTTTTGTGATGCCTTAGAAAGTAGTAATTATCAATGACATTGACTGCTGCACTCACGATCAAATTTTCATTTCAGATTACTGTTTCCGAAGATGCGGGAATACAAATTGGTTGTTCTTGGTAGCGGTGGTGTCGGTAAAAGTGCTCTCACTGTCCAATTTGTGCAAGGAATTTTTGTGGAGAAGTACGATCCTACGATCGAAGACAGTTACCGAAAGCAAGTAGAAGTCGATGGCAACCAATGTATGCTTGAAATACTGGATACTGCAGGAACGGTGAGTCATTTGCTGAAGTAAACCAAGAAACATATCCTCAGTAAATGTGATGTCATCGACAAAGCACTTCAAGTGCCTCTTGTATTTCTGTTTTCATAACAATCAAACTTAGATTGCATCTATCCTATCGCCAATCACCATTCGAAGTATTGGTGATGTGCAGAATTTTATGGGGTTGTAATGACATTTATATTCCATACTTTCTAATGGCGTATTTTCATAATGTGCATTTCATCATTTTCACATGCATGACATATTTAGATGTCATGATTTTTTTGCATCTGTTTTCTACCTGTTCTGAAGAAAAGAAATGCCATTCAATATAAATCACTGTTATCTCTGTTACCATCATCCTGATGTATAGATCAAAACTCTTCATTGTATGTTTTATATTACGTGTATTATCAGACCATTAAATTAAATCTGTAGATAGATTGCAATTTCAGAAGTACATGTAAAGATCAATCCTACAACAGGTAGCATGTCATGAGGAATTGCGGTCTTGTACTAGTAGTATGGGCAATGAGTTAGGCTAATAGTAGGGTGATGAGTAGTAATATTACTTAAAGAATATAAAGTTATGACTTCATTGACTCAAAATTATTGCCTTGTAAAAATGCATCATGTCCAGATATTGAACACGCAACTTGTTAACTGTAAGTCAGAAACAAATGTCATGTTCCATCCATGGGCTTTATATCTATATAAGTTTCCAACTCGCAACTGTTCTTATCTTGTAGAATGTGATGAGAAAATAATGTAAGCCCTCTTTGTCTCAAAATCGTCATTCAAAAGTGCAATATTTCCTGAGTAACTCATAAGCTCAGAGAAGAATACTTTCACAGAAGCAGATGCTGACTTAGCTTGTATCAGCTTCGGATATAGAACATTTTGAAACACTTGATTATTGAAATGCATAAATGATTACTAGACCCGTTTTTATAAGACATCTCAGGTTTCAAGTGCCAGGCGCTAATCTGGAACTCAGTTTGCGGAACATCTGAATTAGACTCAATGATTTAAACTGAAGACTCAATCTTCTCTAAGAATTCCAAGCAATTTAAGAGAAACTAGTTGGGTAAAATAATTTTCAACCATTTTCTGCAGCAATCGTGTGTGATGAGGCGTTGGATAATAAAGACAAAACATTTTCGAGGACTTATTTTTCGGCAAAGAAATTACTCGTTCGTCGATCGTTCATTATGAATAGAAATCATGGACAAACAAAAGATGGTGTGTCCTGGAAAACACTTTCAATTCAAAGAAATCTTACATCAGTGCTTATACTAAATTGTGTAACTTCAACGCACTTTTTAATACTTTATGACACTTTATAGTGCTTTGGCTGCCCTAGTAATAAGAAATTATCACTTGAAAGACTTTTATGGTTTTTTTTAATTAGCGGACAGTGGTGTTTCTGATACAGCAGTCATAAGATGCACGCGAAGGTACAAAGTGGAACCCAGAGTAGCCACAGTCTAGCCCTAATCATCCAATGCCAAATTTACCAACATTCCTACTTCACCCTTGGAGGTCTTGATATGTATCAATGGATGCAAGCATGCAGGGACGCTCCATTAAGCCGACATGGACATATCTGCTTTTATGGAAAGGTCCCCATAAATTTTTTTAACCCCGGTTCGTCTGCACCTGTGTCATGCTGCTGTACTGCGAAAACAACCCTGTCAGTGATCCTCCATATTATGATCGACGTGCTCACTAGCACTGACTCTGGCGTTTCAGGAGTGTCTCAGACAAAGCTGCTAGCATAGGCTCATGCGATGGGACATGCCTCATGGGAAATGGATTCTTTCCATCGTAAAGTAAAGAAATGTAGTTAGATTTGCAGTTAATGGTCTGTATGACAAAGGTCACACAAATCGAATAGGGAAAAATATACTATTTGAAATTTCTTTTTTTGATATTTAATTCTCATCGAGTATGTCACTCAAGCTCACAAATGCCCAATGACATTCTTTACAGGAACAATTCACGGCAATGCGTGATCTGTACATGAAGAACGGCCAAGGATTCCTTTTGGTCTATTCCATTACGTCGCAATCAACCTTCAACGACCTGGAAGACCTTAGGGATCAAATTCTGAGGGTAAAAGACGCGGAAGATGTGCCTATAATCCTAGTCGGTAACAAGTGCGATCTCGAGGATGAACGAGTGGTCGGGAAAGAGCAAGGTCAGAACCTAGCAAGACAATGGAGCTGTGTCTTCATGGAAACGAGTGCCAAGGCCAAAGTTAATGTTGGCGAAGTGAGTCTCAGATTAAAAATAAATATTGTCAGGCATGTTTCTTTCTACAGAAAGATATTTAATCGTAACGATTATAGCAAGATATCACCACTCACCAGTAAATAATCACAGGCTCTACATGCACTAGAACTCTAGAAGTGACCGATCATTAGAGTCGGACAACAATTAAGTCCAATAAACTCAGTAGTTGTCATGTATCTTTAGATATTCATTGTATCTGCGAGTAGTGACATACTTACAGTTAAGCGACAGCAAATAAGTAGGAATTTAAGATAGTAATACTTTCCACTGTTTCAAGTGTTCAATGAACTTTGATTCACAAAATCACCGTAGATTTCCGTGAAGTTCACACTCGCTTGCGCCTTGACACTGATCATTTTTGGTATTTAGTGAGTAGCTTTAACTTCCATTCGACTCTCTACGGAAGAAGTTAAATATCCATCTTTGGATATTACATTTTGCAGTTACCCTAGTGTAACACCCAATCATCATAGAAAACTTAAGCATCTAAAAATGAAACACTATATCACGACGGAGATAATGCAAAAGTTGTAAAGGTAGCACAGCTTTTCCTAAAGTTACCCTCTTGTGCAAAAAATAATTATGCAGTCAATTCTCCTTTATTGGGGCACAGATGCTAAAACGATTATGCCCCAATTAAAGGGGTGCCTCAACAAACCGGAATATCGCTCTATGATATAAATGCTTCTATAAAACATGCGTCGTTCCAATTAATCGGGATTGACTGTATCTGCCGAATTTCTATCGATAAGCATTATATGGGGAAATTTTAGGTTTATTTATTCATTTTTGCATACTTAAAAGTAGACGAAGAGAAACACACAAAATGAAATAAGTTATTCATTTGGCTGACTCATCACTCCTCTTCGACCTGGCACGACAATGAACGCATGAAATTTTCATTCCTATGTGAATATTTTGTTGATAATTATCTTAAAAATAAATGTCGTATATTAACATAACTTGTATGAAAAAGGAATCCACTGTGCTAATACTGCTACTCATCTTTTTGGTTAAAGGCACGTAGAAGCTCTTCAAATCAAGTAGGCCTATTCCATTTAATCACAACTATTGATGATCAGTTACAGTTAGTTTAACTATGTATAGTATTTTTCAATTTAGTGGCGGTATTTGCCTGTTTAGTTTGTATTGTATGGTAACTTATATCTGTAGTCTGAGTCTGACATAAATTGATCAGACCATGGAACAATGATGGACTTAAAAGATGCGACGCACGCCTCAGATTTTGACGGCACAAGAAGTCGTCTCACGTTTCTGGCCATGGCAGGGGAATATGCCTTATTGGGGATAAGAGTTTCATCACGTGATCTGTGAGAGGGGGAGGGCTGTTCATGCAAACATCACGAAACATCATCGAGAGGGAGGGAGTTAAAAATTAAGCAATTTGTAGCATCACGTGATTTATGACTGAAATGTTTAAAACTGGGAAAAGTGGCAATAACGGGGGAAATGGGAAATAATGGAAGTACTAGGGTACGTGGGAAACTTGTATTGCCATTAATATCCATCGTTGACCAAAATGCGTAAATTCACGTGATGCGGGTCCGTATTTCTATACTGGCTGTGCATCGAACTGAGACATCACATCCTAAAGTAGCTTAAATCTTTCTTCGTCTACGGTTGTCTGGGATTGACTATAAATGCATTTGATTTCTTCAGCTTTACGTGGCTAATGCACTTGGCGTATGATCGCGTTTTTCTTGATGAAGCTGATAATTTTCTGTTGTCAGTCGAATACATCGATTAATTTTAGAATGAAAGTTTTGTAAGAATTAAGTTAGTCAGGATGGAATTAGCTATGATAAAAAGAGGAACCCCTGTGAAAAACCATCAAATCCTGAAAATAATGCGGCCAGTTTGCCTGTGGATCAGCAAAAGGACAATCGGAAGAAGACTTCACTTGTCGTAATGTAAAATTCTTCAAGAATAAGTAAAAAATGCAGATTGCTAAGAAATTTCTGCATTCGTTCTCTATGTGTAAGTCTACACTAAGAATTTGTGTTCGATGTAGTCAATGAGGTGAATAAATGCATAGGTGGAAGTAGTGATTCACAAAATGGCGATCTAAAATCTAAATTGATCAAAATTGCTGATAGAAAACGAAGACAGTAGGCAAACAAAACTCAAAATTGCGGGTCACAAGTATAGTTGATGAAGTCTGGTGTCATGGCATTGCACGATCTGTCTTTGCAAGCTGCTAGAAGTCGATATTGAAAGTTGTAGTTATAGACAAGAGTTATGCACATAAAAGCATTTTGCTAGCGCCTTGCATGTGTCGATAGCAAAATCTTCCCGTCTTTCAATTGTGCTCATTGAATCCCAAGACTTGAATCATGTGATTTATGTCCAATATTTTATATTTCGTACGATCAACATCTTTCTTCAGGGACAATAGTGATGCATTATCAATAATGATGTATGCTTGCAGTGTCAGAAATATATTGGACTGACAGAAGGCATCTAATTTTTCACCAGGTCCTCCCATAATGCATTAGAAGCAAATCAATGAGCCAAAGCATTGTACATGCATTGTTTACTGGATATATCCAACTAATCCCATGAGATCTCTACATATGTATACAGTATAATCCCGCTATAACGTACACGGTTATAACGTACACACAAAATATTCCCGGCAAAATATCCTATCTGAATAATAATAAAATACTCCGGTTATAACAAACATGTCTATAGCGTACAATTGGATATAACGGACAGAAATGTCACTCCCATGAAAAAATGACGTACAAATTCACTTCTGTTTGTCTCAATTCCTGACAGTTGTAAATATTCTCAATAAAATTTCGATGTATAAGTGTCGCCTTCGATTCTGGCTCACTACTAGCCACGTGATTTATTTAAGGCAGATGAGACAGCCCTATTCTATTCAATTACATCCAAGTAACCTTCACTTACAACGATGATTCATATCATTGAGGGAAATAGGCCTATAGCAAGCAACTTTTGACTCTCATGGTTGAATAGCCTATAGCAAACAACTTTTGACTCTCATGGTCGAATAGCCTATAGCAAACAACTTTTGAGTAACATGGTTGGCGTAAACATAGGGGATCTGAGAAACTCCTTATTTTCGCAATAGGAAAGTCAACCGTATACAATCATGTAGGCCTACATTATTTATCACTTAAAAAGCAAGCTCTTATGACTAAAACCACTCTGAATGTAGCATGCAAAGTAACACCAGCAATTTCTATTGGTAACTTCGGATGCAAGTGAGTTGTAACTGACCTTTACATGCTATCAACATGCATTTTCTAATCATAATTATCAAAAGTCATTATACCAAATAACTTTCTTTATTCAGAAAATGTGAAAAGCGATGATATAAAAGTCGTCCTAGATGGTTATAAATGGAAAAGTGCCTTACCCTTGATATGACGTACATCGGATATAACGGACATTTTTATCATTCTCAAGAGTGTACGTTATAACGGGATTATACTGTATCATGGTTATATTTTAGTTATATTGTCTACCTACATAGTAAATTTGCAATGATGTCACTTATTCTTATGGCCTCTATTAATACGATTTAAGTGATAGCTATTATTCAAAAATTGCATAGAGGACTATACTCGAATTTAGATACCAGAATATTATTCATTGTTGTTGATTTTAGGTTTGATATTTTTTATGAACACAGCTTCTCGAAAAAGCATGCTGCTATCCTTATCTGAATCCAGAGTAGAAATATCGAAAGGAATGCTTAAACTCGATCATTTTCCTCATACTCATATACCAAAAATGTGTGGACATGAGCAAATCATACTATTTGACTATCAAGTCCCCTTAATTTCGGATTCTGTGAACAGCAGATTTGAAAGAAGTTTCAGAAGTGTAAGCCTATCTGCCCGCATATCCTATCAGTCGTTCACATTATGCCTTAAATTATTCCCATATCCATCTACATACAATTCATGAATTATCACATGACATTAAATCTACGCCTTATAATAGGAAATCTAGGATGCAGTCCTAGATCTTGTCGGTTAAGTAACGATGAACTATGTCTCCTAACTAATGTAATTTGCTACTCCTGGATTTTTGTAGAAAGGGCATCCGGACTGAGAGTACTGCAACGTACAGAAAAGTCTGGCTATGTCAGCACCGTCCAAGCCCTCAGTATGGATTAGTAACGAAGCTTCATAAGGCAGTACAATCCGCCCTTGCTTTGGATGTTCGATTATACGTCTCAAAGATTATCTAACTAGAAAAGATTCTAGTGTCCTTAAACAGTAGCAATTTTTTTTCGCTAATGATATCTTCTCTTTCGATGTTTCCATTTTGGACTCAGAAAAGGAAAGCATAAACCGACTTCGTGAAGCTATGTTCATGAAAAATATGAAGCTTGAAACCAACAGCAGGAGAGATAGCAGTGAACATCAAAGCTTGCAATTCTGATATCTGTAATGTTATGTAATTTCTGAATCTAGTACTTTGCAATTCTTTTTCATGTGAACAAGCCGCAATAACGATTTTTCCAGAATATTCACCCACATCACAGCTACGAGAGATGAGCGAAGTTAGGGGTTGCTCAATGAAAAGAATAAGAATATCATATGACTATTAAGAAACGGAAAGAATCAGATCCTCGATGGTTGTTGAATTGTCTCCATCAGAATCCTGTCCGCACATTTCTTGTAAGCGTCGAGATTGATTTGGTCAGGGAATGTGGTGTGAGGAAGATAATTCCAAAGCTTCGCTGTGCTAGCAAGGTGGCTTTCCAAGCGACTCATTGTGCATGTGCGCTCTAAGTTCACGTCATAACATGTGAGTACATAGCTCTGCGTGTACTTCTGGAGAATATCTTAGGTTTGGATGTGTAATCATTCACTGCAGAGCTGCTGCTACCGAAATAGCATCTGTAGTAGAGACTGAGTGAAGTAACATCCCGTCATCTGGAGAGCGGCTGCAACTCGCTTGCCATTTTTCACCCTTGAGATTCTTAACACGTTTCTCAGCCGCTTCGAGGTTTAGATGCATTCGTGGGGCGCCGGTACACAGATGGCTCTATCAAAGGACGGACAGTGGACTTTTAAAGATAGCAGACAGTCTGTGGTGGAAGATAGCTACTGGCACGATGGACGCTCCCTATCCGGTGAGAATTTTGAAGGAAAACCTCAGGCAGTTTGACTTATACAGCTCGTTGTGATCTGTCTTAATTATGGTCTCTAGTAGAGTAGTGGTCTCTAAAATTCTCGAAGTGGCAATTTTAGCCCATGAAAACAAGATTTATTTTCTTTTTTATGAAATTGTTGAGATTTTCGGCAGTTGAGAAATTGTAATAGTTATAATTTTCAGGTTTTGATAAAGCTTTATTCTCAATTAAAAGTTAACTATTGCGGGAGGATGTCACTATAATGCATTTTGACTGTACTGTAAGTCAATAATGTAGGCAAACTATAACATATAAACAACTTATCTCTAAGCAAGCAAATTGGAAGCTTGAGAATGCTGCTGAGCAATATTGCGAAGAGAATGTAGAATAAAGATACAGAATGCTCAGTCTTCAAAACCGAAATATCATATTTGCTAATTTTTTATAGAATTATAATACATGTACTAATAAGCATTTAATAACTGTTTTCTATCCTTTCAGATCTTCTACGACCTTGTCCGACAAATCAATAAGAAAACTCCGGACCCCCGAAAACCGCGAAAATCACGCAAATGTGACATTTTGTAGACTTCTTCAAAATTTACTCCATTCACTCGATAATGACGCGACTGTTGCCAGCGAAATGCCACCCCAGTTCTCTCTGCGCTTCTGCTTTGTCTGCATGTGATCCATCTCGTGAGTATTACGTCCCGACGCGTGTCATTTCGGCCTGCAATTAGGTTTTCAATGCATTCGACAAGACGTTTTACAGTCTCAATACGTGAGACTCATTTCCGAAGGCCTCAAAAGTGAATGACTTGACGCGGAGGAGTTTGTGAATTTTTTAAGTTAACAATAATCCCCAGAATTTGTTCCTCCGACAGCTATTACATGTATCTTCGTTGTTTCTTTTCTTAAGAATTTCCTTTTCAAACTTCCAGCAACTATTACTTATTGTTCGTTTCGTTTCCAATCTCTGATCTTAAAACATCCGAGAATAATTTTTGGTTTGCAGGAAGCCATCTGATTGACGACCCGCTGAGCAACTTGTACGATGAGAGAATAATAATTACGACAGAAAGAATCGTGTATATCAAATTCTCCTGCGCCCTTTGTTATCGTCGACGGATGTAACCTCGCTGTCGTAGTCAAATCACTGTAAATACTATTGGACATTTTGTATTAGTAGAAGAAATAAATATGGTGATGAAAATATATCGAATTTTTTCATGAAGTCTCTTGTTTTTCATCAATTTGAATGGAATGTGACTCCTACACAAGTCAGGTCAAGACGACAGTGAAAGTTCGTGCAAACACAAATTTCATGCCGCATAATAGCTGGTTAATAGAATTCAATAATTATCAATTTACAGTAAATCAATAAGATACTCCAGTTCAAAAACACGCCAGACGATTTCACTCACATGCGCATACAGACAAGTGAAGTTACAGACCGATACCCCATGTAACCCATTTCCTAGTTATTGAAGTATCTCCCATATTTGCTAATTTGTCCTTTCGAAGGAGAGAAGTTATGTTAAGGATAAATCTCAACGACTTTAACAGATCGCTTAGCCGGAATAAATATCACGAAGTCCGACTGCTGCAACAGGCAATCAATTGGTATTCAATGACGTACATCTTAAATGCGCCTTTAATTAATCTGCGTTGAAGAATTCTAATTACAAGCATCATTAATTTGACCGCCTGTAGCATGGATAATGATAGATCATTATCCATGCCATTATTCAGATAATGGGACTTGAACTGTGACATCAGTTGGAAGGCCTTCAGGAATTCATGTTTCAATTAATTAATACGCATGTATAGCCTACGGGTCTTCAGCATCCACTGAGCTCAGTATAAATCCCCCTTCTTAAACATGGCATGATGATAATGACTTCGTCTTCGGCACTGCCGATTGCAAGACCACGTGTGTCGCTTAAAAAGCAATCGAATATTCGCAGTGTGAATGTGAAAACGAATGAGTCTGCACCGTCCGATTATCAAAGCTTTACAACCGCAACGCATTCACTTAGAAAAGCAGACATGCCCTGTGGGAACGAAGCTGGCGGGCAATTCTCATTTAATTAAAGTGCGCATTTCGGGGGACTAAAAGTCATTTCGCTTTTCTTATTAATCAAAAAGATGATGCAATGGGGTTTTTCTGGGCGTAGACAGGGAATCCTAGTTGGTCGCTGCGCTCCTCAGGAAGTGACATGCCTGACAGCCGTTTACACACGCGGGCCAGTTTCCCTGTATTTTCCTCTCTGTCATTCCCTCAGTCAGCACACGAAAGAGACGTGAATTTAGGTTTCCCTTATACCTAGTTAAACTCTGCGTATCCGATTGTTTATATTATTATAACACCAACTTTTTAATTTAGTGAAATGTGTTCAGATAACTCAAAATATGACAATAAGATATCACAGTTAAGGAAAGCATGATACATGTAGATATAACTATAACTGAATGGGAATCAGACCACTAATTTTTCTGTGTATTTTGCTTATTTCCTCCTTTTCCTTTATAAAGTTCTTAAGATTTACAACAAAACAATATCAAGTCAGAAAATATTCAATTTCAAATTAAGGTCATGACGCATGCAATAACCTCCTATCGCAATTCAGTTAGAATTATAAATAATTCAGTATTAATTATAATAATCTAGTTATAATAATTCAGTTGAAAATATGAACGGGATCAAAAAGAAGAAACAGTTTCTCACCATTGACGGGATTAACAATGTGCGTTTTCAACTCACCATCACACAAAACTGTTTCAAATAAGCTTCTGTTAACAGGATGGTTGTCAACTGAAATAACAACTGGTATAAAGCCGCTGTTGTGTAGAAGTCAGCGATTTCATTAATAGGTTATGTAGTTTGCTTGTGTCTAATTTTTCAGATGGCTCCATCATGATAACCTCCTGATACTTTGTACAGATTGACTTAATCAAAACAGTACAAACTGTTCTGGCAATGGCATTGGAGTGACATTCAATTCCAAAGCATTGGCCACCACTGAACTCAAGTTTCTTTGAGGAGTACGTGAATTTCGTCAATGTTAACGATTACTAACTTTTCTTTCGTGGTAAGCTGGTCACTTTTCAATTTCAAATATGAAATAAAGGAATCATCACACATACTTGCACTCATATTCGACGATAATCTTTGAAGATGTCGTGCAAATGGAAGAGTCAAACAATCACTATCTTGTACAAATCGATACGCACTTGCACTATGGTTGAATAGGAGGCAAGATAAGGATAGGAGTTCTGAGGAGTAATTCGGCTTTCTCATAGTAATGAGGTGAAATTGTTCCAAAAGGAAACTGAGTTTGGAATAAACTTTCTCATTATCACTCTGTTCGGCAGCATATATGGCTTGATCTATGTGAGGGATCACTTTCATTATGTGATGTTGATAATCATGTTCAAGGTCACCCTGCACATTCTTCAACCGTGAAAGAAGATTCTCCAACTGATTAAAAGAGTCCAATTTCGATAAACGAATAATATCTTCCGTAATGGATGGTTGAATGACACCGTCATACACAGCTGACACATTAAGATCCATATCAATGCAGAGAGATTTCACAATTTGAGGTATACCATCAGAAGAAATTGCAATGTCATGAAAATAGCAATTATCATCCTTCATTACTTTCACATAGTGACTCAAATGATTTGGAAGAACATATTCTTTCATATCGGCGATCGATGCTATTTTATCTTTATAAAAAAAATAATTCACCGAAGTATCCAAAATGCTTTGTTCAGCAGCAAGACGAGACGACATCGAACTCGAAGTACCCCTCGTAGGCATCTCGAATTCACTCAAATACGACGGAAGATTCGGAAATATCGTCGGAATCGCCGAGGACGAAAGCTTTTTCAGAGACAGAGGGTTAGATGATGAGGCTCTCTTTTTCTTTCGCGTTGAGTTTGTATCATTAGATTCTGAAATAATACACGTAGAATCAAAGTGAAGTGCGCACACACGATAGCTGTTGCCAGATCTGTTCAAACCGCTGATGTCTTGATCGGACCACGATCGGGGAATTTTGCGGATCCATTTTTGCAGCCGTTCTTGATCAGAATCAGGATTTGGGAATTTGTATAAGGCGATTTTATCGTCGGATGAGTTGTTTTTATAGTTAGTTCGACAGCCAGTTACACTGCACTTGTAAGGCATAGAGCAAATTCTACGAGAAATAGATGCACACCGAATTGCCGAAAATGGGAAGAATGACTTAACATCGCAGAAGCAATGAATTAGGAACCGACAGTGCAAGTAATCGATATCATCTATTAAACAACCTGTGTACAGATATCAAGACCAAGTAGGATTCCCTGTAAAGATCTCTTTGGCAGGAGATTTCTCCTTAGGGAGAAACGAAAATAAACTGAGATGAATAACTATACATGCGCCAACAGTTGCCCGTGTATGTAAAACTCTTGTCAGAATCTGCAAGGGTGTCACTTCCTGAGGAGCGCAGCGACCAACAAGGATTCCCTGGCGTAGATTATGAATTTCGACATGAGAACCACACCACTGTTCATTTTCATTGATTTTCAGCAACTGCACCGTCGGTCTGATTTCATTTGTCGGCGGTCTATGATTACAGATTTACTGTGACGATTCTAATGAACTGGGAGATGGCTCATACCTGTGTATTCTACTCATAAACTGTAATATCCTACATTTTGTGTTAACAATCGCATAAGACGTGCAACAATGGTGATGCAGAGCGATGCCGGTGTTTCTGTAAGTTCAGATCAAGCCTGATCAGTGATGTTAACGCTCAAAGCTATCTATTGCCTCTACATGCGGTACATGACAAGATAGGAGCAGCCGATGCTTTTCAGTGAAAAGTATTAAAAAGTTGGCAAGTGGCTGCCATAGAAGAAAGCAAGAAAACCGTCGGTCTGATCACACACGTTTTCGAGAGACCAGGCATTGTGCCAATCCACAGCAACATGCTTTTTATTCGAAGACGATTGGCATTATGCTTGATAAAGTAGGCAATGTCACTAAAGCAACTGAGCATTAGATCTTCACCATGTTATTTTAGAACTATGAAATATGTCTGTATAAATACAGTTACTTGGGTCGTGGAACGTGGAAATCTGGCTACTTGTAATCAGACCGACGGTGTTGGACCCACTAAACTGAAATCAAAAATGAGAAAAATGCATTGGTTTCACTAATGTGGACGGCAGAGTCAATCATACCCTCGAAGTTGAGTAGGATAATACTATGTTTTGTTGAAATTTAAGAGGTGAGAACGATTTTTCAAAAAATGCGCACTTTAAATGAGAATTGCCCTGGCAGATAATCAGCTATATATTATCATGCAATATAGTTCAGTAATAATTTTTAGCATATTCGCTGGCGAAGTTCGCCGGCGACAATTCGCGCTCTATATGCCACCTTTTACTTTTGACTTTCTCTCTTATTTTCTTTAGTAATCCGCCTCTACAGCCGAGGCTCTATTTTCTCCCTCACCTCCTCACCATCACCCACATATGGCTAATCTATCTAAGAAATAAGTGCAGACTATGATTCTTTGATAATGATAAGAATATAGAGAATCCGCTTTTATCAATTTTCATGACATCTCTTGACATTCAATAATTTACAACAATGACAAATATTTGAATAATACTGTCGAGACATTTGTGGAAGATAAATACTTTTTTAGTTTAATCCTTCGTGAATTATAAAAAAAGATCCCTTTTTATCAGATCAGACTGAGTATACAATATATTTTCATGTAAAGGCAATATACGAACATTCCCTGTGGGAACGCATCTTGATAATATCAACAGATTATCTGGCGAGGTAGCGATTTTGTGGATAATTTTTTAACGGTTCATTTTCGTGTAAAAACTATCTCCGCATGTGAAAATGGTCATCATCTATCCAAAAACATGTGTAAAATTAAAAAACGACAGGTGGTGAAAAAGTTGCTATAATTAGTTGGTAGATATTTGTTTACTAATGCGAGCTAATTTTTCGCCAACCGGCGAAATCGTGGATATTACCTTCACATGAAAATATATTGTATACTCAGTCTGATCTGATAAAAAGGATCTTTTTTTATAATTCACGAAGGCTTAAACTAAAAAAGTATTTATCTTCCACAAATGTCTCAGTATTATTCAAATATTTGTCATTGTTGTAAATTATTGAATGTCAAGAGATGTCATGAAAATTGATAAAAGCGGATTCTCTATATTCTTATCATTATCAAAGAATCATAGTCTGCACTTATTTCTTAGATAGATTAGCCATATGTGGGTGATGGTGAGGAGGTTAGGGAGAAAATAGAGCTTCGGCTGTAGAGGCGGATTACTAAAGAAAATAAGAGAGAAAGTCAAAAGTAAAAGGTGGCATATAGAGCGCGAATTGTCGCCGGCGAACTTTGCCAGCGAATATGCCGCAAATATGACTGAACTGTAGCATGATATTCTGCAGCTGACATCCGCCAGTTTTTCGCAAGATTCGTTCCCACAGGGTTACTACTTCCACTAATTAGTTGCTACATTAATATCCACGATTTCGCCGGTTGGCGAAAAATCAGCTCGCATTAGTAAACAAATATCTATCAACTTATAGCAACATTTTCGCCAACTGTCGTTTTTAATTTTACACATGTTTTGGATTCTTATTATAACATTTGATTTTGACAGGTTATATTTTGAATACTGCCCTATATGTGACGTGTTTTTAATTTTATTTTATATACATTTGGTTTAAACAAACATTATATTTATTCTAGATTTGAACCTATATTATCAAAGAATGATAGTCTGCACTTATTTCTTAGATAGATTAGCCATATGTGGGTGATGGTGAGGAGGTGAGGGAGAAAATAGAGCCTCGGCTGTAGAGGCGGATTACTAAAGAAAATAAGAGAGAAAGTCAAAAGTAAAAGGTGGCATACAGAGCGCGAACTGTCACCGGCGAACTTCGCCAGCGAATATGCTAATATTTATTATTGAACTATTGCATGATAATATGTAGCTGATTATCTGCCAGCTTCGTTCCCACAGGGATATTGCTGCAATATCTCTTAAATAAGCTAGTTGGCAGTCCTGTTATGTAGACTTTTCGTCTCATGCGTCTGCATATGTATCAGAGACTAAACAACGTTATAGGACCTCAATTTCATGCTCAGGGAAGACAGAACATACACATGTCACCTAGTGAATTAATCTACAAGTTTTTGAAATTTCAACATAAAGACCGAATTATCACCTACTATCGCTTAGATCACCAGCATCTACCGCTGAGTTAAATTCAAAATGAATTCAAATGATTAAAATAATTAATTCATTAATTAACAATTAAATTCAAATGAATTCTCATCAGACTTTTCATCAGGTGCCTCAAAATTTGAATGACATTTTCGTTCATCTAAATTCTATCTGGCAAGCCTTAATCTATCTAAAACATGCGAAATCAAGCATGATTTCACTCTTCTACCGATCGGATAACACAATCATCTTGAATAAAGTAAGTTTACTGAAAATGTACAGGAAATATCGAAATAGTTGTATAAAAATCAGTCATTTGAAGCACACGCACTATAAAAAAGATGTACGTAGAAGAATCAGCCAATATTAGTTGCGTATCGTATCAAATTTACACTCTTGGATTTGTAAAAGAAATTTGAGAAATCTCGATTAACAGATCGCAAGTAATAAATAAGGCAACTCCTCTTATGGAGAAAGAGAAGACAACTTCAGTAGAAAACACTTTATTGCAATTAATTATGAGGCCAGCATCATCATCGGACGGCAGTTTGCAGGAGCTGTTTTGCCCTGTCCAGCAAGGCAGCTGCGTTAATATTTCCCAATCTATTTTTGATCTCTTCCATCTCCGTCTCCAACGCCTCAGTTTTTCGCCCTTCCCTGCGGGATCTTTTCATCTTCGTCCGCAATTCCCTGAAAAAGTCAAATATCAAATTATTTCCTATTATGTACGAGCATGACAAAGTATAAAGAACTCACTTCAGTCGCGCTTTTAGTTCCCTCAAGTTTCTGAGTTGAGTGCAAAGGTCCGCCAGATCTTCCTCCTTTTTGTCTCCATCGAGAGAGAAGAAAGAAGGAGGTAAGAGAGTTAGTAAGGAAGGGGATGGTTGGGAATCCGAACAAGCATTTTCATTCTCGTGAAGGATAAGAGGCTTTGAGGAAATAGAGTCCATTTCATGAAGGAAGGTTGAGGGAACAGCATTCGCTTCATGACACGGAAAATGGGATTTCGGGGAATGTGAGCGATCGTTGATGTAAGGAATAAGATCTTCACGTTCCACAGACTCCCTGAGAAAATCAGGAATGAGCGGAGGTGGCCGGACAGTCGCGAGACCTTCATCAGTGTACGTTTTGGAATCTGGGGGAAGATCATCGAGCACCTGAATTGGCGAAGGCTTTTGTACATCGTCTGATACCTGGAATACAGAAAAATCCGTTTAAATTCACGGATAGAATTATGGAAAAATCCTGTTCTCCAAGGGAATTTTGCTTCAAATAACTTTCACACATTTTTCCCACACAGGCTACCTGCTAAAATACGAATTTAGAAGTCAACTTTCTGTTGTAATGAATTCATGGAAGCTGTATTAAAATCTTGCAGATTGTAGATTCTGAGAGACAATCGAATAATCAATTTATATCGCAATAGTGCTCTCACACCAAACATACTATTCCAGCAAAATGGGGATGAAGGAAGTCTTCACATGCTCGCAACTCTCACCAAGTTCTGGCTAGTAACATCTTTAGTAAGAGCGGTGCTACCTGTGAAGCGGATATACTCTAGCCGTGGACTTTCTGTACCTCCGTATTCCTTGACCAACTGAGCTATGCAAGGAAAGTGGAACCCTGGAACGGAGGTCCAGTCATTTTGACTCCAACTGTGGATAGAGAGAAGTACCTTAAAGCATGAGAATCATGCATTAGTCAACTCCAAGCAAAGCGTTTAACTCAATCCGCAGTCAGTCAGTTGCTAGTTCCCTTTTATGTGGGTACATGTAGAAGTCAAAATATGAACATATTGCATGTCACTTAACATTGTAATTACATGAAGGCCATCCATTTGGTGAGCATGCAAACAAAAGGTGAGTGATAATTCTTAAAATACGCAATTTTCTGTCGACCTCTATACTTGAATGAAGTACAGGAACATGTTCTGAAAGAACAAGAATTGTGAGTAGTAGAGGACTCCTTACGTTATCGATTTTGTGATTATTTGGAAAGTCATAAGGTGTCCGCGACTTTTTAAATAGACGTCTTAAAAAACTCCAATGATGTGTTTGAAAGAATTGTGATTGGTGGAGGACTTGACTAAGTTGTTCAGGCACACCATGGAGTAGGATTTAAGTGAGATCCGTGCACTGGAGGGCTGTCATCATTGTGTGCGTCTTGTATCTAAGTAAGAATGCTGAAATCCATCACGTTGACAATGAATTGTTTTGGTAGATAGCCTTAATTCATTGAAAAACGATGGAAAAGTTCATTCTTTTATTAAAAGGTAGAGTAATATGATCTGAGAAAAGATGAGCATGACAATTTGCTACCAAAACTATGAAAGCCTATCACTAGGGTTCGGAAAAATATTTAGTCAAAATTATCAAAATATTTATTTATTTCAAAACCTTGAAATATTTTAAAGTCTTCAAAATGTTTAGAAATCATAGTAGGCTGTGAATTGTAGTAATGGGTTAAGGAAAAGTTAAATTCATTCCATCAACATATTTAGGTTCTCACTATCCCAAGCATTCTAAGCAATAAATACATGAAAAATATAAGATCTATCCATTACCATTTATTGGTAAAACAGCTGCAATATTCTACAGACATTTTCTGGAGTAAGTCGCCGGCGATTGTCAGATGAAATCGCTTTGCATGTCAAGAACGTACGCTCGACGTCGGTGCAAAGTTATAGGTGGCAGCCTGTTGAGGAGACATGTTGTCCGGGAGTGAGTTCTCGCCACCTTACAACACTAACTAAATAGAGCGCAGGATTTAGATTTGTGACGTCAGTCAGATGCAATAATGCAGCTTTTCCTTTTTGCGACAAAAGCGCGTGCGTGCCATAGTAATTTAATATTTTGCTTTTAACACTGATTAAATCAATGGTTTTTAACGAAATGCTAAGTATCTGACTAAATTATTAAATGCACTTAAGTCCACAAACCTTCGAAATATTGGAAAATGTTTGAGAAAATCAAAATACTTAAAGTACTCCAAAAATTCAAAAAAATATAAAAAAATTTTCATTAAAAAATATATAATTTACAGATCACTAGCCAAATTCAAGCTATTCAATTTCAACACAATATACTTAGTTCATTGTAAACTTTAGAGCAGCATGTACTGTGAGCCTTTTAGATCAGTTACAAAGCGCATGGCAACTTCACTACTTGATGTTGTTCGAGTGTATTAAATTGAATTAAACCTTCCAAAGCGTTCGATACAAGAACGCTCTGGTTTGAAAGGAAATGTAAAAAAATTGATAGCTTTGATTGAAAGTTTAGTTTATCTAATTAAGTCTATCAACACACATGAACATGTTTATAAAGTAACTTTCGATCCATGCGACATCACAAACATAAAATGCATTTCTACACCATAATCAAACCTGTAAGTTTCAGTTCTTCCTACTGACTGCTCCCTTTCATCACAAAATCTCCATCATCATTCGTCATAGTCTCATTGGTGAAGCCAAACACCCCTTAATATGTGCAGTCACTATAATTACATGTGTGCAGGCAACACATTTCTGCATACACATCGATGTCAATGTTTTTGCGTGACACAGTTGAATTGCACAAAATTTTTTTGCATTCATGGATTCACTTTGCATTCATGATTGTTATTGATGAAAGGTCCCATGAATTGTAGCAAGATGGTCTCTCGGAGATGCAAGTTTATGTTCTTGATGTCAGAAACCGTGTTTTTCACAACGAGAGGGGAAGCTATGTCAGGGTGCACGTTTGATAATGTATTGAGAGAATAAAAGTTATGAGTAAAATAAGAGAATAATTCAAAATTCTACATCCCTTTGACCAGGCCGTTATATCAGCAAAACGGTACTATGTTTTGAATCAATTTATCAGATTGGCCTCCTCTCTATTATACTTTGGCCTCCTCTTCAATATACAACGCTACGTTCCTTAAAGAGAACTATAATCTATTACGAAAGTGAATATCTGTGACGATTCTTTTATCTTGATTATTGGAGTTTATCTGGCTATTATCTGGAGCTCCGCATTTTACACTCAATTTTTGTGTACAGCTCGGGCTTCATGTCGATTCACATAAACATTCAATGCACCATAGTACATGTAGCTTCGGTAGATATAAGACAAAAGCTTTAGACAGAACTTGAGACTTTACGTCTCGTATATGGGAAGCACAAGTTTCTTTATCGTCTCGTCTGTGAAAGGTTGCCCCCTGATAGGATGTCATGCAATATCTTGTTCATTTTATAATCATATGGAGACATTGAAACAACGATTTTTTAATGTCGAAAAAATATCGTCTCAAGATTCAGAAGAGCATGCTTATTCGACTCGTAGATTGTCTAAATCTTGATGCTTTCATAATTTTCCATTTATCCTGGCAACATTTTACTTCATGAATGATTTTATGATACATACTGCGCGGTAAATTATTTCTTTTATTCTGCTACTTTAGAAATGTGCATCACAAAATTTCATGACATTATTTCAATGAACCATCAAAATTTGTTGCATTACAATGATCGCACACATCCTAAGACAGACGAGAAACTTACTTTTGTCAGTCAAATACTGTAAAGATAATCTACTGTAATATCTACCTGTGATACATTGCGAGCGGATTTCAGAGTCTTTTCCTTCCAGCGCATTGCATATCGTCGGACAGAAGACAAACTGATCTTCAAATTGCGAATACTTTCTTCTTGTGAAGCAGATGCACGTATTGTCTGCTGTTGAGCCGCACAGTGAAGCCAATGACATATACCGAGTCTTAACACTCTTTGGCGGTATCTGTGGAAAGAAACGGTGCTTGGTTACTAAATAAAAAAATAAGGTGAAAAGATGAAGTTTATCGATCTTCAAAACTGACTTCACTAACCAACAAAATATTTATTCAAATGAATTGATTTGAGCATTACTAACAATTTAATAGTCAGTGTTACTCGGTATTAGTTTAGTACCTGAAACATCCGGCTCCAATTATTCGAACAATATTCCATGAAATGAAGCTAATCAATACAGCTATCTGATCTTCACTTCTGTGAGTAGTTTTTTATTGATCACATGAAAATCAACTCTAGATTGCATAAAAAATCAGTAAGTAATGAAAGTATATATCTTGGGTGCATGACACGTTACTCGTAGTTTTAAGCTGGATTATGCCTGGTAAATATATATGGTTCATAGTTCATTTCTTAAACCACTCATGCAGGGACGCCGGCAAGGCTGCAAAACCTGCCCTGAACCAGGTGTTGCGGGTGTTGCAGGTGTTGCATGTGCGCCCTCTTCATGAATTACAGAAAAAATATTATTTAATCAACCTTTCATTGAAGCATGTTGTGGTCAGTACCGTCTCGGAGCTGTAGTTATTATGGTGTACAATAGTACATGAAGTCTACGTGTATTAGGAAATCATGAAGATAGACGTTACTTTTAGTGTGAACTGATAACAAAATTGTCAACAAACAAAATCGTAAAATCATTTAATGTAGCGTGCAAATTATCTCGTCTTGTTGAACAACCTGCTTTTTTACAATCGTTACAAGTGATGTGCTGACGTGATGTTGCAAATTAGGTACGAATGTTTTCGGAATGTGTTTGACAAGACACAATCTTCCATGTGTTGCTCAACTAAGTCCACTAAGTCCATTATTAAAAAATCGACATGATTTTACATGTATGGGCCCGGGCTACTGTAAATTTTTGGAAGCTAAATTTGAAAATTTCCAAATATTTCAGATTTTACCATGTAGCCTACCAAGATCCAAAGGCGGGTTTTGTGGCGTGTTTTGTATTGAACATGTTTTAGAAGTTCCATGATCTTTTTCAAGCATAATATTCATTGCGATAATGGCTCAATTAGAACACCTACATTATAATTCTTCTTGGCCTGAACAAGAGCGATTTTAAGTAAAATTTGTCAAAAATTTCAATTTTTTATCGTGAAAATGTATTCTGCTGTGCTATCGATTTTCTTCTTACCAAATAGCATTTTCATGTACTGATGATTAGAAATGCCTCAGTAGGCCTATGTATTCCATGGGAGCCGTCTCATATCATGATGTGCTGAGATGTGAATTGCTTTGCAGATTTTTCTATGCATGCATACACGCAAGCAATATCTAAGAGTTGCAAATTTTTTAATTTATGTTGCTTTTCGTGATCAAATACAATTCATTCAATACCTCTGTAATTGTTTAACAGTTGCAATTGTTTTAGAGCAAGTTTTATACATATAGTTGAAATTGCAAAGACGCTTGATATATCGGTATATATAGTCTACTGGAAAAGCAATATAATAGAAGGTCTCTTGTATTATCCACTGGATAATTGCATGTCATTTTCAAGGAAAAGGAAAAGGTGTCGCTAAACGTAAGATCTATTTGAATAGAATTGGACTTTTTATTTGCATTGGCAGTAAAAGGGTACGTGTCAGATACATTTAGATGTGGTGCAGTAAATTTGCAGGATTTAGCTTGTCATTAATAGTCTATGCTTAGGGTAGAATTGACAACAAAATGATTTTTACTCTTCATTTGATTTACGCACCTGTGCTCATGCATACCGGTAATAGCTGCTGTCCGATGAGCATGGAATAGTTATCAATCAAAAGTTAACATGTCTTTAGATGGGCCTACAAAAAACCTAATTTGGACTTGTTATAAGGTGAAGCATTTGGGGATAGTGGGTAGAAGGATGGAATATAGCACCCCAAAAGTGCCCTCCTTTATATCGATGCAACACCTGCCCTAAAGTCGTGCCGGCGTCCTTGCACTCATGACAGAAGTCCTTTTGAATTAAATTACACAAATTGCAAAGCATGCCCGAGAATAGTAAGAGCAAAGTATGCAACACAGCTTAGACTTTATAAATCACCCTTGATGAATTAGAAACTGACGATGATATATTTGAATTGCATAAACGAGGATACTAAAACCTCGAAGAAAAAGCATCCCAGAATTAATGATGCTGCTAATCAATTGCCCTCAGTAAGCGAAAGAAGGTTACCAAACGCTCATTCAAAAAAGCTGGTTTCCAAAGGTACAAATATGTAGGGTCCGGAACAAAAAGATGCAAGCATCAGGGCATCATACAATTAATGTATACTCACTTGTCTCAAGATAAATGATGAATGAAAAATGAAGCTTTTGAGTCACTACTCCCCATACTTGGGGCTTAGACGGTGCTGACATTGTCAGACTTATGGAGTGTTGTAGTACGGATAGCCTTCCTGCCGACTTCCAATGACACCTTCGGGGCTCGACCTCTGGACCAAAAGATCGCTAGGCAAAGCACTCAACCACTGTGCCACGGAGACCACCAAGATAAATGATGATAGGAAAATAACATCATGTGCACATAGCCCTATCAGAACCATTATGAGAGTCTAATCAAGGTTATAGTTTCCTAATAACAAATGAATCAAGAAAGCGAATGGCGAAAGGGACTTCAAATAGTTGCGTTATCATTTCGCTAGTGAATGTGTTCATCTAATACTAATGCAAGCAGTCATCTGATAGTAAATTCTATGAAACTCCCAAAGACATTTTGACTAGACGAGAGTTTATTTGGATTACCAGAAAATTATTCTTGTTTACTATGGCTTTGTCAATAGATACACGCAGTTTACGGTCAACGTTAGCAAATAAAAGCTTTCAATATAAACGCTCACCGACTTCATATTTCTCAAAGGGCTGTGGTAGTTGCTCTAGTAACTTAATATTCGCCGCTACCTTTAAATGGCATGCAGATGAAATGAAAAGAAAAGCGAACGTAAAAGCAAATAAAACATTGTCACAAACGTTTGGTCTATTGCCATTCTTTATAGTATGATTTTCCAATGTTCTGTTTGTAATGCTAATTAGATGTAATGCTATCCGATATCACTTCGTGATCCGAATTTATCAAAAGCTGTTTCATATGCAATATGCTGACATATGTTTCATATGCTGACATATGAAATCAATCATTTTTTATGTGGATTGCTTCATTAATTTCAGCAACAGTCTTACATCGAAGAGCGTGTTCGTATGTACAATCTCATTGATGGATGCTTATGTCTCTACAACAATGTGTTACTGTTAAATCGAACGAGAATCATTCCAAAAAGGTACATACTTCAAATAATTTGCATGGCTAAATTCCTATAAATTATTGCAAGTGCGCCCATCTATGGATCATTTCCACATCACCAAATATAAAAAATGTGAAATCAATATAAAACCAAATCAAAGCACAAATTCAGTACATCAATTTAGGGAAGTGAAACTGGATGGAAAAAGTTAATCTTTAATGAGTGGATAACTCGGTGTGGCTGCGATTCGTGACGGGACTTGAGTTCGGGACGGGAAATTACTCTCGGGAATCGGGAAGTCCCTTACATTTACAGAAGTTACAGGAGTCCTACATTTTGATAATTTTTATTACATTTTGAGGCATCAAGGATTTCGCTTTTTTAATAAATTTGCTTTGAGAGATCACGGTGGTTTTATCTAACGGTTTACATCGATACAAGATGATAATACATGCACTGCATGCACAAATATGATTATCAAACGACACGACATGTTTGTATCATAGGCTAAATGAGTTAAATGGCGTATTAAGAACAGTGGCATGTAGGCCTACCATTTGACTTATTAAAAAACAGTTTAAAGAGCGAGCGATTGCCATGAAGCTGAAAAGTATAAAAGAAGTCCGGATGAGTTTCGGGATCGGGATCGAGACGGTATCATGCCAAACCCCCATCCCTGACAGCCCTATGGATAACGCCTAACTGCGGCTGCTACCGACCATTTTAATGAAATCTCAACAGTCATTTATTCGCTATTTATTAGACTGAATATCCGGTTTTGAAAGCTCTACAATATTGCAACCCGACGATTGGCAGTTAACGGCGCCAGACGGTTGGTACGGTTATGTTCCGCTGTGACTAACGGTTCATTTATCATAGCTTTGTAATAGAGATGTGTGTATACTATTTATTAATTTGTGATTAATGTGTGAGCACCGGATACTTATATTCAAACTGCACGTTCTAATCAGGCTTCAAATTCCAGTTAGGCCCATATACCATACACGTGCACGTATACATGTACGTCAGCGGCAAAGTAGTTTACAGGTTCATGTATGCTGATTGCTGAAAATGTAATCATAAAAAAAATCATTGACGTAGTCATCTATGTAAGTCATGTGACTTAGTAAACATACTCATCGTTCGTTCGCGACGTTGCTGACGATTGCAAATGATATCTTTCAATACAGAAATTCAATTCATCACATCGAACATTTCAGATAATTACTATCTGGAATGCGTTGTTGTGCAGTTAATATGAATTGGTATCTACACGAAGCATCGTAATATGATTTCAAATGAATCACAAGTGTGTCATAAGAGCGCAAGTCGAATCTCTGCAGGAGGTTTAGAAAATCCTCCTAATTCAATAACCTTTCTTGCACGAATATTTATAGAATGAAAGCAGAAATGGTATAAACGGATGATGAAGTTCAATGACAGATGGAATCAATGTCTGTCTTTCAAACTAAAACGGAAGACGACATAAAGTTATCATCAGTTCTGGGCAAATGTTAGATCATGGACGGAAGATTCCCTGTCATATGAAGAGGGACGGAACCTTCATCTAAAAAACAACGCCAGTTTCTCACGTTCTGATCTATATTTAGACATAATAATGAACTTTCCAGCTTAACAGGAGGTCGCAATTTGTTACAAGACTTCACTGCAGGAATGTTGTTTCAGACGACAATCTATCTGCGGGTAATTCAAATCATTATCTTCGTCAGTAGAATTGCTTACCTCATCTGTTGTTTTTAAACATTTTGCGGTTGACGACGTTTTGGAGGCAATCTGCTATCTCTTCATTAACGGAGCTGCTTTAACACTGTGTTTTTCGTCACCGCTCGATGAATTGATCTAACATTAAATGAAAACAAATTATCAAGAACTTGTTTTGATCCTTATATTGACAGTTGAATACATGCAAATCGGCCACCAATCAGTCGAGCACTTGACCGCAAAACGTAATGCTCAGGTCATTGAATGATTGATTATGTGGGAGATAGGATGAGTGCTCTGTTCTCATGACTGGAAGAATAAAAATTATTCAACATTAGCACTAAATCAGAGCAGATTTTAATCGAGGTCGAGGTCGCATTGAACAGTAGTCGAACAATTACAGAAAATGCTCACAATTATCGCAGCAAGTGATAGAGGTTGACATAAACATTCGCCCCTCTTTGGCTGATGTTATTGGCCAAGCGCTCGCATTGCAGAAGTACTCGCACACGACTCTCAACGGTCAGAATGCAAGCAAACCTATCAACTGAAAAGTGCCTTCTCTCTTTGACCCAGTCTCCGTGGCACAATGGCTAAATGCTTGGCCTAGTGATTTTTCGGTTCAGTGGTCGATCCCCGAAAGTGTCATTGGATGTCGGCAAGAAGGGCATCCGGACTAAAAGATCACAATGCTTCAGATAAAAGTCCAAGCTCATCCCCAAAGCATGGGGAGTAGTGATGTTAGACCATCATTTTTTATTTGACCCAAATTTTTCTTAGTGACAAATTCGTCAAATGGAAATATTATTAACACCGCTCGACTCTTCACGATCTAAATTTACTTACGTGTGCGTTTAATGTGATGTCAATCCTCTGATTCGTCTGATTCAGGCTTGAATTTGCAATACGTTCAATGCAAAATTGATCTTCATGACAGCCCAAACTAGTTCTGGCTGTGACTATCAATACTAAGGAATGTCTGTAAGCCCCAACACGCAGACAAAACAATTAATCTCTATGGAGGAGACTATCAAACTCACAGATGACATCGTACTCATCACTTACTGAGATAGCAGTTGTGGTAAAAACGTAATTTAAAAGCATGTTTTAAACACTGTTGAAAGAACATGCTGAAAAACATGGCTGTAAAAATGCGTGTTGAGATTACGGTTTAAAAATCTTGTTCAAAATTACAGAGTGTTGACATATGTTCGATTTTCATTCTCCCGAGCTTTTTTAAGGGTTTCCCTGGCAACAGCAATATTTTTCGGGGGTATCAAGTTTGCATTACGATTGACTGATAATCATCAAACGCCAGGCATCTAATGGATTGACTACCCTTCTCTAAATGCCGCAGCACTGAGAAACTCTCTCATCGATGTTCCATGCCCATGTTATTAAATTGGAGATCCGCTGATACATCCTAGTATCATTGTTACATTAGACTGAACATTTGAGACTTCTCATGTGTGCATTATGTTTTTTAAAGCAGGATGCTGACTACACGACTAAGACAGACTCAATGTCATTTCATTTCATTTATACTTGTAATTTAGCTGGGAATTATTCAAGTTTTCACTTCACTGAATTAAGTAAATTAGCTTTCCAATTCTAGAATCTAGTCTACACATATACGAATGGTATAAGCATCCCATTTCTAACAATGTTGCAGTCTTTACTTACATGCCAGGTAACACGTTTAATATCACTCGACCTGTAGATAGGTCATAAAATATTGTTGGCTTTGCACCTCAAAATGTTTTGCACAGACTCTATACCAACCTCCTACACAATGGAGTCTTATCGTCTCTGTTGCATGCACTTATCAGTTTATTATTTGCTTGTGATGTCTTGCAATTCGTGAACAGCTGTGTCGCCATATCAGTATCAATCATTGTACTTTTTACGCACGTACAATTGGCTCACGCCACCGTTCTATCTCAAACAAATTTGGCGGTAATGCAAATTCTTTACATCATGATCTGCCCACATAATACACATGAAGAAAGAACGTGATTGCAATTATTATCGTTTATTCTAAAATATTTATAAATGCTTCGAAAATCTTCTAAATGAGCAAAATGACTTTGAGACCGTAGATGAAGGTGACGGAGGGCCCATTTAAAGAAATCACAGAGGCGGAGGCAAAAATGGGAAAACTTAGTGGTCGAGTTGATCAAAAGTGCAGGATGACAGAAAACAGAATATTTCTTCGATCAAAATGTCTATTAAAGCAATAAAGTTCCCTAAAGTTTCGCTTTGGCTGGAACACGGAGCATAAAATAAAACTTATGAATAGATTTATTATTTTACTACAACCGAAGAATGCCCCACTGAATGTACATGAGGTAGGTTCACAATGAATGCATCGATAAACCGACACATTTAATACTCATGTTAAATAAAGTGTGTGTTCATTTGCTCCCAACAACTGTTCGTTATTATTAAGTTATATCTTCAAAATTCGTCAATGAATTAAATTTGTATTGAAAATTAGAGACCATATTTGTATAAAGTTTAGAATTCCTGCTAGACCAGATACACTAGAATCACAGCACTATTTTCAATAGTTGAAAACGTTTATTTGAGAATCGCTTACCCAGTCAATCAAAATCAAAGTCTTGAGACTATTATTTTCCATTAAATCCCTATTTGATTTTAGAAATTCATAAATGCATAAAATCAATGTGCATTAATCATAGATCAAGTCAGGCAATAATGCAAATAAAACACCAAAACACTGAACTAGAAATCGGAAACATTATCGATCATCGACCGATTACCGATGAAAAATGGATGGTCTAAAACATGCCAATTGGCACACTGATAAATCTGCACGTCCCGACAACCTTGAAAACATCAAAGAGACTTTTCAGATATTACTAAATCCGCCACTGTACTTCTGCATTAACATTGTCTGAGGTCATCAGTTCTCCCTCAAGGATTCTCGTGAAAATTCCTTTGGATGAATAGTTCAGTACCTGACGGTCAGTAGTAGCACCATCAGAATTGATACTCAGCAGCGCACGCCTGCATTCCACTGCTAGCTATGGCAATTCCCAAACCACAACACTTCAACGGAAGTGCGAGAGATGTACAATTCTCTATTGTGGTGATGTACAAAAGCGACAGATTAATGTGCACCCTGACGAAGTGCAGCCAACTGAAGTTGAAATAAAGAGATCCAGTCATACTAACTGATCGTGGAGAGATCAAGTTCGGTGGTGAAATAGACAGTTTCTGTCTCAATCATGGAAATTGACTGATTCAACGTATTTTCTCAAAGCAGAGCTGTAGGTACCAGAATAGAATGACAGACGATATAGATTCTAGGTAGCTTGCGTGTGTAACAGAGGCCGACAATCTTTAGAAATAACGAATGGGCAATTTTTAAGAATCAAACTACGACAATCGGAAAAGAACCGACGAATGCGTGTCATATTGGAATACCTATCAAAGTCTCCCACTAAATCCGTACTTTCCACAGGTTTTCAAGTATTTCTTAAGTTGGAATTTTCTATTGTTTCCCATTTTTCATCAATGGAAGTCATTTTCGAGACTTTTGATAGCACAGTGAAAAATGCGAAAGTACATGTTGACTAGCTGGACAATTTTAAAGTGTAGGGTTCCTGAAAAATTGCCGAACGATTTTCACCATGTTATGAATTACGAGTATATCATGTCGTCGGTCTCTTCCTGAGAGGTTGAATCTCCAATTTCACAGTTTCCGATCAATTAGGAAATCACAAGTTTCAATCAAACTTTTCGATTGTTGTTTTCGCACTGGTATCCTGGCATCCTATATAGTATAGGCCCTATTATAAATTTAAAAGAAATGCAACTTTCATTCAACATAAGTAGTCTACCAAGCAGGTGGCAGACCAACCAAATCATGCTGTGTATAAGAAGTAAATAACTCCAATGATGACAATGGATGTAACATCTCAAATTCGATAATCATCGAGATACGACCTTCTTTGAAGAAGACCGACGAATCACAGTCGCACTACAGACATGCAAGGATCGTACTCAGAGCTAAGTATCGAAAGAAAAATGCGACAACTTATGGTATATTACTGTGAAATGATCTTCAAATTCTGTGTGATGTGATCACATCCATCGTGATCTTCGTAGAGGCTTGACCTATTCCACACACATGAAATGTGTTTGACCGCCAACTAAGCTCCTCTTAAATTCTAGCGTGCATACATATCTAAGTTCTATTCATCAAATGTATTTATGATTTATGCCATTATCAATACGCATGAGCTTATAGATACGATTAATACGCCAATACGTGCTTAGAAAAAGAAACTTTAACGTCATTGCTTCCCCACTGGGGGCTTGGACGGTGCTTACAAAATCAGACTTTTCTGGAATGCTATGATACCCTCAGGCCGGATGCCCTTCCTGCCGATTGCCAATAGCAATTTAGGGCTCGACCTTCAATTCAAAAGATCGCTAAATCAAGCACATAACTGCTGTGCCAAAAAGACCACCCGTATGCTACATACAGACCTACATGCAATGCTGTCACTGTTGTGGTATGCCGGGATGCTGCATGCATTACAACTATATCATGCCACTATCATGCTATTAAATTCTCTTGAAGCATAAGCCTATATGTAGCTATCTTGAGTACAAGTATTAAATCGTAATAACAGTAAAAGGTCGCAATCTGTCTGAGGGTTAATTCCTTAGAATTATCAATAGATTCTTCACATTTTACTTTCTATTAATATATATTTATGATATAAATGCAGGATATGCAGAGCTATGTGAAAGTTACAACACCCTTCTCCTTTGTAATCGTTCAGCAATGCGGATTTGTAATAAAAGGCTATTCGCAGCAATAAGTAAACGGAACAAGTGAGAATACTTGAAATGTTATTGAATAACTGCTTGCTTATGCAAGAAATTGTGAGTTTGCACTGTGCAAGCATCGCTTTGTATACAATGCATTCTAAGCTCACGTATGTGTGACACTTGCTGAATCACACTGCATTTGAGTCTAAACTTTTAAATAAATTTTGTAGGAAATGAATACTTCACTGATAATGAGGCAACTCTTGGATATTGTCTGGGGGTGGGGCAACGTAGAGTTATCACAAGATTTGACCCGACCTTGTCTAGAGACTTACGTGTATTTGCTTACTTCACTTCCTTTGATGGGAAAGTAACGTCTATGAATGAAACCCATTAGCCTTAAATTAAGGTTGGTAAAATGCTCAAATTTGTAGAGTAGTTATTAACACAGTCCAAAGAAAATGACCTTGACATTTCTAACAGCTGGATTGAACATCTGACAACGTGATGTTTGAAAACAACTTCGAACCTATACAAAGAGACAATATTTGATCAGATAAAAGAAAGGCATTCGCGCTCGTATACTCCTTTCGATCATTGACTTTCATAGCGTTGAGGTATGTTTGAAGGAATTAATATTTCAACGCGTTCGGTGAAGTAATCTGAGATCTGAAATATTTATCCATCTCAGGCGTCTGTATATTATATCGGACAGCAATACGAAGAGCGAAGCATCAATCATCTGAAGGAGACAATAACACGAGAGATGAAGATGACTTTATGTAGTTCCTCGATGGCTTGATGAAATGAGCAGGAGAAGTATTCAAACATGTAATGGGAGAAGTCTCAATGATGCTCACAAAGTACTTCGAGAGAAAGACAAATGCAGGACTGGTGCTCTCTCTCGAATCCAAATTGGGCACATTTTGAACTTCATGACATCGCCTCAGAAGGGTTCCACGTGGCCTCGAGGTGGGCATGTGAGTGACAGAACAGGTCTCTACCATCTCCATGAATCACGATTACACTCCACCGCTCGAGTAGAGGCACACCCACCACAAAAATTACATCATATGAAAAAACTTAACGCTCAAGAAGCAGAGTCATTTACAAGAATAATATGAAGTTCGCTTATCCAAAGCCAAAACATGCCGCTTGAATGGTTCAAATCAGCCAAACTGGTTGGAAAAAGACTGACATCTGGTATGCATTATACATAGACCGTTTCATAAATAATTGCACAAATAATCAACAAAATTATTAAATGTGATTTTCGTGTTGAAGTCCTGGTTCAATTTTTATAAACGATATACCAAATGAGACCTCATGTTTCATAAATTATTTTGAAATATATTTTACTTTTTCAAGTGGTCAGTTGGCTTCACAAAAGAAAATTGAATGCATGATTTCAGAAGAAAGACGACCGATTTTTTTAATGAAAATTGAGAGTGTAAACTACCTATTACTGATCAGCTTTTTCATGATGTAAGGATTTTAAGATTCGCCGAAAGTGCAAAAAGCTACAGTACCGATGAGCTTAGCCACAAAATGTTGGTAAAAACATTGACACGATTTTCCAATTTTGCTCTTTTTGTCATGCAAAAGGATTTGTTCAGTCCGTTAAATTAGCAGAGCGTTTAGCTTGTCATCTGTGTTCAGCTGACTTAAAAGTATGAATTTTTGGTCAATTTATTCACCGATGCCAACAGACGAAGTTACGCAATATAAAAAATTAAGATTGTATCTATCGGATCAGGCTCGTGTTAAGCTTCCCGATGTTATATCTTTTTCGAATTTCGACAATTACACTTCTCAGTCAATTTACACTTTTGCTTTATTCTACGCTACTTTCACGTTGACAATGTTTTTAATGGTCAACTGCTCACACACAACTTAATAACTTTTGTTGCATTAACGCTGGCGTTGCCAAGTTTGGATTTAAAAGAATGCTGGTGCTATCAGCTACCAGAATATGTAAGTTTTATCCAGATCGGACCATCCATTCACGAACAAACTTCAAATTTGTATTGTTCACATGCTCAGTAATTTGGTGAGTCATCATTTCCCTCACTTCAGGTCAGAAGATTTCGAATCTCTCTCATCTGCGAACGATGGCTGAGCCACCTGCGAACGAAGATTGTCTCCACCTGTTCACAAACAATAGCATTTTACTTCACGCCGCTGTTGTTGACGCTTGTATGCGGCAAGTGGATCGATATGAGATGACGGGATAGGCGAGGGCCGACATGACATGATCAGCTATGAAACGATCATTCTAAGAGACAAACTTCCAATCACTACTCACTAATTACATATTTCATTTAAATGTGAAAACCACACTGCTTTCTAAACCGAGTGTCTCGACTGACCAAGTGAATAAGTTTAATAATCAACCAGTGGCGGATCCAGGATTCGACCACAGGGGGGGCCCAGCGGCTGATCCTGAATTTAAGTTCTGGGGGCTTTTTTTTAGTCATGGGTTCCGAAAATACTGTCATTCAACAAAGTAATGAAAAATAAAATATTGAAATGATATCAGCCTGTACGTTTTAAGACATGTAAAACCGAAAGCAGAAATAGTTATAATTAATACTTGGTTTAGTCAATTTGTATAAAATATAATTCTCTCATATATGTAGGCCAACAGACTTAATGTTAGTAGCCTATGCAAAACGTCACACAATATGTTAATATGAAACGCTCATGTATATTCGTGAAACGCCTATAATTTCTACACATCGTGAATATAGAGTCAAGAAGGAAAAGTTCGTACTTACAGTCTTAGAAGTGAAGGGTCGGGTCACATAGATATTCTTTTTTGCTTTCTTTCAAATGATTGTACGACGGCATCAACGGTTTTTTCGCAGTCCATGTCACGATGAATGTAAGCTAATGTCAAACCAGTTAAGCGCTCTTCTGACATGTTAGATCGCAGATAACTTTTCAAATGTTTCAAGACTGAAAATGTCCTTTCGGCGCTTGCAGATGAAAACCGGCAATAAGGCGAAGATTTTAAGTAAAGTCTTAATGTTAGGATAAAACGAATAATTGCAAAGTTGAGTTGCGGCCATGATCTCACTTGGAGCGTTTGAAGCTTTCCCACAAAAAGTCTTCCAGGTTGAAAATTCGCCTTCCAATTCGTCCAAGTTTCCATTTAGATATTCAGAATACAATTCCACAGCAGGAAGAATTTCTTCAAACGCAGTATTAGTTACATTGTTAGGAAGCAGCTTGGAGAGGTGCATCACACTAGCAGCATGACCACTAAAACGATCATGTAGTTGGAAATCAGTCCATCAAGAAAAGGGTAATATATTCCTCGGCGATAATATTCAATTGGTGTGGTGGATGGTACGTTCGTTCGATGTACCTGCGTTCCAACTGTTCTCGGAGTTTGTATCGGTCTTTGTTGTCAACTTTTCAATCTTTTCGAACAATTCAGCGAAGAACTCTTCATTCCTTCTTGATTTGAGTAAATCTATCACTGTGTCGACGTGTTGTAGAGCGGAAATCAAGTCATTTGAGGCAGATTGTAATACGCATGCGAGACGTTTGGTTACAGTCATCACTGAGTTCAGTATTACTAGAGAAACAATAAAATCAACTTTAGTTATTGTGGAATGAATACTGCAAGCATCAGAAGAATATGTACTTCTCTCTTTGCTCATTTTTTCTAAAGTGTCACAAATGATAGGATACAATTGAAGCACGGTGATGATGGATTCATGCTTCTCAACCCAACGAGTCTGGCAAGGAACTTTGAGTCTATGTTTCCCATGTGAAACATTCGCTGAGTCGATCGCTTCATCGAGAACTTTTGTCCTGAGAGTGCTCGAGGAGAAGAAAGTTGCCAGCTTACTAACCGTGCCAAAAGTATTTCGAATTTCAGGAATATCTGAAGCGTGTATCAAAGTAAGATTGAGAGCATGAGCGGCGCAATGAACATAAACTGCCTGCTCCCCACAACGATGTTTCACTTCTGCCTGTACACCGTTGAATGATCCACACATAGCTGCTGCTCCATCATAACCTTGGCCAACTATTTTTGAAAGATCGAGGTCATTTTTTTCTAGCACTTGGAGAATCTCCGTAGAAAGTCCAGAGCCACTCAATGATTCTGGATTCACGAACTCGAGGGGAAAACGTTCGATAATACAGTCGTTTTTAAGATATCGGACACATATTGCTAACTGACTTTTCTTAGAAATATCGGTTAGTTTCGTCGGCGATTATAGAATAGTAATTGGAAGCTCTAACTTCTTCAGCAATTTGACGTCGGATCACGGTGCCTAAGTTTGAAATGATCTCATTTTGAGTAGTTTTTGATAAGTATGTAGCGTTTCCAGCTGCCGTAGAAAGATGTTTCTGCAGTACCTCATTTCCAAGCGAATAAAGCTGAATCATACTTCGGAAATTTCCTTCACCAACTTCAATATCATTGATTGATGAGGGTACAGGTAAATGCCCGTCATCACGATGACCACGAAAAGATTGACCCATGCGAGCACACAAAACGACTGTCTCAACGATGCTTCGAATAATTTCACGATTTTCTTCTTTTTTCTCAACAGAGCAGATGATAATTGACTGTCGATTGCTAACGACGGATTATTTACGCGCAAGCAAAATTCATTTGCTTTGACCACAGAAGAAGCGTGATAGTCAGTCTTGTTATGTTCATACAAATATCCGTTCTGACCTGTAAGTCTTGAAAACCGTCGACAAGGCGTGGTCACGAGCTGTCCAGCACATTTGTTAGCAGATCCAACCGTTTCTGCGGCGAAGAAGATGCAATATCGACAGAATAATCCGTTAAGGTTTTAGAATATGTGAGCCATGAGTAATTATCAAAACAGAGGGGTCAGACGTCGGATCTTTCCATTATTCATTGTTTTCCGAAGGCCACGTTGAAGGACAACCTGATGGTCGAGTAGATGTACTCACTAGATGTATTTTATCACCATCACTCATCTTTGCTGGTCCACCAGGATGTTGTAATGCTCGAGCAATGTCGCTTTCTCCACTCCATTTCCGTCGAACTCGAAACTTTGAGACTTCAATTCTGGCGTTTTTGGGTGATGACGTCGAATAAGACGAAGATGAATTTTTCGACTCTCCTTGTATTTCTATTTTAGATGACGAGACTGACAGGAGAGATTTTGAGATGACAAATTATACGATGACGGGCTCATAGTATTTGATTTGTAGAAAGTAGCATCCGTTTTCTTCACAGACTCAAAGAAATCAGATATTTTCCTTCGTTTCGTTGGCGGTCTTTCACTCATGTTCACAGTGGACTTTGACTTGCATATATGTCAACAACAAGCAGCTAAATGTAATATAAGAGAGGGATGGCGTTTTCCTTCTTAGTCATTAATCATCTACATCTGAATCAGCAGTTCGCAGTCTCGCAAGCATATGCACACAATATTTACAAGTCATTGCAATTGCCAACAAAGAAACCTCCGCGTTGTGCAAGCGAATCGCCATTCAATAGTACATCGCTGACGGCGTTGAAATGTTAAGTCTGATCATGGACTTCTAGATAATAGCACCTGGACATGAAAGTGATGGATGAGAAACGGCCGACTTGGCAAGTGGAGGCCAGCGCTGCTGTAAACGATATCAGTTGTTTCAATCCTCATCCACTCCACACGGCATGCACGACTGTCAAAAATAACTTGATCGATTGAAACTTACAGTAACAACGAACGGTGGTGGAGTAGCATTATAGACTGTTGAAACACAGCTTCGCTTTTATTTTATTTCTTTTATCATCTAGAAGTCCATGATCTGATGAAGACAGAAAATGCCTTACGTCATCAGATTTCCTTGCATGTTTCTCTCATCAGTCATCACTGATTGATAAATCAAAAAGAGATCGAACACTAACTTAACTGATGGAGATTACTTTGTATTCTGAGTATCACACCCCTGGCCACGGCCGGGTAGGCCCCCCCCCTTGAATCCGCCACTGTAATCAACTAATTATGAGCCCGCATGAATTAAGAATCTTGAAATCTTTACATCTTCTTGTGCTGATTACAATTGAAACATCTGAAACAACTTTATCCCGACTATAGAGAGCAAACTAAAAGAAGTCATTAATTACCACAAAATCGTAAGCGCCCGATCCATGTTTTGTTTGCTGTGTTTGTGTGACATGACCAAGACTTGACTTCATACATTTGCATTCTCACCCGCAAACAGACTTCACTTTCAACTCGTGTTGATGATGTAAATACCGCAATTCATTCCATTCCTACACAATGGCATTCACACATTGCATACAGCCATGATTTGTAGGAGTGCAATAAGCAACGAAAAAAGCTCGCCGTGCGATAACCAATCCACTAGTTGGTTGTCGCACGGGAGCTCTTGTTATCGTTCGCTGTGCGATAAAAAAAGTTATTGATTGTTCGTTTAAATCACTTCGACTTTACTGTAATTTCTAAGGGACGTTTTATAGAACGTGTTGTGAGGAGCACGCGTCATACCGCTGTGGAATAGAAACCCGGAGTAATTATTACTCTAATATGAGTGACAGCGACATGTGGATAATTAATTGGGAGTCTGCAGTCCGAGAATTGAGAGAAGATGATTAGAATCAAATACTTTCAGATTTTCATTGAAGTGTCTAGTTTCCTTGCTTTTCTATTATCTCTACACTTCATGATTAATAGTCTGGAGTCTGAGAAATTTAAAGATTGTGAGACGCAAGCAGTTAAAAATGTTTGACAGAAGTGTGCATGTTGCATGTTTTCGCTCCATTTTATCGCTACATTAGGGCTGACCGCTTTCTTTCCACAACATCGATAATTTCTTCCACTCCACTATGTGATCAATTTTCTAGGAGCGATAAAGTCTCATACGTTTCCTTTGGTGTCAGTTATCTATCTTCTCACTTATTTATGTGTGGTTTTATATGTATTATGGTTTTCATCACTCCCAGAACTTCATCCTTCCTTGCTTCATGTTTAAAAATTTGCTTTGTACTGCTTTCTCGATTATATGTGCTCTTCGTTACTTTGCATATACTCATTGCTTGATATTCGCGATTTGCATCAATTGGAATACTTTCAATATTTAGGCAGTTAGCGGTTAAAGAAATCTGTCGGTTCCATGTTCTTACTGTACTTCATTGTTGCATCAGGGATGACCGCTTTCCTTCTGCGATAGCAATAACTTACCACTTCACTATGTGATCAATTTTGGAGGAGCGAGAAAGTCTCCCACGTTTCCCATGGTGTTAACTACTTTTCACCTATTTATGTGCAATTGTATCTGAAGTATATTTTTCATCACTCTGAGAACTTTCTTTAAAATTCTCCCGCATGAATTAAGAATCTTGAAATCTTTACATCTTCTTGTGCTGATTACCATTGAAACATTTGAAACAACTTTATCCCGACTATAGAGAGCAAACTAAAAGAAATCACATTAATTACCACAAAATCGCAAGCGCCCGATCCATGTTTTGTTTGCTGTGTTTGTGTGACATGACCAAGACTTAACTTCATACATTTGCATTCTCATCCGCAAACAGACTTCACTTTCAACTCGTGTTGATGATGTAAACACCGCGATTCATTCCATTCCTACACAATGGCATTCACACATTGCATACAGCCATGATTTGGAGGAGTGCAATAAGCAACGAAAAAAAGTTCGCTGTGCGATAACCAATCCACTAGTTGGTTGTCGCACGGGAGCTCTTGTTATCGTTCGCTGTGCGATAAGTTTAATAATCAACTAATTATGAGCCCACGAATTCATTTTGTGAGAATAAACAAGAGATAAAAAGAATTTTTCGGGCTGTGCATGAATTTAGGAAACGGATACGTTATGTGATGTTTAACGGTACTTCTATTCTCTCGCCCCCCCGCATTTTTGCTGCTGACACCCGAGAGTGTTGCATCGTCTCTCGATGCACGATTCTCTCTTGCTCCTTTGGGCAGTCTCACTACTGTCGGAAAAGCGCTGAGTGTGTAAAATGAGACTGTAGAACATTTACAGCCTCAGAACTAGACAACTGCTCGTCATTGTCTGCAGACAACAATCCTACACAGTTCATGATCACAGTTGTACGTTGTATTCTAACTGAGTATCCAACGAAACAATCCTTCATTCCAGGATTCAAGTAAGACTTCTCAGTGGTCCTGTACTATCACTCAGCGACAGATGAAGTCTATTATAGATCCATTGTGACTATGTTTGACAAAGTTTGATGAATTTGGAAAAGTTGGAAAATGTGGGGTGGGGGAAGAATAGAAGTACCTAATTGTTTCTTATGCTCTTGATAACAGACCGAGTTATTCTTGAGTTAATCATGATGAAACTATATGAAGCTGATATATCTCCTCTGTCTAAAAGCCATCCGCCCAAGATTACTGACACTAGACCGATTTCCAAGCTCCCTATCCCTGCTAAAATCATCGAAAAGTCAATTTTAAATTTCTCTAAAAATGAATTTTTGAAGCTAATCGATATTTCTCAATTTGGATACCGTCCGCGCAGCTCAACATCATGCGCTCTATTGGCTATTCAAGAATTTTTGCTGAGGCAATCTGAGAGGTCTGATGTGGTGGCTTGTCATATTTGCGCTCTTGATCTGACAAAGGGTTTTGATCGTGTTTCGCACAGACTCTTTGTCAACAAAATGTCAAATGACGCTTTTCCTCCTTTTTTAGTGAATTTTGTAGACAATTACTTGAGGCACAGAAGTCAACGTGCAAGGTGGAAAACCACGTGTAGCACTCTAAGGCGTATCACAAGTGGTGGTCCATTTTTGGGCCGTATTTGTTTAATTACTTTTTGTCGCATATCTCGGTTGATTTCAGTGAAAATTGTACTATTGTCAAGTATGCTGATGATGTGACATTGTGTGGGGTCATTTTAGATTCAAGTAAAGAAAGCTCCATTGTATCAGTTTTTATGAATGTTACAGATTGGTGCTCTGATAATAATATGTCAACCAATCAATCAAAAAGTTGTCAAATGTTTATCTCTAGAAGGAAAGGTGTTGATGCATCCAGATATTTGTTACCGAATGTACCAATGAAGACCGAAATGAAAGTGCTTGGTGTGATTTTTGACAATTGTTTAAAATGGAAATCTCATATCAAGTTTATCACAAAAAAGGCTACCTCACGTTTAAATGTAATCCGCCGTTTGCGGCCTTTCATGCCTTTAGAGTCTCTGCTACAAATTTATTTTGGATGCGTAAGATCGATTTTAGAATATTGTGCTCCTTCTTGAACCTGCACATGTATGAAGTTGATGCTATAGAGAGAGTGCAAAGACGCTGTCATCGCTTAATTCATTTTTCTAAATCGTGCAGGTGCTCAAACTTTGTGCCGCTGGACTATCGCAGAATCATTGTTTCATATAAGCTATTTTTGACTATTGTAAATGATGTGACACATCCATTACACCATCTTCTCCCACCCATTTTGCCACGGACCCACAAATTTCAGCTACCACTGTGTGCGACTGCAGCTAGGTCAAATTCGTTTTTCACCCAAATGTGTCGCTTATTTAATGACGGTTTCATACTATAACATTGACATTGACTTTGCTACGCTGTTTACCCATTTGTTTGAAGTTTCTCTTTTTTTTTAATTTTTCCTTATATTGAGTTATCTTTGTCCTACTTTCTGTCCTGGTGCCTCACGATTTTTATTATTGGGGCTTTTTGATTAAATAAACGTCATTCATACATGAGTTTCAAAAGAAGTGTCTTACTCATATCCTTAAATTGAAAAAGGTAATTTTTAGCAAGCGGAACGCATTTCGCGAAAATTACCCGGTTTATAGTACATTTCATGTTAGGCTAGCTTCACAAGAGTTTTGAGGATTCGGCTTGACAGATATCTAATATAACCTTTGATTTTCTCACTATTGTACAATACCCACCGGTACTTTGACCTAGAATAATCTATTTATGATTCATTATAGATCCTGAATAGTGATAACTTCTAAACTTTCAACTTATCCTTCCTGAAATTATAGAATTGAGGAAACCTGCAAGCGAATCAGCGAGGGAGAGACGCAGCTTGAGAGTCTCTTGCAGATAGATTTTAAGTCTTAGCGCTGTTAAGTAAAATGATTTTTTCATCATTGAAATGCATTTTAGATGTGAATGATCGAAATAATGGTTTAATTAATATTACTTGTGTCCATTCCGCGTAGACGAACCTTGATCTCCAACCCTGATCCACATGCCTGTTATGCAAATTATAATCTGCCATGCCTTCAACCTCATTCCAACAAAGGAAAAAAATGAATTTGAAGCCTTTTATAAAGAGGTATTCTGCAAGTCAGAGATCATAACAAAATTCTACTCACCTCAGCATCGCATCCATTTCCCGCGCCTTTTGCATTCTCCTCGTAACAATCCACACACGCCACGCGGTCCACACACGTCTTTGCAATCTCACAGCCCAGAGAACAACTCCGTGTCGCTGCTCTTCACGATCCCGCTTCTGTTCCTCAGTTCTTCGCCTCCACACCTGTAGTGCACTTCCCAGCAATCTCAGACGTGAGAACCACGCAGCTTGGCGATACCGAAGTCTTTGTTGCTGTTGTGACGCCGCCCATACTTGCCACGTTTTCAATACCTGACTGAGTATGACCTGACGATGATGCACGGCCGCTCGAGCCAGCGCTAAGCGCTCCAAAACACATTCATCTCTTCTACGGGCCCACAACGCCAAAACCCGTCTAGCCAGACCTTCTTGAAGCTGCAGACGGGCAGTCTGAAGCTCTCGGTGTTGTGCTAGGCGACGTGACTGACGAAAGACAGTGGTGCGATGCCATCCTATCAGCACCTGGAATGACAATCTTTTGATATCGGATTTTCGTATGACCATCATAAGCTTTCACGGCGGAGAGACATGAGTATTATAACAGTGAAGATACCTCAAAATTTCATACATTTATCATTTAAGAAATAAGTTATGAAATCGCCTCAGAAGGGTTCCAGATGGCCTCGAAATGGGCATGTGAGTGGCAGAACAGGTCTCTACCATCTCCATGAATCACGATTACACTCCACCGCTCGAGTAGAAGCACACCCACAACGAATATAGCATCATATGAAAAAAACTTGACGCTCAAGAGGCTATGATTTACAAGAATAATATGAAGTTCGCTTATCCAAAGACAAATTATTATTATCCAACTTATTCCTTATTCCATGCCGCTTGAATGGTTCAAATCAGCCAAACTGGTTGGAAAAAGACTGACATCTGGCATGCATTATACATAGACCGCTTCATAAATAATTGCACAAATGATCAACACATTTTCAAAAGTAATTTTCGTGTTGAAGTCTTGGTTCAATTTTTATAAACGATGTACCAAATGAGACCTCATGTTTCATAAATTATATTGAAATATATTTTACTTTGTGTTAGTGTATTTTTTTTACTAGTTTCATAATGAAAGCAACAGTAATTGAAGGTCATCCGATTTTAATGCCAAAACTGAAATTTCATCTATGATCGCACTAACTTGAGATATGATTGAAATTCATTTCTTAAATGATGCTTTATGAAACATGCATGTATTTTAACGTGAAAATCATAACCTTCAGTTAAAAGATAATTTGAAAAGTCGACATTTTCAGTCACTCACTTTGGTCAATAATCGGGACTTGTAGTGCTCATCTCCAGCTTCCCTCCGATCTCTTTGTTGTCGAGCTTTGCAAATTCCCACACGAAATTGCATCCATACTGTCCGACAAAGTTCGAAATCGTGCTCTCGACCCCTCCTCTCGGCTTCAGCTATCGAATCTCTACAAGGATATGAGAAAGTGATTGAAGTCAAATTTCCTGAAAACCTTTCATAAACTGTTTGTGATTATTGTTGTAAGAAAAGCTTAATGACGACTCAGCGGTTCCTGATTTCAATGGCAAAGGGTTCAACAGCTACGCAATAATTCCTTTCTAAAATATCAACCCTGCTCACCTCATTTCGGTCAAGTAATTGCCTTTTAAATCCCTTCAAAAGCCTTCAACCACCTTATTCCAGGATGGTCAACTTTTTAAAACTGAACAATTACCTGCTTTATTATAGAGTGTTTCCGGCTAGGTTCTGATAAATGCATGCTAATTCAAATTTCAGAAAAAAAGTACTGAGTCCATCTGCAACGTAGGCATAATGTACATCCACAATTCCTCGTCGTGGAATGAGAATTGATGAATGGACAGCGTAGCAATAATTAACACACAAAGAGAGTCACAAAACCTGCAGATGGGATATGAAAAATAATAAAATCAATGAAAAGAACAATATGCATTATTAACTGCATATTCTATGAAAACTGCGATAAATGACATGGATTACAGCACTGCAAAAGTGGTTCCCATGTCTTCCCATTCATGCCAAAAAATCCTCCCATGACTCAATATCAGCCATGCAACATGCGTGGAATATACTTCAACATTTATTTTCAAGTGTGTTCTACGCATACTGCATGGTTGCATGAAAGAAACCAACTTTTTCTAATCTTTGTTAAATATCTTTTTTAACTGGCTTTTAACGAAACATTGATTACTATACTCTTTTCTTCCAAAAAGTTTATCATTATGATAATGTTGGATATTTGAAAATCTAGTTTGCTAAGAAAAATAAGGAGCAGCTTATTCGAGGGAGATGTATCACACAAAAGACGAGAGAGAAAGCGCGTGGGTGTAAATTCCTCTGTTTAACGAAGTAGGATCATCCTCCAAAACATCAATACTTTTACCTAGTGTTTGACTTTCAAATTCCACCACTAACATGACAAATTCAAGTCAAACGAAACCGTCACCTCAACAATAATTATCCGGTGTTGAGGTTTAGCTGTCTCGAGCTTTTAGTGACGTAATACAGTCGTTGTGTGCATTGATTCTGAGACGGAATACGAAATGGAGGAAATCGAAGTGCGATAGGTGATTATGACAGTGACAACGAAGTCGAGACGCAAGTTTTGTAAGAACTAGAAAGTAGATCTGTTAGCAGCAGTGCACCGGCCATGATTGCCGGTGCCCCAGAGATTCTGCAAAAAATGTCGTTATCGGCTGCACACCAGTACCAAGTCACTAAAAATGATGATGAGGCTAATATTTAACCTTTCAAAATTATTATCCAGATAGACCTACAAGATCCAATCGAAACTATCTAGGACTAGCTGGCAGAGGCCTACGGAAAAATCTTCTGTATAGAAAAATATTTTCACCTTTAGGTGTAATAACATACCATGCGTGTTACTCAGATGAGAAATAGGGATCAGTAATAGGAATACAGTGCAAAAATAGGCCTGGTTATTGGTTCTCAGCAGGTTGATATGATAAGAGTAGGCTAATTTACTAAAATGCTAATTGCAAAGCAACCTCGAATACCCGATTAGTATAATTTTGATGAAAAGTTTTTTATTATAGTCTCAGATAGAAATTATATGCCGCAAATCCATGTCTTAAAAAAGAAAAGCGAGAGAATGTTATCGTGTATTTTTTCCCAACTTAATCCACTAATATCCATGGTAACAAAGTCTCTAAATTTCGGCATGATATTACGTGACATAGGTCGCTAGGCATCTAATAATTCATATATCACAGATCTAAGAGCATCTTTATCATTAAGTACTATTTTGAGCACCGTCCTTTTTTTAAGGACGGTGGGCACAAGGGGGAAATGAAGTTAAATTGCTATAAAAGTTTCGTGTAATAGCGTGCTACGGAAGTACTTTTCATTAAATGATGATGGATCTGCATTATGCATGTACTGCTTATAGATAAATGTATTAGTCAATAATGTATAGTCAAAGATTAGTCAATATATTGAAGATCTTTACGATTTTATACACAGCTTTATGATTTGCTTGTGGCAAAAGCATATATAGACGATACAATAAGCGTACTAAGTCATATCACATTGCTTTACTGTTGCCTTGTGAACTGTGAACGGCATAACGGTGTGTGATTCGAAAAATTTTGATAGATTTCGTTCGGCCTACTCTTAGTCAAAGCTTGGCCTGTTCCTGCTGGATGTCGACCGTGACAATTGGAAGTCAGCTGTGCACAGCTACTGTCATTCCAACAGTAAATGACAATCGGCACTTGCTTGTTTGTTATCATTTATCTGCTTTTTATTCTGTACTTCCCTTCTTTATCCCGATAAAGTATACCAGATTATTACACAGTTGTAGAATCGTATTTCAGAATCCCTTCTACATTTGATAAAATTTGTTCCCAGGGAGAATCTTGGTAGAGAGGGATTCTACGATTCTCTGACATAGCTCGTGAAATTATTTGATATCCCTCGGGATTCATCAAATAATTTCTCTCTCTATATCCCAGAGAATCGCATAGCCATCCTCCATCCATTACATAGAATATTCGATTGAAGCTTTTTGCACTTTATTCGTGTGTATGCCTTTTTGAGTTGGCATGCACCATGCCTTGATATCAAAATAGGACTTGCTATCCAAGGACGTTCTTTGCGCTTGACACCATGTCGACTATAGTTTAGTATTACCGAAAAGCATCTTGTCAGTTAACTTACCGGAATATATACGTTTTTATTTGAAGTACGAAAAGGCTGAATTTACTGAAAAATTGGTAACTCGACTACCCACCGTCCTAAAAAAGGACGAGTTGAAACCATTCTAAAATATTTTTAATATAACATTGCATATATTCCAGCTCAATGCATTTATCAGTACATTAATTTAGGTTGATACAAAAAAATAATTTTAGCAATTTCCTATAAAGCTAGTCGCAAGTCATCATAAACGCTCACTTTTCACTTTTATATGAAGTCATTTTTCAGCTTTGAAAATCAAAAAAATGAAATTATTTTTTGTATGACAAGAACATGATGTGAGCAGACTGATGAAAATATTCAATCTGGGTATAAATCATTCAACTAAATCAAAATGAAACTTTGAAATAAGTGATAACCTGTCAAATGATCGGCGTTAGGAACCGTCCTTAAAATAGGACTATGGGCACTATTAAGCACTGATAACATTCTGCAAAATTTATCTTCCTCTAAAAAGGAATTTAGCCACTGTAGTATGATAAAGGCATCCGGTTCCAGTATACATCAATTCATGATTGTAGTTATCATCATGCAATATTTCATCAAGATGAGTATGTATGTCGAGTACGTATGTCGATACCCGGTTACACAAATTGCACTGAAGAATTCTGCAAAATGATTACATAGTGTATATATTTCCTTCTGCTATACAAAATCGTTGTTGTGCTAGGGATCAACGCTACCGATAATTGATTGCACATCACAAATTTCCTATTTGATTACCCGACCTCGATCCTCAACAAGTATCAGTTTCATTAATTGATCATACATAGAATAATAGAATATAAGTTAACTAACAAATCATAGAAGATGCAATAACTACTCGTACTAACTTAGATTATAGTTAAATAAAATTGGCTTGGCTGAGTGATCAAAAGACGATTTTCAATCAAAGAAATCTCTTGCTTGATGAGAAATTTGCTCATAAATTAAAACAACAAAAGCCGGCCTGAAATACAGGACGGTCCGGCGGCCGTTTTCTATCTCTGGGGTGCCCGCTCGGAGCAAAATTTTAAAAAGTTATACTGAAGCAATTACAAAAGCATAGCCGAAGTATAATTTGCTTCGCGCTCTTGTTTGTCCTGTAATAGTTAATTAAGACTTCAAAATGTTGAAAGTAGGGTCTCAATCTTTTTAGCAAATGTTCATATCTTCTAGAATTCAATTCGAATTTTACAGAGCGTTATGAAACTTAAATTATTGCCGAGTAATTTGAAAATGAACTTCATATGTCTCTCAATTTGATTTTGCCAATACTTGAAAATAACTCTCATCATACTTTAACCGCACGTCTTTATGATATTTCTAATAGAGGTTTCCAGGCAGAAATTGATCTATCATGAACTTGAATTATCTAATTTTCTTCACCTTTTCACATTTTTTTCTTAACATCATCAGGAAATACATCGGTTACTTTATCATATGGCGGTGATTTTCAAAAAGTTTCATGTTCATGATATAGAAATTAATAGAAAGTTTGAATTGAACTGATATGGAGTTGAATAATGCTCCCTTAATTGGATTTATTTCATGCTAAATATGTTTCTCTCTGAGAATTGTGAAAAAGTGCCTTGGCTCATTGTAAATAATTCCAAAGTAAGGGAATACCAAGTAAACTTATATTAGTATAATAACAAAATTTATTATTATACTAATGTAAGTTTACTTGTCATTCCTTTACTTTTTAATTATCTTTCTCTCTATATTTGCTGTGACTAAGAAAACAGATATAATGAATTAATTTTAATTGAAACTGTACAGTAAAATACACATCTGATCGAAACTCGCGCATTTTGGTGGACCGCGCGCAGAAACGTGTGTTGAGAATGACAAGTTATCCATGCAAATACTCTTCAAAAGCTGAACAAGGAAAATATCTTTGTATATGATTTGATGCAGCTGGGCTTCCAACTGTCGTAAAGAGAGTCAAAATGAAATTCAAGCTACTTCATATAATTTATCTTTATGGCAAATTCGTCAACGAGAAATTTTAAACAAAATACATCATGCTGATGATATATTATACAATCACAAAAGTACCTTAAACTTCTAAACTTTACTAATATCCGTCATGTTGCATGTATTACGCAGAGTATTCGAAAGAATCGCGAGATCTTAGCCTGTGGCAACACTGAAAACCCATACCAAGTTGATCAGTACTCAACTGCAACACCCTTCTTGCTAATATGATGCTGCACAGCTATTCTAGACGATCTACCATCATGAATGATATTACCGAGCGTAACTTTTGCCATTGATTATCTCAACGGCTACACCGCTGCACAATGCATGACATCAACAGAACTAGACACTGCATCACTCTGAAGAGAAACGCAAACGCAGGTTATGACATCTTCATTGATAGCAAGAGGCACGCCTATTTACGTACACTTATCTCAACGGGCAGAAAAGGATAAAATTTAGATATTCAAATGCAGACTTCATCTTCCTTGACAGTTCAATGCCATGAAAATTGGAAGAACATCCGGGCCCAACAGAATCCTGTTAATGCGAAAAATGTAATTATTATCATTTCTGAAGAAAAATCATGGTCAATGTTATTCTACGGCTATGAATTTCTCTTTTAATCTGATTAACACTTTTGCTTTCATAGTTTACGACTTGTTTCTTAGTAGTCCAACCCTGAAATCTGGGGAAGAAGAGACAATAAACGAGGACAAAAAGTAAGAATAAGTTCATTTCATATGCTTCTAAAATCGCAGTTGGATAGACGCAGTTCGTTAACATATATCGAATGTGAAATCCATTAATTTTTGCATACTGGCTTCTTTCACATATTTCGTGAAGATTGCGATGTAACGTTGTTGGTTATTCTTCGCAGAAGATGCTGGTTTTTCGAGAAATAAATTGTATTTTTCATTTGTTATAACAATATTTCCATTTATTTATCATCATTTTTGTTTTGTTTTACAAGGCGATTTCCAGTACATGAAAGTAATTCATTTAAAAAGTGAATGTGAAGACACAATAAATATTTCCGTAAAAGATATCGGATCGATTGTAGGAGAGCACCGTAGCCATAGTACATCGCTTCCCCTTTGTAGACAACGGCTTAGGCGATGAAAGAAATGGCGGGTGACGGCAGATGGATCACTCCCAGTTCGAGGGACAGACTGACGGGGCAACTGTTGAAGGAATTCGATGGCTTCCTTTTCCCACCCTCAGAGGGTTTCAACGGCTGGAGCAATGCCCATTTCCCTGCATGATCTTCCTCGTGGACCCGACGTTATCTGTCTTTTGCGACAGTCAGAGCATGGTCAGGGGTATGGGCCGCACCCCTGGCCACTAAGCGCCAGGTTCTGGAGAGAGGAAGTCACGGTGACGTCGATCGCCGTTTGGAAGTCCATTTATCGAGGAGGGGAGATACACATCTGTAGGCGTGAAAGGGTGCCAGGTATGAGGGCTGTAACTTCTGCATGATGCAGACTGCATTTGAAGCAATGAAGCTAGTCCAGCCATGTTTTTATTTTTCCTTGCAATGAGACGACTGGGTGCAACATGCTACACATATGTGGCTATTCCTATACGATGGCACTGTGGTAAGAGTGTTCCACTTTGGAAAATATGTGTTTTACATTCGTGTCTAGTTCATGGCTACAATGAAAATATAGAAAAATTTTCTAATAAGTGCATATTCCAAAGGCATATATATGTAAGGGATATTATCGTTATAAAAATATATTTCTACGATCCCGGGAGTCCTTATCGCCATGCTATACTGTATGCAAGAATATTTTCAAGACAAAATATTCAGCATTTCCTTATTTACATAAGAAACCGTGTACTTTTAAGCCAACAAACTAATGCCTGCTATGATTCATGTACAGGTAGAAGTCTGTGGAAGTTTCTGGCTGCATGCGCACGTATAGATAGTAGTTTTGATTCAGAACCCGGTAAAAACGGCGATTGTTGCCGGCTACGGGACGGCATCAATGAAATAATACTGCCTAGCATTCAATACAATGATTATTGACAGCCATTGTTGGACAGCATGAAACGTCAGACTGATGTGCGGTCACACTCTAATGGCAGGACTTGGTAATCGCAAAATCTCCAAATTGATAAATTTATGTGCCGGTTCCTCTAAAGAAATACGGATATGTAATGAAAGCAGATTATATCAATTGTATGCTTTCCACATTAAATTTGGCATAAAGAAGTTCCTGCCGACTTCCAATGACACTCGGGGCTCGACCTCTGGAACAAAAGATCACTAAGCCAAGCACTTAACCACTGTGCTACGGAGACCACAAATATCTAAATTTATCGTTTCTATTATTTTCTAAAAATGGACTATCATAATCGAATCGACATCCGCCGTTGACTTTCAATAATCATTCAAGAAAAAGAGTCAAGGTCAGTTAATGAATGGACATTTCATTCATCACAGTTAAGGGTAATGCGTACTATGTCAGACAACTTCAAAGCAAAGAGTCGAGTATCGGAACACTCAATTGCGTTCACTGGACCTTCAGGTATGTGTTTGACCTCAGCGATACTGGTTTCATGCTGAACCATTTCCGAGACGCACGCTTGTGATTCATAGGTCTAGTGCATCATTGTTGTGTCCAGCATTTGAACATTTTTCCTACTTAAAATACATTAAACCACAATGGATGCAGACATGTTCAACACTGTTCTCTGAGCACACCTGAGGAGCATGGTCAAATATGGATAAAACAATCATAACATTGCAAATTAAGCATAATGCTGTTATAAAGTAAACGTATTGCTATCAATAAGTACAAAAAGAAATTCCAAGAAATTAATTAATCCTGTATGCACAAAAATGTAAATTTCGCAAAAAGCATGAGTTTGATGGATTTTTTTATAGTAGTCGCAGACGACAACGACATTTTTTGTAGAAACCGCGGTTACTATTTGAAGAAATTGGACATTTGCATATACTACCATAAACATGCATTCTCACACGTACTTAAGCAAATGATTCACCATTTTGTCATCATGTCATTGTGATTTCTAGTACATGTTATTCTCCAAAATTTTCAATCAAAAAGTATAAGTTCGGATATTCCGAATATTCGCCAGTTTTTTTTGTTGTCAACTTGCAGCTATCTACACTCGGTTTTCTCCATAGCTTAGGTTTAAAGCAAGGTTTGACATCTAAAAATGTAAGAAGTGCAGATTTGATTTAAATAACAAAGCAACACAAAAAAGTGTACCTCTTCTCTATGTCTATATACCTCTTCTTTGTGTTATTTGAGCAAAGAATTAGGAATCGGAACCACAGAAAGCTCTCAAGTTTCACTTCCGGAGATCATCTGAAACTTGTTTCTTGGCCTTTGGACGCGGACGCGACTCGACAATAGTGGCAGGATGTCGACTCTGCAGAGAATTCTTCGTGTCCGCGACCGATTAAATAAATGAAATGTCAGAAGAAACTGATTATATTGATAAAATATCAACTCCAAAAGAAGATACGTTACTGGAAGACATATGTAAATGCAACAACACATTACTCCTATTTTTTATTCCTATCGATCTGAGTGTTAATAATTTTGCTAAAAGAGCAATTTCTAATATAAATAATATCATGAATATTATCTTGAACTCAGAAAATAACTCTTGATCACTTTCTACGAATTGGAGTCAGGTTAAATCACTGTGCATGACGACTGACGAAATGAACAAATCCAGTCTCCAGATGAATTCATTTTGGTCTTTGGCAGCTAGACATCCAAGTACAACTTGACTAACAGGCTTGAGAAGACCCAAACTCGTACGGAAAAAATTGGGAAAAATCATATTATGATCATACTATGAACTCAAATAAATTTCATACGTATGCAAGTTTCATACCCTAACATACGTATGTTAATATGTATGAAATGTGTTTATTATCATACGTATGAAATTTATTAATATGATCATATATATGAAATTTAATTGATAACATACGTATGAAGTATCATATATATGATCATACATATGAACATATGTATGAGGTTTGAGAAATTTTAAATTACACGTCTAACACATTGTTAAATTTATTGAATACACATATTTAATCGTATCTGTCTCATTTACATGATGACAACCTGTTATGTTGTATACCGTTGATGAAATCATTTAGAGGCTTACTATTATTGAACCTATACATTTGGTGTCATCATACATAAAGTTATTTTCTTTTCAGGACATTGTTGAACGATCTGTTGTTCTTGTTTGAAGTTCAGTTCTATGATTTCTTTGTTACATCGAGGACATCAGATACATTTTAACATGCTCACGTAAATCTTGTGGTCTACATTTTTATTTTGAAGTTAAATATTCATATGTAGATGGAGATTGGGGAGGCTTATAATTGGATATAATACAAATTTCACTCATTATAAGATACGTATATCTGATGCGGTCAGAATTGTTAATGAAGTTGCGTACAAATGTCACTATCAAATTTGTGCTTTTTTGCTTTCAGAAATCGAAGTAAAATACATCGCTACTGCTTTTGATTGATTTGAAGGCTTGCCATATTATACGCATATTTCCTCGATGTGTATATACTTAGATGTCTCTGCAGAATTTGATCCATGGATCTCAAATGCATCTCGAAACTTATTCCTAACTACTGTATTTTTAACCATTTTGTCGAGAGACGAGGAAATATATGTTGGAAAATATCGTGTATTATTTTTCATTTAATAGATAAACTTCGATTACAGCTGCCTTCTCCATTTTCATGTAATTAATGGGATAGGAATGGTGTCTGAGATGTAACAGGTCGATGATCTGTAACTGATATTAAATGAGAAATGCATACCAAGTATATGATATCTTTTTGTAATGTGACGGTTGCGTTCCACTTATTGCAAAATGAGCTCAGTTACATCAATCATCATTCTTAAAAGAAATTGTTTGAAATTCCCGAAGTGCAAAGTCAAAATTATGGTAGGTTAGCATTTCAGTCAAGACAGATCTCATTCTGGTGGCATGAAATTGATTAGAAGATGCAATGATACATCAGTGATTAAGGTGAATCATATAAAGATGAATTATATTATATTACATGTAATTACTCAATTGAAACGAGTGCATGTATATCAATTAATTGATAAATGTAATGGTAGTAGACTAATTGGAATTAATGGGGGACTATTCATAGTAGATAAGATAAGAAGATCTCCAATTTTCTCCAGAAAATATAGAATGTTTTATTTTTCAACATCAGCAAATTGGGGAACTTCTTATTTTCATCTGTATAATGGTAGTCCTAGAATTGATACTTGTTATGGTTTCAGGAAATAAAATTAAACGATGTCTCTTTTACTTTTTGTCTGATGCCACAAAATTAGCAGGTGTATTTCACAGAATTATGTATTTTGCTACAGTTGCGTTGTGGTTTAGATGCATGCATATTTTTCATTTGAATTCATTATTTTCACATGGACTTTTCATTCAGAATTATTCAGGATTAGAATATCATCTTAAGATTTATTCTGGGTTTCTGTAATACATCCACATCCCTGTGTGCAAGAATTTTTGAAATCTAACTGCTGATTTGGAATCAGCATGTCAGATTTGCATAGAAACAATAGTAAATACTTGTTAAACATTTTATTTAGGTAGCTTTACATGTACAAATAGCACATGTACATGTATGAAAATTTATAAACATTGCATCTCTAGAGAAATACTTCAAACCTTTGAAATCTAAATGCAGAGTAGAAGCAACATGTCAAATTTGTTAAGAATGAATGGAAAATACATGTTAGACATATTTTTATGGATGGGCATACTTATACAGAAATTTTTGATATATTACTATTAAAGTTGTAAATAAGTAGTAGTATGTATTACATGTCAAAGCAGGCTATTTTGTGATTTCTACGGTGCATGCCAATGTATATCATCTTTTCATGTTTATTAGATTCCTATTTACACTTTCTAGTGTAAATAAAGTGTGTGCTAAAACATCATTTCCTTTTAAACAAAATTACTGAAATGTATGAGAGTCGTGACAGAATTCATAACTTTCAAAAATGTACTTTTCAAAATAGGTCATCCATGTGACCTTCCCATGGATCAAATGCAACCAAATTTGGTGAAAATTTTGGAAATACACTGTCACGAACTAAAATTCAAGAAAGCCTAAAGCGATCAGTTTAGTATTAGGAGTTCCACAGAAAAATTGCGGAGGGGGGAGAATCAGCGCCCCCCCCCCGGTATGAATAGGGTTAAAACAAATCTATTTTAGCAGTAAGATAACACTCTCACAAATATAACAACAATCTCACAGTCATTAGATAATAGCAGTAGAAAAGTTTGCAAAAGCTTAAACTTCTATTGTCCTGTTAATTTGATTTATTAGAACTGTTCTGTAACTTGTGGCTGTTTGAAACAATGAATTCTAATCGAGTTTGACAATACGCACCCACTATGATATTTACTTACAGCGATGGATTCCAAATTCAAAGCGAATGAATGTCGAAAACGAAAAGTCGTGCGCTCGGATAGCGATAATCCAAAACAACATAACACGACGCCCATTTCATCCTCAAGATCGGAGAGGAATAGAAGATATTATAGGAGAAAAAGTTGGGCAAGGAAGCAATGTAACTACGTCCCAGAACAGAGGAAACTTTCACTTCAGCTGCGATCTTCAACTGATATCATCGATGTCAAATCAACCGTGCCTGTAACAAGCGCCGACCATGGACCAGAAGAGAACAGTAGCATCGAAGATGAGATGACCGTCGACCATGTATCAGAGGAGAACAGTAGCATCGAAGATGAGATGACCTCCGACCAAGTATCACAGGAGAACAGTAGCATCGGAGATGAGATGACCTCCGACCATGTATCACAGAACAGTAGCATCGAAGATGAGATGACCTCCGACCAAGTATCAGAGGAGAACAGTAGCATCGGAGATGAGATGACCGCCGACCATGTACCAGAGGAGAACAGTAGCATCGAAGATGAGATGACCTCCGACCATGCACCGGATAGAACAGTAGCATCGAAGATGAGATGACCTCCGACCATGTATCACAGGAGAACAGTAGCATCGAAGATGAGATGACCTCCGACCAAGTATCAGAGGAGAACAGTAGCATCGAAGATGAGATGACCTCCGACCATGTATCAGAGGAGAACAGTAGCATCGAAGATGAGATGACCTCCGACCAAGTATCAGAGGAGAACAGTAGCATCGAAGATGAGATGACCGCCGACCATGTATCACAGAACAGTAGCATCGAAGCTGAGATGACCTCCGACCAAGTACCAGAGGAGAACAGTAGCATCGAAGATGAGATGACCGCCGACCATGTATCACAGGAAAACAGTAGCATCGAAGATGAGATGACCGCCGACCATGTATCACAGGAAAACAGTAGCATCGAAGATGAGATGACCTCAGACCAAGTATCAGAGGAGAACAGTAGCATCGGAGATGAGATGACCTCCGACCAAGTATCACAGGAGAACAGTAGCATCGAAGCTGAGATGACCTCCGACCAAGTATCAGAGGAGAACAGTAGCATCGGAGATGAGATGACCTCCGACCATGTACCGGAGGAGAACAGTAGCATCGAAGATGAGATGACCTCCGGCCATGTATCAGAGGAGAACAGTAGCATCGAAGATGAGATGACCGCCGACCATGTATCACAGAACAGTAGCATCGAAGATGAGATGACCGCCGACCAAGTATCAGAGGAGAACAGTAGCATCGAAGATGAGATGACCGCCGACCATGTATCACAGGAAAACAGTAGCATCGAAGATGAGATGACCGCCGACCAAGTATCACAGGAGAACAGTAGCATCGAAGATGAGATGACCGCCGACCATGTATCACAGGAGAACAGTAGCATCGAAGATGAGATGACCTCCGACCATGTATCACAGGAGAACAGTAGCATCGAAGATGAGATGACCTCCGACCAAGTATCAGAGGAGAACAGTAGCATCGAAGATGAGATGACCTCCGACCAAGTATCAGAGGAGAACAGTAGCATCGAAGATGAGATGACCTCCGACCAAGTATCAGAGGAGAACAGTAGCATCGAAGATGAGATGACCTCCGACCATGTATCACAGGAGAACAGTAGCATCGAAGATGAGATGACCGCCGACCATGTATCACAGGAGAACAGTAGCATCGAAGATGAGATGACCGCCGACCATGTATCACAGGAGAACAGTAGCATCGAAGATGAGATGACCGCCGACCATGTATCACAGGAGAACAGTAGCATCGAAGATGAGATGACCTCCGACCATGCACCGGATGAGAACAGTAGCATCGAAGATGAGATGACCTCCGACCAAGTATCAGAGGAGAACAGTAGCATCGAAGATGAGATGACCTCCGACCAAGTATCAGAGGAGAACAGTAGCATCGGAGATGAGATGACCGCCGACCATGTACCAGAGGAAAACAGTAGCATCGAAGATGAGATGACCTCCGACCAAGTATCAGAGGAGAACAGTAGCATCGGAGATGAGATGACCTCCGACCATGTACCAGAGGAGAACAGTAGCATCGAAGATGAGATGACCGCCGTCCATGTACCAGAGGAGAACAGTAGCATCGAAGATGAGATGACCGCCGTCCATGTACCAGAGGAGAACAGTAGCATCGAAGATGAGATGACCGCCGACCATGTACCAGAGGAGAACAGTAGCATCGAAGATGAGATGACCTCCGACCATGTATCACAGAACAGTAGCATCGAAGATGAGATGACCGCCGACCATGTATCAGAGGAGAACAGTAGCATCGGAGATGAGATGACCTCCGACCATGTATCACAGGAGAACAGTAGCATCGAAGATGAGATGACCTCCGACCATGTATCACAGGAGAACAGTAGCATCGAAGATGAGATGACCTCCGACCATGTATCACAGGAGAACAGTAGCATCGAAGATGAGATGACCTCCGACCAAGTATCAGAGGAGAACAGTAGCATCGAAGATGAGATGACCTCCGACCAAGTATCAGAGGAGAACAGTAGCATCGGAGATGAGATGACCTCCGACCAAGTATCAGAGGAGAACAGTAGCATCGGAGATGAGATGAACGCCGACCAAGTATCAGAGGAGAACAGTAGCATCGGAGATGAGATGAACGCCGACCAAGTATCAGAGGAGAACAGTAGCATCGAAGATGAGATGACCTCTGACCAAGTGTCAGAGGAGAACAGTAGCATCGAAGATGAGATGACCGCCGACCATGTATCACAGGAGAACAGTAGCATCGGAGATGAGATGACCGCCGACCATGTATCAGAGGAGAACAGTAGCATCGAAGATGAGATGACCGCCGTCCATGTATCAGAGGAGAACAGTAGCATCGAAGATGAGATGACCTCCGACCAAGTATCAGAGGAGAACAGTAGCATCGAAGATGAGATGACCTCCGACCAAGTATCAGAGGAGAACAGTAGCATCGAAGATGAGATGACCGCCGTCCATGTACCAGAGGAGAACAGTAGCATCGAAGATGAGATGACCGCCGACCATGTATCACAGGAGAACAGTAGCATCGAAGATGAGATGACCTCCGACCATGTATCACAGGAGAACAGTAGCATCGAAGATGAGATGACCGCCGACCATGTATCACAGGAGAACAGTAGCATCGAAGATGAGATGACCTCCGACCAAGTATCAGAGGAGAACAGTAGCATCGAAGATGAGATGACCTCCGACCAAGTATCAGAGGAGAACAGTAGCATCGAAGATGAGATGACCTCCGACCATGTATCACAGGAGAACAGTAGCATCGGAGATGAGATGACCTCAGACCAAGTATCAGAGGAGAACAGTAGCATCGAAGATGAGATGACCGCCGACCAAGTATCAGAGGAGAACAGTAGCATCGAAGATGAGATGACCTCCGACCAAGTATCAGAGGAGAACAGTAGCATCGAAGATGAGATGACCGCCGTCCATGTACCAGAGGAGAACAGTAGCATCGAAGATGAGATGACCTCAGACCATGCACCGGATGAGAACAGTAGCATCGAAGATGAGATGACCTCCTCATTTAGAACTCATGTACCCCGTCGAATTATTGATAATGTTCCTTTTTATGAAGCATCTGACCTTTCAACTCAAGAAAGTGCGATTCTCATTTTGTCGTTTATCTTTGAATCTGGACTGAAAAAAGAAAGTATAGACCCACTTTTGAAGCTGATCTCGATTCATTGTCCTTCGCCAAACAGATGCATCTCTTCGAAATATTGGTTGTTCAAATACATACGAGAATACTCGTAGAATGCCCCAATTTTGTAACATACCACCGATTTTGCACAGAATGTAATTTCAATATTGGAGCGTTTGACAACCAAACGAGAAATCAGTCAACGTGCTCTGCTTGAAATGCAACACTTAACACTAACTCAATCGATACCGGTACTTTCATAGAGTTTGATATTGAATGCCAGATTCGCGATTTGATTGCTCGACATCCTTATTTGCATAACCATGGTAACTCGACTGCTTTACAATATGGATTCATTAATTCACCTCGATAAATTGACTTAATAAATGACCCTTCCTTTGGATGTTATGATTTGTCTTACAGTTGGGGCTTGGATGGGTTTTCCTTTTTTAAAACATCAAATTTCCAAGTAACCCCTTTGTATCTTTCCATCAATGAACTTCCTCGGAATGTTGTTATGAATGAAGTTTTATGCGCAGGGATTTGGTACAGTCATCAACGAGCTGTTTCATCGATATTTCTGAGACCCCTTATCGAACGTTTGGATGAATATCGAAGTAATGGCATACTAATTGAGGATAAACGTGTGCACTTGCATCCACTGGTAGGATGCGTAGATGCAGTTCAGAAAGCCGAGGTGCAAAAGATACACCAATTCAATGGTGAATTCGGATGTGGTACATGTTGCCATCCTGGTCAACGTGTTGCCAAAGGGAGAGGTTATGTCAGCGTGTATCCTTATTCACCTAACGGTCACCAAATAAGGTTGATGGAAGAAACTACAACTTATGGTCGCATTGTTGAGGAAAGTGATATTAGACATATAAATGGTGTACTCGGTGTTAGTATACTTTCGACTCTGGATGGATTTAATTACATTGATGATCTTCCGCCTGATCATCTTCACCAAGTGTATTTGGGAGTCGTAAATAGTTTGTTCGCATTGTGGTTTGATGCAGAAAATTGTCGATCAGCATGGTATATCGGCAAAAAAATCAATGAAATTGATTTGGTAGTTTCGACTTTCGAAGTTCCTTACTTGATCTCACGAAACCCGAGAAGTCTCAAAGAGAGAAAACATTTTCGCGCCCATGAATACGAAAATTGGCTTCTGTATTACGGACCAGTTGCTCTCAAAGGAATTTTGAAGAAAAAGTACTATCACCACTTCCTACTCTTGTCTTCTGCAATTCACAAGCTTAATGAAGAAAATATTAGTGCCAGTCAGATGGAATCAGCTGCATCAACATTAATATTGTTTGAGAAACTACATCAAAAATTGTATGGAATTTCGCATACATACAACATTCATCAGACATGCAGACATCTAGTCAAAGCTGTTCAAAGGCACGGACCTCTGTTCTTATTTTCGACCTCACCGTTTGAAAATAAGCATTTCAGATTGAAGACAAATGTGAAAGGCACACAGAGGGTACCAATGCAGTGTCCAATCACATACGAGATAACTGTTTGCTACATGCCAAACAGAATCTGATACCGGACCAGTTATTGAATTACACAAAGATCAAAAACAGTATTCCACAATCCTCATTATCTATCAAGGGATGCGTACTGTATGGACCGAGTAGAACTCTATCCGACCATTACCAAAGATATATTTGCGAACATGATGGTAACTTCTTACAATTTCAACGGTTGAAAACCAATACTGGAATCTGGTGTCAATCCGAAGATTATGGTCATTTTGGGCAAAAACGGTACAATGGATTCATTGATGTATACACATCTGATGATAGCTCTGAAGAAACACAGAGAGCTGCACTAGAAGTGCAAAGGATAGTAGTAAATACTACCTGTGAATGTCATGAAGGTCAAGAATGTCAGGAACATACAACAAACATACGAACAAGATTCCATTGACATGTAAGGAAATAGTTGTGGGACTGTATTGTCGGACTCCAGCCTCAAAACTTAAGAGTATCTCAACCTGACAGTTACCTACCCCTAATCATATAATGAAAAAATTACGTTATAAAGAGAACTACGTTGTCGCACATGCTTCCTCTATTCGAAGTTGCTTAGTTGGACTTGGTTGCTTCATCGCGTCCGTTCCGCAATGAAATGAACTCATTACAGATGAATGAACACACAGTTGTTAAGTACAGGACTGGAAAGTATGGAGTCATAAATGCGAATCAAATTATCCGTAAAATCGACGATAAATCTTGGACTGTCAAAACAAGCAAAAATACAAAAGGTTCATCATATGCGGCGGAGCCGGTTCAGACGTTTCAGAATGCTCGTGACGCCCTCGCACTCGCAAAAAACCTTGCGAGTGAACCAGCAGGAGAAACGGTAAGAATATCCTTATTTCTGGTTTCTCATAATTTAGCTAATTTTCTCATTTTGGTAAAGTAGCACATTCTGGGGATCTAGAAACCAAGTCAATTTGTATCGCTTAAACTGTTCACTACACAAAGTATACATGTACAATTATACATGCGAGTATGTCTTCATTCTTTCCGTGTACTGCTGTAGGCCTATTTGCCTAATAAGAAACATCATTATTATATTTATATCATAGCCTCCGCATGTGTTTAATTTCATAGATATTTGATTGTGTATGAGAAATGCTCAATCTTTTATTATTGTTCAAACTATAGCTCGATTTCAGCCTCATATCATTTTCACCAGAAATCCTAGATTTGTAGGCTAACTGACTCCACTGATTTAGTGAAATTAAAATATTGATATATTTTACAGATGTAGGATTATACTGTAGTATATCGCCATGTCATATATTCAAACGTTACAGGTTTCACAACTAACACAATCAGGTATGTATCTTGAATACAATGTTGAGACGCCGTTTCCTTGATAAGATACTTTATTGGAATAGGTTTTCTGATCAGCAAATTTCAAACCATGTTTAATGGAACTAAACTGCATTTTGTAGTTTTCAATTTTTGGGATTGTCGTGATTGACAATTTAATATCTTATCATGTGTTCTCAAGATGCGTCCATTTGCTTAGTTGAAAATAAGATGTTTGATAGTTCCGTTTGCTTGTTTGTTTTTAGCCAATAGATATGTACAGTACAGGAACTGTAAATAGTTGCACTTAATTATAAAGATTACAAAGTGCCAGTTCGCCGTGGCATATCGCATAGAATATTGTCTTCAGACTTGGACCTAATTATTCAGATATTCAAAATTTAACTTATTTAGTTAAAATGACAAACGTGTTTGGATTAATATATAACTGAGGGTTGTTAAATGATTCAGTATTGGACTTAATATACCAAAAATTTTGGTTCAACAATAATCAGGGGTCTCACTCGGCAAAAAATCAAAAAATAGCAAAAAATTTAAGAGTGTGGCATAAAATAGCAAAAAAAGTAACGAATGGTAAAAAATGGCAAAAAATCTGGGATTTTTACTAGCTTCAGTAGTAATTTTTTTTGTTACTTATGTTTCTGTGGTCTTAAATGTCTTAATAATCTTAAATGGTATGGTGGAAATTGCTAGCAATCAAAAATTCAGCACGTAATTTTGCTGTATGCTTTCATTTCAGTCACTGATTAATTCTATATATTTTTTATTCTTCTATCATCAAGAATAGGGGGAAGTGGGGCACGTACACCCAAAATTCATAAAAAAAAGTTCTTGACTTCTACTTATTAGAATGTTGTATTTAAAGTATCATAACATCTAGAGAACTTGTATTTATATATAAAATACGTATAGTTCGACCAAGCCAAAAACATTTTCTAGTCCAGGAATTCAAACATTGCAAAAGCATTTCATTGGCCGAATAGGGAAGGTTGGCCCACTGTAAGTGATGTTATGGAAACTATTACTTTCATGGAAGAAATAAAAACTGAAAATAATCAACAAATTAACCATATTACATCGTAAACTGCAGAGATGTAGCGGAGATTTGATACAGATAGCAGAACTTAATACTAAATTAGGACCTTAAACACGTTTTATCCTCTAATGTTTTGCTCCCTATAAAAATACATGATCTAATGTACCCCATGGGTGAAAGTGCCCCACCCCTTCGTGGGTGAACCTGCCGCACGTCACTTTTTCATAATCAAATGTCATTTTTATCGAACAAAAAATCAAACCGGTTGCAACGAGCAATTGTTTGTTTTAAGGACATGCAGCAGTGCTGGAATGCCAAGAATTAGAAAATTTCGCTTCAGTTTGCAATGAGTAGCACCAAAACAAAAATTTTCGAAAAATTTCAAAAAAAGCAAAAAAGTTTTTGTCTGTTAATCAGTCTCGAATGATATACATCTAAGAATTACATAATAGTCAATTATGCAAGACAATTATTCTAATAAGCGTATGATATACTTCGAAGCTACATCGGAGATGTAACCGGTCGCCGGTCCGGTCTGATGTGAGGAAGAATCCATCATGTGGAATCCATCATATCAATCATTTTGATCAAGCAACATTGTAGAAAAAAATATAGTATCAAAGTAGAAAGGTAAGCCGAATGTTTCTATAAATAATGTAACTAACATAACTGCCTAAGCTTTCGCCAACCGATCTTCTTAAAGGATATCAAATAAGTATTTGTTATCTTGGTTGTTGTAACATCCATATCTGACGGTGCTAGAGTCATGCTAGGGAGACGATCGGGAGTTGCTGCGCGTCTCTTGGTTCAGTTTGTAAAACTATTTATGTGCCATTGTCTTAACCATCGCCTCGAGTTAGCTGTCGGAGACTCAGTTGATGACGTGACTGCAGTGAATCACTCCAAATACTTCATGGATTGTTTTTATAGTTGTCACTCATATCGAAATAAGCGCGATCTACATCTTGCTAGCATTGATCTCAATTCTCAACTATGAAAATACACTGTATATCTAATAATTATGGTATTTGAAAACCCCTAAAAACGTTTATACGTATGTATATGGCCTATGCTTAGTCTATAGGCCTACAGCCTAGGCTCGCACATTAGAACTTGGCCTTTAGTCTATAGCTCCTGCTCCTGTACGCCTCCATACTTAAGTAGCATACCTCACGATAGACCTATTCGCTAAGTTATAGGCAACATGTTTAGCTCTATAGGCCTATTCATCGAAAGATCCGGTCGCCGGTCCGGACCGGTTACATCTCTGAATACATATTCTCATAAACCCGTATGACCGAGTGTGCCTCATGGGTGAAGCTGCCCCACTTCCCCTGTATACATTTAACAATTTGAACAATTCATGTCTTTTTTACTTTCACTTGTGTTTTTCCATACTTTTGTAGAACGTGTTTTAAACGATGGTGTTATTTTTGTTATGTATTCAATTTAAATAAACAAGTTGAAGAGGGAAAAAACAATTCATGTCTTGCATTTGACTTCCGTAGCTAGGTCAAGACTAAGAGGTTACTCAGAAAATAACTTGCAATTAAGGAATATGATATTGTTTAGCCTAAGACGAATGTTTTCAGTGGACGATAGGAAATTCGTAACGGTAATGCTACATATATGGTGAAAAAAGTATCATATAAGGACTGTATCCTGAAAAGAAAAGGGTCGATTGTATCGTGGTGAATGGGCATCGCTCAATTCATTTAGTTTTCTCCTTTATAGAAGAAAAATGAGGGGCAAAAAATTTTTTGCTACCCTAGCAAAAAAGTGGCAAAAAATCTAAAATTTTAGAGCGAGAGCCCTGAATAATATTATTTTGTTTCGAGTTTGTTTTGTTATTAAGCGCCTTCTGTTTTCCGCTTGTTGAAGACGTGCTTGTTGAATTTCGACTAGCAACCTTATGATAAATTCATGTTTTTTCTTTTTTCACAGGTGAATGCTTGGATTGTATCAATACAAAGTTGCAGTTGGATGAATTAAAGCAAGAAATAGAATCGTTGCGCGTCGAGAGAGATGTGATGAAGGACAAAATGGAGAAGAAAAAAATATCATGACATATGTGGTAAGTACAAGTCTAATCAAATAATTCCTTTGTATTAAGACATTACAGGCACCTAAATTCAGATAAATAAGTACGTTCTACTAGTTAGAAATATCCGGACATACATTTGATGAACTAGAATTAGCTCTTAATAGTAGCTATTACTATTTAACTTCAGTCTACTTGATTAATCTTTTGTCAATGATAAAGTAAATTGCTGTACTCTCATTCCTCATAGAAAAATTCTTACTATCTGACTGTATGAAATATCATTGATATTTACCTGATCAGATACCTGATTAGATATTTACTCCTTTGTAGATCTTGGCACGTTAATCGAACGATTGGAAACGTGCATAAATTCTCCACCACCTCAACCTGCGCCACAGCCAACCACATCAAGTGACCAATCACAGGCTCAACCTCGGGTGCAATTGGTATTCAATGGTATAGTTTTTTCAATGGCGTGCAGAAAATCGTGCGCCAACTTGAGACCGAAGAAAGTTGTAAGGAAATGCCTCAACGAGCTCTTCAGCCAAGAAGAGCTGGCCGAACAAACCCCATCAGGGGGTGGACAGCGGCAGAAGCTATGTCCAAAAAAAAATGCAGGCAATTCAAGGTAAAATGTTTCTACATGTTTGAGCCACTATAATCAACATTATTCTCGTTTGGCAGAAATCACAAAAGACGTCAGTGGCCGTTCAATCAGCTGGGCAGAAGTGGCGCGTGTAACCCGCCAAATCAATCAAGAAATGAGACGAAAGATTCAGGAATCGAGGAAAAGAACCCCTCGACCCCTGAGAGACGACGATGAGAATACTGTCTGACGGAGAACATGAGCGTAGTGTTGTGTTGTTGACTTGATGGAATGTAGGTTGATAGAAGTATTCTTTATATTCAGATTTTTGATCTTCAGTGTTGTGTTGTTGACTTGATGGAATGTAGGTTGATAGAAGTATTTTTTGTATTCAGATTTTGTACATTTGGGGCAACAAAATGTATGCATAACTGACGATCTTTCTTTTCATGAATGGGCTTATTGAAATTCAGTTTTAGTAGATATTATATTTGGCCGACCGTCTACGAGAGACAGCACAAAAAAACAAGATAAGAAATTAAAACATGAGGAGAGGACAAAGACAAAAAGAAAAGACATCGATTCATAACCGTCACAAAGTCTGCTGCTGTCGTTCACCAGCCACCCTCAAGGCAGCCCACCAAGAGGAACGATCCTCCTAGTACATAAATAGATGTACAACTAGTTACAAATCTAATGGAAAATTCATTGTAGATTTTCAGTAATTCATGATTTTACATTAACGCAAGACAGAATGTCAACTATGTAATATGTAAATTTTATAGCTGTCATCGTAATGAAATAACTGCTCAGAAAATTTAATGAAAACATAGTTAAAGATAAACAAATGTGTATTATATTATTGCTTCTCATACGTATGATCATACTATGTAATGTAGAATATTTCCTACGTATGTTTTTTTTATTTTCATACGTATGAACACACGTATGTTTTTTTTGTTTTCATAGGTATGAACATACGTATGTTTTTTACTACATTTCATACGTATGATCATACCCCAAACACACGTATGATCATATCTATGAAAAGGTATGATTTTTCCTTAAAGCGTCTTAATTGAAAATCATTTCATACTGTATAATCATACGTATGAAATTTCCCATTTTGCGTTATTTGATATTTCATGCGCATGATCATATGTATGATCATACAAATGAATGATGCTTTTTACATACGTATGAACACACGGTCATTTTTTCCGTACGGGAAAAGACCATCAAAAGTCATGATCGCTACCTTTTTGCGACAGCCGCAAATCCTTATAGTTAGGCAGTGGCGCTCTGTCACAGGTGCTACATGATGTTACAAGTGTGGACTTCATTCTTCATAAGTGCCTACTCTTTAGTCTCTTTGTGACGGCTCTACTCGTATGAGGGTCAAAACAAATACCTCTTCTGACATCCCTGTAATGAGCTACGCAACTTCAATGAACCCGGGAGCGACCCAGCTTGCTGGCTGAGAAAATTAGCTCAGTTCTCTTTAGCGATGTGACACCTCTCCATATCGTCCAGACCTTCCAGCGACGTTACTGTAGGAGAAGACGGGGTGCCATACGAACACAAGGCGTGGTGCAACCAAGAATTCAAAGAGGGGCGACAGCATGATGGTTTGTGGAGTTTTCTGGAGACTTCTGGAGCTGAACAAAGTCTCAAAAGACCGATTGGAATTGTTTCAAAGATCCTGCGCGAAGTTCCACAATATTTTATCACCCATCTTCTGGAGCCCTCATAAGACAGTGATGGTTGATGAAATCAGCGGCTAAGTCAGCACCAAAACAATATAAAACGATTGAGACGGTTTTATATTTATGAACTGATAGAGTCAGCTGACAACATTCTGATATGACCGAAATATGATGATTCAATAACACAAAATATTTGATTCATGTATTCATCGGCAGTGACAGACTCACTTCTACGAGTACTACCTTGTGTAAGGTAAAATATACATCTTTTGAATATGAAAAATTGCGGCGTATGTTCATCCAGTGGATGTAAGAGAAGAAGGGTGTTCATTATTTCGATCAATCTTCGATTCTGTGAGCAGTTGGTAACAGGGTCGCGACTAAATTCTTGTACTCGGACGCACCCGAGTTCATGAAAAAGTTCAGTGCATCTATTGACTTGCTTGTGATGAATATGACTAAAGACTCAAATATCGCTATCTCTCCCTCCCTTGGACAAATTCATTTAGAAAAGGACTCTATCGTGCACAAATGCATGCCATCACTTGAACACCCCTACACGTCCTGAAACTTGCAAGTATGCGCATAGAATACTGAGAAGTTTCAAAACAACCGGTATTTGACTCACTTTCTTCTTGTGTGTATTTTTGTCTAGTTACGGCCTTGTCTCTGTGATTTCTTTGCAGCTTAGTGCATTTATAAGTGGTCCCCGTAGCGCAGTGGTTAAACACTTGGCCTAGCCATCTTTCGGTGTTGTGGTCGAGCCCCGAAGAGTCATTGGAAGTCAGCAGGAAGGGCATCCGTGCTAAGTAATCACAATATTTCATATAAATAGTCTATGTCAGCAACATCCAAGCTCCCAATACGTGGGAGTAGTGGAGTTAGACAAGATTTTAAAACTCATTTGTATTTAAAATTAATACTTATTTATGGAATAAATACATGTCCTACCAATAAATTAATGAAAATCAGGAGAATTTCTTTTCATTTTTCGATTTACATCTATTTGAATTCTGAAACGTATTCTTGATAATTCCCTCGATTCTTCCTTCCTCTTATGATTCATATTCATTTGGCACGACGTCGACAGCGTTAGAATATTGTCACATCCATTGTCCATGATTAGCAGGAATAATCTCTAGTGGAAATCAACACTTGCTTCTCTCCTATTGAAACATCTGCCAGGTGAGGAATTGATCGCCTTCATGAATTTCACATATTTACATTGATCATCTTTAGGAGGTGAAACGAATGAATTATTGGGCGTTCACAGCGAGGTGTGAAACTGTTGTTATCATTACCACACAATACATGTAACATCAGAGCTGTTCTCATCAGCTTGGAATCACCATGGAAATGTCAATGCCGAAACTCAATTCCTACACGGATATGAGAATGATAAAAATCCAACTCGCGGATGAAATGAGAAAATGATGAATGTTTAGGATCAGTCAGCGAATAAAACTTTATCAATTAATTAGCAATCATCAATTTGATGGAAAATGTCTAGATCGGTATTGTTTGTGGCCATCGGACTGGCAAGCACAGCTGTTAAGCGATGTGTTGGTTGCGCGGCCGAATTTCGGGTATATCATTGGAAGTCGGAAGTGAGAGCATCATGAATTACAAGTAACACGACAATCCATCAAAATCTGAACCAAGCGCCAGAATCATAGTAGCTAATCCTTTTACGATTTTCATTCCAAACACAGCTAAATGTCACAAATGAAATTAGGAATAACTCACTGACAGCGATTTGACGAACTGGAATACTCTAAATCAACAAAAGGAAAATTACTCGGAGCAATTGAAAGGACATCTTTAATCTCATGCCGGCGCTTCGTCCGTTCTTTATTGAGGCATAACACGGAACTGATTACATAGATGTTAACACGTCATGGATTGACAAGCTGCATGAATTACTCTGATCTGATTGGTAGTTGCACAACACATTCATTTTAAGAACTCTTCAAGCTGCATATGGACACAAACAGAAACATGTGAAAATATACAAGCAAAAGTTAAAACATGCAAGGTAAAAGAAGACATAATACTGGAAAATAATAATGAAGTAATGAAGAAATGCATAATGTAGGCAAGCATTGCGGTAACACAAAACAAAAATAAATTAAAGTAAATACTACATACCGGTAATCACAAAATGGTGGCAGTAAAGATCTGGTCCTTCTGAACACAGAGGGGAGGGTTAAACCTCTTGATGGCGACTCCTTCGCCGATAAAGAGCTCATATGCTGATCGGTATCGCTTGATCGAAGTAAAATCTTTGATGCTGCGATCGGCACGTCGTGGACAATCCTGCAGATGCTTCGTGATGCTGGAGTTGGGCGACTTGTTTGATCGAGGTCGAGAAGTTCCACACAAGATCCAGTTCGGTAAGTGCTCTTTTACGCGGACGCGCAAAGGTGGACTACACTTTCCTACGTAAGCTGCTCCGCAGCCACAAAGAAATTTGTATACCAAGTTGTGTTGGTAGGGCTGTGGAGTCGAATCTTTGGGTGCATTAGGGCACAGACGACGCGTTGCAAAGGTCAGACATACCTTGAGCTGGTAGTAGGCACTCTCAACTGCTTTCACAATGTTGCCGTACACATGGGAGCACTGTGGTCCGTAGTATGGAAGACGCACGTAAATGCGCTTCTTCTCGGCGACGATAGGCTTATCCATCACGGTAGAGTAGCGGCGAATAAACCATAGAGGATATCCGTTGCGTATTAGAATATCCTCCAAGTACGATTCTTCTTCAGGAATGAATTCCGGAGAACAAATCTTCCGGACACGATCAAACAACGTACGAACTAAGTTGATCTTGTACTTTTTGGGGGAGAACGCCGTATACTGAGAGTAAAGGCGTGTAAAGGAAGCCTTTCGAAACACACGAGATAGAAGCCTCTCACCAGAACGGACTACTCGCACATCCAGGAATGATTCACCAGAATCCTTAGTAAACGTCAAATTTTTATGCATACCATTCAGACGCTGAAAGAAGTCATCACCTGACTGCTCGTCTTCCACAATGACAAATACATCATCGACAAATCTCAAATACATCTTTGGCTTGACACTCTGGAATAGGCGCTCTTCATGGTGACCAACAAAGATAGAGGCAAATGAGCAGGACAAGGGGCTACCCATAGCCAATCCATCGCGCTGCTGATATGTGGCACCATTAAAAGCAAATTCCACATCACATGCTAAAGTAAACAGCAGCTGTCGCAAATTGTCCTCTGACATAACCTGTTGACCCAACCTTGGGGGATCCATGTTAGGGCAACGATAGTAAGTATCACAAATGATGTCTATCGTCACTTTAACTGGTATGTTGGTAAACAAACATGTATGTTGGCTATTCCGGCAGGAGTTGGTATTCCTAAGATGTATGGCCTACCCAAGCTGCACAAGCCTGGGTGCCCTCTTCGCCCAGTGCTATCAATGACCGACACTGCATATCATCAGATTGCAAAATTAGTCGACAATGATATCCTGAAGCCAATTCTGCCTATGTTCAGTCAACATACAGTGAAGGATTCTTTTGAATTCTGTCGTGCTCTATCTTCCGTGACCGTGTTGAGTGATAATATTACTATGACAACTGACATCAAGAGTTTGTTTACCAACATACCTGGATGTGCGAGTAGTCCGTTCTGGTGAGAGGCTTCTATCTCGTGTGTTTCGAAAGGCTTCCTTTACAGGCCTTTACTCTCAGTAGGCCTATACGGCGTTCTCCCCCAAAAAGTACAAGATCAACTTAGTTCGTACGTTGTTTGATCGTGTCCGGAAGATTTGTTCTCCGGAATTCATTCCTGAAGAAGAATCGTACTTGGAGGATATTCTAATACGCAACGGATATCCTCTATGGTTTATTCGCCGCTACTCTACCGTGATGGATAAGCCTATCGTCGCCGAGAAGAAGCGCATTTACGTGCGTCTTCCATACTACGGACCACAGTGCTCCATGTGTACGGCAACATTGTGAAAGCAGTTGAGAGTGCCTACTACCAGCTCAAGGTATATCTGACCTTTGCAACGCGTCGTCTGTGCCCTAATGCACCCAAAGATTCGACTCCACAGCCCTACCAACACAACTTGGTATACAAATTTCTTTGTGGCTGCGGAGCAGCTTACGTAGGAAAGTGTAGTCGACCTTTGCGCGTCCGCGTGAAAGAGCACTTACCGAACTGGATCTTGTGTGGAACTTCTCGACCTCGATCAAACAAGTCGTCCAACTCCAGCATCACGAAGCATCTGCAGGATTGTTCACGACGTGCCGATCGCAGCATCAAAGATTTTACTTCGATCAAGCGATGCCGATCAGCATATGAGCTCTTTATCGGCGAAGGAGTCGCCATCAAGTGGTTTAACCCTCCCCTCTGTGTTCAGAAGGACCGGATCTTTACTGCCACCATTTTGTGATTACCGGTATGTAGTATTTACTTGAGTTTATTTTTGTTTTGTGTTACTGCAATGCTTGCCTACATTATGCATTTCTTCATTACTTCATTATTATTTTCCAGTATTATGTCTTCTTTTACCTTGCATGTTTTAACTTTTGCTTGTATATTTTCACATGTTTCTGTTTGTGTCCATATGCAGCTTGAAGAGTTCTTAAAATGAATGTGTTGTGCAACTACCAATCAGATCAGAGTAATTCATGCAGCTTGTCAATCCATGACGTGTTAACAGCTATGTAATCAGTTCCGTGTTATGCCTCAATAAAGAACGGACGAAGCGCCGGCATGAGATTAAAGATGTCCTTTCAATTGCTCCGAGTAATTTATAAATGGGCACCTACAAAGAGAAAAGGAAAATTGCACATCTGAAAAGCTCATCAAGCTGTCTTCATCACAAACCTGCTCAGACGATTCTTGAAAATATAAAGGTATCACTGACTTTTTCTTTGAAAATTAAATATATTGAATATTTATGAATGTTCTAAATTTATCTCCATAGAAAATTGTCATTGAACTTTTTTCAGTGACCATTTTTAAGCTATACTTTTTCAAAAAAAAATGTTTTATGGAATATCCTAAAAAGGATTGGAGGATCCAGCTATCCAACCGATCAAAGAATATGAAATACTAACTTTCCGAAGTATCTCCGTCGATCATTAATATCATGAGTATCACTGCGATCGGTCTATCAAAAAACAAATGGGTGGGGAATGGCCTTTCTATTTGAAAACTCCCGTTCCCCATTGCTCACAAGTAGTAGAAGTGCACCGGGCCACATGGAAATATCGGTAGCTTGTTTCGAATTACCTCTCTCATCACTGAAAGGACTTCAACAATATCGGATATGAGTAAGCTCTACGTTTTTTTGCTCGGGTGAAGTGGCCCTCACTTTCACTTCTCGATGATTGCATTATATTTTTGCTTACTAAGATGGGATAGGAGCTCAGTAAGCTTCATTAAATAGTGGATTTTCTCAGTTGTAGCCTATAGCGAGCTACCTAGGAGGCATGTTCAGCCTGCGACCGGCATTGTAATCCTGACCTGTGGATTAAATCATTCACAACTGTGCATTGAATACCTACTGACCGATCTTGAAATCGACATTTTTCTATGTTTGTTTTATTGATGTAATGATTCGGTGCTCAAGTGATTTGTAATCATAAAGTGATCATTCTTCTGCCTACAGTTGACCTTAGCAGAATGTCTCGTTTGCATTGTATTATCACTTCATTGGTTGGCATCTGAAAATATCAGATGATTTCTTAAGTCATTCCAATTTTTCATCGCTTAATAGTAGGAAAACTGGTTAGTAAGGCGGACGTTAAATAGTAAAATCTGAAAGGTAGGCTTTGCTATTTATTGCGTGTACAACTGTCACAGTAGAGCATAAAATACAAATTAAGCTTAAGTAAAGTACGAAGATAATTAGAGCAGAGCGCACGCCAATGGAGGTGACATCTGGGTAACCGATCAATAAATGACGAAATTCTTTAACATTATTGTGCAATGATTTGTAGGAGAGCAATATTGCATTCGGCAATACAAGCTCGGAAATTCACTATTAGACTCCAAAATTCTGAGGACGGGGGAATTGATATTTCTAGCCTTGAAGTGATTTATCACGAATTTGAATGATCTCATTATCGTCATTGAAAGGTCGAACATAATCTCACTTTTTCTCAACATCATGAAATGCATCGGTGCTTTATGATAAAGCTGCGAATTTCACGAAATTATGTTTTCATTATTTAGAATCCAAATGCCCGGAATTAGCAAGTATTCCTTCCTAATACACAGTTGCTGCGCTCGGCTATTAACAATGAACAAACTGAGCCATAAACGATAGATCACAAATGTCATGCAAAAGATGGGCTACCTATTCATCAGCACTAGCAATTGCTAAGTCATCGCGAATAGCGAGGTGCAGAGACTTGTCAATGCATTAAACGGTGTGTGAGGTACAGACAAATAACGAATCATCTATTCGCGAAGATGTAATTGAAGTTTTGTGATGATTGATTTGATTGCAGGTAATAGGCACAGTTGATTATGGATTACCCAAAAGTTCCAAGCTGTGACTTTTAAAATCAGCTTGATGTTTTATACAACAATGCGATGCGGTTTCCAAACCCAAACAATGAATATCTAAACTGCAATTCATCTTCAATTATCCGGACGATTTGAACCAAATAGGCTTGCCAATGATTTAGAATTGCGACTTTTCAAATCACATGCACACAAAATGTTGGAGGACTCTAGCAGTCCGACTTCTTTTCATGAAAGGAGCTATGAGTGTTTACTTCATAATTATTTGGAACCAGCTGGGATGACAAAGTGTCTTCATGTAAACCATCACAAATATGCAAACTAAACTGATAACTTGCCAGAACCTATTGGGATCAAGCAAACAAATCTGCAAAAATCTTCTTATGTTTATCATGCAAAATATGATCATCTAAGTAAACTGAATCGGGTTTATGGATGAAAGTCTCCCTCTAAAGTGAATGAAATGATCATTGCCTCAGCAACACTGCTCGTCGTTCCTCTGTTATCTGCAACCAACGTGGAGAAGGTCCGCTATCATCTCCAACCAACGTGGAGAAGGTCCGCTATCATCTCCAACCAACATGAAGAAGGTCCGCTATCATCTCCAACCAACATGGAGAAGGTCCGCTATCATCTGCAACCAACATGGAGAAGGTCCGCTATCATCTGCAACCAACATGGAGAAGGTCCGCTATCATCTCCAACCAACATGGAGAAGGTCCGCTATCATCTCCAACCAACATGGAGAAGGTCCGCTATCATCTCCAACCAACATGGAGAAGGTCCGCTATCATCTCCAACCAACATGGAGAAGGTCCGCTGTCATCTCCAACCAACATAGAGAAGGTCCGCTATCATCTCCAACCAACATGGAGAAGGTCCGCTATCATCTCCAACCAACATGGAGAAGGTCCGCTATCATCTCCAACCAACATGGAGAAGGTCCGCTATCATCTGCAACCAACATGGAGAAGGTCCGCTGTCATCTCCAACCAACATAGAGAAGGTCCGCTATCATCTCCAACCAACATGGAGAAGGTCCGCTGTCATCTCCAAACAACATGGAGAAGGTCCGTCATTTCCAACCAACGTTTTGCCGTGATAACTTGATCTAACAAGCGATCATCATGCTTTAATTGTGTTAGAAATTGGTCCATGTGATGACATGCTTTCAAAGTTATAGAGCGTTTCCGGACTATCCTTCCTACTTCAACCTCGCCCTCTACAACCACATCAATCTTGCATGATATGGTAAAGCGAAATTAGCATCCATATGTTCACATCTCAAATCATCTTCTCAAATGGTTAACCAAACTCTCAACAACAGCTACAGTCAAATCCGTCAAAATACTTCGAAGGAGAGAGGATTTTACTTTCTTCCGAATAAACGAAGATCTAATGCATTGAATAAAAAAAAAATGAAAACGCTTCTTTAATTATTCAAGGAATGTCGTTTGAAACTTGTCTTAGCAGATACTATTTCCAATTCGAATTGTTGATCAAATGCCATTTTCAACGCAAATCTGAGTTGATAACAAACTCACGAGATTTCATTCTGTATCCATCCTTGGGTGAGATACTTTTCCTACTTGTATAACACACTAAACAACAATAGATCGACTCGCTGAAGTTCCTTATGCAGATCAACGAAGAGGAAAGTTAGACGGGTTAGACTTAGAACCGACAACCGTAACTGTTAACTTTTCTTTCCACACATTTTCATTACTTTCACTCGGTACGTTTGATGACGACAACTTCGCATCAGGGGAGAATCGTTTCACATACGCCAAGTAAACGATTGTAGACATTCATCATGTTAATCGCTCGCCGGAGACGTTTCAACGCCAAAATTAGAATCGACAACAGAGTTCCCCTTCTTCTATCAATTGAAACTCCTAATGATGTTTACTACAGTGTCATAGTTGTCTTTGCTATCAGTTATCAGTGCTATAACTAATCTGGTATTATCATGTTCAAAATTACGCAACCAAATATGCAAGCAATTGATGGCGCACGCAACTACGCATGAACTTAAGCTTTTGTTCTATTCATAGAATATAAAAAAACAGAAATATGATGATTGTCAACTATGAGTAGACGCATATTGCATATTGAAGCATCACAATTTTCGATTTTTAGCATATTTGTGTATTCGCTATTTGTAAGCATTCAATTTCAACCCAAGTAAACTATGAAAATTGAAATATTTGATGGACTTGTTAAAAACAGAATTCGTTTCAGCAAAATTTTTGAAGATCATTGAATCACTCACGCTCATTCACTGCCCTCAAAGCGGCAACGACCACTCACACTGATTCCTCTCAAATTATTGTTGCCTGCGAGATAGTGTCTATATTACCCTTTAATCAATTGCTCCAGAATCTGATATGTTTTTGTCAATTTGTCGACGTTTTCTCTGAATGAAGATATAAATCATAGATATCAAAGTAAAAATCAGTCATCGGCAGATTGGTTATCGTGAAATAATTGAGTCGTCGATTGATAAAACACATGATGACATTTTGATGAATGCACGAGAAAATTATTATTGAAATGTTTGAATTTGATTGATTGAGAATTGAGCATCTCACCTTCCATAATTTACACATGTTCCATCACTACAATATTCCATCGGCAAAACAGACTCCGTCTTGAACATTTCTGGCTGTCCTCCCTGTCATCCACAGATCAAGATTTCATCTTATCTTTGATCTATTGTGTTTATGCTAGCCGCAAGTCGGCAACAAAGCATTTATGACTTTTGACTTCACTAAGGCCCCAACCTCAATTGTAAATAGATCGAAGTCGGAACTCGGCTTCACGGAACCTGATAAATATTCATTTTAGATGGATGTTTCAACTAAACATTATGTAATCATGCCAGTTTGTATAGAATTACTCAGTTAAGGACAAAAAATGCATGAGAAAGCGCACAATGGAAACAACTCGTCCATGAAACTATACACAAGACTGGATTGCTTCACGCTTCATCTCCACGTAAGTAGCTAAGGAAAGCATAAAATTAGTGAATTGCATGAGCCTCCTACGTACTAATCTATATTCAATAACGCACAGGAATAAGAAAGACAGGAATGAAAAGAGAGAGAGTTCGGAAATATCGACAGAAGTCAGAGGCGTTTGTGATACCGTACAAGTAGGTGACATTTCCCCATTGGATTGTTAGATTGGTATAGTGAACATCTAAACAAATTCCAATTCACAACAAGTTGCACTTTTACTCTTACCTGTTTTTAAATAAACATCAACATTAAACATGTTGATATCATATGATTAAAAATCGCCTATATCCCCTAGAAAAAGTTCTCAGTTCAAAACAGATATTCTGTCAGGGAAGTGACGATAATCACCGTTCGGTAAGGCTTCATTCAAGTCGATGTATCATACATACACTAAATTTTTTACATCATTTTCAAAAGATTTCGTGAATGTATTTTATTCAAAGTAGAATGAGATGAACTGAAGTAACTAACACGATTATTTTCAGGTGATGTGATTTTGTTCAGGTTGAAGCTGGTTCCTTTATCTTATCTGAAGTGGGATTTTTCTATGTGTCTGAGTTTAGTGAGGAGAAAGGTTTACCATCACTTGTTCCAAGATTCCCAAATCTAATGAAAAATTAGGAGAATGTATCATGGAAGTGATCTACCTATTGCTGATATCAGTCTTTCGATTGATATTTAAGACACTGAGTGATGTTTAAAATACAATTTTCAAATATGTACGATAGTTTAGATTTCTTTGTTGGCTTCTGACCAAAAATTCTAGATGTGAAGTTAGAAGATTCTCTTCATAATTGAAATCGTAACACAGTCTATAAAACGTTAGTTATAACCTCAACAATACTTATTTCACTGCAGTATCATGCTTAGTATACGACCCCAAGTTACAAAAATAATATTTTCGATGTTTGGAACAGGGTTGCCACCCAATTACAAAATCCAAATCCCGGAATTATCCCGGAGTCATAAATGATGTCCATACCACATAAAATAATCGCAACCCTGTTTGTAGTTGTATATGTGCAATTCACTTAATTGCTACTATATTACTACATAAAAATAAAAAGCGAAATGATTTTATTAATGACAAAAAAATTACTGTCATCTCAAGAGTGAAACAAAATTCCAAGAAGATCAAATGTATGCAAGTGCCTGACTGTGCTGCTTTTTTTTAATTATAGGATCCAAGGCGTCTATTTCTGAAATGATTTATGGGGAGGCCTTGCACTGAAGAGATTTGTAAACGGTATTATCAGCTGATTATTATCGCTATGCTTTTATTAGGGCTGTACCGATATATCGGCCGATTAACGGCAGCTTTTGTAACACATCGGTTATCGGCCGATATCTAAAAAAATGCCGATATTATTGTTTCTGAAAATAACATTTTTTACGATTTTTTCAATTTTAATTTATTCAGTACTAACATACTTGCATGTAGCGATTATCTAAAATATTAAATGAAAGTTTAAAATAAAATTAGTTCAATGATTAATACAGGCCTAACGTACGTATATTCAGGTACACGATACAATCCAAAATATATTAGACTATCACTTCGACTGAATGCTGGCTTAACATGCTACGCTATTCCTATTAGTTGGATAGTAAAATTAAATGTAGTTTCCAGAAGCTATAAGAATCCAAGCATTGTTTGAAAAACAATTCAATTTGATCTCCTGTCTTTTGTAATACAGTAGCAGTAATGATATAATATTTGCCTATTTTTATGAAGTTATATGAATGTAGTAGGTCAATACCTGCATGTCATACTTTTAATGTCTCTTTCCGCCATTGGTGTAAATATATTTTTTAAAAATATGATTTTTAATAGAATTTATTGGTGTTCGTCAACCTTTTCTGTTTTTTAAAATGTATGGCATAGTTTCTGTGCCATCATTAACGAATAACGTTATGAGCATGTCCGAAATTTGTTTTGTTGATATAGTCCATTGTATATTCAATGTACCAGATATTCTGTCATACACAGTGGCAAATACATACAGGTTGCGCGGACAGCAACAAGAAGTTGCAGCCCCTCTTACAGAATTCAGCACTGACCGTTGTTTCAATGTAGGGTTTCTGGTCTTTCTATGTATTTCTAATTTAAGTTTCTATCCACTATCGTAATATAGTTAAAGAAGGATTGGTCTTACTGAATGCGCCGAGCAGAGAAAGTCAAGTTTCTTTATCCCACTTTTAGAGAAAAAAGGCAATCCGTATAATTGATGGAATATACATAGAAGCACGTACCCTCACATCTATGAAGTAGCCTTGAAATATTTGAATGCACCAAGTTCTATTGTTTACTCTGAGCGCTTGTTCAGTGATGGTGGCAAAATATTCACTGCTATGAGAAACCGGATGGAGCCCCTAAAAGGGAACAATTACTTTTTTAACACCATAATTTACCAAGAATTGAATGTGATTATTGATATGAAACTTTTGTCTAATTGTCTGCTTTGTCTTCTTTAGATGATCCAGCATCCTAAGCTAAATTTTCACATCCTTATCCAAAACTGTTTTCTTTTCAAGACATAAATCGACAGAAACGTCAAGCACTACTATATGCTATTGTCAGGTAAACTTCAAGTTTACAATAAAGCAACGATTGCGGTACTTCTTTAGTTAGGAGTATTGATATTGGAGCTTCATTTTGCAGTGAACACGTGAAAAGTAATGCATCTTAACATAAAATATTTACACTTGTGGTCACATATTGTGAAGTATATAGTCAAAAGGGCGGATATTGGTTAGGTTATGTTAAGGGACATTGTACACGTTATTATACATTGAATATGTTACACGAACATTCGGCAGTGCCGATATATCGGCTCAAATTTGATTTTTTTGCCGATAAATTATCGGTATCGGTTATCGGCAAAATTTCGCATATCGGCACATCCTTAGCTTTTATTGCTATCATATGCGTTTTCATGAGTGGAGGTTTTTATTAGAAATACTATGTACATGTGATGAAGTGCATGAGATGACAAAACTTATGTACAATTGAGTAATATATAATTGTGTGGATCGTCACGATAATTGTTAATATTAACACTAAAAAAATACACAGAAAACAAATGGAAAACAAGTCGACTAAATCTAGCAACACTACATACAAAAATAACGAAAATTGAATGAATAATAGCAAACCTAAAACAATTATTACAAACCGCATGTATGAAAAGTTATAAAATACTTTACAGTAGAAAATAAATCAAAACAATAGCTATGTGTGTATTTATCGTCCTTTCGCTTCAATTTCTTTCTGAAGCTTCAACACTGCTTCCTTGAGTGTTTTGGCTCTACGTGTAAGCGCATGAGCTCTTGAAGTAGCGCAGTTGACCCATTGACACTGGCTTCTTCAGCCGAAGTACACTGTATATGCCTTCTCTTCTAACTTCTCGATGTCAGACGATAGACTGCCTCCAACTCTTTAGAACTTCCACTTCTTCCTTATCCCATTTGCTTTTTTCTGACTGTACATTTTTCCTCTTCCTTACTTCAAGTTCCTCTTTGTATCTGCGATGTGACATCGCCACGCTTTTCAGCATATCTGAATTTATTTGAACATTTTGGACACTTCCAACGTAGAAAATATAATCTTTGATAATCCGTCGAGAGATTAAATTCTCATGGAGAAGGTTCACCTTCGGCGTCATTTTGTTCAACGAAAAGTTTCATTCGACGCTCGCCTGGCCATGCCTAAGTAGAAGATATCGCTTAAAAACAAACCACAAGTTAGAATAATAAACATCATCGGACAGAAGTCTGTAAAGCAGTGTGTCGAGGTCCTTCTCGTTGTCCGATAACTGTGCGGCCTTTGTCTATTCAAACAAGACGAACATCGCGAAGGAATTTCCTGAATTCGCGCAGTACATTGTCGCCGCTTTCCAATGATATTACACGATTAGTGATGAAAATTTGAGTCAAATGCCGCATCTTGAGTTCCAGATGCTTATTGTCTTTTGTCATCATTATAGAAGGGTCTAGGCAATCCGAATTGCGAACCAATGATGCGACAATAATATGATGCGCTTAGTGTGACACCTGAATGTTTGCCACGTTCAACCTACTATCTCTGGAAGAGTCATTAATCGGCACGTACAGGTGTGTTCACGTTTTCCTGTCCAATTCTGCAGAGCTGTTTAGTGAAAAGTATCAATCCCGCTCAGTTGCCAGAAAGTCTGCGTGTTATTGAGGCTCTTGAAATTAAATAATCGAAGCCTAATGTATATACGTGTGTGTTTGAAGTGAATTTCCTTGTTCATTGTCTTTTTTACGTGACTTTGTCTTTACAACTTTATTTTGTTTTTGTTTACTTTGCTTTACTTGGTGAACTTTTTTAGGGAGAAGGTCAGATACAGGGGTAGTGGCTTCTTGATAAATATATTTTCCATGACAAAAAGTCAATGCTTGAAACTGGGTTTTCTTGTTTTTATTTAATTCATATTTGCAATGGTCAAAAATTACTGATGAGGTGCTGAACCATTGGTTCAATGCGAACCAGCTGAGAATAAAACCAGGCACTGTTACGTTGGAATAAAAAGATCATGGATGATCAAATATTGGCCAGTCAGCTAGACAGCCAACAATGTCAACGAACAATTATTACTTCCTTTTAAAAAATGATTCAACTATTCAAATTTGAAAGATTTCTTATCCCGGTTATCATCCCGCAAGGGTTCACGAATCCCGGAAGGGTGGCAACTCTGTTAATCTTACAGCGGATGCTAGATCTCATCCATGATTTATTTGCAATATGTGACTAAAATATTATTATAGAAAATGATCAAGTATCGATAAATTAATAGTCATGAATTGACATAAATGTGAATATTTATCGAAAAGTGAATACTTTGAACACACCAATACTGCCTAAGATAGTGCACCGGTAGTAATTAATAAATTCTGCTTTTTGCAGCAACAATTTAAATTGAATAATTGAATATACCGCGAATTTCATGTGATTCTGATATAGCTTAAAAGTATAGGAGGGGAACAAATCGTCCACGGGATATCACTGCGACATAAATGGAAAGGGTCAACATCCCTAGTGCATTGTGCAGGGCTCACACAAGTAGGCGAGCAAAAGAAGGAGGATAAATTTAGTGGCATAAAATCAAAAAAGGGACAATGAAGCTGTTTTTTATGTTTTTCGTTTGCTTCCGACTATTTTCTTGAACTCATGTTGTTTTTTGAAAGAAGATTTTAATTACTGATATTTCAGCAACTTTTAAAGAAGCCGTGTAGTGTGTTTCTTTGAGATTTCTGGGATTCGATTAATGGCAGTCTAATTTCGAATTTTTCAATAGAAGATGGAAACAACATTCAAGTACACTATTTATGGTAGGTTGAATGCAAGTCTCTTCCATCAAATTCAGTTCGCATAAACTCCAAGTGGTGAATTTTGGCTTACACTATTGAAGTCATTTAAGAAGCCTTAGGTCTCAAAGCTGAGGAAATTCGGATATTATTCTGCTTCACTGACGCTAATCTAATTTCTTGAGGCATCCATGTCAGAGAGTGTAACACATTTTCATAAATTTATTTTCAGGAAATTATACTTCAAATCGGATCAGTTATGTCGTATAGGCAGAACAGGACGGAGAGCCATTTTTGCATTCTTACACTTGATCGAGATAGAGTATATTACCCAAAAACAGGAGCGGGAAACGAATACGTCGAGCATTTAATCGAGATAAAATAAGTTCTCCAAAAATAGGAGCTGGGAAAAGGGGAATCTCGAACATTTAGCTATCGAGATACGTCTCTCATGCTGCCCAGAATCTGGATAGAATGAACTGGAAAAATATCCAAAAATAGAACGGCAAAAAAGAAAACGGTCGAGATAAGTTTGTACAGAATCAAGAAATAATAAATTGTAGAAATTCTCAAAAATACGTGGGTAAAAGAAAGCGTAAGATATCCAGTGTCTTATGAAGTTCATGCAAGCATCAAAGCAAGACTCGTCCTCTGCCGAGATAGAGCAAGCTGATTAAATTCATACACAAAATGTAGAATCGGGGACAAGAAGACGTCGATCATCTGATGATCAAAGCAAGTCTCTCACTTTGCCCAGATAGAATTAATTGGTGAAATTCTTTCAATAAAAGACCTGGGATCGGGAAAATGTCGAATACCTATCTCCCACTCGGAGTCAATGAAGTGGGATAAATTTGATAGGTTCCGAAAAAATAGAAATCCTGAAAATAGGAGATCTTAACCGAAGAAATTAGAGAAATTCATAAAAAATAGGAATAATCGGAAAAATAGGAGGTCTGTGAGGCCTGATAGAGGTAAGACACAATGAAAGGTCAGTACTTCTGCAAGTTTATAATGGATCACACTAGTTCTAAAAATAAATACTTGTGCTTCTCTATTCTGATGTCCCTTTTTCTTGCCATGATGCCAAATCAAGCACGCTCGGATCAATTTTGTCAGTAACAGGAACAGAAAACTATTATGAGTGCGTTTACAATAGTAATTGACAGACAAGTTATCAGTTTAATTGTTGCATTGCTTTTAGAAGCAGAGACATTGAGTAGAATCTCATGAAGTTCATCTGAAAATGACTGTCGGCATTTCTTTGGCAATGTTGATCTCCCAGATTTTCGAACCAGCAGAATATTCTGAAGATGGCAGCAGAAACTGAGGCTTAAATAGCAGTTAGTAGATAAGATTGATCGTCTGTAGCACTGAAGATGAAATTTAATACACTTTGATGAATACACATAACACAATTCGTTAGCATCTAGTATTAAGCCAGCAGCAAATCATTGCGATAATCAGTTTTGAGAAAGACGAAACATTACTAGGGTTAAATAAATATTGATGATATTTTCCCAAAATTGAACATTTTGTAATTATATAGAGAACAATTCATAATCAGTTTTGAAATTGTTTCTTTATTTCTATCTTAGATGAAGCAGTCAACACGCAATCCATTCCATACCGGGCATCGATATCCCGGGTAAGTGTGCCTTTCCTTACTCTCCCAGGTCTTCCATCCGCACGTTCAAAAACCTCCCCTATTTGAATTCTTAACAAACCCTAAATATATTCTATAAACTAATAACCCAAAACTCATTTTCATTCTAAATTAATTCTCGCGTAAACCGCCAAGTAGCAATTCGAAGTCGATGTGGCCTAAATGGATCCCACCTACATCCTAGTCATAGCACTTAATCATGGATATCCATACTCATCCTAAACTAAAACTTGCATTAACCCATAACTTTAAAACTTTAACTTCAAAAAATATAAATGTCAAAAGAATCTCACGTAGTCTACCGGTACGACAACTTCCTTAAATCCTATAAAGAAAATTCATTGGATATGCACTACAAATTCATTGTCACGCGTAAATACATGCATGCATGCCAGCATAAATCTGCGTAGTGGATGAGACCAGCAGAGATAGTTGTGTCCTCTCTATTTGACATTCATTATGTTACATATATCAAGCCTATTATTTTATTTTATTTCAATATTTTACGGCTTCATAGGTTAAAGTGAAACTTTTTGCATTTTTTTTCTTTTACAGGAGCCACCGTGTCCCACTCCCACCTTAAAAGGGAATTTTAACCGACCATCCCGGATCCAACTGATTGTTGACGGCATTGTCATTATAAAGGACATAGAGGATTTATCCCCTAGACTTTCTTTAGTTATGTCGGCATACTTTGTGTTCGATATCGCATACCGTAAAAGATTGAACAAACTGCTGAATTTCTTAGGGTTCTCATTTTTGAAGCAAAGTCGCTTAACAAGCACTGGCAAAAAAGTTTCTCTTTTATTTGACTTACTTTAACTTCTCTTCAAATTCAAAATTATAAAATTGATGCTTTGTCAATTGACTTGATTTTTACATAAGCAATTATAAGAATAGTACGGTTGCTATAGTTGGTGTCATCTCTGAATGAAAGTGCTCATCAAATTTATCTGGGCTAATATCAATACACAGCTACGTGAAATGTCAAGTGTTCGCATCAAAAAGTGCTTGGATAGTTTCAAGTGAGTAAATTCACAGCGTCATCAGAAAAGTGTCTCGGTTAAATTATTGCTACTTTGAGGAATACTTTCATATACAGGCTATTATGACAAAATTACTGTTTCATAGAAAGCTAGTTTTGGTATTTCAGCAACTGGTTTTCTGGAGAACCAATTTTGGTATTTCAGCAACTGGTTTTCTGGAAAACCAATTTTTTTTGATTTTCCGGAGAACCGAAATGGGTCTTTCTCCAGGGACAGGCTGAAAAACGAATTCTGGTTTTGGGAAGACCAAATTTTTTTAGAGTGTACCTACTACTCCGAAACACATGAAATTCATATTTAGGCCTGAACTTTCTAATGGCGGTATTCATTCTCTCGAACTCCCTTATTTTCATGCTGTAAATAACAATTCTTAACTTAAAATCACTAATTTGACAGATTTTGAAAATTCTGACATTTTCCCGAATTTTGACCAAAACTTCCCTTAATCATTGCCCTCTACGATGACAAACTGGCTGAATGTACTGATGAGTTACTTTATGAGTATAAAGAGACATTGATAAGATTGATTTGTGCATGGATTTGGTGTAGTGGTCATCGTGGCACAGTGGCTAAGTTTTTGGCCTAGCGATCTTTTGGTCCAGAGATAGAGCCCCAAATGTGCCATTGGAAGTCGGCAGGTAGGGCATTCGGACTAGAAGTACCACAACTCTCCAGAAAAATTTGACGATGTGAGCAACATCAAAGCCTTCACCACGGGGGAGTACTGACGTCAGAAATTCATGATCTGTGCATCGAATACTACTCAAGCATAAATCTATGAAATGTGGATAGTCATTCGTTAATACTTATTCTTCTGAGATCAATCACCGAGGGCGCTAAGGCCGAAGATCTGTCGGATTTTTAACTTAAACCTGATTGGGGAGCTTTACATTAACTTTTCCAAAAAAAGCAATGGCAATGGTTTTTTTAGATTAGTTGGTTAATTTAAAGACAGACACTGTACAGGTCTGGTTCCTAAGTGAAGGGCGATGGAAAAATTACTCATATCAATTACTATTATACTATGCATTTTTAGTTCTCCAAGCATGAAGTCAGTTTTGGGATTTAGAGTCTTTTCTAAGTCAGTTATGGAGTGGCATCCTGGGGCATCTTTTTCTGATACTAAGTTGCTCCCCAGTGTTCACGGTCACTGCATTCAGAATTTTCGCGCCATCGATAGTTGTTCGCACCGAACATCAGCAGATGAACGATACTGGACAGCAAAGATCGGCCATGATAGAATGATGTCATTTTATTCTGAGGAAAAATGGTATCATTTTATATCATTATATTTTTGAAAAATGATAAAAAATGATATCATTAAACATTTTTGTTTCAATAATTTTTTCTACTCATTGATTCTTCTCATTTTGTATTGAAGCAAATTTAGTCTGTCTCGTTTGTTTTATCAATGTCCTTCCCACTGGTTGATTCATGTAGCGAAAAGCAACAGACTATTGCATGTCAGTCAGTCTGTCTATCGCACAGACTGAAAATGATTGAACACTGAACTCATTAATAACACTGTCTTTTGAAGTCTTGACTGTAATCTAAACATCATTAGCCTTATTTCGTTCTTTAGATTCTGTTGGCAAAACCAACTGTATACTGTAGGCATATTTGTAACTCGAGTGTATAAAGCTTAAATCAAAACTTCTGATGTCTAATGTATAGGCCATAGGCCCTACCTAACTTTTGATGTACAAGAAGCTTTGTATGACTAAACTGCCTTCATCGGTCTTCCATTATTTGGAATATATCGATGCTGCATGCAATCTAATTTTAATTTCATTGCTAAGAGCAGTAAGAGCATCATGGTGGCAATGTGAATCGAAAAATTCTTATTACTAGATCCAATTACGGTGTAGGCCTATACGTATATTTCAAAAATGGAATATTTTCAATAGAAAACATAAAATGATATCATTGCCGATCATAGCTGGACAGCACTACGACAGAACAATCTGCAACTCAGGAACTCAATTTAAGAATCTTCAACGATGCTCAGTCGGACCATGGAAAACATTTTATAGTATTCCACCATAATTGGGCGTAAGTTTAAGCAATGACCGAGACAGTGGTTGCTGAATCAAATGCCAGATTAACTTTGATTTTTCTTGGATTAGATTTCGACCGACATCCCAAATTGCTGCACATTCTGTAGACCTCCAATAAGTCAGAAGTCTCGCATCCCATAGTAATGTTTTATCCCTGCATCACAGGCAGGAACTCTTGTTTTCTTGAAAATCGCTGCTTCCCAGGGAGCACGATATTTCTCGTAGTTCTAAGAATGACTAACATTTACAAATTCTCTAGCGGCAGTTGTCAACGAAGTTGCTACTTAAACAAACAGTGTGTGAAAATGACATATCCGACGTCCGTCTCTACTCTCGACTCAGTTCTGTAATATCGAGTCTACGGAGCAGGCATAATAATGTGAAACATCGGAGCAGTTATCAATGATGTCTTCAGATTTGTCCTTTCAAGAGCAGTGTTATATTTCCCGACTTTCGCAGAAATAGCAAACACTCAATTATTGCCATGAAAAGAAAATGAGAACATTGAATTTTTAGAAAAATAGAAAATTTCTTCCCTATGGGTGTTAATGGAAGGTGAATTGGCAGATAGCGCTTCGCTTGCTAGAAGTCAGAAAGCCTATTTCCTTTGGAATACTTTGGATGCACATATGGAAATTTGGAATGCGGGTTATGTAACCTTCATTTGATGATTTATCACAATTTATTTCAATTACTTTAGCCAGAATCGAAAAGAATCACATAACCGCTATCCACGTGCATTATCTCATAAGCTAAAACACATACATAGTTTAGACAATCTGCAAGTCGTAAATTGTTAACTTTAAGTTAGAATAACATAAATTTAGTCTTACTTAAGCACAAATTATTCTTTAATACAATTAGGAAATGACGCATAGTTTCATTTGAAGACCCAGTCGAGTAACGTTGTTGTCTGAAACCACATGTACTGGCATGTGGAAACCAATAGTTGCTCTATACGATAACTTGTCATCAGTTGAAAGGAACCCGTCCCGAGCCTTGAATTTGAAAATCACAAGTAAATCCTGTAATTTGGTCATGATGCTCGCTTCTCCTTTCAATATAGACTACTTCTGCTCTTTCCTCCCCAGAATTTGTTGCGTAGTCAGTGATCTTCCCTTGTCATCCTCAGTACGCTTTATAGATTCGATTCGTTACACTGAACACTTACATTGTAAAAAAATTGTTAACAGGTCACAGCGATTGATAACAACCTGACGATGCTCATGACAGCATGATTGGACAAGACAATAGAAGTCGGAACTTGAATACATGCATGGAATTGTGAACCGACTATTGGTGCTTATTGGTGAATCGCACGAGATGCGTAAAAGGACCAAACCTATACAATATAAGATTCAAGATATCATCTCACCAGATTCAATCAAGGCAGACTCATATTCATTGACCATGAACTTCTCATTATGATATTGAAACGTTTTGCGAGTGTTCACAGGATTAGGAGCATTGATGCGGAGAAAAGTTCAATAGAAGAACCCAAAGATGGAAATCGGCAGGCTCGCTGGATTTCAGACAGCATTTTCTCAATCATGTGAAATAACTGAATTCGATTTCAATAATTCTGTCATAAAACTTCACAAAAATGATAAATTTCTTGTATTTGCCAATCAAAGTCTACTAATGAAGAAAGAACATTGTTCCTACTGGTATCTAATAGTATGTGATCAACTAGATCATGGTGGTGGATGAAACATAACACTATGTAGTCTATTTCAAGAGCTTTGTAAACGAAATATAATTTAACATGACAATAGATCTGCAACCGTTTACAAAGTATTCCTCCTCGGTTTTTGATAATGAATGCTAGCACTCAATTTCAAACAATTAAGGGATGCATATATTCGCCGCAATCTCTTTGAAAATCCCAATTGGATTGAGAATCATAGTTCGAATATTTTTCTACCATCGACGGATTCGGCAGAATTCAATGGGGAGCGACAAGATCTTTTGAGAATACACTCAACTTTCAGCAAAGAAAAGCCATATTACGGATATTTCTTCAACAATCGGCAGTCAGGTGGATAATGCAAAAGAAAAAGACTGTTAAGTTAACTTGTATGTAGTCATGGAGATGTTGCGCGCATATCCGTGTTCAGAGTGCCTTGGGAACATTCCGCTCTATTGGCTGGTTGCTGCGTCTTGCAGTAACATTATCAAAATAACAAATTTTAGATGTGTAGCTTTAAATTTCTTCAAACGTTATTGACATCGAACAACCTCTAAGTGTACTTATATGTTCAATGGAAAATATCAAAAAAAATAAATAAATAAAAGCAGCAGCTATTAGCTTTGTGCGGATATTACGCATGACCAATCACCATAAGCATGGGTCTGGGAAATGAATGCAGTAACTTTTTGTATGCTGCAAGGAATTAAGTTTCCTAGAATTTCAGACTTTTAGAGATGCTGTGGTCCAAATATAAAAGCGAAGGAAGTCACTAAATTCACAGTAAGACTAAACATATTCATTCCTCTGATGAAAAGCATGCGAGAATTACATGGTCAGGTTTTCTGACTTGAAACAGTCGAAATGGAAAAGCAGCGATTGGAATACTTCGATCTTAAATAAACGATTATGATAATCATGGAACTGCGAGTGTAAATGTTTCTCGCACTGAACCAAATTTTGGATACGTAAAATCTTCCGCATCGAAACTTCATGTTCAGACACACTAAGTTGTCTTACTCGAATCCATTCAATAAAATGAGATCGTTAATGCAATGATTCCTCAGTGTGCAGCGTGTGTTATTTGCTGACACTCGCATCACACATGGAGTTTAATTATCATTCACAGTTTCAACAGCTTACGAAGCTTCAATCAATCGAAACAATGTTTCACTTATCACACTGTCGCGTCAGTTTAAATTCATTCGTGTATTATCATGACCCGAAATTCATAGTTCGGAATTTCCTCAATCAACTGCAAATAATTGCGTGTTAAGTCAAGCATGTCAAAAGTAAATGCTGAAGGCAATAAAATTTTGATAGTAAGAAACTACGAACCTAAACCAGAGTGAAAGAACCAAGCCAAGTTTTGCTCTCTTATCGTGCTAGATTTCTCAGGTGCTCTAAAACATGCTATTCATAGGCAGTCATATGCGCCCATATACTTGTATCGTTAGCAAATGGAAGATGATAAATGCAACTTCATCAACACAATATGAATGGCAAGTTGACTCAAATGGTTAGAAATCGATTAATCTTTTAATCGCTAATCCTTTTTGCTCTTGGTTGTTTGTTCCTTGTTTGGTTAATCATTTGTAAGAAATGTACTTTGTATTTCGTCAGAATTTTGGCCTTGTGGCCTTCTCAATGGCGTGGAAAGTCTCAAACAATGCAGAGGCCTGTACAAGTAGAATGAGTGCTTATCATGCTAAAATGCAAAAAAGAGTTGAAAACTTTTAATTGAAGCAAGAAGTCAAGCACTTGATCTCCGGCTTGCGCCGTAGCTCATCATCACTGATGAGAATGCTGTCCTGCTAAGTTTATGATAATCAACACTGAAGTAAAAGATTTTTCGAATTCGAATGTTTTTGTTTTCTCATTTTCCGAAGTATGCTCTCATAGTTCAAAAAATGTTAATCATCATCTTACCATTTCCTGTATTCATCAATTTTTGTCATAAACTCATGATATTCACTCCTGCTTTGTCACCTAGTCATATAATTATAAGATGAAATTATTTTTCGGAAGCCGTCTTAATCATATTATTCCAAGAGACGGATGTAAGTTGGTAATTACATGCCTATACATGTAGACAGTGAGATCAGAGATAAGAGCACTGGGGCACTGAATTATCTGATGCTATGCGCATTTCATTAGGTAGTCCTATCATCACGTAATTTTAAGCATCATCATCACATACCATCGTTCCTGGACAGTGAATCAGGAAGGAAACGTGTTCAGGATAGGTGAGTCATAACTGGGCTTATTTTATACATTTTCAAACATGTGAAAACTAAGGTTAAAAATATGGCTTGTTTTAAATCAAGCTTTCTCGGCTTGAAATATGATTATGCTTTTATTGTTCTTTTCTATGAAAATAATTTCTGTATTACTTTGTGTCAATGTCGACAAACAAAAATGTACAAAGGCTTTACGTCAACACACGAAGATCAATTTCTAAGTCGACACGGTTGAAGTTTCTATTGGCCATTCCTGGATGATGTTCATTATATAGAATATTGCCACTGGCTTTCGAACAATTAAGAGCGAGATTCTTTAATGAGAGTGACAAAATATCATTTATAACTTCAACAACACATCATTCGCATTTTGCCAACACATTCGTGAATTCCATAACATCAATCCAAAGATAGCATCACACTGGAAAATATTGTGTTCTGATAGAGATAATGCAAAGCGAAGATCACTTGAAGCCCTTTACATTCAAAACACGTTCAATTTAGTAAATGGTTGTTTTGGTTAAGTTCTACTACCCTTTTTATCATAGTTTACTTGAGCCCCGTTCGCTTTTCGTGTTGTCTAATTTCTTACTTTATAGTTGATTTTCTACCATTTCTACACATTTCCCTTTGATTAGATTGCTTTGATCAACCTTGTATACACTGTATTCCATGAAAGATGATCTTATACATATTTCTATGTCTATATTCTCATGTTAATCATTTTGAAATTTTGTTTAACTGCTATGCATAAATGATATTCTGTCACTCTCGTTAAGAATCTAGAAATGTTCGAGTACAAAATCTCGCTCTTAATTCCTACGAAAGCCAGTGGCAATTTTTCATATAATTTCAAAATTAGCCAAATTAGGTGAACAGTTGAAGTATAAATGTACGCCATGTATAGAATTATCAGCATACTTTATTTCGAGTGGAGGGTACAAAGCCATGACACTATTTCGCGATGATGAAGTTGATGGTTATTGGTGTGGGAAAATTGCTTGGAACATGTTCACTTCGATGATAGAAAATATCCCCACTGCAATTCTAATGACAACTTATCGTTGCTGAAATGGTTATTCGTAAATTAATGCTATTGCGTAATACACGATCAGGTTTACGACCACTTGATGAGTGAGTGCTTCCGATAAAGCCCATTCGTCATTAAAACGAAAATTTGACATCAGGGTACATCCTATTCACAACAGAGCAATAAGGTACGGTAAGTCGGACAAAATTAAATTTTAGGTTAAATTGTCTTGGTCTAAATAATGATGTAAATACAATACTGTTTCTGTTGAACAACCCCCGATGTTGATGCACTTTGAAATTTGCCTGACGATCAATGCCTAGAACGGAAAGAACCTAGATCTGACATTTTCGGGTTTTCCACACAATTGTGAAATGAACTTCTGCTTCATCATATGCAGTATTCAACTTCCAGTGAATAAAAGAAGAAAATCCCAGTACATTGTGGTCTCTGTGGCACACTGGTTAAGTGCTTGGCTTAGCGAGATTTTGTCCAGAGGTCGAGCCCCGAAAGTGTCATTGAAAGTTAACGGAAAGGACATTCGGACTAACAGAATCACAACGCTTCATGAAAAGTCTGACTACCTCAGCGCAATCAAAGCCCCTACTGGAGACGCAGTTCTTCAAACATGATCGACAAAAAACGTAGCACAGTAAGATGCTAATGGAGTTAACAAGTCACTTTTCCAAATTCATGGATACTCAACCTTTCTAATTTCTAACGCAAGTGAACTTCACTTATCTGATTATGTTTCTGATTATGGCTTATAAATGTCAACACTTCCTAGTAACAGTCTTTACAGCATCAGCTTCTAATACCATGCTACATTCATGCATGTCCACTGAAAGACTCGTCCATGTCTTTTCTCACTATGTTTCCACATCAATTATCTATAAACTTGCCTACAGTGTTCGTAGTCCGTCAGCTCAGAATTTTCGGGCCGCTAAATTTTTCTTTTGGGCTACGGTTTTGGATATGCTTTAATGAACGTATACTCAAACCTATGTACTTTCGTACATTTGCGCTTATGATGGTCATTCATTACAGCACATAACGACTCTCATTTTACGAGTAAGATACATGTGAGTGAGGAGGAATGAGACAAAGTAATTATTTCAATATTTTATAAAAAACAAATCTTTGATACGTATCACTATAAAACAATAACCAGAGAGTCTTCAAACTATTCATGGCTTTATCATATTCGGGCGAAAGTGCACGTGGCTGATGGTCACCAATGGAGGACTATTTTATCTTATAATCCTCTTTAAGCACCATAATTCGATAATTTTCAGCCATAATAGAAATTAAGCCAAAAAAGAATTTCAAGACAAGCTGCTGATATTTCATAATATGAAAAAAATCAGCACTTGGATTATAATTTCTATCTTGATTGAGAATGATTTCATTATCGGTTTCCAATGGTACAGGAGCTACTTTTTCTGCTGTTTTTCTCGAACAATGCTTTACACAGAGGAAATTCCAGAGCTTTTCTTTTGAGCACAGATACCCTTTCTTGTTGCTCGTTGCTCACTCAACTTGCATTGTTGCTTCTTGAAATTATTCAGCTCCCTTTCATCTTGCTGCAACTCTGCCATAAGCTTTATGCGTGCATCACGCTCCATTTCATTTGCTTCAATATATTTTTCTTTTTGTTTCAGTTTCTCCTCAAATTATGCGAATTTTTGATTGGCATTTTTCTATGTTGCCACTTGTTAAAATAATTCCCTTCTGCTGCAATGGCATTTTTTTCTTGCAATTTTCTTTTATAGCCGGCATGTGCTTGAAGACACAAATCCTTTAAATGCTTAAATTTTAGTCGAAAATTCTATAACCACTGATAGTTTGTTTAAATAGACCCAATGTTTCATGAAATAGGCATGTCTTGCAACTCAGAGGCGATTACTGATCCTTTTAACTTTTGAAAGAAAAAATTCTAAATTTTTTGTCACCAAGAATAAATCAATGTCATTCAATTGCTTTGGACTTTCCCTTAAACAGTTCTATCATACTTTCATATAGACCATTTTTACGATGACCACTGTAGCTTGACAACCATTGAACGAATAGAGAAGTCTTTAACGATGAAATCGCTTAGATCTAAGTAAGACATCTTCGAGAGCAAGAAACAGACATCTTGGTAGAAATAAAGAAGAATCCCCTATCTCCAAAGGAAAGATGTTATTATCGCTGTGCCTAAGTATTCCTCGATTAACAATGGATCAATGCTTACTGAATGGATAAAGTCATTCCAGCTATGAACACTATCACTGAGACTCCATAAATACCGAGGAAGAGAACTACAGATTTCCCCTGATTCTATCACTGAAAGCCACTGAATAGTGCTATACACAGTAATCCACCGAACGACTCACAATGCAAGCACAAACCGCATCAATAGCAATAACATACAAGGAAAACAGATAAGAATGAAAATCTTGTGTTATGGGCATTTTTCGATTTTCCACCACTTAAGAAATTCAGAAGACATGAGCATTAATTAGTACCGGTACTAATTATAACAAAGTAAATTTGTGCAAATTCTATGACGAAACTTTTAGAAATATCTTGCCTCTACGAAGGAGAATGAATAAGTATGTGAAAAATCATCTTCGTGATTTTCTGTAAGGCAACATCGTAAGGTTGCATTGAAATAAGAGATGTCAGAAAATAACTATAAAAATTGTCGGGCTGTGACGACCAGAATTTTCGAGCCGAGTCATTTTTTCGGGCATTCGGGCCATTTTCTGGCCTGGCCTGAATTCGGACCAGACTACGAACACTGCTTGCCTATCAAGGACGACAAGATGCTCTTAGTGCGCCAAATAACCTTGATTTCTTTGAAATATTACAATGGTATCAAAATTCTCTTTTGTGGAAGCAGACAAAATACCGACAACATCGATCAATCACGTACCATTATGCAGCTACTGACGGCTTCATGAATAGTTGTATAAAAAATAGCAAGATCTCCAATTTATAAAAAAAACGAAAAATCAGAGCTTTTCAAAGCTACATGCACGTATTTTGAAGCATGCAGATGCAAGGTCCGAAAGGAGTGCAATGGTATATAGGCTTAAGGATGATCAGGGGTTCAACCAATCAGTTAATCTAAACTGTAATTATTTGAATTGCTGGAAGCAATCAATTAATTACAACTATTTATCATCATCACTTCAATAGACTAATTCTTGATTTTCATTTTTTCACTATGTTATTTCACATCAACGAATTAGGCTACATGGGCCTACATACTCTAGAAGTCGCATAATAGCTCATCATCAAATTTGATAGTTACTTGAGTAGACTCATTATGAAATACATACAACTACATTCTTAGTTGGATGTGAATACTAATCAATTTCATTACAGACTTAAGTTTATACATCATAATTATGGTGATAATCAATTATTGAAACAGGTGAATGAACATAATCACAATTACCTATCACAGAACGCAAAATAGAGCTTTAAAAGTTGTCATTAAAGTATTGTAACATAGAGATGCTAAATACCTTGGTGTATTACACAATTATAACCTAGGTGCCCTAGTTGTAGTAGTGAGAACTCCTTCACAATATTACAATAGCAGCTGGAAAGCTGCGAAGTGAATGGTTGCATATCTAAGTCAACCAATGACGAGATATTGGCATGGCAAAGGACTACCAAGAATTTGAAAAGCATGAAGAGTAGAAATCATCGCTTCCAGGATGCAAGTCGAGTCCTGACCTGGATTTTTAGAGACACAACCGGTCGCTTTTTCTTAAGATTATGTTCCTTGCCGTCCTCTAAAACTCAACGCGTCTATACACAATACATGTATTGCGTTGATTCGCAATCAACCATAATTTGTACGGTTTGCAATCATGTCTATCATGGCGAACACTGAAATCATTAGACATTGATGGTCAGGCTATTATTTTCCTTGAGAAACCTATAAATCTTTTCCCTGAAAATTCTATTTATGAATTTAAAGAACAGCGAGTTCTGTAAAGAACGACGAAGTCATGATGAAATATTTGCGTAAGATGACAGAATTTTCAGAGCATTTTATTGGCGGGATAAGCTATTGATAACATGGGCATTTCCTTTGCGCGCGCGAGTCATAATTCGAGTTTGAAAAGCAGACACGCGGTTGCTTATTTTTTCATTACGTTATATCTACGAATATGAAAACATGCATGTACACTTACAGCAAATATCCAAAGTTGCAATTACTTGGTGGATATGTACATTAACTTATAAATACTCATATGCCTTTATTCTAAACAAGACATTTTGAGTGAATCTTGACAATGCAAGATATGATCACTGATTGCTTAATTATAATTTTCAAATATATTTAAATGGCAAGACGAGACAGGGCCCAAAAATTAAAAAAATGCGAGTCAGGCTCCGGCTGAAAAATGAAATCTACAACGTGACTGAAAATTCGGCCCCGGACTGAAAACTCTGGGCCGGTTCCCATTCTGGGCTCTTCTGACCACGCTCGGCGAAAAAGTATTAAGTGCATTTTTACATGATAACATGCGAAAATATCTTTTTTACGAGTATTTATGATCAATATGAAAATCTAGTCTATGGGAGAATTCAGTTGTTCTCAATCACCGAAGTGACAAAGAGAAGTCGCTTGAATTTAGTATAGTAATTCAATGCTCAATGTACATGCTAAGTTAACTTAATCTAAAAATTTGAAATCTTGTCTTTTCATCAGTCACTAAATTTGAATGAAAATTTACGAAAATCTTTAAAAAAAACCACTAATCGGCAAATAATCGACCGATTATCGCTCTGCCGTGTCAATAATCGGTCGATTTATCGGTACACCCCTACTTCAGACTATCTTATGTTGAGACAGTCAGGTCACAATCCCAGCTGACTCACTTAACATTAAATCGGACAAGAATTCCCATATTTGCATATCGCTCTGCAGGGATTCTGGTTCAGTGACGCAGTGTTTTTACTGGATTCTCATTCGCTGTTCTATTGGCAGGACATTTCGTGTGGTAGCGTCTTTACGATGTCGATTCTGACAGTTCGAATAGACGCGTAGTTAATATCATGCTGCAATAAGACATTTCAGATTAACTTTTAAATTGCCTCAGTTCCCTTTTAATGAGCTTCATCTAAATAAATCACTGAAGGTGGGATTTTTTTTCCTACGATGACGAGTGTTGACGGCACTGCAAGCAAAGCTCTCATACAATATCCTCCCCATTACAATTCAAACAATCAATTATTTGCAGTTATCCTATCATATCAATTTATTGATTGCAATTTTTTGATGGCAGCAATCAATTAATTTCGAACAACTTGTTGCAATCCAATTAACTTTCGGCAACCCTGCTGATGATGGTCGCACTAGCAGATCTCTAATAAAAACGATGCTTATATAACAGAATTCACAACATCTGGAAGTGTTATAACTGATTGAGGTATCTGAGTGAACATTATACCAGGGATGCGTCGTCGGAGTCCTGTCATTTTGCTGGAGTCGGAGTCCTATCAAATGATAGCACTGAAATATAATACAAACGAATTATCTATCCTCGTGCATAGTTGTCACAATCTTGATGTCAACTTTCTCCGTCAAACAAAAGTACAGAGACGGCAGTGCATGCAAAGCTTGTAATAGTTGAGCTAATGAACCGTGATAGTGAAAAAAGGATTGTCTTTTCACTAGGTGATTTAGTACAGAAGACAAGCCTTCCTAGCTTCGATCACACCTACGCACCAAAGGTGACATCATAGACAAAAATGAAATACTAGTTTGTTTGAGAACATTGCCTCTTACCCTCACGTTAATCGGGTGTGATGGCTCATCTAAAGCCATATTAAAATCGAAAGTGTACTCATACTTTTTGGAAAAGGATGGGGATTTTCCTGCCTGGTAGAGACTGGAGAAAAACCGTGTGAAGCACACATCAACAAGATGGGAGGAGCCGAGTCGTATGCATCTAACTTAAAGCGACATTTGATAAACTTTCATCGAAAATGAGTGATAATTGATCCAACAATGATCACTAAAATAGGTTCAGGTAGGCCTATAATGATATATGATGTAGGTTACGAGTTTATTTTTGAAAACTAGGCTTTCCAAACTTGCCACCCGGAGTCGGGATCCTATCGAAAGCCGGAGTCCTATCAACCCCCGGAGTCGGAGTACTATCAAAATTATAGGACTCCGCATCCCTGCATTATACACGAGTCACCATAAACTGAATGTCGTAAATTTTCTGAATTTTGCATTATTTGTAGCTATCAACTGTCTTAATGAAGCTGCATCTCAGAAATCACGGCTGGAAGTGATTCGAGTGTTAAAATATACCTAAATTGCGCTTGCAATTCGTAGACAGTGTTTCCTCACTTTTCTCGAATGGATCTCTTTCTCTGACGGCTTAGTATCACATGTTCATTAACTTTGAAATTCTTTAGGAGAGTTGGCATCACATTTCATGTTACAAATCCATTTCATACCTTTTTGTTTCCATCAGTCTGCACCAACTCGCCATCACCTCCTTCTTCCTTCGATGTTCCCACCATCTTTCAGCACGCTCCCATGACCTCTGTTTGGCAACATTTTCTAACGTGAATCGTTTCCAGGCGCTTAATGACTTTCGCAGGATAGAAGTTCTCCTGAAATCAGCAGCACGGTGATCTGCACGAACTGAAACGACGGAAAGACGCGCCGCTGCTTTCCAGTGATTCAGACACCTCAATAATAAAGATGAGCGTTCGAATGCCTCGGCTTGCAATGTCTTCTCTCGATCCCACAGAACGAATCTGGAAGCAGGAAGGCAATTGAGTTTATTTCCTTGAAAGAAAAGTATGTTATCATACAAAACTACTCATAAAGCTTCTTAAGTAGATTTATTTCAACGATGGCAATGACAGAGAACGAGATCGACTGTAAGAGAGATCTAACAATGGCAATGCAGATGCCTGTCGCCGTGCGCATGAATTTCAACCAACGAGGGGCTCATAGTACAACGAGTTTGCAACTTGCATACAGTTTGGGCCTACTTTTCGTTGAAGTCTAAAGTAGGGCCCTGCGAGCACTCGAAAATGTCGACTCGACTAGATATTTTGTTATACCGTTCGAGTACTCAAACGACTCAACGAGTACTTGAACTACGATGAGAATTCGAATCGAGTTGGCGAAAATATGTAAAGATATATCGCGTTCGCACAGCTTTCTTATTTCGATTACATTGAATTTCTTTAATGACCTACCACTTTAGCGCGTTTATTTAGCATTATGCTTTGTTCACAGCCAGGTCACAGCAATATTGTTGAAGTTGCAATGAAATGTTCCTTAAATTCAGTCATATTTAACGACGACCAATCACATCAGCCAAAAGGAGAAGATCAGGGATCGCAATTTCCCGTTTTTTCCGTCCTTTCCTTTTTTTGCGAAGTTAGTCTAATGTAAATATTTCAAATTTACGCATTCAAACCCCGGTTTTTCCCAATTTTCCGTCTTTTCTTGGGTGAATTGCGATCCCTGGAGAACATTGATCATTTCTGTCTCAAAAACTTATCTTTGCAAAACACAATTTATTTTGTAAAGGGTTGCATAACACAACCTGTTATTTTAGCTTATCAGACAGTTTGTTTGCTATTTTTGCTTTATCTCACGCACGCAAATACTCACTCTGGCAATCAGTGTTCAGAAATCATAATTAGTAAATTAGTAATTAATTTAGTAAAAATACGCACGTATACTGTTATTATATTTTGTTGAAAAACAAAAACTGTTCTGCGAAAAAAGACAAATTATTCAATACACTACTCACAAAAAATTGTTCTCATCAGCTTAAGTAAACAGGTTTCTCATTAAGGCAAGTGCAGGATGATATAATGGTCAGCGGACTAAAACTCGGGCAAAATCACACTAATCAGCTGCAATTGATAGATAGTCTGTGATGTGTTGCTATCTAAAGTGATAAATAACTACACAAGCTGTTTAACTGGAATATACTGAATAGAGTACTATTAGATAAATACACAAAAATCGATAAATGCACATTGCAATAGAGTACAACTTGAATAAAAACTGCGAATTCCGCTATTTTCTATAAATATTAAAATAAAGGACATGCTCTGATATTTAACAGCGACCAGTAGATATAGCACTTCATAACTGCAAAAAATGCAGGTTTAAGTTAACTAGTTAAAGATGAAATTGATCTTTTGTCAATTTACTAATAGTAACTAAGCGATATTCTCTCTGACCCTCTACGGTATTCAGAATAATGGCACGCTTGCTTAATAATTATTGTATAACATACCTACAAGGTAAAATATATACAATGCTTAAACAAAAGGTTTTAAAGATTGATTGCAAAAACAATTTAAATAAATGATTGGATGCATAGAAGTTTTCTAATACGTGTAATATATTTCTAATGTGCACAATTACATATACTTAACTGAGGATAACCCACTCTCTCGATCAACGATTTGCTTTTGCTGGCCTAAGTAGGCCTAAACACATTTTTGACTCTTTGAAAATTTTGCCCGACTCGACTCAAGGTTGACAAAAGCTTGACTCGCAGGGCCCTAGTCTAAAGGTTCATTCACACCAAGCGCGGCGCGGCTTGAGGCGTCTTCATGGACAGGATTTTTATTCAGGACTATTGGAATAACGTGAAGCGGTTCGCCGGACGATCAAAACAAATATTGGAAACGAAAACAGCAATGTGACTAATTTTCTCAATTTAAGACATCAGACAATATATTACATGCCACATGAATTCGATGACAGCAACCTACAACCGGAATTTTGAATGCATCTTAAATATATTTAATTTATCTGTTAAGGATTAAAGTTACTCAATTCGTCAACAAATGTGAGGGACGGTTTGTCTTGTCTTGCACAAATGCAGAAACCAAGGTGTGTGAATGACCACACCCAATGCAGGACGACAGCTGATGATGTCGACAAACCCGGCTTAGAAGAACAATATGGATAAAGAAATTCAACGCACCGTGAAGAGCATGAGGAACTGAATGACAGCTAACTTCAATGACTATTTTTCTATGTCATGTTATCACCATGACATCACAAATTTTATGACATTGCAGATATTTTTTAATAATATTTCTTTGCCCTAGACTAGTACGATGCATTATGTACGAACAATATTTTGAATTTCAACCACGCTCTGCATTTCAACCAAAGTGATTTCTTTGATATTTCATCCCTTCCCTTTGTGCTTGAAGTAAGAGATGCAACCGAAATGTCAGCTACACAGAATTAGATTCATCTGCGCGCGCCTCGGTTTCCTAGAAAGGAAGAGTTATATGTAACCCTAACATCGAAATGGCACATCACAGAATTAGACAATTTGCTCCTTCTCGAATGGTTAATTCGTGTATCGCTTGCTATTGGAAATGGCAAACAATAAGCTGTCAGCAGAGGACACCACAGCCAGTGAGAGATGCGTGCGTGCTGTGATATCACTTCGCACACACCAAAACACACATCGCTGTCTTGGTTAACGTTCGATTCAGTATATGCACTATGCAGTAAGGAATGGTAAGAAGACGATGGTGAAATCATCAAATGAACTAATTTTCGTACGCCTGCTACTTTTTTTAATAATGATCGAAGGGCCAACATTATGGAGAAAACTTGTGCGCAATGATCCAGTGGCCCAGACGAAATTGTTCATGAAATGTTAAAGAATGACCAGAACCAAAGTAAGATCCTGCATACTCTTTTTAATGAAACATTAATTGATCATGAAACTCCTTGGCATTCAAAATGGATCATACCCATTTTTTAGAAAGGTAATAAAGATGATACTAACTCCTATCGATGTTTGAACTTATCATCGTGTATTGGGAAATTATTGACCAAAATATTAAATGATAGGTTCGAAGAATTCACTTCGAATCTGAAGGAATTGTGGCAATCGAAGCACTTTGCTTGAACTTACATTAATCCGCAAGCGACGCACGACTTTTTCCTATCTCTGTAAGGGTTTAGGAATTCCTTTTTGTCCACTTACTAAGTTCCCCGATGTGGCGTCGATTTCGAATTAATCATACTTCTATCAAACCGAAGTAGATAAACAAAATATTTAATTCTGTGGTCGGTAATCTCAATAAATTCTGACAAACTGGGATTTTCGATATTAACTTTCATAACATAGTTCAATCCGGAAGACAAAATTTTATTACATCAATTCAGTTAGTTAAAAGCATGGTTTTACACGCTAGTCGTGATTATCCGGTCGACATCCAACTCTGATTCCACTATCTAATCTGATTCATGTAATGATTTCTGAAACTTAGAAAACTTACCCAGTTCGTTCCCGCCATTTGACAAGAAATCGAGTGAGGAGACTCTCACGATCGTGTAAAACTGCAACTCGCAGGTTATATCTCTCTTGCTGATTTTCTTCAACTCGATCTCTCCATTGGTGCAGCGTCCAGAGAAGAATAGAATCTCTGCGAAATTTATCAGCCAATTCTCGCTGTGACTTCGCCACTCGTTGTTTAGCACAAAACATTTTCCAAAAAGAGAAATATCGCGGCAATGCATTGGAAGCGAATTGCTTCTCAGCAACTTCACGCTTCTTTTCCCCTCGCTTGCGCTCAGCAAGAAAAGACAACCATCCTCTAAACATGCGGCATTTCAGCTTCAATCTGCAAGCAAATAGCACTGCGGGTGGATTTTTTATTTACTTTCTACATTTGCTTATCTCGTACCTTCTGCTGATACCACGACATTAGAACAATCAATCTCAGAGAAACAAATATGTAATAATAACAGAAAGATACTAGGGAGTTCTTGGGGAGAAAAGGAGACGCATAACAAATCATAACAGAAATGTGGTTAAAATGACGTGGCTTTCGTCAAATATAAGAATATAAATGTTCATCGAAACAACTTTCTACCTGTATAGCTGATGAAGTTATCAGAGACGTAACACGGTTATATGTGACGGACAATAATAAAATCTGCAATGTAAAGCTGCGTAACTTTCGTCAAATAAGTGCAAAATAAGACAAAAAAATTTTGGGAAATTATACGCTTAAGTTCTACGTATAGGCCTACTAGACAGTGCGTTTATAATCCGAAATTATCGATAACTTAATCAAGGAAGATATTTGACCAAAACCTGAAAATGCCATTTCCAACAATGAATACAACCACAAAATGAAGACTATTCCTCAATTTGGAAAAAATGGTAAGTTTGCACACGAAATTGCAGACTTCATCACAGATTATTACGTATCGATTACCAAAGGGTATACAGCTAAAAATAGGTTGCACATCAAAACTGGCAACGTTCGTCGAATATGCACACGTGAGAAATGAAATGAGATGCAGAAATTTAGGAAACTTCTAAAAAGGATTCTAGGATTTTTCAATTTTTCATAATTCAAAATTACTTGTTCAAACTGTTAAGTTCAAACTTCAATGCAAGGAGCCATATATATTTAAATGGGTCTACGGTTCTATGTCTCTTCAAGGGGCACATGCTGAAGCTTTGCTGCTTCTTTCTAACCCTTCTGTTGTTGATTCCATCATCATCTCATTTCCAAATATTCTCTGTAACATGTAGATTGTAAATTCGTAAGCATATATGCTGATATATTAATTTCTAAGTTAAAAAAATAACTAATAAATATTTCTAATGAAAAAAGTGTACTAATAAATAATAATAAAAAAGGATTCATCAAAAATGAAGTAAAATATAGACAAATGAAGATGACTGCTAATATTAATCTCAAAAATTATTTGTTTCTCAAAACGTACTCAAAAATTCAACAACTGTATAGAAAAAGGGCCTTTCCATTCTGTTTCATAATCTGCCCGCCTTCTGTTTCATAACGTTTTTGGACGAATCTGGAAACCCAATAAAATGCATGCCAAATTTCCGGAAGAATCTCACCCATGAACTCAGGTTGCTACACGGAAGTTTTTCTTTATGGTCGGGAAAAGCAAGTAGTAGATTGTCTTGCATATACAAGTATCAAGCAACGTGCAATGAAGCTCGGCTATAGTCCACAGCCAATTTCAAGTAAAATGATTTTTTATGGTTTAACGTCAATTCCTAATGGCCCCGATGCCAGGGGCTTGGACGGTGCTGACATAGTCACTTTTCTGGAGCGTTTTTGTAATTTTAGTTCGGATGCCATTCCTGACGACTTACATTGACACTATCGGGGCTCAACCTCTGGACCAAAAGATCTCTAGGCCAAGCACTTAGCCACTGTGCCACGGAGACCACAAAATTAAAATAAAATGTGCAACTTTCTAAACATAGATGCAGGATGTCTTTAAGAGTTCATAGCATTCATCATAGCAAGAAATAGCAACCACGATGCAGTACAACCAGCGAAATTCCCATGGCACACCACTCCAGCCTCCAAACCAATTAGAGATATGATGTAGCAAAATTGTTCACACTCAACCCGAGTGTTTTCCTTTTCTGATGACGATTGATTCTTTTAATCGAATATGAGCTTGATCTGCTGTGTTGAGATTGACAGTTTAGCTCTAACTGTATGCTTGATGATGCGTGTAAGCTGATGAATTCTTGTTGTTGCAATGTTCATCTTATTCTGTTGTGAGATGGCGAATGGTGCTGCCAATGCAGTGCTTCTGACATTGTTGACACTGATGATCATATACTATTTGACTGCGGAAGCGCATGTCGGAATTGGACATCGAACTCAACAATGTCAACACTGCATAGCAACATTCGCCATCTTCACAACAGTATAAAAGAATATCACAGCAACAAGAATTCATCTACTTACAAGCATCATCAAACATGCAATCAGAGCAAGGCTTTCATTCTCAAAATCGTGAACACAGCAGATGATGAGGTTTATCTTCGACTAAAAGAATCAATCGTCATCAGAAAAGGAAAACCTGAAATAAACAGTTCGGTTGGGTGTGAACAACCGCTATGTTGCATCGTAAATGCAATTTCTTGCCATAATGAAGATATCTTACGTACATCTATATTTTGAAAAATATACATTTTATATTAATTCATTTTACTTGAGAGTGGCTGTGGAACATAGCTGAAATTAATTGCACGTTACTTTAATATATTAATGACCATCAAATACTTGATTTTTCCGACCATAATAAATTATTCTAACAATCAAGGCACATTTGCACACAAGGCTTGTCGACAATGTAAATCCTTTCGTTCAATAGCTTAAAAGATAGTAGACATATGAAAAAAGTTCACAAACCTTTATGGAAAAGTTAAATTCACACGTGTTCTTTGTTGAGTGGTATTACTGTCATCTGTCACTGAAACTTCACACTAGCATATTTGTTCGACAGCTATGATACTTTACCAGCAGACTGTGTCATTTCACAACTTCTTCCTAATTTTTTAAGTACAATCCCAGTGCACTAGGTTTAACAAAAACAAGTCTTTCGACAAATTTTTTCGCTGGAAAATCAGAAAAGGATTCTACAGAATCATATATTCCTAACAGGAAAACTGCTAACTATTATTGAGTATTATCTCTTCATATTGAATCTTAGCAGTGACAAGTGCAAGCTAACAAGAGTCTCCTAGAAACCGCAGACCTCGATATCTCCGCATTGTATATCCTCAGTCTGAATCTTAGTTGGAAAGTAAGGCAAAAGCTTGAGGACTCGTCACTTCGCATGTACAAGTAGTCAATCATGATCATTACTAACCCTGTATATGCATTATAAACCAAAAATGTGTATGCTACCTTCGAAAATTGTCAGCTTGACGATAAAGAGGCTGCAATCTTTTTTCATTTTCATACTCCAGTCTTCGCATCCACTGAACAAGTGATCGATGAATAAGCTGCAACGACACAGGAACTAGTGATTCCAAGTGACTTCCTACTACTTATATCGAAATCAGTCTTACAGTTCGAGAGTAGTGATCAGCAGCTGTAACTTTCATCATTTGCTGAATTTGATGCATTTGTTGGAACTGCTTCATGTGATGAAATGCCTTCCGCTACAATAATAATTGCAATTTTGATATTCACTAATTATGAACCAATTAATAACACGAAAGGATGAAAATGAATATGAGAGTATTGAGAAGTAGCGGTGAGTATAATTAGCACCTCGTTGCTGTATTCGATCAACGCTACTACTACTACTCTTCCAGGGAAATTGAAATTCAGCATTTGAAGATAATTCTAATCAGATCGTAAGAAAAACATAAAATACAGGGATTTATGAAATTTTTCTAATATCTACAAGTATTTACAAATTCCCTAATCCAAATCTGGTTGGTAGCCGGAGTTATTTCAATAATTGATTTCAGACTTTTAGATGGACCGGAATATTCAGTCCCAGCCGGGTCCATGGGCCGCTGACCAACCTACAAGTCTGATCTATGTAAAGCACGAGTTGGGTAAAAGAACTTCGCTCTTAATAATGTAGAACTCAACCATGGAGACAAATATGATCCGTAATGCCTCGGAACGTTACATTGATGATATATGTCTTTTCAATTATAAACATTTTGACACTTTGTTGACTAAGATTTATCCCGCGGATTTGAAGGCTGAGAGAAATGGGACGGATAGCACCTCAGTAGAATATCTCGATGTCAAGCTTAATATTTGTAGTGATGGTTTACATACATCAGTTTTTCATAAGGTTGAGCAATTTTGTTTTGATGTTATTGTTTTCACTTTTCCCGACAGTCTTCTTCCTCTTCATATGGGTGCGAATGTCTTTGCCAGTCAAGTTCTTCGTTACCTTAGGATATGTTCTCATCTGCCGTATGCCATTGTTAAAATCAAAAGCACGTTTAAAGTTTTTGTGAAACGCGGATATGAAGCCTGCAAGTTAATCAAATGTATGGAGAGACTGTTGAAAAAGCATTTTTTAGTTTTGTTTAAACTTAGTTTGCAGTCAGCCATAGAATTTTGTATTTTGTGTGGCTTCATTTAAGAGTGTTATCATTGTTAAGTCATGTGTGGGGTCCGCCAGCTAGGGTTTGAGCGTGCAAAATGTTAAAGGACCCGAAACGCGACCTAGCTGGTCATTTTTCTGATGAACCCCTTCTATGTTTATTCTTTTCTGGTGTGTCTTGTATAAAGATTGTAAATATGTTTTATTATTCGGTACGCCATCTAAGTATTATTCTTTCTTTTATATTACCCGATGACCGGCGTGAACGCTTTCAACAGCCCTTTTCAGGGCTACACTTATTAAGTATTTATTGAGTTTCTATTGCATATTATTGTTCATTCGAAGTGCAATAATCTGACTTTTCCCATAATTAGCCGTTTCCATCGCGTTCCATAACACTTCGAATGACTGAGGATCGAATCAATACACGTACATTAGTGGGAAGTACAGTAAGACTTGTAACAAAAAGAATTCCACAGAGCCGAAAAATGATATGTATGTAAATTGAGCGAAATAGGAGATGCATAGTTAAAGACCCCTTGTTGATTTCACATGGAATGAGCAGAGCAGTTCATGAAAATGGAATGATGTTGTGAAGTGCAAGTGATCAGATGCACAACTAATTTTTACCAACTTGCATTTATACTGACTTGCATTCGATGTTTCGTCTGTCTATTTTTTGAGTGAAATGATTAGACAAGTTTTTGTTATCCAAACGCATTTCATCATTTGAGTCGTATAATCACCGGACATCGCCTACACTTCGCATCATCGCCTCTGATTCATGAAGTCTACTAATTTTTTTACATAATCTGCGCTTAAATGTAGTACTCAGCTGTTAGCTTGAAAAGTCTTGATTGATTCCAATTGGACCTGGAAAATTTATCTTATACTGTACTGGCGAAAAAAACCGGCTGTCGGTCGGGCACATTGGAAAAATAAATAATTATTAGAAGCCCGATTTTTCAAAAAGCCAAATTGTCAAACAAATACCATTTCTTGCATTTCAAAAATCTCAAAAGCAATAACTGCACCGGCGCTGTGGCCTTGTGGTAGAGTGTTCGCTCTGCGTCCGGGAGACCTTGGTTCAAATCTTGGTCGGGTCAAACCTAAGACCTTACAGTCTGCATTCTTGCTAAACACTCAGCACGAAAGAGAATGAGAGTGGTAAATGACAACTCGGCCACATGGAAGAAAGGTTCCGTGCCTAATGTGCATCCGAGTATAAACAACGTTCATTTATTTATTTTATTTTATGATAAAACACTAGATGTACCACAATGGGTACGAAACTTGTCTAGTACTGTGATGTAACAGAAAAAAGTTGTTTAACACTTTTTGGGGTCTCAGTCCGCATGCAATCCTTATTGCCTCTCGGTAGTTGTTTCGTTTTTCCGTGTCGTCGTCTTCGGAGGTCGAGGTCTTCATGGAATCAGTACTATACCTTTTCCCAGTTAGCAAAATGTTCACTCAACGTTATCCTAAGTAGGAGCTATTTAGTGACGCTAGGCGCCCGAGGGACGTTTCCTGATGACTAATTTTACTTGATTTATGATGTTCAATGAAATTGACAAGCTTCACATTGAAATTCGTGCTCAATAGCAGCGTTATTCACAGGGCCCTTATAGCAGTTTTTTTATTTGTGTACTATAATAGAAATAAGTAGTGAAGGAAAAATTGGTCGACTTTTAGGCCTTCAAACACTAGCTTCCAGAAATAATTGATTTAGAAACCGGCCACCGGCCGGCTGCCTTGGAAAAATAAATAATTGGCCGAGCTATTTTCGCCACTACAGTAATCCCACCAAGCCATGGGAATACCATTTTTCGGGATAAAAATATTGCGATTGCGTAGCTATTTCGACATTGTAATTTTGCCTGTCAATAAAAGTCAATTCCCAGACCCACGACAGTTCTTCGATATGACAATGCAGTCGTAATATCGAGACCCTGAGAACTGACCTTGAGACGCCACTCGTCGAAATCTACAGCTGAAGCCAAGCGTAATTGTCCCATCCTCACATGCGCTACATCTGAAATGTCATGGAAAATGCATTTCTCGAAACATTCTTGAAAGCATGTACTTACAGTACCGCATGGCGACGATAACGCGGCGCATCTGACACCGATGGCCAAGGTTTACAATTTTATCCTCAAATGTGTGAATTTCCACTTGTCGAATGTACCACTGCCGCCAGACAGCAAAAGCCCAGGTTCGATCAGAAATGCTACGAAAGCGGTCCGCACGTACTGCAATCAAACAAATTGAAATGTGATTAGATTAAAATATTTTGTTAATAAAACGGTACCAGGTAAGTCATGAGTTTCAATTCTTCAAAGTGCATCTTGGATTATCCGAACGGTCGTAGATTAATCAATGATCCGCATAGGCAATCATTGGCTGTATGATATGTAGGCGAATAAGCGAATTTACAAAATCCATGAATACAAAATGCTAAAGGCTTCTGGTGATTCGCATTTTTTGGTAAAAATCTCTGGGTTCTCAGTAGGGTCGTGACGATTGAAATGAAGCCGTCTCATTGCCATGGTAGTTACCATTACCGGCAATTGCATCGATATGTGTGACATATTATACTTCGAATAATACGTTTCAGAGATGTCATCGGTCTGTGGTGATTGAGTGTATATAAAAAGGGCGACTTTTCTGAGACCGGTATTTAAATTTATTCCCAAATTTTCTGTGTATACCTTCTTTGGGGGAAGCAAAATTAGAAAGGAGACAAATCATTTCAAAGGATGTTTACGAAAACTTTTTAAAAATATTTTTAAAAATTGTAATTGAAGATATCATTGCACGGATAAGGACACAGTTTTTCTATAGCATTACGGCAAATGGGAAAACTAATCAAAAAACTATGTCCTCTTCCATGCAATAATATTTTCAGTTACTATTTTTTAAAAGTTTTCGCAAACATCCGTTGAACGGATTTGCCTCCTTTCCAATTTTGCTTCCCCCGAAGAAGGCGTACACTGAAAATTTGAGAATAAATTAATTTTTTTAATATACACTCATATTATACTTTGTATAGCTGCTCGAAAAAATCGTTAGTATAAGCCTGGACAAAAATAAATCCCGCCAGAAGTATTACTTACTTCTAAGTGTTCTTTTTCGGCGTCGGATTCCAACATAAGCCTTCATCACGCGTAAACTTCGCCGCTGTAGGATTTCATTGAACAGTTGGTCGCTCCGGGCCACCAGCATCCGCTCGTGCGTCACTTCGTTCATCGCCTGACGCCATTCCTGCCACACATGACGCTTGATGACTAAGTTAAACATAGCGTCAGCTCGTTCTTCCATACTTCTCATCATCTGTCGCTCTTCAAAAGCTGCTCTCCATTTCGTCAAACTCTTCTTCATCAGCCATTCTGCACGGAAAATCAACACTTGACTTCGCTGCCGGGCTAAAGTGGCAGCAACATAACGCCACTTTGTCCACACCTTTATGCGCAATGTACAGAGGTAATGCCCCTTCGCACGATCACTGCGAGCTCTCTTAACACCTTCTTGAAGAGTGTATGTTTTCCAGGCAGTAAACGTTTTCAACCACAGCCGCAATCGGTCATGACATTCTGCGCGCAGCATCAAACGCCATTCTTTTCTCCCTTCCCAGTAATGCTGATACCATGCAGTCCATAAACGCTTCACTAAACTACGAAGATAATGTGCACGAGCCTCAGATGGAAGTAAGCGGCCAAAAACGCGTCGTTTCCAAATACCAATATATTTGCGCGCAATGTAGCGGAGTCTCAATTCATCAACGCGTCCAACACGATCCAAATGAGAGCCTACTTTCCTTTGTACTGTTCTTGTGGGAATTCGAGATGGTTGGGAAGGGCGAATCTGTACAGGCGGAGACGATGACTGAGGAGGTTGAGGGTACAACTGGTGATCGATCCTTTGTAAACTGACTCCGCGAATCCCCAAATTACCAGCACGAAAAGTCATTTCTGAAATAAAATGTGATTGGCTCAATTTGGATCAATGATTAGGTCTATGAATAGAGAATGAACGGCGTACATATGCTGGAAAAGATCAATTTATGAAAGTAGTCAGGTATCAACACATGCAGTGCCTTAGAGTGAATGATAAAATAGGATGAAAAGCACCCTTTGGAATTTGCTCGATCAAGATGGCGAAAAATTCTACAGAATGAACTTCCCTGACTTTCCCGGAAAGTTTGCAATATTTCCAAGTGTTGTGAACCGCTAATACATTTATATAATCAACATCGAATTCCACTCAATATGCGATAAAGTTTGCGATTTTTAATGTAATTTTATGCGAAAACCGTTTTCAAATTAAATTACTTTCATCATAATGAATCAGGACTACTTCAATTAATAATTCAAATTAGTAAGCAGTATACTCTATTATAATTGGCTGCTGGGGTGATTTTCATCATCGCATGAGAATGACATTTATTGAAAACGATGTTATGCAGCGCATAAAAATGCATTTGCCATAACAAATCCTACATAATGCACATAATCAGAATAAACGGCATTGTTAGGGAAAATGCCGCTTCCTCTGCTAACATACTTCTTTCTTGAGCTACTTCAAAGCACGTTTTGTGACGAATTTGAAGACTGTCATCAGACTTCCCATCCAACAGATTATCATCCTTCAAAAAACTTTTAGATGTTTTTTCACAAAACCTTCACAGATCATTACTAGATGTAACATAAAGGCATCTTCAAAGGATGGGGTAAAAGAAATTGTGACACATGTACATATTTCACAGTTTTATGTTTAACAGAATGGATCCTTCCGATACAGTTAAAATATGTAGCACAACATAGGCGAACAATTTTCACCGACTTTTCCACGTCGCTCTCCAACCTGTCAATACAAAGTGATATCGAGCATGCATCACCAATCGTCGTCTTCTGTTGCCGTCGATTAGGTATTCAAATCGCTGATCATCACTCACTCCAAATTTGTTCAAATAGGCCTACCCGAAAGTTGATAATAAACATGGCGTTGTCAATCCATACATGCGAACAAGTCCTAGCAGGACGAAACATTGGGTTTCCTTTATATATTTAATTTAAAAACGAATATACCGACGATTATAAGAACAGGGAGTGCTTTCGCTTTTTGCCTCAACGATGAAGATAAAGAAATAAGTCAAAATTATTATAAAGTTTCTTCTATTTGTTTTCTAACTTTACGGAACGGATGGAAGCCTCTGACATAGTCTGAGAGAGTATTTATCGTGAACGTACTTGATTTTTAATAAGAAGCGTGTGCGAGTATCTCATTTACTTCCGGAGTGAGACATGACTAAAAAAGAGGCATGTCTGTCCAATCATTGGCCGCAATTTCGAGGGTTTTCAAAACCTTAAATCTGCATCCCATTGGACTTGCGTGATTATTTCTTTGATTGTCTGGTAAGAGCAGAAATCGGGTAGATCCCGGCAGACGTGCAAATTCAAAGGAGCTATACATGCAGATAGAGTGTACTGCATTCGGTGATAGTCCACTTTGTGCACAAAGCAACCATGTTTATTGCTATGTTTGTGTCATGCATTTCCGCATGCATGCAGTGTGAAATGTATTCATATATTTCCCCTTTTGTGCTTTCAGGATTTGGTGGGGTTTGAAAATCAGGCATGTGATTGACCAAACGATAAAATCAGGAAACCAATTTTGAAGGGGGCCTAGTATTAACAGTCATTACTATATACATTAACAGTAGAACCATTAGTTAGGGACATTCACATATTGCCTGGTGTAATTCGATTATAAGCAAGAAATGAAGTGACACAAGATCAAAACAAAAGCAACGCGGTAAGTAATGTATGCAGCCCATATATTTAGGCGGACTCCAAACGACAACAGATATGATTAAAACCTTGCATTAAGTCATAATGAAGCAATCATAGTCATACGGAAGTAAGTGTAATTTGCAAGCCACGTGCCACCTCCTGCAAAATTATACAAATTCAGTGTAACGAGTTGTTTTCTATACAGCATGTGCATGTAACTTAAATACTGCGATTGATTTGAGATTCTTACATAATATTCACATAATTGATCGTTCAAATGGCTGATATCATAAAACATAAATGGTTCTGTTTGTTTTTAAAGCCCAGAGATTGTAAAATAGCTTACTGCATAAAATATCAAGACAAGTGGTATATTGACTATGCAAACAGCTTTATGTTAACCAAGGGCAAATATCCAGATATGAGCAGACATTATGCGATGAATATGTGATGTCCCACACAGCCTCCTATAATTCTTTTGCAGAATATTTCTCAAAAATGACCGAAATCAACCCAAAAATTCAGGATTTTCTGATAAATCAGGAAAAATCACATCCCTGGAAAATACATCTCTTGCAAAAATTTCAGTGCTTTGACGTTATTACATGTTTTGACAAATGGCAGCAGAGTTGTGGCAGACTCCAACCTACGGACAATCCATATCAAACCCCCACCTCAATTGCACTTGGATGCATCTTACGAGGATTGGAAAAGGAAATGGAAATTAGGCAAAAAATGTTAAGAAAGATACTGCTTTACTCATATCCCTCAGCGACAAGGCGCGCGAGTTGATCTTAGAGCTACATATTAGTGACACATGTAGTGAAAGGGGTGTTGCTGAAATTCTCGTGCACTAGATCGTCTTCATTTGAAGGACACTGATCAGTTAGCTTTTTTCACATACGAGAAGTTCGAATCGCTTTTCCGGAGTCCTACCTGATGTCCAATGGCAACATATATCGCGGACTATTGCACAGTCAAGTAAAGAAGTACGGCATGACTCTTCTTGAAGGACGCGCTGGCATGTCGATTGCTCAAAAGCGCAAACTTGATATCGTGAGGAAAAAAATGCAAAATCCTATTTGCCTCAGGCTTTCTCTTGTCGGTGAAGTATTAGGGGCCATTATGCCCCTCTAAGATCTTCCAAACCATTAATTTAAGAGCAGGGTTCCCGCGCCTTTTAGGAAATAATTTTCCCTGATCACTCTTCGACAAGTTCCATGTCTTAATTACTATATATGTATTTATCATATTGCCCCACGATGCTACAATACGTAACTTTATCATTTTGAGACTTCGCATCAGTTGGTTAATCAATATTATAAACTAACAGCAAAACAGAATTACTCAGTATATAACAGTATATTATAAACAATGTACTTCAAAACATAATAATCTAATTACAAGAAAATTTGATTGGGGATAAAATGATATGAGAAAGCTACATACATGAACGAAAATAATTTGTTGGCCATCTGCTGTTCAAACAAAAATAATTACCGTAATTACTCTATGTTGTCAAACACAAATAAGTTGCAAGGTGATTTCATGTGTAAATAATACTCAACTTTCCGGGAGTATTACACACGTATTATGAAATCTTACATGTTTGCATAAAATACAAGAAAACTCCATTTCATCGTTTATATCCTTAGAGTTAAAAAAGAAAGATATGAAAAATACCTATTAAAAGTAAGGTGTTTGAAAACATAGAGTAATTATATGGACAGAAGTACTCGTATTTTTAATACAGAACAAAGAATATAGTCTTGAGACCTGCGAAATTGATTATTTGCAGAATTATGTTAATAGCCGTATTTGCTCATCTAGCGCCTTGAACGCGGAAGCAGTATCCTTCGCAAGTTTTTGTTTTTTCGCCTCCAGAACCTTCACCTGATCACGTTTTCTTTTCTCCGCCATCTTCCGTATACGAATTTCATTTTCTTTGGTCGCCCTTGCTTCAATCGCCGCTCGGTAACGACCTCTGGCGAGCTTTGCATGAGAACGCATTTCTTTCGTTACCTCAACAACATTTGGGCCTCCACTTGATTTGACGCGCTCATACACCAGCCGTTCAGCAATCAATGATTGTTCATGCAAGTTTTCTATCAAAAAATGTTTGTTAACACTAAACCCGGATTCCACCGAAGCATTGCCGTGCGATAAAATCAATGCCATTTTAATGACGATCCAAAGATGCCTATATTGGTCATCACTCGCGACAGCCTCTGCGAAGAATGTGTCCAAACGATTGTGTTTGGCTCTAAAATTATTCAGTTTCGCTTGTTGCGCTGATATGAAGATCGAAAACTCATCAATAGCATTGTCAGCGATAGATGGGGGCAACTGATTTTTTTCATACAATTCAGTAACAAGAAGTTTAAAGTGTTGATTTGATCCTTCAGTATTATTGACCATTTGTGTGGGACTTAATGAGGACAAGTAAGATGTTAATTTGTATTTCAATGGACTTCGTTGTAGAATTTTTGAAATCAGGGCAGTAAGAAATGAGCGACATTCAGTGAGAAACTGCTGTTTAATTTTCTCATCTGGCACTTTTGCAATTAGTGCTGCTGCAGCAACACCAATGTCTGTCTTCCACTTTGCGCAACTTTTCTTTTGTTAAACGGGTATCCAGTAGCTCATCAATATCACAAGCCATTACGCTTGAATCCACACATTTCGCCATGATTTTTCTGATGACCAACTCAATTTCTTCCATAAGAAAGGGAGCGAGAGGTGCATCCGATTGGAATTTCCTTAAAAACGGTTCGAGAAGCGATGCGATGGTACCAAAAAATGTGAGTTTGGCCAGAAATACGGGATCTGTGACTGCCTTTTCGACAGTAGAGAAAGAGTTGGAAGTAGGTTTCTTTTCAATGTTTGATACATACTGCTTAAGAAAAGGAAATAACTGAACAATTGATAATAAAGATAATTCATGTCTAAAGAAGTTCTTCAAATACAATATCTAGCTTATAGACTATTACTTAAATGCTTCGACAGATTCCCTGTATTTTCCAGGTTTTAATAGAAAATATCCATTTTCCCTGTACATTCCCTGTAATTCACACACATGCAAAAATTCCCTGTCTTTTCCAGGTTTTCCGGGAACCCTGTAAGAGGCAAAACACGATGAGGTGTACTTATTTTTCGTATGATCTATCCGATGGTGGTATCATTCCATATTTTCATTCCAAGTTGATCTTGCTCCCATAAATAGCATTTTAAAATTCTAACAATCATTTTTCAAAATTTCGCAGTTGCATATATCTAAAATGGTCCGCAGAATATCATGGAAATTACAATAAAACCTATTCAAAGCATATTCTGTCTGGTGATGCTATTAATTTTGTATTTTGAGCTGCTCTTGATATTGTAAATAGCATTTTTGAAAAATTCATTTTTTAAATTTTGTATTTATAAGTAGTGTGTATAGAACATGCGTAATATTAGTCATAGCGAGATAAAAAGTATCTGAATATCGATTAACATAGTTTGTCGACCATATTTCCTGAACGGGCAGAATACAGAAGTTGCAAAAATGCGGCTTCTGTGGTCTACAAAAAATGGCTACCACTCCGAGAAAGCCAACACAAAGTTAGGAAAGTCACTAAAAAGATCTTCAAACCATTATCCGCTCCGGCGTGAGATAGAAAACCAAGGGGGCATCAAGGACCCCCCCACACCTGAGCAAAATAGGGTTATATAAGATCCCCGGTCAATATGACTTCAAGAAATCTATAGCATCACCTGCTCTAAGGAAGCTTCAACATCCAGTTTGAGTACGTACTTAGCTAGCTAAAATCTATCACATTACGTCGATCGAAGTCGACGCGGAAGCTGTCATGGTAGTCCAGGGCAAGAACAATTTTAGTCTTGAGAGCAAATGCACAGTGGATTGGACAACATCGAAAGCTAAATCCGAAGAATAGACGGGAGACCTCTGCACTTGTGCAATAGTATGTGGATCTCACGATCACTTGGCTGATGAATATCCAGACAAATACAAGTCTGAAGACTTCTATGAAGTACAGATAATTCTAGTGGCCAGAAATTAAGTCAACGGATTTTTTGTGACTAGTCATATCGGATTCCTGTTGCATGTGCTCTATATGTGGAAAAAAGTGCCTTGCTTGTTTTGTCGAAAGTCTTTCAAACGAAGATAGTAGGAATATAACGAAATCATCATCCATTTCATTTTATCGATTTGGGGACGGTCAACTTTTTGTTGAGATCAAACGAATAAAGTTGCCTTGTGAAATTTCAAGTTGCAAAGTTTTCACTGAAACTGATGCCGTTGCATGTGATATCGGGGGGTTGCTAAAATTGAACCAGGACTTCAATGCGAAAATTGCATTTGAAAATGTGTTGTATTTTTGTGTTACTATTTATAAAACGGTCTGGATACCGCTCCTGCTTCAGTCATTAGGGGATCACTGATAAGAATTCTCTCGCTATGGGAATCCACACAGCTGTACATTTATCTTCAGTGATTGACATTGCTATGTTGCATTTGAATTTTGCTTGCATGCCAATACTATATTGATTCAAACTCAATATGTAGTCATATTCACAGAGCGTAAATTCTGCAACATCGACACAATAAAAGTGCAAGGCCATCACCGAATTTTGAAGAGGAGATTCTGGAAACGCTCAACCAAAAGCAAGTAAAAGAAAAGTAAAAGCCTTTTATTTTTAAGCCTTTTTCTTTGGGTTGGGTCTTGATAAAAGCACCGTGCTGAAGCCGGTCGACAGTTGTGTAATTTTTTCAAACAAAATGAATTCGGCTAAAAGAAAGGGAGTGATACTTTGAAATTTATTCAACAAAATACACGAGATATAGTATTTCATGTCAAACGCTATTGTTGATCTTATCTTGCTCAAAAGCTGTCTGAATTTGAATTTTATGAACATTCGCTGTCGTCTGAATCGTTCATATTCCAAAAAACATTGGTCAAGTCAGACAAATATCGCGTTCGGCTTGCGATTAAAGAAAGAAGACAAGTTTTAAAGTGGTATTTTAAACACAAGAATATGTGTGAAGTCCAGAGACAATGGAAATGCACTTATGACTGAACATCTACGTCGAAACACAATCTCCCGAATACGTGACAAGCCTGAGAGCGTTGGAACAATTGAAAGAATCCAAAAGTTCATTGGTCGTTCAAGAACTGTTCGGTCAAATAACAATGTCAATTTAGTTGTCTCTGCATTCGGTGATGACCCAAGAAAGTCAATCAGACCAGCTGCTTTAGACTCGAATCTTTCACGAGCAACAATTCAGCGAATCCTTCATTATCACAAAGTAACATCCTGAAGCCCTACCACTCAACACTTCTATATAAATTAAATGAAGAGGACTTCCCATCGATAGGGAGTTTTTTTATTAGTTTTTGCGTGAAACAGAAGCCGATCCAGATGAGGTCACGCTTAAATTGAATGGTTGACTCATTCACCAAAACAGTATCTAGCCGCACTGGGCTGAAGAGAATCCTCATCAATTTTACAGCAGGAAATTTATCTCCCTGCCGCCACCATGTTAACAGGTCACTCTTCACGCGGCTTGATAGGCCTATTCTGCAAGGGGATGGTGTGAAGGGTAAAGTCTACCTTAACGTGAATTAATTCATCTAATCTGTCCAATCTATCAAATTAGACTTCTAAGACTTAGACTTAATTATAACATTTGCTGCGACCATATGATAGAATTTTTTTCCATAAAAACGCCTTTATATGAAAATATGGAATGTGTACATTAACTCGTAAATCAAAAATATATACTAGTGATATAAAAACTTTGGTATGCTTGTAAATCGTTGGTATAACAAAATCTATAGGTCTAAAAATATAAATGCAATCTTTTACGGGCTGGTTGATAACAAGACAACGAAATTACTATATCGCCATGACATGAACATCTTGACTTGAAAGTCTTGATAAAAGGAAGAATTGCTGAAAAAGAGATACGTCGGAATTCGACGCTTATAATCACAGAACATGCGTAATAAGTCGGATGATTTTTATGAATTCCAGGAAAATGTCTTGAACTTGTGATTTGCTTATTTCATGTTCTGTGATGGTTTCAATAGCACACCTTACAAATATTAGCATTAAAGGCTTTTTTGATGGTATAGGTAAAATGCAAGTCAAATTAAGAGTTAAAAATTTTATTTGATGACTTGGAAAGACTTGATGAATTAATCCGCGTTAAAGTTGGCATAGAGACTAGTGCGTGAATTAATCCACGTTAAGGTAGACACAGGGTCTAGTGTGTGAATTAATACACGTGAACATAAACGTAGGATCTCCGAACTGAATTAATCCACTTTACCGGACTTTCCCGGTATAAGTATCTGGAGTTTCTCCGTAACCACGTGATATAGGCAATCAAGGAGACTACATCATAATGACGAGGAGCTGATATACTATCAAAATAATGGAGCACCGTCTCATTATGACTCCTTTTTTTGAAACTATCTCATTTCCAGAGTTGGCAGTGTCATGATGTCATCAATTCATGGATTGGACGTCGCGGTGACATTTATCATCACCGAGAAGCCCTGACCGAACTCAATTATATTTCCTTTTTCTGGGGTTGTTTGAAAAATATATTATACAAGAATCCATGTCACCTCACTATCCAAGAAATGAGTTACATAAAATAACATTAAGTGCAGGAACCATTCTTATGGATCTCATCTCAAAGGTCCGTCGCTCTGTGACTGATAGACAGCAGTCTGAACATGTAGGTTGAGGAGCACAAATGTTTGCTCACTGCAATTCTGAAATGAATGTCTGAATTACATGACAAAACTCAGCAGTTTTAACAGTCTACAAAGCTCTGAGACCCTGCACTGTTCAATCGTTAACAACAAAAACGTCTTATCATGTTACGACATTTTAAGCAAGCGAATGTTAGAATTTCTCATGGAGCAGAAGCTTAAAACAACAGGTGACCAATATCAGGGCATTGTTCTGGTTCCTACAGTACGGCTTCGAGCTCTTGGATAATATATAAGCAGCAAGGTAGAAAGAGCATTCGTGAAATAAAACAGAAGGTAACTTGGGCTGCCATTATTCTGTCATAAAGTCAAATTTTGCCTCTAAAGCTATCTAAAATCCACTGTCTACTAAAACCCACTGTATCTCATAACAGAAGTGCATCAGACTTACAAGATTCATTTCACAGTCAGATGTTTGTGAAACTGTCCAACTATTGCATCAATGCCTCAAGCAACGTCAGATGCCGTACTTCACCGCATAGACTAACATGCATCAATTGATTTCTCAAGCCAGCTGAATATTGCGATGACTGACAAAGAACAAAACTCATGCCATTGGACCACATTTGCACAGAATGCGCCCATGAAATGCCTTAAAACTTTCTCTCAATGAGAATGCGCTTGGAATCACTTAAATCAGTGTCAAACTTCGTAGCTCGTTGTTTAACTTCTTGACCATGAAGGAATCTATTTTCATGACATTTTTGAACGTAATCTTCGTTTTTATTTCTCCCCCAAAAAAATCTTTAGTAAATCAAAATCGAAGTAAAAAAGCTTTTAGACATTATCTTATTTGGACTGTTTGGGAAGTGACAGTGCTTCATTAATTGCATGCTTGTTGCATGAGATTGAACATTTTTGACATGTGGTATAGTTATATATTAGCAAAAGTATGGTTATTACAAGCGTCACTCAAAATGCTTAAGTTTGTCCAATGACGTTCTCTAGCATAACTTCTGGAGGCATCTGAGGATGCAACTACACCCATTAAAACTTGAACCCATGAATCCATTGGTTTTATTTTTATTCTACTGTTTGTTCATGTTAACATGCTAGTTCTACCTGTTAAACTTGAAAATAAAAATGTCAATATGATTCCTTTTGGAAAACACGACACAATGAATTTGTTGCAACATTATTTGTTTTCGTTGTTTTTCACCCTTATACCCATGTTTAAAGATGTGATTTATGTCCTCCATTAATGATGAAGAATGATAGCTCGCACGTGAAATGTTGATGTTATGATAGGAGTTAATACTACGACTGCTCCGTAACAATTTTTTGGTCTCGGCTATAACCACGACTGAGCCGATAATGCAGATTGCCTCATGAGCAACCACGTATAAATGTGTAATTTTATGTTGTGTCTTGGGGCGTCCTATAGATAGGAGATGTTTGCTAAATCAGGAAAGATAATCACTAAAATGTTAACAAGCGATGACTTCGTATACATTCCACAAATCTAAATGAAAATCAACACGGAACATCCTGCACTATGCAGCTACATTCGCACAGCTTTTTCTTGCAAGATCAGTTGAAAATTCTAAAACGACACTTCTAAGATCGGCACCACTATTGAAGCACCTCAATGAAGCAGATATGCCCTATATCAAAATGCAAATTTATCTTTTCAACTGCCAACCATCCAAGGAATCCGCTAAACAGCTATCCATTGATGGTACACGAATACCTCTTTCAAAAAAGTGAAGTTATACCAACATCTTGGGTACATCCATGAATTTCGCACAACTGAGATCAGTTAGCTATATTGGGCTATGCCGTACTTGAATTTCATGCTGATCGATTCTTCCTCCGAACTGGAATCTAGACGGGATTTTTTTAGATGCCGGCGCGCTCTAGATGGCTTTCTTCGGCTCACTGGCGCCCTTGTATTTGAAAATTCTAAAAATTGATCATACGCTAACCTCGAATCTGACGCGCCTGACCCTGGCATCGGCGCGCTTGTTTTCAGTAATTCTACTTAGGATCAATATAGGCCTACATCTGGCTCTCTGGCGCTCGAAAGTTTGAAGTCTGAAAATAGGGGCACGCTCTATGTATATAAAGGTTTCAGTCAGACTTTCCAATGTGACGCCATTTCTATCTGCCATCTAGAAGTGTGCATCGGATTTGGTCATTAAATCTTTGATTCCAATTTTTTGTTGATGGACTAATTGTGAGTTGAACGATGTCGGATTATTTTGGATTTTCATGAAACCGATAAAAATCCGATCCGATACGAACTGACCCTTTAAGTTTAAAATCCGAATCTGATCTGAAGAGAAGTAGATAGTTCCGAACCAATGCGATCCGACAATCAGATTCGGATCGGATCGTATTCAGATTCGGTTCGGATTCGCACACCTCTTCTGCTAGCCAACCAAAGAATCTGTTACATCCACAAAGGATAATGCACGATCTTCTCTTTCAGAAGTTAGCTGTGCAGGCAGCCCTGTATGCACACAGAAAATTAGCAATACTGAGATAGCGCTTACACGTGAATTTCCTGCAATGCGATCCTATCTTGGAACGCAATTGTATGCCTGCCAACCAGCCATAAAACGATCATGATCTCTTTCAGAAAGTGCACTCAGCTACACCGAAAACCCATGGCATACTCTGGAAATTGAGCACAACCGAGAAAGCGGTTATGGGCAATCCACGCTTAATGTTACCTTAGCATGAAGAAAAAACTTTCGAAACATGTGCAACCGAAGATGGTTTTAGGCAAAAGAGCTTTTTCTGAAAAAATTCAAAACATGCGCGATCAATAATCATTATTCGCTAAGATTGAAAAATTTGCATTTTTCGATAGTCAATGTGCGGGTCAAGATGAGCTCAATTTCTGTGACTATGATATTTTCTTGTAGCACACATCTACGGTGATATGTATGTTATAACTGAAGATAGTTTTTCAACTATTTTGACTGCCGGTACTTTAGAAATATAGCAGCTATTTTTTGCAATAACCTAATATCAATTTCTGTTCATGACTGATCAGATTCAATCAAATAGCTGAGGATTCGAGGCTTTTAATTGTAACTGTGGAGTGCGATATTCGAACTGGCAGTTAAATGAATTTCTGTATCTGTCTCACCAGTCCAAACTACAGTAGAGAAGCCATCGCTGAAAAGGGACCTAGCATACATCCACGGCAATCTCTCTTCTCTACCTGCGTTCATCAAACAACTGGAGACTCAAGGCTTGTCTTTGGCTTGCATGTCAATCAATGGTAGATGCGAGGAAACGACTGAACAATATTTCGGGTGCCACTGGAGAGAAGCTGCAACCGAAGTTGGATGCTGTGTTGTCAAAGAATCCAGCCTTCATAATTATATCCGACATGGGAAGTATTCTACGTTAAGGATGTAATGACGTTTCTGACTGTAAGACCCCAATGGCATTTTAATTTTGCGCTTCTGACCTGTTATGTCAGCGGATGTAGACAGGTCCATCAGTAACTGCAAAATGATGTTGTCCGACCGGAGACAGTCTCACAGAGGAGAATATTCACCGGATTATGATAACAGCTGTTATCACAATGATTGTTGACTGACCTTTTGTTGATGCCTTTCTGTCGTTAATTTAAATTGTTTTTTGTTCGTGGTTGTTTTACAGCAACTATTATAAGTGAATATAGCTTCAAAATGTTTACCGATGGATCGCATTTAAAGAAATAGGCCTATACTTGAAAACTCATCGATCTATCATTCGATTGCTCGCCGCCGTGGTGAACGGTCGGATAGCTAGTACCTCCTGCTGCATTTTGCTCGAGTGTTATTCGCTTTCTATGCAGTCAGCAAACCGTGGGAATGAACTGAATGGCAGTGCATTACTCAATATCTACACTTCGTGTTATTGGACGCAAAAGCTGTGCGGGGCTTCATCGCTCAGTTCAGAGGAGAATTTTTGTCCTTAAGATTCGTAATGCTTCCAACGTGTGTGATCATAAATAAGAGTTTTCGATTCGACGTCAAATAAGCGAAAATCGTACACAATGTTCCAGACAATCCTATCCAGCTCGTTATCCTCGCTGTTTTAGCTCTATTCCTCGTTGTGGTTATCATGAGCTTCGTGTTTATCGACCGTTATCGTTTGGTCTTCTAAACATTCGATCTTTGAACAACAAAGTCGACGAGTTGCTGGAGGCATTGGTGGACAGTGACTTTGACGTGATGATGCTTGTCAAAACGTGGCACGACTCCGACTCAGTTTCCACGTGTCGTTTACGCACAGGAGGCTTCAACGTTATCGACAGACGCAGACCCCGTGTTCGTGATGAAGATCTATCTACAAATCATGGAGGTGTTGCGATAGTTTCAACCTCTCAAGTTCGTCAAAACAACTTGGTGACCGGATTTGTCCCCCAGACATTTGAGTGTGCATGTGCTCTCTTGACACCAGTCCTCCACTGGCCCAGTTACTTCTCTCTTCTTCAATGAGATGGGCAGGATTCTTGAAGTATTCATTCCATCTGGTGAGCCTATTGTCGTGACCGGGGACTTCAGCATACACATCGAGCGTCATGACGATCAGCGCGCTCATCAACTACGTGAACTTTTATCCTTTGGCCTCTCCTGCTGTGTTGATGAGCCGACCCATGTTCATGGTGGAACAATTGATCTGGTTTTCATGCGAACTGATCTTCCCTTCTCCCGCCTACTCGTCAGCCATCCTGGTCTTTCAGATCACAAACTTCTGTGCTGGAAATCCAATCTTCATCGCTCCGCGCCTGTCTACACGACTGTGGAATGTCGTCCATGGAAGCATCTGAATGTTATTTAATGGTTGAGGAAGAGCCAAGGTTTTAATGATGTTGTACTTTAATTATGATATGATTAATTTCGGTTGCTATTCGGCAACCATCATCAGATAGAAGGAATTAAACATAAACATAAACGTAAAAGTCATGAATTCAAATTTCACATTAACATAGGAAATAAGGGAGTAGACAAGAAATCTAGTAAAAAGTATAAACTATGTTAACAAATTTCAGTAGAGAAAAGGAGGAATAGAAATATGCGACAGATAGTATTGGACTACATTTTACCAATAGCAATAGTAATTGATCTGACTAGAAATATCACTATCAAAATATACAAAATACATAATATGCATACAAAAGTAGAAAAGGAATGTAATGTGAAAAATGACTTAATGACTTATGGTGAGATTTAGAAAAGATCGAATCACTAAATGAAGAGGAAGTCTTTGTAGCATTCTAATTCCATTTTGTTGTTATCGTTGGTTTTAGTTTGTGAATGAACATTGCTTCTCGTAGGCGTAAATTGGTTTCATCTCGGTCATAGGCAAGAATGGTAGTTGAAAAGTTGTAAGCTTTGAACTCGAAGAACGTGTTATTTAGAGCCAATTAACGTATCTACCCTCAGACAAAGGCTCAGAATTCTGTGTTATTCAAAATGAAACCTATATTGAAACAGGTATGAAACATTTATCATATACGACGACATATAGACCAATCAATTCGAGTTCAATGGGAAGATATTCCAACAAATCAAAGGACTTCCAATGGGTTCTTCGCTATCAGGACTTATGGCAATCGTGTTTATGGACGTCATTGAAAGATCAGCTTTGCGAATGATAAATTACACACCTCTTTTTAAAAGATATGTAGATGACTGTCTTGCTCTCCTCACCGACAAAGATGAGGCAATGCAATTGTTGAGATTTTTGAACGATCAACATCCATGCATTAAATTTGAAATCGAACTCCCTACAAACAACGATAACAGCATAAGTCTTTTGGATTTCTCAGTTACGCTAAATACCCAAGATCATCCACATTTTGAATTTTATAAGAAACCCGCTAGAAAAAATTTATTCGTGCACAGTAACTCACATATACCTACTCGTATAAAACAATTCTTCATAAGGAATGAAAATAAAAGAATAACAGAACGTTGCTCGGATATGATAACGAAGCGGAAACATGTGAGTAAGTTCGATAAAATTCTTCAGAAACATGGTTATTCAAATGAAATAATTACGAACAGTAAACGGTTGAAACGAAGAAACAAGCAGAGAGATGAAAATCCATCATACTTTCACTTTCAATTTCCTTTCGTATCTGACAGAACAGATAAACAACTGAAAAAATGTCTTCCAAAGAGAAAATATCAAAATGCGAATTACAAGAAAAAATTACACACTACGAAGCGCCTTATCTAACCATAGAACAATGAAAACATGCAACATGCAAAATTGTCCAATAAATGATAACAAAATCTGCTGTCGCAAGAATGTGATCTACCAACTTACTTGTGAGAAATGCAATGGATTTTACATCGGAAGCACCATCAGAGAACTACACATCAGATGCAGAGAACATAGGAACAATACTAACTCGTCACTAAACAAACATATTCGATTATGTAAAGCTTACAACTTTTCAACTACCATTCTTGCCTATGACCGAGATGAAACCAATTTACGCCTACGAGAAGCAATGTTCATTCACAAACTAAAACCAACGATAACAACAAAATGGAATTAGAATGCTACAAAGACTTCCTCTTCATTTAGTGATTCGATCTTTTCTAAATCTCACCATAAGTCATTAAGTCATTTTTCACATTACATTCCTTTTCTACTTTTGTATGCATATTATGTATTTTGTATATTTTGATAGTGATATTTCTAGTCAGATCAATTACTATTGCTATTGGTAAAATGTAGTCCAATACTATCTGTCGCATATTTCTATTCCTCCTTTTCTCTACTGAAATTTGTTAACATAGTTTATACTTTTTACTAGATTTCTTGTCTACTCCCTTATTTCCTATGTTAATGTGAAATTTGAATTCATGACTTTTACGTTTATGTTTATGTTTAATTCCTTCTATCTGATGATGGTTGCCGAATAGCAACCGAAATTAATCATATCATAATTAAAGTACAACATCATTAAAACCTTGACTCTTCCTCAACCATTAAATATTATATATGACTAGCCAAGACATCTTCAATCATCTGAATGTTGCTGAATTCCGACGTATTATCTCACTCTCGACCTGTGTGATCAAGAGGCGTGGTTTGATCAAGCGTGCGACCAACTTGCCTACTCCTATGATGAAGTTATAACAAGAACACTTGACGATCATTCCTCTACGAACTGTCAAAATTTGTCGGCGTTCGTCAGATGCTTGGTTTGATGACGAATGCAAGTCGGCTAAGCGCCTCCTACGTCGCGTCAAACGTTACCTTCGCAATCCAGATATACACAATGTCGAGACTGATGCATGGCGAGTCTGTAAGGCGGCTTATCGAAATGTCTTGATGTGCAAGCGTGAGTCATTCTGGCGCTCCAAGGTGAAGTCAGAGTACCATAAGCCTCGTCGGTTATGGCAGTCAATCAATTCTGTTCTTGGTCGTGGACGCACATCTACAACGGATCTATATGGCGCTCCCGACTTTCAGAATTATTTCTCGCTCAAACTTGAGGACCCTCGCTCTTCAACAACCAATTAGGATTCACCAACTCTTCTCCTTGCAACATCCACTTGTAATTTCTCAGCGTTCACTCCAGTTACTGCAAATCAAGTAGCCTCAATGCTCTTTTCTATGTTGAATAAACAATCCTCCATGGATCCTCTCCCAACACACCTTCTGAAAGATTGCATGGACTTGGTCTCACCGTTCCCGGCTTTTCTGGTGACTGCATCCCTTTCTCAAGGTATTTTCTCTATTCACTTGGCGACTTCGTGTGTGACTCCGGTCATGAAGAAAGGTCACTCTGATATTGAAGACGTCCTATCGTCCAATCAACAGCCTTCCCGTCATTTCCAAACTCATTGAAAGGCTAGTATTCAAGCAATTGATATCTAACTTGCATTCAAATGATTTGATGAGGCCTCTTCAGTCCACCTATCGCGAGAACCATTCAACAGATACTTCAATTCTGAAAATGGTGACTGATATCCTTCCTTCTGTGGACACTGGTGAAGTAACACTTTCTCTGTCCTTGACATTTCCTCGGCGTTTGAGTCTGTTGATCATGATATTCTCATCTATCGCCTCTCCATTTCCTTTGGGGTGTTTGAATCGGCGCTTGCGTGGTTTAAGTCATTTTTGAGAAGACGTCATCAATTTTACAAGTATCGCTATACCATCTCACCTACAATGTCAGTGGCGTCCCACAAGGTCAGTAGTAGGGCCTATGCTTTTTACATTATACAGTTTGGACATCATTCAACTTGTACAAGATTTTGGTCTGAAGGCTCACGTTTTCGCGGATGATATTGAGGTCTATGGATCGTGTTGTCCGACCGATATATCCAACCTTAAAACGCAAATATCGCGCTGTGTAGACGAGATCGACTCTTGGCTCAAGTCAAATAAGCTGCGCCTCAACACGTAAAAGACGAAGTTGATGTGGTGTGCCACGAGACAACGTCGCGACGAGCGTCACCAGGAACTAATCCTCATCGTCGCCGCCCTGTTTCGTCCATTCCCTGTATTTGCCTGGCAACTGTGTTTTTGTTTAATGCCAATTATGTCAAAGGTTTTGCTTTTCTAACTGTATTTCACGTGGAATGAATTGCAAAGAAACTATTTACTTTTATTGGTTTTTCGAGAAGTTGGCAGCGCATCATCATCAGTGTTGGACTAGGTGCAATAGGGTACAAGCGAATTATTGCAACAGTGCGGTGTATTCAATGAAATCCGAAAAGGAAGATAATATTTGTAGAGAGAAAGAACTCAAGAACAGGAAGCGAATTCATGAGCAAATTGATAGTGAAATAAAGCCATTAAAAGACAGAGGAAATTACAGGAAAAAGAAATTCGTCTGATAGCTGTGAAAGCTCAGCACAACGCAGAGAAAGATGCAGCTGAGCAAGTCGTATTTGGAGGACAGAGTTATGACTGTCAGTGTATTGAATCGGATATGTGACCCCCGGCCTGTAAAAGATGGCATCCCTCAAGGCTCAGTCTTGGGACCGGTGCTATTTATGCTTTACTTGCAACCTCTCCATTTAATTTTGAGCAAGCATAATGTCAACTATCATTTCTTTGCCGATGACATAATTGTATACTTGTCCTGTGAAATTGATAAATTATTGTTTTCTATTCATGTGATGGAAGCCTGCATTAATGAACTGAAAGTCTGGTTCTCACGCAACAAGCTGTGTTTGAATGTCGCTAAGTCGAAAGCCATTGTATTTGGCAAAGCTAAGTCTGTTTTTCATCAATCGATTCCTTCCTATCTGTGTGTTGGAGGGGATAGATTGGAATTTTGTAATCGTTTGAAATGTCTCGGTGTTGAACTTGATGCTCAATTCGATTTCAAAAGTCATGTTAATTCCGTTTGCAAGCAGTGTTTTTATGAAATTCGCCGGATCTACTCCATCCGTCGCTACCTTTCGGAAGATGTAACGAAACTATTGGTCAATTCCTTAATTTTTTCAAGACTTGATTATGGCAATAGTCTGCTGTTTGGTCTACCTAATCGGACATTGTACAAGCTTCAAAAGGTGCAAAATTCCTGTGCTCGACTTATTGTAAGGACTCATCGCCGTGACCACATCACACCCGCTCTCAAAGCTCTCAATTGGCTTCCTATCTCATATCGCATAAAGAGCAAGCTATGTAACTTGACCTATAAGGGACTGCACTTCACCTCTCCTGCTTACATAGCTGACATGTGTCGCTTGTATGTCACTGCACGTGCTCTTCGGTCATCGGATGACAGGACGCTACTGACAATTCCAAAGGTGAATAAGAAATTTTGTGGTGGACGTGCGTTTGGCCATGCTGCTCCTGCTATTTGGAACAGCCTTCCCCACTCTATAAGAAATGCCGATTCACTCCCATGCTTTAAGAAGCAAGTGAAAACTTTCTTTTTGTCTGATGCCTTTAGATGACTTTACACTAATTGACTTCTTTTATTTCTGTGTTTCTTGTATAAGTTTTTTTTATGTGTATTTTCTTTCTAAGTGTTCATTGTATTAGTTCGCGCTGTGAGCCATGTGGGTACAGCGCGTTATAAATTGCCCGAATAAATAAATAAATAAAATAAAACTGTTTGAATAGTAAGAAGAAAATGTCAGCCATGAAAGAAAAAGTAAAAAATGCTTGAACGAGAAACCGAAAACTGGCAAACAAAGAAAAAAAGTATCATTGCAAAAAATTTACTGATCTGGCTATAGCTAAGGCTGCCAAGAGCATGTAATCCTCGATTGTGCACTTCATTATACTTTTTCAAACTGTCACCATCATGATCAAAATCGGTTAAGCAGTCGATTTCATCCCTCTGTTGACCAGGTTCTACAGAGAGCACATTTAAAAGATGTGTACTCACTCGTCATTTTGGAAAAAGAATGACGCAGGTTTTTTGATGTCACGCATTAGTCAGTTAAAATTTTAAGCAATTTGAGTAACTGGGTCTCAACACGCTAAAAGAATATGGAAAGAGCCGAGTCCATTTCTACTTTCATGGTTTCATTTGCATTTGAAACGAAAATGCCGCAGTTTATTTGGTAAAGAATAGATTACGCAATCATACCGGCTAAAATGCATTTGAAATGGTAATGACGCAGACTCTTTTGGACTGTTGAACTTTGAAATAGCATTATCAGTTTTGAAAGGACAAAACTCGTTCTTGACGTGTCAAACCTATAAAAGTAACAATCAAGCTAACTGAATTCTCTGTCCTCGGTCATAGAAATCTACGGCAGACGGTCTTCATTAGATAGGCGTTTTAATTACTAGACTAGTCCTAGCAGATAAGAACATTGATAAGAGATGGGTCCTAAGTTTGGAACTTCGGGGAATGGAAAAAAGTGGAAACCGCTTGTTTGGCAAATTTGACGAAGCAAAGGGAAGTCTAGTGCCGAAAATTCAACATGAATGATATTCCATGCATACTAAAGAAACACGAGTGAATATCATGCATGCTGAATTTTCCGGCACTTGACTCCCCAGTGACCTGATAGAAAGATGGCCAATATTTATGGGACACTACTTTTAGGAGTATCCAATAATTTGACAGAAGGAAGAATACTTATGTAAACCCGCAGGGAATGTGGCCGTCCAACCCAGATTGTCAGTCCACTCGCCCATTCTTCCAATCCAAGTACCGTTGCTAAATTCCTCATAAAAGGGATTTTTTGAGTGATGAAGAGTCTTTGCGCACCAATATGCCCAAACAACATCATCCGAAATCTGCGAATCTACCAAAACTAGAACAATGGTCATTGATCATTTCAAAATCAGTGTCCCCATTTGCAGGATTATCAGAGAAAAGAAGGATAAATAATTGAAATCCCACCGAAGAGCGTGTCTTCTGATAAACGCACTTATGATTATCCACGCTACTCTTCTATATAAATTTAGACACGTCTGTCAACATAATGACATCCTGAGCGATTCTATGTACACGCTGTGTATGTTTCTCGAACTCAGCAGCGAACCATATTTCGTACTTGTTTAAGTACCGGTCATCCTGTCCTGTAGCAATCCAACACTGGTTCAGTGTTATGAAGTTTCTTAGCTCAAAAAAGCATTTTATTCTTAATGAGCTGTCAGGAGCATGGAGAGCAGCACACAGCAAGTGACAGCTGCGAGTGAATACTAAGACTTGGATGAGGTGAATATTTTTCTAATTCAGCAATTGTGTGTAGGCAAAAAGTTGTTAATATATCAGCTTGCAATATGACTTAGAAACTACTCACTTCATCTTGTGAGCATATCTATTGCAGCATGTTTCAATCGAATATCTATTTACTTTAGGCCTACATGAAATGCAGAAAATTCATTCACAATAATTTTCAGTAAAAGTACCTTTGGGTCACCCGGAACATATGTGTTCTACTGAATTTCATGCAAGCGTTCAACTGAAATATATTATTTTCATTCCATAAGATAGTGAAGGTGACTAATGGGTTGTGCATTATAACAGAAGTAATAAAGTGTTGAATGCGACCATGGATGGTGCGTTTAATCAGACTATTGGATTAGATTAGATCACGATTTATTATTAGAAATGCAGCATTTAGACATAGAGTTTCAAGGCTACAGAACAAAGATAAGGATAAAATACGATAAAAATTACAAACTGTCAGTCATAAAAAATGATTTACATGCTTTTTTGAAATTTCGCATGGAGTCGGTAGATGAACTTTCCCTGGGCAGTCGATTCCATGCTATTGCGGAACATGAGGAAAATCGCCTCCTTGCAACTGACTTCAGTCGTGATCTTGGAACAATCAAAGAATTCTTTGTAACAGAGCGAAGGTGAGAGCGACTTGGCAGTTAACTCGTTCTGGTGATCAAGTCACACAGGTAAGGTGGAGCTGAGCCATTGATGCACTTAAATGCAAGAGTCACAAGACGAAGGTCAATTCGCGATTTTACTGGTAACCACTGGAGTCTTCGTATGGCGGAACTAATGTGGGCTGGCCGAGGTAGATTGAAAACAAGCCTGACAGAAGCATGAATGACAATTTGATGTCTCTTGACCTGCTCATCCGTAATGCCAGCGAGTACAGATATACAATACTCAAGTCTGGAGAATACCAGGGCATTTACCAAAGAAGATGCGAGCGAAACAGTAATTGAGCGACGTATTGATCGTAATTGTCTAAGAGCTCCAAAACACACCGAAATGACTTTGGATACGTGAGAGGAGAAAGACAACGTGGAATCGATAATAACTGCTAGGCAGCGTAATTTGGAGACAGGTTGAAAACGATGGTCACCAATGACAACAGGATTTTTGCACTCATCTGCTAGACGCTGGCGTGTAGCACACCACATAAAATTGGTCTTTTCAGCATTCAGTTTAAGTCCATTGGATTTTAGCCAGTCGTTGATTGAGGTAATACACTGACATTCTTGCCAGTAATAAGGTTGTATCAGATGGTTTGCATGAGCCGTATACTTGGACATCATCAGCAAAGACATGAACCCGGAGATAAAAGCTTTGGACAAGAGGAATTATATCCATGATGTAAAGACAAAATAAAATGGGCCCGAGCACGGATCCCTATGGCACACCATGCTTCACCGGGAGAATGGGTGAGGCTGTCTCATGAAAGTAGATATATTGGCATCGGTTGTTGAGATAGGAATGGAACCATGTCAAGGCCATATCCGATATTCCATATGATGTTGAAAGGCGCTGAATGAGAATATCAAACTGTACACAGTCGAAGGCGGACGAGAGGTCCAATAAGGAGAGTAGTGTAGTTTCACCTTTGTCCATGGCCAATAGTATATCACTTGAAAGCTTGAGCATCGCTGTCTCAGTACTATAATTCTCACGATAGGCAGATTGAAGTGGAGACATCAACTCAGCACTCTTCAAAAATTAAAGTAACTGCTTCAAAGCAATACGTTCAATACCTTTTGACAGGATCGATAAATTGCTGATGGGACGATAAGATGATATTAGCTCACAATCTGATGATGATTTTTTAAGACAGGAGTCACACACGACGTCGCCAATTTAGGAGGAAAATAACCTTGTGTGATCGAGCAGTTCACAAGACGGCAGAGAAAGGATGCCATCAAGTCAATACATTCCTTCAGGCATTTCATGATGATGGGATCTCTGGAAGATTGCTTGTTAGGTAAAGAGCATATGATAGTTGACAGTCACAGTGGTGACAGGTTGAAATTGGGATAAGCAGCATTTGGAGGAATTTGCACTATATGTTGGAGGATTTGTATCATTAGTTGACGAACGAAGATTATTCAATTTGTCGGCATAAAACCTCTAAAAATCGTCAGCATCGAAGAAGGAACTGCTTGATCTTTGATCTCGACCAAGAAGAGATTTGACAGAGCGCCATAATTGTGCAGGATTGTGAGATTCTGACTTCACCTTAGAACACCAGAAAGTCTCTCGCTTGCATCGCAAGATACCTCGGTAATAATGTCTGGATTTTCTCAGTGTCATGATCACAGCCTCCGTCTCTAACACATCTTTCAATGCGTCTAACAAGTCGTTCGGCTAATCTGCAATCTCCTCATATACTATCCTCATATCTCGGTGCAAAATTCTCGAACAGCCCGAAATTCTCACATTAAACCAGTCAATATATTCCGAATTCCAGTTTCTCAAAACTGTAAGATAGATCCTTAACTTTCTATCTCATATTAGTGTTACTATAATTACTTAGTATTACTTGTCATAATACTTAATTTACTTTTCAATTCAATGTGCTCTGCTTCCACTGACGTTCATAATGCAAATATGATGGTTAAAAATTCTTCAGTCACGAATGCGTGATTATGACAAGCTTGCTACTAATCAAGTCGAAGAATACAATCACTTGTCATACCACTAGTTAACGGTCAAAACTTACTGATCAAAATGAACTTGTCAACTTATCGACTGATCATATCGAAGGATTGAAATCACTAGTTGCTTGTTGTCATAGTGCATGATCAGTCACCGAATAATTTCCCCCAGATATAATCAGACCACAGACCAACCCCATCCACTCAGCCAAAAGAAATGTGTATGTGAGCAAGCGTCATAGATGTATGTGAAGTTATTGGTGATTGAAATGAGCACTATGAAATTGTGAAATTGGGAAAATCCGTGGATATGATTAAAAAAGAAAGTCATTGAGTTCTTCGCACTCCAAACGGCTGTCATATGTTGTCTATAATGACTGGATATCATCAACTGAATTTCCTAGCGATGTTATAAGTTTTTCTACTTGCCTTTCGAAGTTCACTTGAGAGTGACCATGGCTTTTATAGTCGAAATACATATTTTAACAAAAATATAATACACTACATCTTAACTCGACTTTCCCAAAATATTCTACCTATTATTGCTCTTATAGGCCGACTTGAATTTTCTGCAAGTCGACATCATCTTCGTCCGCAGTGTTCTACCTGCTACACAACCAAAGAATCTGCTAACCAGCCATAAAATGATGCTGCACGATCTCCTCTTTCAGTAAAGTACACTCGGTTGTACCGAAAGCCTTAAATAAGTCTTGGTGAGACCACAAATTGAGTGCAGGGGTGGGCCGATGTGACAAAATGTGACAATTTTTCATCTAAAAATAGAATGTGACAAAATGTGTGTTTTTTGCTGTTAGCATGACAAATTCATGCAAAAAAATATTCTGACAAAATATGAACAAAGTCATAGAGGAGCATTAACTTCGTTTGTTCCAATGTCTTTCCTCAGTCTTTATTCTAATGTTCCTATATTCTTTGATGATAATTTATATAATGAGATATGTAAGATTGATCTTTTCCCCTTTCTTGCCCCAAATTGCGACTGTACTTGCGCCGCCAGGCAAGTCGTCCTGAAATTTGTCCGACTTTTCAAAGTTGACTTCGACGTGTTGTGTGAGCCCAATTGTAACATTCATTTATGTGGACACACATGCTTCTTGATTGTCATGTCCAGATCATAGCAGTCACTGTGAATGTATATTTCCTATAATGCACGCGCATGTATTTATATTTACCACTGATCTGAATACGGAACAAAAGCAACAGTAATCGCTGTAAAACTGAGTGGCATTTATTCACTGAAAACGAATTTTTCCTCTTTGGTCTGTGAATTCACATTGTGAAACATCTTCGAGTGCGTGTCTATTATGCAATCATATTTGCCATTAGTAATGAATCATAAATAAATTCGAGACTATAAAAAGAATCAATTGTAATAAGACTACAAGGTTTGAGTGCATTTTTTTCACTTCAAACAAAGTTAAATGTGTCCCGGTATTACCCATGCTCTGTTTCATTATTACAGCAAAGCTTGGGGTAAATGTTGTACACCTTCAATGGCAATTCTCCATGGGAACGTCGCTACTCCCCATATTGAAGGCTTGGATGGTGCTGACATAAGTCAGACTTCAATCTGGACACTTGTGATCTTTTAGCCCGGATGCCCGTCCTCACTATACTTCCAGTGACACTTTCAGGGCTCGACCTCTGGATTGAAGGATCGCTAGGCCAAGCACTTAGCCACTGTGCCACGAACACCACCCATATGGAACAACAGAAATAATAATAATTAATAAATTAACTATTTTCTCGATTTGTCCAGTTATAACCCCGTCAGATATATATTTTCAGTAATGCTCTACTTAAAAAATCAGCCTTTAAGGCAAAATTGATAACTGCCTGGAATCTTTTGCGCACCGGCATGTGTCAAATTTTGGTCATGTGTTTTCATCAACATGTGACAAAATGTGACTTTCATGTCAATGAGCATGTGACAAAATTTGACATTTGCGCCCATCGGTAAGTGAAAAAATGTGACAAATCCCGAATATCAAGATGTGACAAAATGTGTCAAAAATCCAAACATGGCGGCCCACCCCTGTGAGTGTTATGAGTGTTGAGTGATTATGAAGTTCATATAGAGTACTAAAGTGCAGTAATATTTGATTGATGTTTGAACATGTGGTGAAAATGTTTAGTTTGCAAGGGAGGATATGGCAGCGGAATTTAGGAAATTGCACCTCTTGAAGACAGTGTTGCCTTAAGAATGAATGACAGACCTGATAAAAGCCGCAATGAAAAATCTTGTAATACATGCTGCACTAAGAAAAGAAAGGTGCTTCTCATAGAAATTTCTGTGTAATCTCCTGTCATTGAAAGGAAAGTGATGCACGAGCGGTGAGTCATAAGAAGTACTGAGTAAATTGTCAAAATATTTCAATTGTAGAATTATTGTGACATCAATTCCTATGATGGAATTCTGCTATGGTTTTGAAAATATTTCTTATGATGCATTTGGTTTGTTAACATTTTGGCTTTTATATATGACTAAGTCCAAACCGTTTCCAATTTGCCACACGTCTGCGCGTCAAAGTATGCAACATGGCAGTGTGCGGGTCTTACTTATGTATTCGAATGTATTAAGTGTGATATTCCCTGGATTGTTTGACTCCTTCATGCAGAGGTGTCTGGCTTTCAGTGGCAACATCAATTTATTCCCATTTTAAATAGAAGAAAATGCCACTGACTAGACTCAGGAATTTTGTTTTCTCAACTCCGATATTTCGTCTTTCTTCAACAGGGATGAGATTCAAATCGATGGAAACGTCAAGATTAGTTACTAATCAAACGCACATAGATGATCAATGCACTCATGGAGAGTGAACATGAAATAATGGCATAGAAGTCCAAAACAAGAAATTAACAAGGTCATAATACTCACAAAAATAGTAGTAGCATTTTACCTACGCATTCATTTTCATTGATGTAGAGGACTTCAAGAGAACGTCTCACGGCTTAATTCCGCTGTTTGTATATTATTAACCATGATATACACTCCTCCGGCTAAGCACCATGCTCCTTAGCGAAATGTCTGATCACCGCCATTGGTGCGGATGTTACATACTCTCTTAACCTTGTTTTTATGGTTATTTCACTTTGGCCGACTTATTATATGTTGCATGTAAGACATCTCTTACACCATGTTTTGAGAAGAACAGTTTCGGTATACATAGTTAGCAAGCGCTCAAGTCCAACAATGTCAGTGTTGCCACATCGCCGCGGATTCGGCGGAATTCTTGAGGTGGCGGCGGAATTTTGACCATTTGAAAATTCAGGCGAAAATTCTTTTTTATACCGCTTTACGTTGTAACTAAAGTATCGCGTATGATGAAAAAGATCAGATGAACATTTAGCTAATAGGACCAGATCATGAACGACTGCCATTAGTTGCATAAAGTTGACTTCACTTGCCATTTAGAAGACGGCGATTGAAATGAAGGGGCTGACTGCTATCATCATGATCAAATTTTTCATAACCTTTCAATTTGAGTATTTTTACAATTATCTCCGCTTGTCTGAGACTTCACCTTTTTCCACAATTATTGTTTCGTTGCAACATTTTGATCCTTTTCATTTTGAAATACTGAATTTCTCTTCATAGTAATTTTTTTCTTTAAAATACATGGAAATTGAATGAGGAAGAAAGGGGAGTTTACTGCATTGTTGAAGCTGATAATATCTATGTTCTCGAGATGCATTTGGTAAAAGTTCTCTAACCCTGTTTTAGTTGAGTATTTGTAACTTACTTTTTCTGCTATTCTGTTATCACGTTAAAACTAAGTAGTTCGTTGTGATTTGATCAGTGAAATTTGTTATTAGACTTCCTACAGGTACCAGTTATAATGAAAAATGAATCCATGTGATACGAGCAGGAAATACGGGTATAGTCGCTGTTTTGCGATCCATCACCAAATTAATGATAATTGGCCTGGGACTAAAGCATCAGAAATGAAATCAATAACTTTCCATTGATGCAACCTCTATTAGATTTTAATGGGTGTCGGCCCCGAAATAAGTTATAATCTTCATTGACTTTGTTTCCAGGCACATGCATGAAAAAATGTTAATCATGTTATTAATCACGTTGTGTCAACACACTGAAAATCTGAATATAATCTATGATAGTTTTAATCAGTGAATTGCTTCGCTATAATGTGCTTTATGTCTATGCTTGAAAACAAAACATGCTTTCTACTAACAAATGCTGATAAAAATGATAATTGTTCACGAATGCGCTTAGAGCATTACTCAATGCATGACATACGATCGCTACAAAACAATTTTCTTTTGTAAATAGAAAGAGTCACAAAATTCATTGAAATTATCTAGTGTCAGGACACAAGAATCTTGTATGTGAATATAGATATATACATAAAATTTGAATGATTGCAACAAATATCATGGAAACATAGCAATACTTGCAGGTCCGCCACCAGGACGAGTTTCTGCAAGGAATGAGACCGAATACGATGCCTTCACATAGTGTTTCACAAAATGCGCACCAATCTACAAACAATATCAAAGAAAAAGACACAGTTAAGTTTTCGATCAATATTAGTTTGGTGTGTTTACTCCGACTATGCGAGATTTATTAACTCTAGCTAGGCATGATGTAATCATTTTAGGTATATGTCTTCATATCGTCTTCTATCACGTTCTATCAAGTGCTAGAAACAACTTCGATGTACAATACTTGCAAGAAAGTGGTTAGATAGGTTTGAGCTAAAATTTGATCAAAATTTTATGTTTACGTTACTTATATTCTTGCCGAATTCAAACATGTTTGGTTTTTGTAGGTGATGGTTTAGTTACATGATTTCATTCCCTGAGGATATATCTTGCCAATAAGCATTGTGCTAGAGTTAACAAGTCTCGCATAGTCGGAGTAAACACCAAACTAATACTTTGATCGAAAGCTTCAATTTCCTTCATAAAATTCTTTTTCTTTGATATTGTCTGTAGATCAAAGGAACTCGGAAGGCGCTCATTTTCATAGTAGTCATGCGGTGTAGAACATGCTCGTCCTGGCGGCGGAACTATATGAGTAGCCTATATTTCTATGTTTTCATAGTATATGCTGCAACCATTCAATTGTGTTTATTCAAGAGTCTTACGTGTCGAAGTAATGTGTTCACGTATTTCGAAAGTGTCCGATAAGGTAGGGGTAAAGGAACATATCAGTATGAAAAACAAAGGAACAAATAAAAAATTATGAAATGGTGAAAAATTTATGCTATTATCTGACTATTGGTCAGTTCGACCTCGATTTAAATCTGCTTAATCGAGGTTGAGATCAATGTCGAGGTTGCACCTCTGGACTACTCAATTGTTTTACATAAATTATTGTTTCTTTTGATCAATTGCATGGCGTATAATTGCACATGAATTCCTAGCGAACCAAGATGAAATCTGTCAGGATTCAGCAAAAGAGAAAGAGGGCATGGTTGTGTGTTCAGCTCACTAGCAGAAAAGTGTATAGATAGGATAGGCCTACAAGATATGTAGGTTTACAGAAATCAGCAGACTTTTCTTCAGTTGGCTGCTGTGATAGCACCGAACAATTTTCCACGCAGGTGGGTCTCTCCTGTTGCTCTCTCCATCGATTGCTCCGGGGTCGTTCGGTTTGAAAGACAATCCGAATTTTATCTTTAATTTATTTCAAGTTATCATGTCACATTTGTTTCACCAGCCTCAAGATTTGTCGTTTCTGCTTTTCGTTCACATATGGGAATTTTGTGAAAGTTGGCGACTCACTGCGCTCTATGCGTTCTTCGTTCAACTCTAGGAACTCTAGGTTTTGAGTCATAATGTCTCTGAATCCTTCTTTCGGGATGTCCATTGGCAGAGATCAATGAAATAGGGAGATGAATTTCTGACAGTCCGAAGATTTTCACTGAGTAGGAGCGCTCGTATGCAGCAAGCAGGGACATGTGCACAGAAAGACATGCATGTGTAGAAGTCCTTCGTGTGTCTTCAGAAGTTTATCTGTGACAATCATTAGATGATTACAAATTTGAATGTCTGATAATAGATATCAATGCTATGATAAGCAAATAGCGGCAACAATGCACGTGCATAGAACACCATCGCTACATAACCCTCCTCCCAGCTATCATGAGAAGGGAGCGATAACGCCCTCAATAACTAATCAATGATGCAAAATCAATTGGAAATATCTTTCGGTTTTTTTACATGTGCAGTTTTTAAACGATCCACAAAAACTTTCGAACTTCGACCATTTACATCAAGAATGAAATATTTTTCGTATGTATTTAGTATGGGGCTGTAAAAAGGAGCGATGACTGTCTTGTCGGACATAAACATAACCAGTAGAAGCGATGTTATTTGGTGTATGGAAATTGCGGATACCATGATCAGGGTGACCACTTGGTACGAAATTTCGAACTATCACGAAATGGTTCGAATTGGTGCAAAATTCGGGCCCTGGTTCGAAAAAGTACGAAATTGGACCTATGCATTGAAATATTCTGCCATTACTACTTAAATCTGAGAAGAGAATCTTCCGGATTTCTTGACGGCCATCCGGGTAATTTCTGAAATTCGCCAGGAAATGCAATAAAAATAGGAGTAGCAAGGGGATAGAGGTAAGCAGGCATGATGTGATTCTTCCGGTTTTCGGTGATGAATTTGGTACCTCGGGAATCGGCGAATTTCGATGAGAAAAACATGCGGGTAGGGGTATGGCTATTTTCAGGAGGAAAGGAAAAAATCTGGGAAGTCTTGTTTGCCTTGTCCTTCAATTATATAGAGAAATAAAATGTTTCATTTAATGCTTCTTTAACCATTTCATTGAATAAGCCTCTTATCGAGTGGATGACTAAGAAACTTGCTAGGTTGTATATAAAGAACACATCTTAGGGACCCCTCAGATAGAAAGAGGATGAGAACGGGCCCCCTCAGATGGAAAGCCGCAGTAGCCCCTCTGAGAACAGGTTGTTGAGGAACCCCCCCCCCCCAAGATGCAAAAATTATGAGAACGGGCCCCCTCAGATGGAAGGAAGGTGAGAACGGGACCGCCTCCGATGGAAAGATGAGAACGGGCCCCTCCAGATGGAACGAGAATGGCCCCCTTACATGGAAAGAGGATGAAAATGGGCCGCCTCAGATAGAAAGTCTTAGAGGAAGGGCTTTAAAATACATCAAAATTCTACTAGGCACACACCCAAATGACTGGAGGTTTCGGCTGTGTCTTTTTGTGAAACATAGAAAGTCCACTAGTTACACTTCCAAAAGACTGGAGATTTTACCTGCGGTGCCCTTTGTAACATGAAAAATCTAGCTATAGCTCCGAAGGCCTGGAGGTTTCGCCTGCGGTACTTTGCCTCCGTATGGCTGAGTTCCAATCAATTGTTATCAATGACCTTAGTGTATTGATAATCAATGTATTTTCAGTCGCAGCTATGGGGCCTATAGTGTGTGGGCGCATAAAGATTCATAACTATTTAAATTTGACTCTTGGATTGCTTGTAATCACATCAAAATTGAAAACGGACCCCAGAAAAAGTAACGTACGGACAAATAGAAATTTTTCCGCAGAGATTTTCCGGATTTTTTGTGGCACCACGCTCTCATCCCTGTTAACCCTTATCGGGATACATTAAAGCGTTCATCAGCATCAGAAGCAAAGAATTATAAATTCTTTATGTATAAAAGATACATCGATTTTTTCAATACCTATTTTTACATTGAATTTCTTTAGACATTCATGAATATAATAGGTTGATGTTCATTATCATCATCATCAGAAGTACAATAACAACACAAACTTATTTATAGAGTGCTACACGTGTATTGCAAATTGATGCGTTTTATTAAACAAAATGTTCGCAAAAAGTAGACACTTCAAAAAAAGTACATCTCAATATAGGTAATGAATAAATTATTCTTTTCATTGGGACAAATCAAACGATTTTTGGGGAGAAGTTGGAAACTGTACTGAACCTGGAAGTCACACAGGTCGAGCGGTTCACAGCAAAAAAATGCGAGAGGGGGAATCGCTCCCCTCCCTGGATGGATGCGGCTAAATGTTCTGTGTTTTGCTAAAGATAAAAAGACTTTCTGTTTTAACCACTGACTCCAAAAAGTATATTAATCAAAAGTTAGCCAAATTAGAGATCAGAACAAACAGATTGTCATGTATTCTATCTTCATGTTCATTTGTTCAATTATCATTCATTATAAGCACAGGTAAAGAATTTTCAATTCGAAACTAGTGTTACTTTTGAATTTTGTGCTACGATATCCAAGAAGGGGTTGATGGCTGCACGCAAATTTTTAAACATTCTCGAAATTTGACCAGCTATCCGAGCGTATTTTAGCACATAATGTTCTGCTGTGGGAAATCACCGGATTTATTAGTTCTTCTGAAACACAATTTTAATTGTTAACTGTCGCGCTTATCCGACCAAATGTGTGACCGCTGATGACCTACCCAAAACCGCTCTTCGAAAGCGAAAATTGAAAAACCTATACTATTCAGGAGCAGGAGTTCAATGGACTCCTTCATGCAACTTAACCATACTTATAATAATTCAACTGAAATATCTGATAGAAAAATCATTACGAAAATTGGTAATTTTACAGTAAAAGCTAATTGATTTATTATCAAAAACTAAAATCAGGGAAAATGCTTCTGTGGTCCATTGAACCCTTCAGGTCTCTGAAGGTTGACATATAGAAGATACTTCTAAATTTCTCTAGACTAATGTGTGATCTTTGCATTTCAGATTAATGGCAACCGTCCCTCCATACGACACTCATCGTTCGATAGAACTTTCTGAACCTGAGGACTTCTTGGAGCATGACGAATATGATCCTGCTGATCGAATTCAAATGCAGACAGTATTTGGACGTGTTCTTGGCTCTGATAAAGGATTGACAGAATTAACAGAGATATTTTGTGATAAACCGAATTTTGCTTCCAATCTACGAATTCCCTGTCATAATGGCAGTAATGTTTTCATCCGAACCTGGCGACATGACTGGCGCCATGATCGTGGTGATTTGGCTTCTCTCCAAACAGTTGCTGCTCAAGAAATGGCTCTTGAAAGCGGTTGTATTTTTGATTTGGTATTGTCCAGAAACATGAAGATTTCAGATTTACCGCCCAATGTGTTAGTTCAACTGTTTTTTGAATTGTTTCGCTGTAACTGGTGTGCATATCGCTTGTTTGAGTTTCGTCGACTTCTCCCACAGGACTCTGGTGGTCAAGCGTTTGAGAACATTTGCCGCTCATTAGCAGATGCTCGCGTTTGTGATGTATTTTTTAGAGAAAATATCAGATTGTATCAATTTATGTTTGTTTGGTTACAGAGATTCTATAGTTTACCATCAGGAGGGGATGCAAACGATTTTGATTGTAATTATCATCGTGGGTCCTCGCCGATTGCTGAATATTTAAAGAATAATCTTCGTCAAATGATTCCATCATCTCCTCATTTGACCTTGGGAGAGGCATTTGAAGATTGCATGTGGAGATGGGTTCGCATTCTCTTCTTGTTCTGTGAAACATCCTTTTATTCTGAAGCTATCGAATTGGGGAATGAGTTGTATCAAAAATTGCTCATTTCGGAAACACAGCTATCACCAAAAATCCGTGTTACATTGATGTATGAATGTCTGACAATGCTCTTGCGATCAATCAATGCAATGACTAAGTATGACAAAACTGTTTTGGCACTATTCAATGAAGTTGCACCGACCTTTCTGTCTCAAGAATTCAGTCGTGAAGTTCCAGACTCATGCGCCGCCTCTTTGTACATCGAACTCGCCATGTACAATTATTCATATTGTCATTACGATATGACGCTCAGAAATTGCTTACATGCGTTGCGGGAGCTTCGGAAAATGCCTCATATCCGTGTTATAGCTGATGTATTAAGAGTTTGTGGAAAAGTTTGCAATTTAAAAAGGCAATTCATTCTTGGATCTAGAATTTTTAGATTTGCTCTGAATTTGTTGACGTCTGCAGATGATTGTAATAACGTTACTTATGTAACATTGCTGTTGGAGTATGCTGGTCTTTTACTGAGTCAAGATCAGACGAGGCTATCGGTAAAAACGTATTTGAAAGCATATCAGATGATTTTGGATCTGTTACCTGGACATACGTTGCTGGCGGCCCTGGCACTGGAAGACATAGCATACTCTGTTTATGTTATGGAATACAGCTCTGGACGCTTCGAGTATGCTTTAGAATGTGCTAACGCTGCTATAGCAATTCTGGAGCAATTGGGTTGCGGCGATACTCATCAAGCATCATCTGTGAGTCGTGTTAAAGCATTGATTTTGGAAGAAATGGCAATCGATAGTCAAGATGAGGAGCGGAAGAGGAGTTATTTGGACGAATCGGAATCATTGCATAAGCGCTCTTTAAAACTTTGTCGGCGGACGTATGGCGAAAAGAATATGCAAACTGCAAAACACTACGGAAACTTGGGACGTCTTTATCAATCTATGCGACGACTTGAAGAGTCGGAACGGATGCATCTCGACGCCATCAGAATAAAAGAAGAATTGCTCGGACCGCGGGATTATGAAGTTGGATTGAGCATGGGTCATCTGGCAAGTCTCTACAATTATGATATGCAGCGATTCCAAGATGCTGAAGAGTTGTATTTGAAATCAATAGACATCAGTCTGGCCTTATTCGGGTCGACTTATAGTGGTCTTGAATATGATTATCGAGGCTTGATTCGAGTCTACGATAATCTCCATCGCTACTCCTGCCGTGACCGATATGCAGGTATTTTCCGTGATTGGCGAGAAAGTCGTCAGACTGCCATGGCGAATTCACCCACTGAACCAATGAACTTCAACGATGTGCTTGAACTGTCTTTAGATGAACTTATTCAAGAAGTCATTATCAGTTTTCAAACGATGCTTCCTACTGCCAGTACTGCGCACTGTGGTGCTGGAGGGGATACTGTCGCTCCAGCGTCGAATAGTGAAGGACTATCAACGAATCGAGACTGCAGTCGTCCTTGATATCCTGTGAGAGAATGTGCATGCACATCTCAACGGACTATTCCTTTCAGATCTTAACTGTACAAATTTTCTAATGTATAGACTTCCCTGTTAATGTATAAATGAACATTCGTCCTTTTTCCTTCTCGCATGAAATCGTTCTCGACTATCGGCCTTCTTGTCAGGCATAAGTGTGGCGTGATTACCGAAATTGTTCTTTATGCAAAGTCATAAATGGAGTTTTGGCTTCAAACAATTGGGCCTGCAAATGTAGCAAAGTAACAGTCTCTCCCCTGGTTAGTACATTTGTTTTATCCCTATGGTTTCAAAGTATGATGAATTGGAATTAATGGTGGACATGATAAATGCTCGGTAAAAAGTTGTTTAAAGTTTTCATTATTTTTCATTTTTTGTGATGGGTAATGAGCTACAAAAGCATTTCTACAAATATTTGCAAGTTGTTTTAAATTCAACCTTTCGTTGGTAATGTTTTAATATTTGCCTAAAAGTGCATTTTCTTATCTTTTTGAAGTTCATGTGTCTCAATATAATGGTTGAATTTCTAATCGGAGCTCACGCTTATCATTCAGATAACGAAGATCCACAAATAATTAAAACAATGCATGTGTATTTTGCATGATTTTTAGGCATCCACTAGCAATGTGAATGAACCTTTAAATAGACAGCATATAAAGCGAATTGTTTAAAGAAACATCTACCTGATGACTAGCGATCTAAACTTCTCAATAGTTTTTCGAAGATGTAGGGAACTTTGTAATCAGTTTTTTGGCAGACCCACATCCACCACAACTTGAAAATATTATGATGATGTTTTATGAAATTGTTTAAATGCTGCCTACCAGTGACAACTGAATATCACAAAAGTTTCCATAGCACCGTCAATTTCAAGATTTCTCGCTTTACGCGCTTTCGAAAGAGCATACATGCTTCAGAAATTTTGCGCATTGGGAGGATGTTAGGATATCAGGTAGCTCTACATACCGGTATTCGTAATAGATATCTTTTCACACAGTATCAATGCAATCATCATGTCGCGTCATTACTTCGAATTGCAGACTGTTTTCTTCTGTTCATCCCTTGTGATATCATTGAAATCTCGATTAAAAATTATTCCTTACAGTTTCCTTGCTACGGATGTGTAATTATTTTGTTTTATTTCTGGTTGTTGTCACCGCTTGTCATCCATTTTTTCCTTTATGCAGTATAACGTCAGTGCATTATGATAGGCAACATTTGCACATCGACTGTTGTTTCGGTGTCAAGAATTCATTTTGCATTTACGTGCTCAAATATCATTGGCTTAGCTTTAATTGTGTGAACAAAAACAGTAATTACAATATCTACCACTCAGATGACATTTTTTGGTCTTGAGCTAGCTCTCCTTTTCATGTTAATGGATCACATCCATCTCGTTAAATATATTAAAGCTCTACATCAATCAGGAGAAAAGTATTTTCATTTCGAACTTTGATGAAACATGAATTGTTGTATAATTTGAAGTATCTTCGATGTAGACAAAGCTTCGTGAGAACTGTTACGAATCATTTTGCTCAGTATTATTTTATTTCGAATGTGTTGATTTGTGTTTTGTTAACGAATATGGATATTATTCATTTATCACATATGAAATTTCATGCCAGAGTATACAGCTTTCGCAAAATGTGCGATTGATCCGTTATGGCAACCTTCAATCGGGAAGTGCCGAAAGAAGGGGAATAAGACAGCTTCCAGGCTATTATCACACATTTCGTAGTTAATAATGGGTATGAAACCATATGTGGTGCACTATGTAGATGAAGACATATGGCTACGTTTGTTCAATGAAATCAAAAGCAATAATGCTCGATGTGTGTGACACATCGCTTCATGCAGCGTGTCACATTAGGCAAAGCAACTAGAAACGCTTTGAAATGATCACTTTCATGAAAATTCTAAAAAAAGTCTCTTGTCATTCTAAATTAAAACAATAGATTGGCAAGTGAAATTGATGTTGAAATGTTCGGTAAGTGAAGCCATGTAGTGAAGTGGTAAACAATGCAACACTCAATAAAATAGTAAGTTTCTTCAAAAATTGATATCTCACTCTAGCGAATGAAAAATATCCATTTTAAAAGTGATACCTTGTGCTGCTGGTCTTTGTTTGCAGGCCCAAATTGCTTTGTAAAAAGCCGTCTTGTATTATGGTGTAAAAATTGATGGACAAGATGGATAATATGGTACAATCATACATCATGCAATTGTGTTTTGCTTTTGATTTTTAGCATGTACTCTTATTAGCCAGTGGCTAATCCTTATGTAAATGGCAAACAGTCCTCATATGAATAAGATAAAAACCCTAAGGTAGGCCTATTAATATTAATGATACATTGGTATTCCGTTACATTGGATGTACTCCATAGTTGCAAGTAGCTGAATAGGGCTTCTGACCTAAAACCTAAGATTGATCGCAACTTTGAAATAAGTCACACTAGCAAGAAGAGAAAGTTATTCAAGCTTTCGACCGTGCTTCAAACAGTCATAATCATGATTTTCATTATCATGACTGAGGACAGTTGAAAGGTCGAATGACTATCTCTCCTTGCTATTTCTCTCAATGTATTATTTTCTTTTGACCCTGTCAGGACCGGATGGGCCCCTATCAACTTCTTTTTATATCTTCTAAAATAAGTCAGATTGAAGTTCAATTTTTTGTGACTTTTAGTTTGTATGCATGTTGAAGTTTCAGCAAAAAATTGGGCAAAATTGACTTACTGTGAGGTCATTTTTAAAAGTAATATTCAGAAAATAGATCGTTTCCATTTAGAGTAGCATTGATTATAATCAATATAGCATTGATATAATGTTTCTGTAGCCTATCATATTTATGTAATATTTATGCATGTGCAATTCAAAACTGTTAACATGCATATTCATCCTAACTCCCGAAATGAGCACATGTACTTTGTACATGTATATGTAATATACATATGTAGTATAGGCCTACATGTACATGCAGATAATATTCCGGAAATGAGTTGTGATATTTTTGAGCTACACCAAAATAACTGCATGTAAGCTCATGTATAATTGTTTGTGTAATGTGCATCTATAGTATGCATGTACATCTGTACCACAAAAGTGATCGTAAGTGTGACAAAGATGACGACCCGCATCTCTGTACATGTACATCACACACAGATAAGATAACATGTATCAATATGTTTTCTGAAGAATCAAAAAGTATGCATAGATTAATAAAAAATGAAAGAATTTGAAAATTCAAATTTTAGATTTTTGGTATGAAGATATTCGAATCATACAAAATAGGCACTACCATTCGAAAGAGGAGACTTGCAACATTCAGTAACTTTGTGTTCGAAAGTTTTAATCCATCAAACATGGAAAATTTGAGGGCCCAGGTCCTACCAAATCGCCCGGTCCCGATATGGTTAACTACGGGTGGCAGTGCACTAAAATTACATTATGATAGCTTCAGAACACAAATGACTTTGATATAGCTAAATTTGTCAGGTTCTAAACGTTTTCCAATGTGCATCTATGGATTTTTTATGATTTTAGAACCCTTCACTTTCCTGTCCCAAATAATAAATTTCAAATCTTTGCCTCGCGCAGATTTCAATTCATGCAGGTCAGTGATATTTAATCTCTCTCGATCGGACCCACACAGCAATTTCAGCCAGTGAAAAATGACGTAACATTCGAAGTTTAAATAGAAATCATTTTGAAGCAAGCGTTGGCTATACTGGGGGTCGAAGAGAGGTCACATATTCAAATTCATCTGGACAGCAACTTATTTGAAAGAGAAGGATATCCTGATCATTTAGTTATCAATATTATTGACATCCGTCCGAAAGTGAGGTGCGGACGAAAACAAACACTCAAAATTTTCGCGAAATTTTGTATTGTAAGACATTTTAGTGGTCTGTAAGTACCAACATCTGTTTGTTTCCGTGTCGTACAACATGAAATAATATAGCTCTTGCGAAGCTGAAATCTTAATACGCTCACATGTGGGGTGCTGTCAGAGCAGCTTTCAAAGAAATCATCACTTTTCAGAAGTCAAAGTCGGAAGGGTCCATTTTCACATGATCGATTCAAATCATGTCCGCGGGCCATCTTAGATATGAGAAACGACGGCGGGCTACCAAGTGCCTCGTGTGCCACGCATTGCCCACCACTGCTGTAGAATTTTCTTCGCACGGATTGCCAATTTATTATGTTAGATGAATCCAAGAAATTTCGCATATTTTTTAAAAATAATTGAGCGCATTAATCCAAATTACGTTTTATTTTACATCAAACAGGCATTTCATAATGGAATTAAGTACATCTGGAACGCCTGTCTGCAATATTAATCGGTTAAATCGTTCGCGGTTAAACTTATCCTTGGCAAATTTCTTGTAAATCGTTTTTTAACCACTAGGTGCACTTTAAGAGAATAATGCAGATTTACTTTAGCAGATTCGTCTTACTTTTCAAATCCGGTCGGTTCATTCATCCGTCAAATCCACTTCCGGCCGGATGAAATTAATTCTGACCTAAATTGAATAATCTCAAAACACTTTCTAAATCGGTGTATATTAATAAATGCCACTTGACGTCTCTTTTTAAAAAATAATGCCTCATGTTTAACTATAAACCTTATGTTTAGCTATAAGCAAAGACTATATCACCCTAGGGTATCGTGCTGAGAAGGCTTAAGTGCAATTATAAGCGAGCTTACTCTCATGAAATATACTTCGCGACATTAAACAACATAGTTAACAAATTTTAAAAGAAAAGTGAAAGGATGAATTGCCCAGTAAGTTAGAAGTGACATAATCGGTAGATTAAACTATCAAAAGTGTTAAATGATGGATCCTAAATGTTAGTGTCAAAAAGTCCTAAAATTGAATCTCAGATTTTTTGCAGAAACCGTGTGTAGACCACCTCTACTACCAAGCAAAACTAAGAAACGAAATTCCTCAACAGTGTCTTATACCCGATGGATCAATACCTATCGTCCTCACATCGCAGTCTTTCAGGCACATAAGTACTTGGGAATAGTTGCTCAATCGGTCCGATCCATCTTCACTTACAAGCTGTATCATTCACCTCTGGAACGTAGGAATTCTTTATGATAAGTCAACGCTGCATGGTACACTGCGCCATCATTGCATCACAAACGCCGCAGATTTGCTCATGCATAGCTGTATTTCCATGGCCTGTTGGTGTTCTCGATTGGGCCATGGCTGGATCAAGAGCCTCACCTCGACGAGCATTTTTAAGTACATTGAACTGTTTCCAAATCAATTTTGAAATCGGTCGACTAATTATTTTGTTAGAAGACAGTCCGTCCAAAAGCTGTGACGGCTTTTCCATATAAGTAACATATTACGTTTGAAGACTGCTTTGCACTTAGTGGTCATATCTCTGTAAGTCCGACAAAGTGCAGAACCGGATGCAGATAGCGCCATTTAAATTCAATGATAACGTTGTCATATGGCGACAGTGGATAAGGTAGACTCGACTTTCGCACGCATAATACGCATCTAGTGAACGCACAAAGGACCGAAATTTGAAATATATTTTCTCCGAATCCTGGGAAATGAATACCTCTACTGGTGTGATCATCATCAAATCAATGAAAGTGGTATGATCTTTAGTTTATTCGTGAAGATACAGTGTCATGTATCTTCACAAACAGTGCGATTTTGTCCGCGCGAAAATTGCAGTAAACCGCTTTCAATGTCTGAACAGTGAAAAGAGATATGAGACATCCCCTCATAGTAAATGTAAATTTGAGGAGCATCAGTTCATGAGTAGGAGAATTTCAGTTCAGTGATAGTTACAAGCACTAGGAAATCCTGTTGTTTTTCCTCGTTCACTATTCAATGACGAAAATCCTTGCTCACTCAAAAGTTCGAATGCACTGGTAGAGCTATTAACTAAACGGACTGGTTGTCCCTTTAGTCGCGCATGACCCACACGATCATTCTAGTATGAAATTCCAATTATATGGCTCTTGAAACGCATGGAAAAATTCCAATATGAAATTAGGTTAATTTGACTATTCTTTTTGGTGAATTAGGGTTTTCAGTGGATATTGAATTTTTTTCATGAGTCTGGAGATTTTTTCCGAAAATGTATTGGCACCCTGACTTGCGAGATTAATCACAATAATATTATGATCCTTGAAATAAACGGTCAACATGTTGCACTACCACAGCAGTTACATATCATTGGTTATTGCTCTAACCATATCAACAAGCGATTAGCAAGTCAAATTTGTCTCAGAATGCCGAATGGTCTTCATACAACTGTCAATGAAAGCCTCGGAATACGATTTAACTGACTGGAACGTCCCTAGCAACCAGGGCTGTGGAGCCGGAGCCGAGCCGGAGCCTTAAGGAGCCGATGGTTTTGGTCGGAGCCGGAGCCGATTTATCACAAAGGCTCCGGCTCCGATAGTTTGAGCTTTAATATAAATCTAGAATTTTGAAAGTTATTAATTGGCATCATAAAAAAATTAAATCATTTGAAATCTAAAGATATGTCTTTTAAGTATACCAATGATCTGTCTCCACGATATCTTTCTTTGCAGTTGCCGCCTTCTTTTGTATTATATTTATTATATATTTACACACATGTGTAATATTTTTTTTGCATATGTTTCGTAAGACTAATTTCCATATTGACAACGTATTCTCCAAAATCCATTAATTTGAAGACTTGTTATATGCATGCTAACTAGATGGTTGTAGATTCCTAGAGACAAGTCGCCAGTCATTTATGTACACATTTCCAGTTCAGTCAGCAAAGATAATATAGCTACATTTCTTGCGCAATGTCTTAAATCTAATACGGTTACTATGTAGGCTATCATCTATCGGTATGGCTACTGGCAGAAGCTACTGGCATCTGTGACAATGCCAATTTCCTTAGATTGTATTGTAGGCTCTTGTGCAGTCCCCCACCTACATTTTTCAAAACAATCGATTATTCAATTTGATCAATTTTGATTGGAGGGATAACTCTTAACACTCACACGAATGACCTGACTACAAGTCCTCAAATGGCTACTTCTAGTAGCGCCCTATTATTTTAAAGGTATCTCATTCATAATGAATTTCCTTTGACTTCAAAATTCAAAGGGTATATTTCAATGCGAAAAACCCGAAGGCAAATTACAATGTTGACTTGCTGACGAAGTTTGCGACCATGACATCGCAATTACCCACGTAGATTTTTACAACAGCACGGAATGGTGATGGAATGCTGCTCATGGTTTGATACACTCAAACCGGCGATGCTGAAACGGACATCCAATGGTGCTGCATCTTTTGACCAGAGAAAAAATGGGGGGGGGAGGACTGCACAAGAGCCGTATCGTGTAATAATATTTCCCCAAATGTCATAGACCTGTGGATTTCAAGAATTTTCATTATTATTTTTTCCGTCTGTCAACACTTTATGCTGATATCATGCTGACTTATATGTAAACAATAAAAAAAGACTGAGACGCTCTCAATAAAGGCGCCTTTTGACCTCCCTTTTCTATTGTCTGTGACATTAAACCGCACGCGCATTCGAAAGCTAGCAAAGTAGATGGGATTTCTGCTCGGTGCTCGCAGTCAAATTTTTATTATGCATAGCACCCTGCAACATACTGTGTGATACTCCGAGTTCAGTTTCATCAGCCTAACCATCATCAGAGGAATAGTGGTAATGTGTTTTACATAAATTGAATATAATAATATGGTACACGAACACTTGTTCGACACGAACATTTGTTCGACAAATTTTCGAACACTTCTTCGACACGACATTTGTTCGACACGAACACTTCTTCGACACGACATTTGTTCGACACGGACACTTCTTCGACACGACTTTTGTTCGACACGGACACTTCTTCGACACGACGTTTGTTCGTTATTAAGCAATTATAGTCTTTTTCTTTTTCAGGTTGTGTATTTTTTGAGAATTTGCATTTTTTTTATTCTTTTTGTCTTAAATTATTTTTTTTCCTTTATAAAAAAATATAATTCTTGCATCGCATAGATTGAACTAGAAGCGTATTTGTAATTTAAGATATTACCATAAAGACGAAAGATAGCCAGTACCTAAAATTCTATTCATGCAGAACTATTCATGCTTGATAAAGCATTATTCATGCAGAACTTGTCGAAGAAGTGTTCGTGTCGAATAAATGACTTGTCGAAGAAGTGTCCGTGTCGAACAAATGTCTTGTCGAAAAAGTGTCCGTGTCGAAGAAGTTTTCTGTCGAACAAATGTCCGAAAACATAGATATCAACTTGTCGAAGAAGTGTCTGTGTCGAAGAAATGTACCAGATCCAATAATATACATGAATCATTCATGAATTATTTAGTGCAACTTTACGCCATAATGAAAAATACGAAATTAATATAATGTAAGTTAGGCCTTAACTTATTAAGTATGCTGCATAGAATTACAAAGCTTGTCCTAAATTAGATATTTTGAATTTTTTAAGTATAATTTTCAATTGTACATTTCTAGCCTACACTGCAATGAGGCTATCTAAATTACAATTTCTACAGATGATGAGTCGTGGGCTACCCACCGATGATATTTTTCATGGACCAACAGACTTGGATAAAGGGAATAGCAAATAGCAATAACAACCTAAGCTAGCCTATATACACTTTAATATTCAATAAAGCAATTGATATCTTTATTGATACGGTATATTTGGCTATATAGCCGATCCTTTCCATGTTCGAGTAGATACAGGCCCTATAAGCTATTTAGAGGCATACGCTATCCAGTTTCATATTCAAGCTTTGTTAAAAAGCTTATACTATTCGGCCCCTGTGACGGCTAATTAGGTATATCATCATCACTCATGTGGTCTTATTTAATGTAGCCTCGTAGTAGACTGGTTGCAGGCTAGGCCAATTTATTTTTAGCCAGTGCGGGAGATCTTTATCTAATTTAACCAATCCTGGCTATAACTTTATTTTATCTTTCAGAGATAGTCAATTCATGCAAAAATATATGACAAGTATGTTATTTGTCATTATATTAGGCTATTATCATTTTTATTATTAACTTAAGTCGTTGCTTGTTAATGAAAACTAATTTGATGATTGTAGCAAGCCTCTAAAGGCCACACCGTTATCCAAAAAAACCGTTCAACGGATCCAGGATAACCAGCATAGATAGAACCTGAATTTGAAGCCGGAGCCGGAGCCGAGCCGGAGCCTTTCACATCAGTGTCGTGGAGCCGGAGCCGATGAGATAACGCATCGGCTCCACAGCCCTGCTAGCAACAGCTACGACCTATTTTCGTTAAACTTCTTATGAGAGAATAAATTGCCTCTGATAGAATGAAAGGCTTATTTGTACCTACTTCCACGAAATATAAGAGCCATTGGTTTTCGCCTAGACTTCTAACAGAAACACATTTTTGAGATGTTACCGAGGGCGTTCATGTAGACTAATTTTTATTTTGAGACTTTTCCTGGAGAAGTTATATGAAAACCGAATTCTGAACCATATTGTGCAGACCACGTTGACCAGGAACCAAGTAAACGGGTCACAAACATGTGGATAAAAGTAAAATGATTTGCAATGCAGTCTGGAAAATGTTTACAACTTAATTGAAACATATTCGCCAATTATAGTTGCATTCATGAGCATCAGCTAGGATGGGCATAAACATGGAGAAATATGGTATCAGTAGCTGTCAAAAGCCGGTAAGTAAGCCCCAGACATCAAGCGCATAGTCACCGTCGCCATCTAGATCTCTGTTGATCAGCTTGATTGATGCCGACATGTGATAAAACGAAATTTGTTTTACCGATAGAAATCCGAAACTCTGTAATAATAAAGGACTAGAATGGACATGGATATTGAAAACAATGAGCTTCATGGACATGCGTTGTCACGGCAACGATACCGAAACGATGGCGGCTTCTAGTGGTTGACAATAGGAAGATCCTGGTACCGGTTGAAATTACCATCAGCAAATAGCTGTTGTCCATTATAGTCTCACCAACGTACGCAAAGCGAAAACTCGGATTTCTGTGGTTTTGCCTTCTGTACAAATTAGCGTTGGGTCGGGTTTCATGAATTTTGAAACCCGACTTGGACTAAAAATCAACCCGAGTTCGGTTTTACCCGGTTTACCCGATATGAAAATACCAGAACCCGACCCGTCCAGATTAGATCCGAAAACCACTCATGATATTATGCTAATAGGCCTGCTCGCATGACCTGAACGTTATCGTATAGCAGGAATCCGGCTAATTTTAAAGTGGTATAAAAACTTCATCCCAGGTTCAAATCGATCTCTTTAAGCGCCGTAGGTAGTCTTCAGGAAAGGCCATCAGCCAGATTTAATTGTACTCATCTCTAGGAATAAGCGCCTCACCGAATAATTCGATAAAATAGCAATGATGACAAAACTGCAGAAATATGAGAGAAAGTTTAAAGAGATATTCATTGAAATAATAATTAATTTCTATGACATAATTAACACACACACACCATATTTGAGATTGTAGTCATTTGACAATTTGTCCATTTTCAGTTGTACTAAAGTAGATAGACTGCAGAGATCTATATTATCTTAACTGTATATTAACTTAGATCTGTATTATCATGACAGTGAAATATCACTTTGATTTCATTTCGATATTGAATGTTTCGTAAGTTAGCATGATCCATTTTATCATATTTATGGAACAGCTTCAATAAAAAACGACATAATAGCGAATCTAAAAGTGAATTTGCAAGAAGGAAGCAATGATTTCCCTCGTTATTTTATCAGAGTGCAGAAAGACAAGGTACTGCTGCCCAGACCATTGCATTATATGCAAGAATGATGTCGCATCAACCTTTCTGAAAAAATATGTATGAATTATGACAAATTTCCAAAATCCCGAATTCGGTTTCTTCAGGTTTTCTCGGGTTTATGATAAAAGCGGTAATCCAACCCGACCGACCTCAAAATTGCCCTGCTCGAACTCGTACTTGCGGGTTCGGGTTGGATCGCTCATTTTTACTTTTGTGCATCTTTTTTTTAAAGTTGCAAATTATACATGACTTCGTCCGACAAATTTTCAAGATCATCTGCTGAAATAGTTCTAATCATAGCAAGTCATAAGAGAACGGTAGACGATGCTGAAGAATGTGGACGCACACTAGTGAATATGACGAATCAACAAAGTAGAACCGTTGATCATTTGATTGAAATAGGCTTCCGAACAAAATCAGAGAGCATGATCCAAAATTGCAGGCAATTTTAGGATGTATTTCGACCAACATAGATGTAGTATTTGTAATACATGCATTATGCAATACCATATACGTATGTTTCGGATTCACCTTAATGTAGACACTCAATTCAAGCATGCCTTCGTTCAATATTAGTGCCAAGATGTCGCTTGTTCAGTGCAACTTAAGAGTCAAACCGTCTTTAGAACCGAGTGCGCTCGCGAGTGATCTGATTTACTAAAATGATTGTCTTACCATGTCCCATGCTGCATATTCTAGATGAAATTAAGGCTGCTGAAGTATAGTTTTCATATATTCCAGGAATCATGGCAACCTCTGCATCATTCGGAGGAGATAATGGCGGCGCGAACACAGGAACTTACGAATGTAATATTTGTCTTGATTCAGCTAAAGATCCTGTAGTTAGCATGTGTGGTCATTTGTTCTGTTGGAGTTGTTTACTAAGATGGATGGAAACACAAGTACACGATCGTGGTCAAGCTGCATGCCCTGTTTGTAAAGCTGCGATCGACCGGGAACGCGTTGTGCCGCTTTATGGTCGTGGTGGCAACAACAGAGATCCCCGAAATGATAACGCACCACCGAGACCAAGACCACAACGAACAGAAGTTCCAGAACAGGAAGTTCCGGTAAGAGTTCCTTCAATATTTCGAAACATGGCTTTACCACTTTCCAATCAGCTCTCAAGAACTTCTGTGATAGCTTTTTTGCGGTAACCTGAACTGAGATGTATATAATTGATCAAATTTTTCAGGAGGTTCAAATCCATTGATAAAAAGAAAAAACCAAGTTACTTGGTGCCTCCGTACCAGTATATTTTTTTTGATCTGTTTAAAAATAGGTAAAGATTACACTGAAGTGCACTGAAGTTGCACTGTACTTCGGCCTTTGGCCTTCAAGGTGCGATGGTAAGTGGCCACCACTTTCAGTGTAATATTTTTAAAGTGTAATCTTTACCTATTTTTAAACAGATAAAAAAAAATATACTGGTACGGAGGCACCAAGTAACTTTTTTTTTCTTTTTATCACTAAAGAGATGGTCATGGATATTTCGGAGCGACATCCATTATTTCGTCGTAGGATATAATAATAATAATAATAAGGCGAGCGAGTGGCACAGTGGTTTAAGTGTCTGCCTGTGGTCTGGATGGCCCAGGTTCGACTCCTTGCGCAGTCAACCTTATTAATAATTCTTTCGACCGGATGTTTGGCAAGCACCTGTAATCCTGCCACTTGGAGGTCATTAAAGTGGATTAGAACCTTAATAACTATATTCTAATAGGCCTATCATATATAACCTTACAGCCGACCGGGTGTGTGACAAGCACCTGTAATCCAGCTACGTGGAGGTCGCCAGTGGATTAGACATTGGCTGTGATTACTAACCAGACTGCAGACGCTCGAATCACAAAAGTGCATACTCGGGAGGGAAAAGCGGTTTGCTCCATAATCTCGTCCTCGCCCAACACCCATACATACATGGAGATTAATAACGACGATACCATACCGGAACAGGCGTCGCCCGGGTTACCAAGGCCTGCGTTGAATTTTGAGGAACCAGGATGTTCAAGCGGAAGGGCTACTGGAACAAATAAACATCAACCGCGTCGAAGACGGAAATGGACACATGCCGATAATACCAGCGTAATTGAGTGCTACTGCAGAAGTTGTCCGGAAGAGAGAGGGTTTCGTGAGCGCATGCATAAGGTCTGGCAAGAAATGCATCCCCAGACAGTGATATCGGAACAAGGGCTATTGAATCAAAAGCGATCGATTGTGAACAACAACTTGCTAGCAAATGAAGAGATACAGCAAATAGCAAATCGCGTAATTGACCCTGGAGCCAATGAAGACAATAGTGCACATAACAACAGAATGCCGTCCAGCCCGGCTGATTCAGCAGCTGACAACAGCTGATGCACAGAATAATTACATGAGTCCAAACAACAGAGATAATATAAGGAAGATAAAAGTTGATGAGAAGTCAAGACAAATAATTGAGAAAGTAGACAATGTGAGTGAGTGCATTCCGACCAATAATATAGCGGAGTTGAACGCATTGATATACTCTGCTGCTAAAGTTACGGAAGAAACCGTAAATGTGAACAATGGAAGACAATCTGGAACGCCACCGTGGAAGCACCGACTACAGAAACAAATTGAAGTCCTAAGGAGAGAAGTTAGCCAACTGAAGTCGTTCATTGACTCTAACGGAAGGTTTCCTTCTTACATGATTCGCAAGTACAACATGAACAATAGAACTGAAGAAGAGGTGTATGAAGACGCAAAGCAGCGATTAATAGCCATTAGCCACAGATTAAAGAGATACGAAGACAGTAGTGAGCAATTCAAGATAAACAAGCTATTCCGTGAAAACCCAAAGAAAGTGTACAGAAAGTTAAGAGGCCAAGAAACAGCATGTGAAGCAAAAATCCCAGACAAAGACGAAGTAATGAAGTATTGGAAAGATATCTGGGAATCCGACGTAAGTTACAACCCAGAAGCAGAATGGTTACCAGAAGTCGAAAGTAGATATGACAGTACAACTAACCAAGACGACATCACAATATCAAATGAAGACCTACAATACAAACTTGCAAGTATGGCAAACTGGAAGGCACCAGGGTATGACAAGATACTGGTTAAGAAACTGAAGAAACTACATACAAGACTTGCTGGGTTCTACAATGACTTCTTACAGAATCCCAACACAATACCAGAATGGCTAGTCACAGGCAAGACTGTACTGATACAGAAAGATGAAAGCAAGCCACCTAGCCCTGACAATTACAGGCCAATTACATGCCTACCAACACTGTGGAAACTATTCAGTGGAATTATAGCAATTCAGCGTAGCAAAGTGCGTCAAGGTAACAAAGTTAAAAAAAAACAAGCTAATGACTAGTTACTTTTCAATAGGTACAAAGTATGATTTAAAAGAAAATTTTTATATCCTAAAATGTCTAAAAATTTTAAAAATACTTACTAGAAGGACAAACAACGCTTCTCCTCTCCTCATGTGTAATGAATTGGCGAGTAAGTCGTTCTGTTCAAAATTATGTTTATCACTTATATATTGAAAAGATCCTATTTAACAGTCTGCCCATTCAGATGATAAGAGGACAGGTCTGTTTCCAATCAAAATACCAGATCTAGCTAATAGCACAGCGGGATTACGCTATCTAAAATCTACCAAATGTGTAAGAGAATTAATATTAGTTCCTTAAGCTAAAACGTGAAATAGAATTGTACAAAATATGCATACAAATTATTTGACTATTTTTAATGAGGTCATCAACAGGAACTTGGTCAGGACGATCGCGTTTCGACCGCTTAATCCTGGACGCTCAAACCCGACCAAGCGCGGTCCTGTACATTTAAGATGCACAGCCTCAAAAATTAAATTTATAATAGAGAAAGATTAGCATCTATCAAAAAAAAATAGAGTCACTATTGACTGAAATGTACCTCAGGCATTTGAAAGAAGGACAGAGTCCAGCCAGTAGAGGTCAAGAGGCGGGGACATAATCCACCTTCAACTCAAGACGTGCTGCAAAAACAATTCAGCGTAGCAAAGTGCGTCAAGGTAACAAAGTTAAAAAAAACAAGCTAATGACTAGTTACTTTTCAATAGGTACAAAGTATGATTTAAAAGAAAATTTTTATATCCTAAAATGTCTAAAAATTTTAAAAATACTTACTAGAAGGACAAACAACGCTTCTCCTCTCCTCATGTGTAATGAATTGGCGAGTAAGTCGTTCTGTTCAAAATTATGTTTATCACTTATATATTGAAAAGATCCTATTTAACAGTCTGCCCATTCAGATGATAAGAGGACAGGTCTGTTTCCAATCAAAATACCAGATCTAGCTAATAGCACAGCGGGATTACGCTATCTAAAATCTACCAAATGTGTAAGAGAATTAATATTAGTTCCTTAAGCTAAAACGTGAAATAGAATTGTACAAAATATGCATACAAATTATTTGACTATTTTTAATGAGGTCATCAACAGGAACTTGGTCAGGACGATCGCGTTTCGACCGCTTAATCCTGGACGCTCAAACCCGACCAAGCGCGGTCCTGTACATTTAAGATGCACAGCCTCAAAAATTAAATTTATAATAGAGAAAGATTAGCATCTATCAAAAAAAAATAGAGTCACTATTGACTGAAATGTACCTCAGGCATTTGAAAGAAGGACAGAGTCCAGCCAGTAGAGGTCAAGAGGCGGGGACATAATCCACCTTCAACTCAAGACGTGCTGCAAAAACAATTCAGCGTAGCAAAGTGCGTCAAGGTAACAAAGTTAAAAAAAACAAGCTAATGACTAGTTACTTTTCAATAGGTACAAAGTATGATTTAAAAGAAAATTTTTATATCCTAAAATGTCTAAAAATTTTAAAAATACTTACTAGAAGGACAAACAACGCTTCTCCTCTCCTCATGTGTAATGAATTGGCGAGTAAGTCGTTCTGTTCAAAATTATGTTTATCACTTATATATTGAAAAGATCCTATTTAACAGTCTGCCCATTCAGATGATAAGAGGACAGGTCTGTTTCCAATCAAAATACCAGATCTAGCTAATAGCACAGCGGGATTACGCTATCTAAAATCTACCAAATGTGTAAGAGAATTAATATTAGTTCCTTAAGCTAAAACGTGAAATAGAATTGTACAAAATATGCATACAAATTATTTGACTATTTTTAATGAGGTCATCAACAGGAACTTGGTCAGGACGATCGCGTTTCGACCGCTTAATCCTGGACGCTCAAACCCGACCAAGCGCGGTCCTGTACATTTAAGATGCACAGCCTCAAAAATTAAATTTATAATAGAGAAAGATTAGCATCTATCAAAAAAAAAATAGAGTCACTATTGACTGAAATGTACCTCAGGCATTTGAAAGAAGGACAGAGTCCAGCCAGTAGAGGTCAAGAGGCGGGGACATAATCCACCTTCAACTCAAGACGTGCTGCAAAAACAATTCAGCGTAGCAAAGTGCGTCAAGGTAACAAAGTTAAAAAAAAACAAGCTAATGACTAGTTACTTTTCAATAGGTACAAAGTATGATTTAAAAGAAAATTTTTATATCCTAAAATGTCTAAAAATTTTAAAAATACTTACTAGAAGGACAAACAACGCTTCTCCTCTCCTCATGTGTAATGAATTGGCGAGTAAGTCGTTCTGTTCAAAATTATGTTTATCACTTATATATTGAAAAGATCCTATTTAACAGTCTGCCCATTCAGATGATAAGAGGACAGGTCTGTTTCCAATCAAAATACCAGATCTAGCTAATAGCACAGCGGGATTACGCTATCTAAAATCTACCAAATGTGTAAGAGAATTAATATTAGTTCCTTAAGCTAAAACGTGAAATAGAATTGTACAAAATATGCATACAAATTATTTGACTATTTTTAATGAGGTCATCAACAGGAACTTGGTCAGGACGATCGCGTTTCGACCGCTTAATCCTGGACGCTCAAACCCGACCAAGCGCGGTCCTGTACATTTAAGATGCACAGCCTCAAAAATTAAATTTATAATAGAGAAAGATTAGCATCTATCAAAAAAAAATAGAGTCACTATTGACTGAAATGTACCTCAGGCATTTGAAAGAAGGACAGAGTCCAGCCAGTAGAGGTCAAGAGGCGGGGACATAATCCACCTTCAACTCAAGACGTGCTGCAAAAACAATTCAGCGTAGCAAAGTGCGTCAAGGTAACAAAGTTAAAAAAAAAACAAGCTAATGACTAGTTACTTTTCAATAGGTACAAAGTATGATTTAAAAGAAAATTTTTATATCCTAAAATGTCTAAAAATTTTAAAAATACTTACTAGAAGGACAAACAACGCTTCTCCTCTCCTCATGTGTAATGAATTGGCGAGTAAGTCGTTCTGTTCAAAATTATGTTTATCACTTATATATTGAAAAGATCCTATTTAACAGTCTGCCCATTCAGATGATAAGAGGACAGGTCTGTTTCCAATCAAAATACCAGATCTAGCTAATAGCACAGCGGGATTACGCTATCTAAAATCTACCAAATGTGTAAGAGAATTAATATTAGTTCCTTAAGCTAAAACGTGAAATAGAATTGTACAAAATATGCATACAAATTATTTGACTATTTTTAATGAGGTCATCAACAGGAACTTGGTCAGGACGATCGCGTTTCGACCGCTTAATCCTGGACGCTCAAACCCGACCAAGCGCGGTCCTGTACATTTAAGATGCACAGCCTCAAAAATTAAATTTATAATAGAGAAAGATTAGCATCTATCAAAAAAAAATAGAGTCACTATTGACTGAAATGTACCTCAGGCATTTGAAAGAAGGACAGAGTCCAGCCAGTAGAGGTCAAGAGGCGGGGACATAATCCACCTTCAACTCAAGACGTGCTGCAAAAACAATTCAGCGTAGCAAAGTGCGTCAAGGTAACAAAGTTAAAAAAAAACAAGCTAATGACTAGTTACTTTTCAATAGGTACAAAGTATGATTTAAAAGAAAATTTTTATATCCTAAAATGTCTAAAAATTTTAAAAATACTTACTAGAAGGACAAACAACGCTTCTCCTCTCCTCATGTGTAATGAATTGGCGAGTAAGTCGTTCTGTTCAAAATTATGTTTATCACTTATATATTGAAAAGATCCTATTTAACAGTCTGCCCATTCAGATGATAAGAGGACAGGTCTGTTTCCAATCAAAATACCAGATCTAGCTAATAGCACAGCGGGATTACGCTATCTAAAATCTACCAAATGTGTAAGAGAATTAATATTAGTTCCTTAAGCTAAAACGTGAAATAGAATTGTACAAAATATGCATACAAATTATTTGACTATTTTTAATGAGGTCATCAACAGGAACTTGGTCAGGACGATCGCGTTTCGACCGCTTAATCCTGGACGCTCAAACCCGACCAAGCGCGGTCCTGTACATTTAAGATGCACAGCCTCAAAAATTAAATTTATAATAGAGAAAGATTAGCATCTATCAAAAAAAAATAGAGTCACTATTGACTGAAATGTACCTCAGGCATTTGAAAGAAGGACAGAGTCCAGCCAGTAGAGGTCAAGAGGCGGGGACATAATCCACCTTCAACTCAAGACGTGCTGCAAAAACAATTCAGCGTAGCAAAGTGCGTCAAGGTAACAAAGTTAAAAAAAACAAGCTAATGACTAGTTACTTTTCAATAGGTACAAAGTATGATTTAAAAGAAAATTTTTATATCCTAAAATGTCTAAAAATTTTAAAAATACTTACTAGAAGGACAAACAACGCTTCTCCTCTCCTCATGTGTAATGAATTGGCGAGTAAGTCGTTCTGTTCAAAATTATGTTTATCACTTATATATTGAAAAGATCCTATTTAACAGTCTGCCCATTCAGATGATAAGAGGACAGGTCTGTTTCCAATCAAAATACCAGATCTAGCTAATAGCACAGCGGGATTACGCTATCTAAAATCTACCAAATGTGTAAGAGAATTAATATTAGTTCCTTAAGCTAAAACGTGAAATAGAATTGTACAAAATATGCATACAAATTATTTGACTATTTTTAATGAGGTCATCAACAGGAACTTGGTCAGGACGATCGCGTTTCGACCGCTTAATCCTGGACGCTCAAACCCGACCAAGCGCGGTCCTGTACATTTAAGATGCACAGCCTCAAAAATTAAATTTATAATAGAGAAAGATTAGCATCTATCAAAAAAAAATAGAGTCACTATTGACTGAAATGTACCTCAGGCATTTGAAAGAAGGACAGAGTCCAGCCAGTAGAGGTCAAGAGGCGGGGACATAATCCACCTTCAACTCAAGACGTGCTGCAAAAACAATTCAGCGTAGCAAAGTGCGTCAAGGTAACAAAGTTAAAAAAAAACAAGCTAATGACTAGTTACTTTTCAATAGGTACAAAGTATGATTTAAAAGAAAATTTTTATATCCTAAAATGTCTAAAAATTTTAAAAATACTTACTAGAAGGACAAACAACGCTTCTCCTCTCCTCATGTGTAATGAATTGGCGAGTAAGTCGTTCTGTTCAAAATTATGTTTATCACTTATATATTGAAAAGATCCTATTTAACAGTCTGCCCATTCAGATGATAAGAGGACAGGTCTGTTTCCAATCAAAATACCAGATCTAGCTAATAGCACAGCGGGATTACGCTATCTAAAATCTACCAAATGTGTAAGAGAATTAATATTAGTTCCTTAAGCTAAAACGTGAAATAGAATTGTACAAAATATGCATACAAATTATTTGACTATTTTTAATGAGGTCATCAACAGGAACTTGGTCAGGACGATCGCGTTTCGACCGCTTAATCCTGGACGCTCAAACCCGACCAAGCGCGGTCCTGTACATTTAAGATGCACAGCCTCAAAAATTAAATTTATAATAGAGAAAGATTAGCATCTATCAAAAAAAAAATAGAGTCACTATTGACTGAAATGTACCTCAGGCATTTGAAAGAAGGACAGAGTCCAGCCAGTAGAGGTCAAGAGGCGGGGACATAATCCACCTTCAACTCAAGACGTGCTGCAAAAACAATTCAGCGTAGCAAAGTGCGTCAAGGTAACAAAGTTAAAAAAAAACAAGCTAATGACTAGTTACTTTTCAATAGGTACAAAGTATGATTTAAAAGAAAATTTTTATATCCTAAAATGTCTAAAAATTTTAAAAATACTTACTAGAAGGACAAACAACGCTTCTCCTCTCCTCATGTGTAATGAATTGGCGAGTAAGTCGTTCTGTTCAAAATTATGTTTATCACTTATATATTGAAAAGATCCTATTTAACAGTCTGCCCATTCAGATGATAAGAGGACAGGTCTGTTTCCAATCAAAATACCAGATCTAGCTAATAGCACAGCGGGATTACGCTATCTAAAATCTACCAAATGTGTAAGAGAATTAATATTAGTTCCTTAAGCTAAAACGTGAAATAGAATTGTACAAAATATGCATACAAATTATTTGACTATTTTTAATGAGGTCATCAACAGGAACTTGGTCAGGACGATCGCGTTTCGACCGCTTAATCCTGGACGCTCAAACCCGACCAAGCGCGGTCCTGTACATTTAAGATGCACAGCCTCAAAAATTAAATTTATAATAGAGAAAGATTAGCATCTATCAAAAAAAAATAGAGTCACTATTGACTGAAATGTACCTCAGGCATTTGAAAGAAGGACAGAGTCCAGCCAGTAGAGGTCAAGAGGCGGGGACATAATCCACCTTCAACTCAAGACGTGCTGCAAAAACAATTCAGCGTAGCAAAGTGCGTCAAGGTAACAAAGTTAAAAAAAACAAGCTAATGACTAGTTACTTTTCAATAGGTACAAAGTATGATTTAAAAGAAAATTTTTATATCCTAAAATGTCTAAAAATTTTAAAAATACTTACTAGAAGGACAAACAACGCTTCTCCTCTCCTCATGTGTAATGAATTGGCGAGTAAGTCGTTCTGTTCAAAATTATGTTTATCACTTATATATTGAAAAGATCCTATTTAACAGTCTGCCCATTCAGATGATAAGAGGACAGGTCTGTTTCCAATCAAAATACCAGATCTAGCTAATAGCACAGCGGGATTACGCTATCTAAAATCTACCAAATGTGTAAGAGAATTAATATTAGTTCCTTAAGCTAAAACGTGAAATAGAATTGTACAAAATATGCATACAAATTATTTGACTATTTTTAATGAGGTCATCAACAGGAACTTGGTCAGGACGATCGCGTTTCGACCGCTTAATCCTGGACGCTCAAACCCGACCAAGCGCGGTCCTGTACATTTAAGATGCACAGCCTCAAAAATTAAATTTATAATAGAGAAAGATTAGCATCTATCAAAAAAAAAATAGAGTCACTATTGACTGAAATGTACCTCAGGCATTTGAAAGAAGGACAGAGTCCAGCCAGTAGAGGTCAAGAGGCGGGGACATAATCCACCTTCAACTCAAGACGTGCTGCAAAAACAATTCAGCGTAGCAAAGTGCGTCAAGGTAACAAAGTTAAAAAAAAACAAGCTAATGACTAGTTACTTTTCAATAGGTACAAAGTATGATTTAAAAGAAAATTTTTATATCCTAAAATGTCTAAAAATTTTAAAAATACTTACTAGAAGGACAAACAACGCTTCTCCTCTCCTCATGTGTAATGAATTGGCGAGTAAGTCGTTCTGTTCAAAATTATGTTTATCACTTATATATTGAAAAGATCCTATTTAACAGTCTGCCCATTCAGATGATAAGAGGACAGGTCTGTTTCCAATCAAAATACCAGATCTAGCTAATAGCACAGCGGGATTACGCTATCTAAAATCTACCAAATGTGTAAGAGAATTAATATTAGTTCCTTAAGCTAAAACGTGAAATAGAATTGTACAAAATATGCATACAAATTATTTGACTATTTTTAATGAGGTCATCAACAGGAACTTGGTCAGGACGATCGCGTTTCGACCGCTTAATCCTGGACGCTCAAACCCGACCAAGCGCGGTCCTGTACATTTAAGATGCACAGCCTCAAAAATTAAATTTATAATAGAGAAAGATTAGCATCTATCAAAAAAAAATAGAGTCACTATTGACTGAAATGTACCTCAGGCATTTGAAAGAAGGACAGAGTCCAGCCAGTAGAGGTCAAGAGGCGGGGACATAATCCACCTTCAACTCAAGACGTGCTGCAAAAACAATTCAGCGTAGCAAAGTGCGTCAAGGTAACAAAGTTAAAAAAAACAAGCTAATGACTAGTTACTTTTCAATAGGTACAAAGTATGATTTAAAAGAAAATTTTTATATCCTAAAATGTCTAAAAATTTTAAAAATACTTACTAGAAGGACAAACAACGCTTCTCCTCTCCTCATGTGTAATGAATTGGCGAGTAAGTCGTTCTGTTCAAAATTATGTTTATCACTTATATATTGAAAAGATCCTATTTAACAGTCTGCCCATTCAGATGATAAGAGGACAGGTCTGTTTCCAATCAAAATACCAGATCTAGCTAATAGCACAGCGGGATTACGCTATCTAAAATCTACCAAATGTGTAAGAGAATTAATATTAGTTCCTTAAGCTAAAACGTGAAATAGAATTGTACAAAATATGCATACAAATTATTTGACTATTTTTAATGAGGTCATCAACAGGAACTTGGTCAGGACGATCGCGTTTCGACCGCTTAATCCTGGACGCTCAAACCCGACCAAGCGCGGTCCTGTACATTTAAGATGCACAGCCTCAAAAATTAAATTTATAATAGAGAAAGATTAGCATCTATCAAAAAAAAATAGAGTCACTATTGACTGAAATGTACCTCAGGCATTTGAAAGAAGGACAGAGTCCAGCCAGTAGAGGTCAAGAGGCGGGGACATAATCCACCTTCAACTCAAGACGTGCTGCAAAAACAATTCAGCGTAGCAAAGTGCGTCAAGGTAACAAAGTTAAAAAAAAACAAGCTAATGACTAGTTACTTTTCAATAGGTACAAAGTATGATTTAAAAGAAAATTTTTATATCCTAAAATGTCTAAAAATTTTAAAAATACTTACTAGAAGGACAAACAACGCTTCTCCTCTCCTCATGTGTAATGAATTGGCGAGTAAGTCGTTCTGTTCAAAATTATGTTTATCACTTATATATTGAAAAGATCCTATTTAACAGTCTGCCCATTCAGATGATAAGAGGACAGGTCTGTTTCCAATCAAAATACCAGATCTAGCTAATAGCACAGCGGGATTACGCTATCTAAAATCTACCAAATGTGTAAGAGAATTAATATTAGTTCCTTAAGCTAAAACGTGAAATAGAATTGTACAAAATATGCATACAAATTATTTGACTATTTTTAATGAGGTCATCAACAGGAACTTGGTCAGGACGATCGCGTTTCGACCGCTTAATCCTGGACGCTCAAACCCGACCAAGCGCGGTCCTGTACATTTAAGATGCACAGCCTCAAAAATTAAATTTATAATAGAGAAAGATTAGCATCTATCAAAAAAAATAGAGTCACTATTGACTGAAATGTACCTCAGGCATTTGAAAGAAGGACAGAGTCCAGCCAGTAGAGGTCAAGAGGCGGGGACATAATCCACCTTCAACTCAAGACGTGCTGCAAAAACAATTCAGCGTAGCAAAGTGCGTCAAGGTAACAAAGTTAAAAAAAAACAAGCTAATGACTAGTTACTTTTCAATAGGTACAAAGTATGATTTAAAAGAAAATTTTTATATCCTAAAATGTCTAAAAATTTTAAAAATACTTACTAGAAGGACAAACAACGCTTCTCCTCTCCTCATGTGTAATGAATTGGCGAGTAAGTCGTTCTGTTCAAAATTATGTTTATCACTTATATATTGAAAAGATCCTATTTAACAGTCTGCCCATTCAGATGATAAGAGGACAGGTCTGTTTCCAATCAAAATACCAGATCTAGCTAATAGCACAGCGGGATTACGCTATCTAAAATCTACCAAATGTGTAAGAGAATTAATATTAGTTCCTTAAGCTAAAACGTGAAATAGAATTGTACAAAATATGCATACAAATTATTTGACTATTTTTAATGAGGTCATCAACAGGAACTTGGTCAGGACGATCGCGTTTCGACCGCTTAATCCTGGACGCTCAAACCCGACCAAGCGCGGTCCTGTACATTTAAGATGCACAGCCTCAAAAATTAAATTTATAATAGAGAAAGATTAGCATCTATCAAAAAAAAATAGAGTCACTATTGACTGAAATGTACCTCAGGCATTTGAAAGAAGGACAGAGTCCAGCCAGTAGAGGTCAAGAGGCGGGGACATAATCCACCTTCAACTCAAGACGTGCTGCAAAAACAATTCAGCGTAGCAAAGTGCGTCAAGGTAACAAAGTTAAAAAAAAACAAGCTAATGACTAGTTACTTTTCAATAGGTACAAAGTATGATTTAAAAGAAAATTTTTATATCCTAAAATGTCTAAAAATTTTAAAAATACTTACTAGAAGGACAAACAACGCTTCTCCTCTCCTCATGTGTAATGAATTGGCGAGTAAGTCGTTCTGTTCAAAATTATGTTTATCACTTATATATTGAAAAGATCCTATTTAACAGTCTGCCCATTCAGATGATAAGAGGACAGGTCTGTTTCCAATCAAAATACCAGATCTAGCTAATAGCACAGCGGGATTACGCTATCTAAAATCTACCAAATGTGTAAGAGAATTAATATTAGTTCCTTAAGCTAAAACGTGAAATAGAATTGTACAAAATATGCATACAAATTATTTGACTATTTTTAATGAGGTCATCAACAGGAACTTGGTCAGGACGATCGCGTTTCGACCGCTTAATCCTGGACGCTCAAACCCGACCAAGCGCGGTCCTGTACATTTAAGATGCACAGCCTCAAAAATTAAATTTATAATAGAGAAAGATTAGCATCTATCAAAAAAAATAGAGTCACTATTGACTGAAATGTACCTCAGGCATTTGAAAGAAGGACAGAGTCCAGCCAGTAGAGGTCAAGAGGCGGGGACATAATCCACCTTCAACTCAAGACGTGCTGCAAAAACAATTCAGCGTAGCAAAGTGCGTCAAGGTAACAAAGTTAAAAAAAAACAAGCTAATGACTAGTTACTTTTCAATAGGTACAAAGTATGATTTAAAAGAAAATTTTTATATCCTAAAATGTCTAAAAATTTTAAAAATACTTACTAGAAGGACAAACAACGCTTCTCCTCTCCTCATGTGTAATGAATTGGCGAGTAAGTCGTTCTGTTCAAAATTATGTTTATCACTTATATATTGAAAAGATCCTATTTAACAGTCTGCCCATTCAGATGATAAGAGGACAGGTCTGTTTCCAATCAAAATACCAGATCTAGCTAATAGCACAGCGGGATTACGCTATCTAAAATCTACCAAATGTGTAAGAGAATTAATATTAGTTCCTTAAGCTAAAACGTGAAATAGAATTGTACAAAATATGCATACAAATTATTTGACTATTTTTAATGAGGTCATCAACAGGAACTTGGTCAGGACGATCGCGTTTCGACCGCTTAATCCTGGACGCTCAAACCCGACCAAGCGCGGTCCTGTACATTTAAGATGCACAGCCTCAAAAATTAAATTTATAATAGAGAAAGATTAGCATCTATCAAAAAAAAATAGAGTCACTATTGACTGAAATGTACCTCAGGCATTTGAAAGAAGGACAGAGTCCAGCCAGTAGAGGTCAAGAGGCGGGGACATAATCCACCTTCAACTCAAGACGTGCTGCAAAAACAATTCAGCGTAGCAAAGTGCGTCAAGGTAACAAAGTTAAAAAAAAACAAGCTAATGACTAGTTACTTTTCAATAGGTACAAAGTATGATTTAAAAGAAAATTTTTATATCCTAAAATGTCTAAAAATTTTAAAAATACTTACTAGAAGGACAAACAACGCTTCTCCTCTCCTCATGTGTAATGAATTGGCGAGTAAGTCGTTCTGTTCAAAATTATGTTTATCACTTATATATTGAAAAGATCCTATTTAACAGTCTGCCCATTCAGATGATAAGAGGACAGGTCTGTTTCCAATCAAAATACCAGATCTAGCTAATAGCACAGCGGGATTACGCTATCTAAAATCTACCAAATGTGTAAGAGAATTAATATTAGTTCCTTAAGCTAAAACGTGAAATAGAATTGTACAAAATATGCATACAAATTATTTGACTATTTTTAATGAGGTCATCAACAGGAACTTGGTCAGGACGATCGCGTTTCGACCGCTTAATCCTGGACGCTCAAACCCGACCAAGCGCGGTCCTGTACATTTAAGATGCACAGCCTCAAAAATTAAATTTATAATAGAGAAAGATTAGCATCTATCAAAAAAAAATAGAGTCACTATTGACTGAAATGTACCTCAGGCATTTGAAAGAAGGACAGAGTCCAGCCAGTAGAGGTCAAGAGGCGGGGACATAATCCACCTTCAACTCAAGACGTGCTGCAAAAACAATTCAGCGTAGCAAAGTGCGTCAAGGTAACAAAGTTAAAAAAAACAAGCTAATGACTAGTTACTTTTCAATAGGTACAAAGTATGATTTAAAAGAAAATTTTTATATCCTAAAATGTCTAAAAATTTTAAAAATACTTACTAGAAGGACAAACAACGCTTCTCCTCTCCTCATGTGTAATGAATTGGCGAGTAAGTCGTTCTGTTCAAAATTATGTTTATCACTTATATATTGAAAAGATCCTATTTAACAGTCTGCCCATTCAGATGATAAGAGGACAGGTCTGTTTCCAATCAAAATACCAGATCTAGCTAATAGCACAGCGGGATTACGCTATCTAAAATCTACCAAATGTGTAAGAGAATTAATATTAGTTCCTTAAGCTAAAACGTGAAATAGAATTGTACAAAATATGCATACAAATTATTTGACTATTTTTAATGAGGTCATCAACAGGAACTTGGTCAGGACGATCGCGTTTCGACCGCTTAATCCTGGACGCTCAAACCCGACCAAGCGCGGTCCTGTACATTTAAGATGCACAGCCTCAAAAATTAAATTTATAATAGAGAAAGATTAGCATCTATCAAAAAAAATAGAGTCACTATTGACTGAAATGTACCTCAGGCATTTGAAAGAAGGACAGAGTCCAGCCAGTAGAGGTCAAGAGGCGGGGACATAATCCACCTTCAACTCAAGACGTGCTGCAAAAACAATTCAGCGTAGCAAAGTGCGTCAAGGTAACAAAGTTAAAAAAAAACAAGCTAATGACTAGTTACTTTTCAATAGGTACAAAGTATGATTTAAAAGAAAATTTTTATATCCTAAAATGTCTAAAAATTTTAAAAATACTTACTAGAAGGACAAACAACGCTTCTCCTCTCCTCATGTGTAATGAATTGGCGAGTAAGTCGTTCTGTTCAAAATTATGTTTATCACTTATATATTGAAAAGATCCTATTTAACAGTCTGCCCATTCAGATGATAAGAGGACAGGTCTGTTTCCAATCAAAATACCAGATCTAGCTAATAGCACAGCGGGATTACGCTATCTAAAATCTACCAAATGTGTAAGAGAATTAATATTAGTTCCTTAAGCTAAAACGTGAAATAGAATTGTACAAAATATGCATACAAATTATTTGACTATTTTTAATGAGGTCATCAACAGGAACTTGGTCAGGACGATCGCGTTTCGACCGCTTAATCCTGGACGCTCAAACCCGACCAAGCGCGGTCCTGTACATTTAAGATGCACAGCCTCAAAAATTAAATTTATAATAGAGAAAGATTAGCATCTATCAAAAAAAAATAGAGTCACTATTGACTGAAATGTACCTCAGGCATTTGAAAGAAGGACAGAGTCCAGCCAGTAGAGGTCAAGAGGCGGGGACATAATCCACCTTCAACTCAAGACGTGCTGCAAAAACAATTCAGCGTAGCAAAGTGCGTCAAGGTAACAAAGTTAAAAAAAAACAAGCTAATGACTAGTTACTTTTCAATAGGTACAAAGTATGATTTAAAAGAAAATTTTTATATCCTAAAATGTCTAAAAATTTTAAAAATACTTACTAGAAGGACAAACAACGCTTCTCCTCTCCTCATGTGTAATGAATTGGCGAGTAAGTCGTTCTGTTCAAAATTATGTTTATCACTTATATATTGAAAAGATCCTATTTAACAGTCTGCCCATTCAGATGATAAGAGGACAGGTCTGTTTCCAATCAAAATACCAGATCTAGCTAATAGCACAGCGGGATTACGCTATCTAAAATCTACCAAATGTGTAAGAGAATTAATATTAGTTCCTTAAGCTAAAACGTGAAATAGAATTGTACAAAATATGCATACAAATTATTTGACTATTTTTAATGAGGTCATCAACAGGAACTTGGTCAGGACGATCGCGTTTCGACCGCTTAATCCTGGACGCTCAAACCCGACCAAGCGCGGTCCTGTACATTTAAGATGCACAGCCTCAAAAATTAAATTTATAATAGAGAAAGATTAGCATCTATCAAAAAAAATAGAGTCACTATTGACTGAAATGTACCTCAGGCATTTGAAAGAAGGACAGAGTCCAGCCAGTAGAGGTCAAGAGGCGGGGACATAATCCACCTTCAACTCAAGACGTGCTGCAAAAACAATTCAGCGTAGCAAAGTGCGTCAAGGTAACAAAGTTAAAAAAAAACAAGCTAATGACTAGTTACTTTTCAATAGGTACAAAGTATGATTTAAAAGAAAATTTTTATATCCTAAAATGTCTAAAAATTTTAAAAATACTTACTAGAAGGACAAACAACGCTTCTCCTCTCCTCATGTGTAATGAATTGGCGAGTAAGTCGTTCTGTTCAAAATTATGTTTATCACTTATATATTGAAAAGATCCTATTTAACAGTCTGCCCATTCAGATGATAAGAGGACAGGTCTGTTTCCAATCAAAATACCAGATCTAGCTAATAGCACAGCGGGATTACGCTATCTAAAATCTACCAAATGTGTAAGAGAATTAATATTAGTTCCTTAAGCTAAAACGTGAAATAGAATTGTACAAAATATGCATACAAATTATTTGACTATTTTTAATGAGGTCATCAACAGGAACTTGGTCAGGACGATCGCGTTTCGACCGCTTAATCCTGGACGCTCAAACCCGACCAAGCGCGGTCCTGTACATTTAAGATGCACAGCCTCAAAAATTAAATTTATAATAGAGAAAGATTAGCATCTATCAAAAAAAAATAGAGTCACTATTGACTGAAATGTACCTCAGGCATTTGAAAGAAGGACAGAGTCCAGCCAGTAGAGGTCAAGAGGCGGGGACATAATCCACCTTCAACTCAAGACGTGCTGCAAAAACAATTCAGCGTAGCAAAGTGCGTCAAGGTAACAAAGTTAAAAAAAACAAGCTAATGACTAGTTACTTTTCAATAGGTACAAAGTATGATTTAAAAGAAAATTTTTATATCCTAAAATGTCTAAAAATTTTAAAAATACTTACTAGAAGGACAAACAACGCTTCTCCTCTCCTCATGTGTAATGAATTGGCGAGTAAGTCGTTCTGTTCAAAATTATGTTTATCACTTATATATTGAAAAGATCCTATTTAACAGTCTGCCCATTCAGATGATAAGAGGACAGGTCTGTTTCCAATCAAAATACCAGATCTAGCTAATAGCACAGCGGGATTACGCTATCTAAAATCTACCAAATGTGTAAGAGAATTAATATTAGTTCCTTAAGCTAAAACGTGAAATAGAATTGTACAAAATATGCATACAAATTATTTGACTATTTTTAATGAGGTCATCAACAGGAACTTGGTCAGGACGATCGCGTTTCGACCGCTTAATCCTGGACGCTCAAACCCGACCAAGCGCGGTCCTGTACATTTAAGATGCACAGCCTCAAAAATTAAATTTATAATAGAGAAAGATTAGCATCTATCAAAAAAAATAGAGTCACTATTGACTGAAATGTACCTCAGGCATTTGAAAGAAGGACAGAGTCCAGCCAGTAGAGGTCAAGAGGCGGGGACATAATCCACCTTCAACTCAAGACGTGCTGCAAAAACAATTCAGCGTAGCAAAGTGCGTCAAGGTAACAAAGTTAAAAAAAAACAAGCTAATGACTAGTTACTTTTCAATAGGTACAAAGTATGATTTAAAAGAAAATTTTTATATCCTAAAATGTCTAAAAATTTTAAAAATACTTACTAGAAGGACAAACAACGCTTCTCCTCTCCTCATGTGTAATGAATTGGCGAGTAAGTCGTTCTGTTCAAAATTATGTTTATCACTTATATATTGAAAAGATCCTATTTAACAGTCTGCCCATTCAGATGATAAGAGGACAGGTCTGTTTCCAATCAAAATACCAGATCTAGCTAATAGCACAGCGGGATTACGCTATCTAAAATCTACCAAATGTGTAAGAGAATTAATATTAGTTCCTTAAGCTAAAACGTGAAATAGAATTGTACAAAATATGCATACAAATTATTTGACTATTTTTAATGAGGTCATCAACAGGAACTTGGTCAGGACGATCGCGTTTCGACCGCTTAATCCTGGACGCTCAAACCCGACCAAGCGCGGTCCTGTACATTTAAGATGCACAGCCTCAAAAATTAAATTTATAATAGAGAAAGATTAGCATCTATCAAAAAAAATAGAGTCACTATTGACTGAAATGTACCTCAGGCATTTGAAAGAAGGACAGAGTCCAGCCAGTAGAGGTCAAGAGGCGGGGACATAATCCACCTTCAACTCAAGACGTGCTGCAAAAACAATTCAGCGTAGCAAAGTGCGTCAAGGTAACAAAGTTAAAAAAAAACAAGCTAATGACTAGTTACTTTTCAATAGGTACAAAGTATGATTTAAAAGAAAATTTTTATATCCTAAAATGTCTAAAAATTTTAAAAATACTTACTAGAAGGACAAACAACGCTTCTCCTCTCCTCATGTGTAATGAATTGGCGAGTAAGTCGTTCTGTTCAAAATTATGTTTATCACTTATATATTGAAAAGATCCTATTTAACAGTCTGCCCATTCAGATGATAAGAGGACAGGTCTGTTTCCAATCAAAATACCAGATCTAGCTAATAGCACAGCGGGATTACGCTATCTAAAATCTACCAAATGTGTAAGAGAATTAATATTAGTTCCTTAAGCTAAAACGTGAAATAGAATTGTACAAAATATGCATACAAATTATTTGACTATTTTTAATGAGGTCATCAACAGGAACTTGGTCAGGACGATCGCGTTTCGACCGCTTAATCCTGGACGCTCAAACCCGACCAAGCGCGGTCCTGTACATTTAAGATGCACAGCCTCAAAAATTAAATTTATAATAGAGAAAGATTAGCATCTATCAAAAAAAATAGAGTCACTATTGACTGAAATGTACCTCAGGCATTTGAAAGAAGGACAGAGTCCAGCCAGTAGAGGTCAAGAGGCGGGGACATAATCCACCTTCAACTCAAGACGTGCTGCAAAAACAATTCAGCGTAGCAAAGTGCGTCAAGGTAACAAAGTTAAAAAAAAACAAGCTAATGACTAGTTACTTTTCAATAGGTACAAAGTATGATTTAAAAGAAAATTTTTATATCCTAAAATGTCTAAAAATTTTAAAAATACTTACTAGAAGGACAAACAACGCTTCTCCTCTCCTCATGTGTAATGAATTGGCGAGTAAGTCGTTCTGTTCAAAATTATGTTTATCACTTATATATTGAAAAGATCCTATTTAACAGTCTGCCCATTCAGATGATAAGAGGACAGGTCTGTTTCCAATCAAAATACCAGATCTAGCTAATAGCACAGCGGGATTACGCTATCTAAAATCTACCAAATGTGTAAGAGAATTAATATTAGTTCCTTAAGCTAAAACGTGAAATAGAATTGTACAAAATATGCATACAAATTATTTGACTATTTTTAATGAGGTCATCAACAGGAACTTGGTCAGGACGATCGCGTTTCGACCGCTTAATCCTGGACGCTCAAACCCGACCAAGCGCGGTCCTGTACATTTAAGATGCACAGCCTCAAAAATTAAATTTATAATAGAGAAAGATTAGCATCTATCAAAAAAAAATAGAGTCACTATTGACTGAAATGTACCTCAGGCATTTGAAAGAAGGACAGAGTCCAGCCAGTAGAGGTCAAGAGGCGGGGACATAATCCACCTTCAACTCAAGACGTGCTGCAAAAACAATTCAGCGTAGCAAAGTGCGTCAAGGTAACAAAGTTAAAAAAAAACAAGCTAATGACTAGTTACTTTTCAATAGGTACAAAGTATGATTTAAAAGAAAATTTTTATATCCTAAAATGTCTAAAAATTTTAAAAATACTTACTAGAAGGACAAACAACGCTTCTCCTCTCCTCATGTGTAATGAATTGGCGAGTAAGTCGTTCTGTTCAAAATTATGTTTATCACTTATATATTGAAAAGATCCTATTTAACAGTCTGCCCATTCAGATGATAAGAGGACAGGTCTGTTTCCAATCAAAATACCAGATCTAGCTAATAGCACAGCGGGATTACGCTATCTAAAATCTACCAAATGTGTAAGAGAATTAATATTAGTTCCTTAAGCTAAAACGTGAAATAGAATTGTACAAAATATGCATACAAATTATTTGACTATTTTTAATGAGGTCATCAACAGGAACTTGGTCAGGACGATCGCGTTTCGACCGCTTAATCCTGGACGCTCAAACCCGACCAAGCGCGGTCCTGTACATTTAAGATGCACAGCCTCAAAAATTAAATTTATAATAGAGAAAGATTAGCATCTATCAAAAAAAAATAGAGTCACTATTGACTGAAATGTACCTCAGGCATTTGAAAGAAGGACAGAGTCCAGCCAGTAGAGGTCAAGAGGCGGGGACATAATCCACCTTCAACTCAAGACGTGCTGCAAAAACAATTCAGCGTAGCAAAGTGCGTCAAGGTAACAAAGTTAAAAAAAAACAAGCTAATGACTAGTTACTTTTCAATAGGTACAAAGTATGATTTAAAAGAAAATTTTTATATCCTAAAATGTCTAAAAATTTTAAAAATACTTACTAGAAGGACAAACAACGCTTCTCCTCTCCTCATGTGTAATGAATTGGCGAGTAAGTCGTTCTGTTCAAAATTATGTTTATCACTTATATATTGAAAAGATCCTATTTAACAGTCTGCCCATTCAGATGATAAGAGGACAGGTCTGTTTCCAATCAAAATACCAGATCTAGCTAATAGCACAGCGGGATTACGCTATCTAAAATCTACCAAATGTGTAAGAGAATTAATATTAGTTCCTTAAGCTAAAACGTGAAATAGAATTGTACAAAATATGCATACAAATTATTTGACTATTTTTAATGAGGTCATCAACAGGAACTTGGTCAGGACGATCGCGTTTCGACCGCTTAATCCTGGACGCTCAAACCCGACCAAGCGCGGTCCTGTACATTTAAGATGCACAGCCTCAAAAATTAAATTTATAATAGAGAAAGATTAGCATCTATCAAAAAAAATAGAGTCACTATTGACTGAAATGTACCTCAGGCATTTGAAAGAAGGACAGAGTCCAGCCAGTAGAGGTCAAGAGGCGGGGAAGATAAACCAGCACATCAAAGCAAACAGAATAATGCACCAAGAGCAGAAAGGATGCCGACCCAATTGTAGAGGAACCAAAGAGCAACTCGCGATAGACCGAACAATAACATGCGAAAGCAAAAAGCGAAAGAAAAACATATCAATGGCATGGTTTGATTATCGCAAGGCATTCGATTCTATCCCGCATCCATGGATAAAGAAGTGCTTGGAGATGTATAAGGTGAACAAACTCATACAAGAAGTAATCGCATCATCGATGAAAGTGTGGAGTACTATGGTAACACAAGAGAAGGAGGAAATTGGAATAATTCAAATAAAGAGAGGCATATTCCAAGGAGACTCACTGTCACCATTGCTCTTCTGCCTAGCGATGAACCCACTCAGTGATGTCCTAAGTCAAGTAAAGAATTCATACAAGTTAACAAGTGGATACCAGGTCAACTATCTCCTCTACATGGACGACATGAAATTATACGGAAAAACAGAAAATGATATAAATTGCCTCATCAACGTAGTCAGAACTTTCAGCAATGATATAAGCATGGAATTTGGCATCGATAAATGCGCAAGGCTCGTCATCTGTCGTGGTCAGATCGTGCACACAGATGGATTCGAAACAGAAGGGATTCGTATACATGACGTAAGCGATGAAGGATACAAGTACCTGGGAATTCCTCAACAGCATATCAACCTCGATAACGATGCAAAGACAAAGGCAACAGCTGAATACAAGAAAAGACTTAAGAAAGTGATGAAATCGAAACTGTACTCAAGAAACAAAATCGAAGCTATAAATACATTTGCTGTACCTGTAATAAGTTACACTGGCGGAGTGGTGAAATGGAAGCAACAAGAATTAGATGAATTGAATCGCAAGACAAGAAGGATATTAAATATATACGGAGGGTTGCATCCAAGAGCAGACGTGGACCGCCTCTACTTACCGCGGGATGGGGGAGGAAGAGGTCTGAAAAAATTGACCGAAGTCATAGAACATGAGAACCGAAGCCTTACAGAGCATGTACAAGGCAGCAACAACGACCCACTGCTGGCGGTGGCAAGAGCTGGTGACTTGTATAGGCAACGGCAAGAGACCCTCGAAGACTGGAAGAAAAAGACAGTAGAAGATCGATATCAAGGTTGGAAAAACGAAGCACTACATGGGCAATATACAATACAGATGGATGAAATTACATCAAATAAGGCATGTTGAAGCTGGCTAAGAACGGCGAATCTCAAGATTGAGACAGAAGCGTTGCTCACTGCTGTTCAAGATCAAGCACTGAACACCAAAGCCCACGCAACATATATCCTGAAAACAAGTGTAGATCCAAAGTGCAGAATGTGCAAGTCCTCAGATGAAACAGTCTCTCACATCCTCACGTTAGTTCACAATAGTTCAAAACTAGCAGGGAGTGAATACTTGAAGCGGCACAATAAGGTGGCAAGAATCATTCACAGAGACATCAGCATGTGCTATGATCTAAGCGTACCACGAGAGCCATGGCAGCATATGCCCTTGCCAGTAACAGAAAATGATTCGGTTAAGATCTTGTGGGACTTTGAAATTCGAACGGACAAGAAAATCACAGCACGAAGACCTGACATCGTAATAATAGATAAGGTGAAGAAAAGAGGATGCAAAAAATGACATCTCGGTACCAGAAGACAGAAATATAACGAACAAAGAAAGAGAGAAGATCGCAAAGTACCTAGACCTGAAACTGGAAATCCAAAAGTTGTGGAAGATCAAGGTGAAAGTGATCCCTGTTGTCATTGGGGCATTGGGTGCTCACACTCAGAATCTCGCAAAATACTTGAGAGAAGTACCCGGACTTCATCATGTACCTCAGTTACAGAAAGCTGCTCTGTTGGGCAGTGTCTGTATCCTCAGACGCACTCTCAATCTCCCTGAATCCTGGTAGGGTTCCGAGATCCTGGGTTGTAGACCGACCGATGTAGAGGTTGTGTACCAAAAAAAAAAATAATAATAGATTCTTTATTGTCTCAGCAAAAAATCAGTGAGCACATTACAACATTTGATGAGCTACATAGGAAGAGTAAGTCCAGGCTGCAGAAAAATAAAAGATTAAAAAATATTCATACAACAGAATAGAATAGGAATCCTAAAATACTATTTACAAAACCTGATGAACGACTTGCTAAAACGTTCCGTTTTCGAAAAAGGACGATAAAATTTACAAACAGATTTTGATGATCTCGAAGGCGCTTTTTGGAAAACAATTCTCTCAGAGGATGACATTCGTATTTGACAATTTCAGAAAATAATTTTTCACATGTCCTCTCAGCAGTACAAATTAGAGAATCTTGAGGAGTATGCGGAATACCAATAATTCTGTAAGCCCTTTTTTCAACACGAACAAGACGGTCTAACAGATAATCCGGGATATTACAAAAACACGGGTAAGCATAAGTCAATACGGACCTAATGAAAGCAATGTAACATTTCTTCATGAGAAGGGCTGAGCATCCAGCACGCCGAAGATTATACAGAATGAACAATCTTTTCATTGCTTTTTTTGTTACGTACTGAATGTACACATTCCATTTCAAATCTTTTGAAAAAATGACACCTAGAAAAGAGATGTTCTCTACTTCTTTGATACATGTATCATTAGAGATTCGAACAGGTTGAGGTACAAAATTCCTTTTTGTGATAACATTCATGACAGCACATTTGTTAATATTTATAGGCAAATGAATTGAATCAGCCCACTCATTGACATTTTGCCATTCACTAAGTAAATCATCTTCGTTTGAATTTCTAATACAGTGCAGGAACAACAAATTGTCAGCATAAAGAATTAAGATGATCTATCCGACACGGGACAAAAACTATTGATGGTAATAGCGAAAAGAACTGGCCCAAGAATACTTCCTTGGGGGACACCACTAAAAATGGTAGACCAGGAAGAGAAATTGTCATTGATGCACACACGCTGACTGCTATCACATAAAAAACTGCTTAACCACTAAATGGTAGAATCAGGTATCAGAAAATTACGACAAGAATTAATAATAACCTGATGAGGAACTTTATCGAAGGCTTAAGCTATATCAACAGCCAAAATACGGACACACCCTGAGGCTGAATCTAAAAAAGAAAGTATCTTATGCTCAGTCAAAACTAAGGCAGTCACGGTTCCCATGCCAGGACGTGGAACGTATGCAAACTGATCCTTGCTGATATCCTTTTGAAGAAAAGGCAAAAAACATTTATGCAAAACAATTCGTTCGAGCATTTTGGATAGTGGGGATAATAATGAGATGGGTCTATAATCCGACACTTGTTTGGGATGATCACACTTTGGAATAGAACGAATATTTGCCCTCTTGAATAACAGCGGCACACGTCTATCACGTAGACTCCAGTTGAATAATGATGCAACCGCAGGTGAAAGAAGGTCAGAGAATCGACGAAAAATCCAGGAGGGAAGACCTTCCGGTCCCATTCCAGTTTTAGATAGCTTTTTTAAGTACGCTTCAACCTCAGCATCACTTAAAATCAAAAGTTCATTTTGAATGGAGTCATACTCTGATGAAGGTATATCACACTTTTGAAAGTTGGATGCAAAATAATCATTGAATTCAATAGCTGTATGATGTGGAACTTCTGTTATTGCGGGAAACCAGTTTCAAAGCATTCCACATTTTGCGTGATGATCCAGAGTAAACGGCACTCTCAATATAATTCTTCTTCATGAATTGAATCTCATCCCGAACTTGTACCTTCAATCTATCATACTTTGCCCATTGACGTTGATTATAGGCACGATCCCTATCATCTATCAGTATCTTCAAAAGTGGCGTTACCCAAAATGGATCATTAGATTTCCATCTAATAGTGCGTTGAGGGAAACACTGACTGTAAATGTGATACAGCGAAACATGAAGAAGTTCACTAGCCTCATCAAGATCACTGCAGGATAGACCAAGGGAATTCCAATCAATGTCTGACAAATTATCCGCAAATCTAGCCATATTGGAAGTTGTAAATTTTCGAACGATTTTCTTGACAGTAACAACCGACCTTTCCCGTTTGTACGGTTTCCACAAAATAACTTTATGGTCAGAGGAACCAATCGGAGGCAATGAAGTGGGCAAACAGTCAGATCGAAAGTTGACGAAAATTTGATCTATGACGTGATCACCTCTTCTAGGAAAATCAATGATGGGCATCAATTAGGTTGAGTCACTAATATCGCTGTAGTGGTGTCGCAAGTCGTTAAAATCCCCACACAACATCATGCGAACTGCCGAGCCATATTTTCATGAGCAAAGCAGGGTTTTTAAACAGACTAGTCTGTTTTGGTCTTTTCTAGGTCTTTTTTTGGGAAAAATCTGTTTTTATTCTTTTTTTGTAGGAGTCTAGTTTTTATCTATAAGTGAGTGAAAATGTGTCAATCAGTTTGGTAGTCAGGCTGTCTAGTGTATCATTTTTTCTGAAATATCATTCCCATGAACAGCAAGCCTGTATTCGAATGATGGATTATTGGATTGTTATGGAGTTCTATCGATTGCGGATTGTTTATGAGATTCTCTTCTGGTTTTACAGATCCATTGTCTGAGTTTAATATATTTTATGATCATCTAGTCTTTTTAATTCAGGCTATTATCATGTAAGTTTTTGCTGTTAGAATCTGTGACCAAGGATTTTAGCTATAGACTTGCTCCTGATGCCTTACTTCCTTAGGTCTAAATTATAATATTCAATTAAGCGTGTCATTTGGAGGAGTAGCTATTTTATTTACGCACGCATATGTGCCTGTCATTCAGGAGCGCTCAGTTTGAATATCAAGAAAATTGAACTTCATGTGATTTCCTTCACAACAAAATTGGTGTCATAATTTCCAATTTAAAGTACATGAATTCGTGAATCTACAATAAAATACCAAAAATGTGGACTGACAATGCTAACTATGCTACTTATATGCCATTAGGTCTGTTTTTTGTTTTTTTAAGAGTGGTCACCGTGAAGCAAAGTCAATAAGCGCAAAAATGTGGTTTAGAGCATCCTCATGTGCTCTGACATCATTCCAATAGGGATGATAAACAGTCACAATCACCAAAAACAATTCTTGAATAAAGATAGCCAGCAACTCCGTTTTTGGGTAATCGGCAGAAGTGGACAAGTCCACCAATAACAGACACAGTCATGGAATGACGCAAATAACACAAAATTCCACCTCCTCTACCGCAGACACGATCGGAACGGATAATCTGATATCCATCAATTCTGATGGAAGAATCAACGACGAGATCAGTCAACCAAGACTCGGTAATAACCGAAATATCAGGGAGATGATCAGACATTAATAATTCGAATTCGTCAAATTTGTTCACAATTGATCTACAGTTGGTGAGTAGAACACTAGGATACATTGGCAGGCGACGTGGACTTTTGAAATTGCTTTGCTGGCGTTTGACATGTATCAGTTGCCTTGGAAGGTGACGAGAATTATTCACACTGTTAAAATCCGTTGAAAGATGAATTGGTGTGACAACAGTTGGAACATGGCGAACATATATACCCAAAAAGAAGACTCTTCTCCTTGTAGTTCGTGAAACACAAATGCACCTTTTATTACGTAGACGTAACAAGTCTGTAGCACTGTAACGAAATGCAGCCATTCATGAAGATAGAGATTGCAAGCAGCAAACGACCAGTGAACAGCGGTCGCAAGCTATCCGACCAGCACACAGCTAATTCTGTTCTAATTTCTAACACAATTTCTAATTCTGTTCATGTTGGGACTTCGGTAGAAATTTGATTAATTTCCTTTGGTGTCTCTTCCGTAACCAAAGCTCCTACTGCGTGGGCCTACCATGTGTTAAAATTGACATGAAGTGAAATCAAAAGATTGTGTATGAAGAAATTCAAAAAGGGTTGTAGAGCGCAGTGTGGAGCAAATTAACCAGGCTACAGCAATTCCATGTAGAAGTTCATCCTTCCATGATTCAGGGATGCTATGAATATATTAGTGTATATTACGCTGTTTCATAAGTACTGAGAAGTCATATATAAATTTTAACCACAGATACTTCAGTTCATGTGTGACTGAAGAACGAAAGAATTTTCAATCATGGATATCTGAACACTGTTTCATAGCTATCCATAAAGTATCAAAATTCCCACCTGCAACGAATTGTAATTATCACCACAAATTAAGGTCCTATGTATTGAAAACTCGTCCGCAGTTCAATAATTTGAATTCGATTTCAAAGGAAATTCAAATCAAGGATATCTGCTGATAACATGCATGTACATGACATATTGAAAAACATTTCTTAACAACTTAACTAATGCTTACATTTTAAACTTAAGATTTTCATCCTGGATCATACATTTCACAGCAAACTTTTGCATGATTGATGATGAATACGCGAAAAGTGTATTTCCGTTTCTATATACTGAATGGAGAAAAGGAAGATCAGCTCGAGAAATTCATGAAGCACTCCTTGAAGTTTGGCTGATGACTGTCTCGGTTACTCCACCGCTGACCGTACGATTTCGGTAGAAAAAGTGAATGCTGGTGTCTGCTTGAACTAAGTGCTTGAAATTTCCCATTAGGATAATATTAAGACTATATCATAGACGAATATATCATCTATCATTTACCGTTGCTAGAGCTACATGTACGTATGGTACAGTACAGAGGCTTCTATGAACTTGTATATGTCATGTCATTTTCCTTTGACCGATCTCCAAACTTAATAAAGTGTGTTGAATTGGGCAGTTGTAAAATTTAGTACATGGTGATATAATGAACGTAATTTGCATGTTAGGCCTACTCTTCATACTGGTAATTTGCTTGAATTATTTTCAAATTCATGTCTCCTCCCCCTCTTATAAAACTTCTCTGTTGACATGCTCATCTCATGCCTTCTGTATAATCAAACTCACTGTGTACAGGTACTTTTGTCATTCATCATCATACTTGTGTAATTTACTTCGGGTATTGCAACCTGAAATAAAATCCATGAATTTTGAACTTTGACTGTAGTCTGAATTAAAATGATGTGACATGTAGCGACAAGCACCACTTGTTATATTTATACATACTGTTATTCCATTGCAGTCATTTAGAAGGAAAATCAAGTGGCAAAAGATTTTTGACGCCCTATTTAAAAGTGGCAAAAGATCCATAATTTTGGAGTGAGACCCGTGTATCTATCTGGTTACTAGCTTGGCTGGTGAAAGCGTAGGAAAGAAAAATGTTACAAACGGATGCGTAAATTTCTAATTTTTTCGTGACGTCATTATGCCTACTTATTAAAGCTATTAACAGCATTCAAAAGCTCTAAACATGATCTCCACTAATAGCCCACTCACATGAAGTGTTCGTTCTTACATAATTTAACTTAAGACAGAATTGTTTTCTTCAACTCGTCCGCTTATATATACAGCACCCTTAGAAAGTTGCTATATCAAATTTCAAAAAAGGCAATTTTTCTTCATCCGCTCCTGAGACATTCGACTGAAACAGTCATCATGGTATTTTCGCTGCCTGAAGTGGAGACGGTCTTGAAAAAAAACACTGGTGATTTCATAACGCCTAGCATAAAAGTTTCATGATCAGGAGGACCCTTATGACAGCTCACACCCCTTACACAATGTCATCCGAGTCTCCCCTATATAGCCGACTTATTTCATTTCGCATTCAGAAGCTGTAGTATGGCGGAAAGCACAAATTCTGCAGTGGTGTAGGCTTTCGCAGTCTTATTCATTCGATTGCATCTTTTCATGAAATCCTACATCTTAACTTTTTGTTTTCAGTTTTTCGGTGACAACGTTTTCGGTCATAGTGCAGGAGGATTTCATTTTTCCTTTGGTGTCGCAACTTTCCCATTCCGAGTGTTTCATACCAATCTCAATTTCGCAGGCAGACAAAATGAAACAGGCCAACCTACCAGTGAGTATGACAGTAGTCTTCGTTATTCTGAACCGAGTCTATGTGAATGTCTGAGCGATTTACGATTTCAACCATTTACGTTCTTGCAAATATTATTCGGGTAGAAACAACTTACTTAACTGAAGATCTCCACAAGAAAGCACACAGTCACAAATCAGCTTATCGAGGATTCCTCATTGATGAATAAAATGCTGGTGTATTTACAATTCGCTGAAGAACAGGTTTTTGATATAATTTTTTCAGAAGCTTGATAAATATCCTACAGTTGATTTCCTTTTTTTAGATCACTTATATTTCACTACTGTACCTATAGGTTCAATCGTTGCTAGTTACGTATTCTGTCAAAAAATAGTCGAAAAGATTTCGACACGTGATGACAGATTTCCAGGATATCTTCCGAATTTACTTCGTCAATAAAAGAATTTTGAAATTCAACCATGAAATACAAAAAAATAGAAATGATTATGCGGCAGGTAGTCTTGTTCTACATCTTATCAAATGGATTTGCTTAATGATAAAGTCGGCCTAATCTGGAACATTAAAAAGCATCGGCTTCGAAGCATCGATTTAGAGGCACATTTTTAAGTGACATACTCGTACATGCATTTATTTAGTGAATTACAAGCATAAATTCATACAGCTAGGTGTTCGTGCTGCTAGTCCACCTGCACATTTTAACATTTTATTTATTCAGGAAATTTATAATACGCTGTACTCAGTGGGCTCAACATGTGAATGTATAAATTGTAATTCTCTGAGACTTAGTCTTAGGGTATGAACTTGAAGTTCTTTAGCCACATGCCCTTGCTGAACGGGGTGTAAGCATAACCTTGAGCATTCGCTCCTCGAGCTCAATTACTTGCTTCGGCGGTTTGAATCCGCTTGTTCCAATGACACTGGGTCAGATTGTTTCTTCTAAATACTTCTTCTCCAAGTCTAACGATCGAGGGCTGCTTCAGCTGCTAGGCTAAACAGATGGTGATCAGATGTCACCGTTTCATCCCAAGTCTTCCTCGTCCCCCTTCGGTCTTTTTCCCATCACTTCTAGCATCCAAACTCTCTTTACCCAGTCTTCTTCCTTCTTGGTAAACATGTCCAGACCATTTTAAACGACTTCTACGGATGATGCTGCTTATAGGCTCCAAATTTCAGCGTGTTCTCAATTCCGCGGCTGATAAATGGAAAATTTGATAAAAGCTTATCTATAGTGATTGCAAACACTTAGAAGTGTCCATTGGAATTTTAGTCGAATTGTGCGAAAATGAAGCTCTTGAAGCTGGAGCTAAGACATAAAGTCAGAACCTATGATCATGCATGCAGTTTTTTTTATCATCCATGGTATCCCAGTTTCGCAACATTCCCCATGATTAGATGTGCAAATACAATGTGCATCACAAATTCATCTCAAACAACTGATCTGCAGTATTGAGATGAAGTGATGTTGATGCTTGATGATGTGTTTCTATCACAAACAGTCAGCTGTGCATAGCGTAAGGTTCACTATCTCGACAATGACCATTTAGTTGAACAATTATGTAACTGCTACTGTACCGGTATTGTTGATTAGATGATCATATGATTCCTGCTTTATCTCATATGTTCCGTTAGATTGACTTTAAGTTGTTTTTCTGCACGGTAGCATTGTGGTCTTTTGCCAGATGTATTAGAGGAAGCGACAACGCAAATCTACAGGCCACATTGTTTCTGATCCTCGTCGCACTTAGCATTTCGATTTAATTTCTGTCATAGAACATCAAGATTGAAGATTGTTGAACTAGCTTCCTTTTAAAGTATTTCCTGCATCTCTTTTAAAACATTCAAGAAGACTGTCAAAAGGCTTCCACTTAGCTTCATGGAGAGCGGATAATGAAGCCTTCTTCTTCAATATTCTTCTTGGTTTTCAAAGTGGATCACCTTATCCAGAAACATTAAAATCACTTCACATTTGTGAGTTCTTATTTAGTTCTTCTGCTTTTTACAGCATCATTGAATTCAACTCTTACATTTATTAATATTTCCTCTGGTTAGCATTCGTGGTTTTGGTTTGAAATACATACACCAGTTACATTAAGGGTGTCCGCGGCCTAAAAGCATAATGGCGGATTGCACCACAGACTGCGTTGATTTACCGTGGCTGCGCCTTGCGGCTGGTCTTCAGAAGGATAGATATACTTAGTACAGCCGGATCTGCAGTTCATCAGCTTGCTTATCCAATCTAGATGTCAGAAGTCCTACGGCTGCAAAAAAAATTAGTGCTTAAATTGTCTGTCTGTGGAGAAGACATCTTTCTATTCCATGCGTAGGGGAATTGACACATCAACATTATGTAGCCTAGTTGTCACAGCTATTCCTGGTCAAACAAGCGGTATCATAACATGTCAGGAATGTGATTTTTTCAATTTCCCATTTCTGAAAATCATTTTCGAATGATAAAAATATCAGTTTAAATGGCTACCTCATTCTCAAAAAAAGACGCCCTCATGAAAGACATAATCTACTTCGAACTTGCCCCCATCAGTCTTTCAGATACCTTCCTCAAGATCCATGTCCTCATGTGAAACCGACTTGGGCAATAGGTTTTGTATTCCTCAAAGATACTACGTAGAATGGCTCCATAATGAAGGATTTTACTTGTCCTTTATTCAAAGAGGTACATTTCGACAGTACTTGTCAAAATAGGACAGCAGCATTATTTCAATACAACGTTGCTTTAATTTTTCGACTATAATTTTAAGTCTCAAAGCCTGAAAGATGCACAAAAATATAGTCAAATGGGAGCCTAAAATCAAAATTAATTCATGACCTGTACACGACAGTGAAATTGGCCCCCATTCGTAGAGAAATGGCATATTTTGCAACCTACTAAACTTTACTTAGGCGCTCCATTGAGGGCAATCACATTCCTGACATGCTATTTTGGGTTCATCTTGTCATATTCATTTTTTCTTTGCTTTATTTTTTGTTTACTGTAAACTTCATTTTTAAGGTTGTGCATCCTACATGTACAGGACCGCGCTTGATTGGGTTTGAGCGTCCAGGATTTAGCGGTCGAAGCGAGATCGTCTTGACCAAGTTCCTGTTGATGACCTCATTTAATTAGTCAAATGATTTGTATGCACATATTGTAGCATTTCATTTCTAGTTCTAGCTTGGGGAATTAATGTTAAGTCTCACACCTGGTAGATTTTACTTAGCCTAATCCTGTTGTGCTAGCTAGATCTGATCTTATGATTGGATTTGGAAGCAGAGCTATCCTCTTATCATTTGAATATGGCGACTGTTAAATAGAATTTTTTCAATATAAGACCTTAAATCACCGTTTTGACAGAACGACTTTCTCGCCAGTTCATTTCACGTGAGAGAAGAACCGCTGTTTATTCTTCCAGCAAGTATTTTAATTTCTTATTTTTTTTAGGATACAATAATTTTCATTTAAATAATCTTTCGCACTTTCTGAGAATTAAGTAGTGGTTCGCTTGTTTATTTTTTTAAATTTAGCTGCCTTGACGCACTTTGTTACGTTGAATCTAGTCAATGCGTCACAGTTATTTTCAGAGGCTTAAATCGTATGTCAAAAGTAAATCATTTTGGAATATTTCATATCTTCTACAGCTATTTGGCGAATATTCCCGATACCGGCCTTAACATCGGAAGTCACATTGTAATGAAGTATTTATTCATGGATTATAATTGCCATGAAAACTGATGTGTGACAGTGAAAACTTGATCCAATAACTCAGTCCGTTAGAGCCACTGTAACTTACAGCAATATGCCTGGATTACCTGTTTAGTCGTAGGTTGCATTCATGCTACCCACGTATCATTTGCATGACGATTTGATGTACATTTTGTTCATTTCATTCACTGTAGATTTCCTTACAAATATGATAGCTTGGTAGAATAATGTCAATTTGGTTCCTTCGGTAGGCTAATTTCAAACATGTTATCTTTTACCAGCAGAAATTTCTTTCAAAAAAGGCTGATGTAATTGTTTGCTGTTGTATTCAATTTATGTTTCTGTAGTATCCGACCCAGCTTCTCACTTGCGCCTTTGTCATAGGGTCTGGGTGAAATGGATCTTCAACCCAACACGGAGAAGAATTCAACACTTAACGCATGATAGCTTCCTAATCCTAGGCTAATAATTCTACTCAAAAATATCTACCACCGATGCATTTCCCAACGCCATTCAACATAAATAGTTCTTGAGAAGTCATTATTTCGGATTTCTCCATCTGTTTAATTCACAATCCACAGTAAAATACACGAGCTGAATATTTTACTGTGGAGTGTGAATTAAACAGATGGATAAATCCGAAATAATAGCTTCTCAATCATTGAACCCATCTGGAAAAATATTCAGCATATTAAATAGTTCTTCACTGTAAATGGGATGATTGTTTTTTATAAATATCTGAGAGTCATTACATGTTCGATTTCTGAAATAATTTTTGCGAAAGTTTAATGGAATTCATTCTTTTTGCAGATAACCGGACAGTTGAAGATATGCTGTCGCATATTTTTCTATATCTTGGAGTATTATTAATGTTGGGAGTGATTTTTGCGGAATGATGGCGGCTTCATATCCATCCTACCTGTACATACTTGCCAATTCATATCAACCTAGCCTTATTGGAGGAATTTTGACGAGGCATGGAGTACCTACAAGTATTGCTGACGCATGTTCTTGTACTGATGTCAAACTCAGTAAACCGTACAGATCAACGAATGTAGACTTTAGAGCAGGAAATCGAAATCCTTGTTGACAAGCCTGCATAAATGCTAGTGAAACCTTTCATTTGAAGATGTGGTCGGAAATAACTTTTTTATATTGCTTCATCCTGAAGGAACAATGTCCTGCTTCTTTACGACAAGAGAATATAATAAATGATGTACTTTGACGTGTAAATGCATTTGATTGGACATGCTTGATAACTAGTCGCGTTCGCTCTCAATTCGTCAACACATTAAACTTCTTTGGAGTACTCATTTTGAAGTTTTCATTTCATGTAGGGATTTTTAGTCGAAACTTCTCATTCTTCATTTCGCCCATAGTAGGTTCACTGATTTTGTACCGTTAACCTACACATTTCGATGCATTGGCCTAAAAATTGGCCATGACGGTGTACCAACAGCAATAAATTTTTATTCCAATAAACGTTTTAATTAGTTTTATCATGTACTGTAGGATATCTAACTGCAAAACGCTGACTTCGATCACTTCTAACATTAAAAGTGGTGCAAGGCATTCTTCTCATTCTAATGCACTAACAGTCATGAAAAGTTGATGAATTTTTCAACTCCTGCCATTGGATCTCTTCAACAAAGAATGAATGACTATAGAAAGGCGAATCTTCATAAAATACCAAGGGTGGTAAAAACGGCCGATCTTGTGATTTCGTAGTGCCACAGCTCGAATAAGCTGTCTAAAGACTTGGCGCTTCCTGACTTTATCAGTTGGTACATTAAGTGCTATTTAATATAATTTCGATCTCAACCTTGCATATAATTGGAGTAGGGGAATTATTGATTTAAGCTTTTCATGCAGTCAGTAGGAGAGGCAGGACTAATGTGGGTAATTTTTTAGTTCTTCGTCCTCTAGCTCAGGACCCATTGCTCGAATGAACTTCAAATTTGATTGAGAACTAGTCGTGGTCACTTTATACGTAATCCGTATGTGGCAGCGCAGCTCATTTGATGACGACACGCGCGCGCACTAAGAAGGTAACTAAAAATGCATAAATTTGATCGCTGAGGTAACGACAATGAAATCAGACGCTTATGGCTGAGCCTCTCATTCTGTGTAGATTGATTGTTCGAGGCGAACGAAAGCTGTCCCTCATCGTAATTACATGCAGATAAATAATCTAACTTCCATTTTATGCCCACGATTGAAAGTATCATGGCCATTCCAAAAAATGTCACAGAAATGGTCGAAGATCGACCTGCTCGGAACTGAATATTAAATACAGAAATTGAAAATTGAGATTCTGCCCTTCAAGAAAATAACTAGTTTTTCAGGCTTTTGACAAATAGTTCAATGTGAAATTTTTAGGTAAGGATCATTTAATGAACATATAAAAATACTGATTTCTCTAATATAAGGAATAAATCGTCAGTTAACAGCTACGTCCATATACACGCAAAAATAATGACATTCTTTCGTAAAAGTTAGAGCATAAAGTTTCACACTCGTAATAGAGACATGCTTCTGCCTTGAATCACTGTATAAATCAGCAGTTAAATGGTTTATATGTGCAACAATAATTGTACTTTCACAGTTCAAATCACAAGATCAATGTATGTCATATCTGAAGAATATTGTGAAGGAGCTAACGTTATGCACTTTCTTGTGATAGACCACTGAAGATTTGGAGAACTGTGGTTAACCGATGAATTTCAAGCGTGACGTTTCAGACACTTTTCGTCATTTTATGGTCATGTGAATAGCCGAGTTATGAAATTCTGATCTTGACCTGTAGAAGTGGCACCAGCGCATACACACGCTCAGCCCACGTCAGCTCGACATACCAGTCATGTCCCTGATCCTCGGATCCATGCAAACAGCCAATGAGTGCATCGCATTGCAACGAATAGATTAACCTCAAACGAAAGGATTTCACATCGATTGCCATTCGTTTTCGATGTAGCTTGTAAACAGATCCATTATAAACAGAACATTATCATGTATGATCCATGTGGCGGCAAATGTCTGAAACGTCACGCTATTAGTATCATAAAGTCCTTGTATTCAGCTTTATGGCTGAATATTCACTGAACTTCTCGTTTTTTTTACAAATCAGATAACGGCAATACACGAATCGGTGTACTTAACCAATGCCATGGAAGCTGTTGGTAGTTGCAATAGTGGAGCATTCGTGTGGCCGAGAACCTCCGATTGAGTGTGCGTGAGCGAAGTGCAGATATTGAAGAAGCTAGATCCACCAATTCTGCTCAATCGTCGCCATATTGGTTAGCCTGCATCAGTGATGTCCTCCATAGCAAAGATCGGCAATGATAAAATGATCATTTTATTCTGAGGAAAAATGATGCCATTTTATTTTTGAAAAATGATATCAAAAATTTTTGTTCCATTATATTTTCTAATCATAGATTCCTCGCATTTTGTATTGAAGCAAATTTAGTCTCTTTCGTTTGTTCTACCCATATCCTTCCGCACTGGTTGATTCATGTAGCGAAAAACAACAGTCTATTGTCTGTCAGTCTGTCTATCACACAAAATTGTCAAGCAACTCATTAATAGCACTGTCTTGATGTTTTTGAAGTCTTGGTGGTGGTGGTGAAGTATTTATTCAGAATAATTGAGAATCATAATATTCATACATGACGTACAAGAACAATTACGTAAAAAATGATCATGAAGTATCACATTCATACACTAAGAAATATAGTTATCAAAGTCATTAGCAATCAAACATGAATGAGGAACGAAGGAGTGCATGCGTCTGCAAGTCGTACAATGCGGATACAAGACAAAAAGTTATGCTTCTTGGCAAGCGCTCAGGAATCAAATCGTGTAGAACATGGTTTACATTAGTCCCACATTTGTATGTAAGATTTAGGACCCGAGATTTACTTAAGAAAGACAAGTCAGGTAAAAGGGAGCAATTACATTCTCGACCACAAATAATCCTATGTGCACGATTTTGAAAATAATCGATCCGTGTTCTTATTTTCAAAGGCAAGTAACACAGTAAAAGAGATGCATACAAAATTAAAGGTGCTATTAATGTGAAATAAACGTTTATGAGTTCAGTACGTGGAAGGATAGACTTCAAAATTCGAAATACGTATGACCGTCTAGATGCACATTTCAGTATGTCTTCAAAATGATAGTCCCACTTCAAATTCTCGGACCAATAAACACCAAGTATCTTCAAGTGAGAAACAGTCTGTATGTTTGGATATGATGGGTCAAATTGTAGGGATACAGCACGAGGAATTATCATTTTCCTGGACTTAGAAACATTCAAAATTAATTTGTTTGATCGCTTCCAATCTAAGACAACTGACACATTCTTAATGTTGAGAGAAGCAGGCAAAGGTTCAAGCAAAGTTATATCGTCGGCATACATTACAATATTACCACAATTGTCACGACTGTAATCTAAATATTTTTAGCCTGTTTTTGTACTTTATATACTGTTGGCCTTACCAACTGCATATTGTAGGCATATTTGTAATTCGAGTGTATAAAGCTTAAATCAAAACTTGCGATGTCTAATTTATAGGTCATAGGCTCTACCCAACTTTTGATATAGGCTACAAGAAGCTTTGTATGACTAAACTGCTTTCTTCGGTCTTCCATTATTTGGAATCCATCGATGCTGCATACAATCGAATTTCAATTTCATTGCTAAAAGTAGCATGGTAGCAGTGTTGATCGAAAAATTCGTATGACTATATCTACTTACGGTGTAGGCCTACGTATATTTCACTAAAAAATGGCATATTTTCATTATAAAAAATAAAATGATACCATTGCCGATCACAGCTCCATAGAACAGTTTTTCAACGAATTCGGACAATGAAAGATAAATGACTGACAGCGTGACGTTTCAGACATCAGATATGAAGTGATCAGGGTCGATTTTGGTCTATAAATATGTTTGCACACAAATATTGCTTTTTCTCATAAGTGAAATTATACGTCCAGCCACGAGAATTCAGTGACTATGATGGCTACAAATTCTTGTTGCATTTTCTGTGACTCAATATACTAACGTCCCTGCAAGTGTGACGTTTCAGACAGAAAAAAGCTTTATTTCTAGGACCAAAAATAGTATTCAAGTTCTCACAATTCAAACATCGACTAATATATTGATGTATGTCTATCGGATAAATTAAAAGGATAGAACCATAAAATTGTGCAACATTTCTTTATCAGTCGTCGACTGAGTAGAGCCATGATAGAATATGATGATTTTTAGTCATTTCCGGTATAACGATTTACCTGGATTTTGCGTTCTGTGGTTACATGTTGTATGAGGTACCAGGTACATGTTTCATTCATAAAAATAGGATATTTTATGACTTTAAACGTGTCTGCGTTTATAATTACTTATATCATCTACTCTAAAAACTTTTCAGACTATGTTGCTTCCTGAATTTTTTGAAAAAATCATTATTAAGGTCATTTTTCAATATTTAGTGTCGGAAAAAATCACATGACACCAACAAAACTTAAACTTAACTTTTCTTAAAGCTCTAAACATGCTTTGTATCATTAACATAAAAATGTTTGGATTAGATCTAATGTATCTTCACAAAAGGACGTCAAGCACACAATACCACAAAATCCGACTTTTTGGAATGGCCCATCCGTGTAATGTGAGTTTAAGTAAAGTGCCCGTATAGCCCACTCCTAAAAAATCACTGGGGTAAAATGGGTAATGCGTTTTTATCATCACCATTATTTTTTCTAGCATGCTTGTTTTCCAGAGAAATGCCCAGCACCTATGAGAGACTTATGAAATGTCATAAATTGAACTATGAATCAATGCAAAAAGTTTTTAAGAATTTGATGGAAAGAGAATAGATTCAAACAAAGCGTCAAAACATGCAATTTGTCAGAAATAAGCTCAGATAAGTCTGGGCCATTCTCCAGAAAAGTGGAATCTTTGTGTAACCCATCTTCAGTATTTGAACTGAGTACGTAGGAAAGGTAAATGAACCGTAGTTGGGTGCTCTATCTTGTTGCAAAACATGTCGCAAAGTTTCAGTTCAAAAGTCTTCATGATTTACCTGCTACGCCATTTATTGCGACAACTTTAGACGCTTTTTCACGTTATTTTGCATGTGACTTTTGTATTAGGCGACAAATACACATGTATTTCAACAACAGTGGAATTGTACTGCTAAATGTAATTCACCCAGGCAGTTACAATGTGCGAGATATTCTTCTGAATGAGTATCGAAATTCCTCCCAAATTTTAGAATTTTGACAAAATGCATATTTGTCCTTGTAGCGAAAAAATCTTATGCTCTGTCAACTCCGGAATGCTTATTGCACATTTTCTTCCTACAAGCTGTAAAAGATGATTTCTATGATTTTCGACTTATAACCTAAATATTTACATCCTTTTTGGAATGTGCACATTACCAGACTTCAGCTCTTCCGTGAAATTCTCACCCTAACAGCACGATGAAAAATAGCAATTGATGCGCATTTTTATTAAGTGTCAACTCCGGAACGCTTTTTTTATCTAGCCCGAAAAATCAATGCCGAATCTGGTGGTCCTGAATTTCACTTTGATGAGTATTGATCAATTATGGTATAGTTAGATTGTAAAGGATTCGGTTGCCTTCACTCTGAAGAGAAATATGTTTCGGATTGTCAACTCCGGAACGCCACGCCAGTTCCGGAGTTGACATGATCAACTTCAATATGCAATGAAGAATTTGGATGCCGTCCATGCTCAATGAACTGAAATTAAAAATTATCTGATAAACTCTGCCCAATTCCATGTAGTTAATCAACCGGAAAACCCTAGAAATATTTGCTATTGGGCCTATCTGAAAATCTAGCATATTATGCCTGCATATGCACTCAGTTAATACAAAAAAGTTAGAGATACTCCCAGATGTACATTTAGATTTTGCCAAATCGCAATTGAAAACTTGAAACTTAAGAACTTCATCTATAATATCAATTTATCTATTGACACATGATCATTGTGCACCATTATTATGTGTATAATTGAAATATGATTCATTTCTGAAACAAAGCGAAAAGAATTGGCAATGTAGGGATCAATGAATATGAAGCAATCCCATTATCGTGCAAGATGGAGTTTGAAGGCAAACAGAAATCAATAGCGTTAGTGTCAAACTATTAGCAATACCATAGAATCTAAAAATGATGCGAACAGCTCAAGGCTGCTGCTAACGACAACAGTGATGAATAACAAAAAAAGACTACGGACGCAGTTGGCCTAAGAGTCGTTTTAGAAAGTGAATACTGAGAAAATGATCAGCTATTATATAGGAGATCTAGTTCTAAAATTGAGGTGTCAGGACTCAATCATCTTTAAATTGTTATTCAATAGTCTCGACGCATTTTCGTCTGATGGAATGTCTTCTATGTGATAATAACCAAGTACTGAAAATATGCCGCATGGATGAGTGACTGTAAATTATAGCATAGGCTTAAGCCTGCATGCCAATATATGCTAATTTTTTCCAATTGCTGCGTAGGCCTTCTCTTCATGACAACTTTTAAGATAGTTTCATTTGAGATATTCCATTACTTCTCCTGAATGTATTACTTTGAATGTTGGCAAATTCGTCCTGGATTAATTCAGAAACGCAATGTGTTACATAAATTCTGTCTAAAATGTACTGACTTCTCATGAAGTTAGGTCAACTGTCATTAGCCTACATAAGTATGTTTTCGCTTCTGCATGGAAGTGTTGGCTTACGTTCACCTATATTTAAGAATACACATAATTACAGCAAGTTTATGTGTCGATGTTCATGATTGTTCATGCGGTTATGCATCTTTGAACAGTTCCGATTGTAGTCAGCACAATTCAAAAAAAGGCACAATTCAGGTCATAAGCATTTATTTCTAAATAGCTATAGTCCAGTGAATAATTGTAAATCTCAAACACAATGTGCTGAGGAGGAATCGCGGAACAACTCAGGTGAAGACATTTGAGAAAAATCACTATGTAGAGCTGCATTGTATGCCACGTACGCAAAGGATATAATGTAGAGTAGAATCATGAAAGTAGGTGTAATAAGTAATGTTTCAAAAATAGCGATAGTTGACATGCAATGTAGACTACATGCATTATAACTTGCGATATCCCCATCCATGACCATGCGGCAGAAGAGTACATGTCAACTTTAAAAAAACAGCCCATGATGTCAACTCCGGAACGCACCAGATTACGCAATAGCTCATTACGCAAAATGTAATTAATTTGGTTTATGGATAACATTCAAAATGTAAACTAGGAAGCATCATGATTATTTAGGAACAAAAAAGTTTGACAATTATTGACTTTTATTTTTTAGCTCTAACCAACCATAATATTGTCGTTTTCTGGAGAATGAACCGCCTACTGCTATCATGCACACCTGCATGCGCCATGTACCTGCGATTCCGTGCACTAACAAATTATGCCACGAACGGTGCTGTAGTAAGCATGAATTCACAATACTTTGCGTTTTGCTTTTGGCATAGGAAGTTTTGAATGCTAAGTAGGCTTTTATGTTCAGTCTGAATCTCTTTGAGAAATCATTAACCGTAGTTTTTGTGAATATCATTGAGGAAATTAAATAAAATGAATCATAAAATAATCGCATCTTATTATCTGCAGCATCGCGGCAGATAACATAGATGTGATCATTTCATAGCATGAAAAGGGTGGCCACACGGAATGTCTGCACAGATCCTCAACAACTTACAAGCATTAATAACGTACGCCTATGAATATTGTTTTATTAACTAATGTAAGTATTCAATTGCGATTTAGCCTAGTATGAACTTGGTCTTCAGCGCATTTGAAAGGTTTTAACCCCTTTGCTGCGGATGCGGGTGTTCTCCGCCACATAGATGTGCGATTTGACCGTTCACGCTCTATGATGATTGACGCTGCGTAACGGCAGGCTAGCTTGTTATTGTTGCTCATGTGTGGTTGATAAATGTTGTTCACGTCTCGTGTGCGGTTAATTCAGATGAGAAGATCTACTCCACAATAACATTTAATAACATATCACTGGGGAGCACAACATTAAATATTTTGTTTATGTGCTTCGGTTTGCTAGAGGTGTGATTAATACGAAATCGCCGCACATCGCGGAACCTATTAAGTAGGCAAAAAGGAATTCCCAATACCTTACAGATATAGGAAAAAGTGGTTGTCTTTTGCGGATTAATGTGAGTTCCAACAAAGTGCTTCGATTGCCACAATTCCTTCTGAATCGAAGAATTCAGATCATAGCGCACAAGTTTTTTCCATAATGTTGCCCTTCCGATCATTATCAAAAAAAGTAGCAGGCGCACAAAAATTAGTTCACTTGATGATTTCACCATCGTCTTCTCACCATTCCTTACTGCAAAGTGCATACACTGAATCGGATGTTAACCAAGACAACGATGTGTGTGTGTGTGTTTTGGTGTGTGCGAAGTGATATCACAGCACGCACGCATCTCTCACTGGCTGTGGTGTCCTCTGCTGACAGCTAATTGTTTACCATTTCCAATAGCAAGCGATATACGAATTATCCATTCGAGATGGAGCAAGTTGTCTAATTCTGTGGTGTGCCATTTCGATATTGAGGTTAGAATCAGGGCTGTGGAGCCGGAGCCGGAGTCTTAAGGAGCCGATGGTTTTGGTCGGAGTCGGAGCCGATTTATCACAAAGGCTCCGGCTACGATTGTTTGAGCTTTGATATAAATCTAGAATTTTGAAAGGTTTTAATTGGCATCATAAAAAAATTAGATCATTTGAAATCTAAAGATATGTCTTTTAAGTATACCAATGATCTGTCCTCCACGATATCTTTCTTTGCAGTTGCCGCCTTCTTTTGTATTATATGTATTATATTTACACACATGTGTGATATTTTTTTATTACATATATTTCGTAAGACTAATTTCCATAGCTTTTAGTGACAACGTATTCTCCAAAATCCATTAATTTGAAGACTTGTTATATGCATGCTAACTAGATGATTGCAGATTCCTAGAGACAAGTCGCCAGTCACTTATGTACACATTTCCAGTTCAGTCAGCAAATATAATATAGCTTATGCGCAATGTCTTAAATCTAATACGGTTACTATGTAGGTTACCATCTATCGGTATGGCTACTGGCATCTGTGACAATGCCAATTTCCTTAGATTGTATTGTAGGCTCTTGTGCATTCCCCCCACCTACATCTTTCAAAGCAATCGATTATACAATTTGATCAATTTTGATTGGAGGGATAACTCTTCACACTCACACGAATGACCTGACTACAAGTCCTCGCAAGGCTATAGCAATAAGCGACCCAGCCACTTCTATTAGCGCCTTATTATTCTAAAGGTATCTCATTCACAATGAATTTCCTTTGACTTCAAAATTCAAAGGGTATATTTCAATTGGAAAAAACCCGAAGGCAAATTACAATGTTGACTTGCTGACGAAGTTTGCGACTATGACATCGCAATTACCCACGTAGATTTTTACAGCAGCACGGAATGCTTCACTCAAACCGGTGATGCAGAAACGGACATCCAATGGTGCTGCATCTTTTTACCAGAGAAAAAAATGGGGGAGGGGAAGGACTGCACAACAGCCGTATTGTGTAATAATATTTCCCCAAATGTCATAGACCTGTGGATTTCAAGAATTTTCATTATTATTTTTCCGTCTGTCAACACTTTATGCTGATATCATGTTGACTTATATGTAAACAATAAAAAAATACTGAGACGCTCTCAATAAAGGCGCCTTTTGACCTCCCTTTTCTATTGTCTGTGACATTAAACCGCACGCGCATTCGAAAGCTAGCAAAGTAGATGGGATTTCTGCTCGGTGCTCACAGTCAAATTTTTATTATGCATTGCACCCTGCAACATGCTGTGTGATACTCCGAGTTCAGTTTCATCAGCCTAACCATCATCAGAGGAATGTTATATATAAATTATTTATGTTATACATAAATTGAATACAATAATATACATGAATCATTGATGAATTATTTAGTGCAACCTTACGCCATAATGAAAAAAACGAAATTAACATAATATAAGTTAAGCCTTAACTTATTAAGTATGCTGCATACAATTACAAAACTCGTCCTAAATTAGATATTTTTAATTTTTTTAAGTATAATTTTCAATTGTACATTTCTAGCCTACACTGCAATGAGACTATCTAAATTACAATTTCTACAGATGATGAGTCGTGGGCTACCCACCGATGATATTTTTCATGGACCAACAGACTTGGATAAAGGCAATAGCAAATAGCAATAACAACCTAAGCTAGCCTATATACACTGAAATATTCAATAAAGCAATTGATATCTTTATTGATACGGTATATTTGGCTATATAGCCACCCTTTCCATGTTCGAGTAGATACAGGCTCTATAAGCTATTTAGAGGCATGCGCTATCCAGTTTCATATTCAAGCTTTGTTAAAAAGCTTATACTACTATTCAGCCCCTGTGACGGCTAATTAGGTATATCATCATCACTCATGTGGTCTTATAATGTAGCCTCGTAGTAGACTGGTTGCAGGCTAGGCCAATTTATATTTAGCCAGTGCGGGAGATCTTTATCTAATTTAACCAATCCAGGCTATATAGTCCGGCAGCCAGAGCGAGTTTCTGCAGGGAACGAGGCCGAAAGTGAGACTTTCACAGAATGTTGTACACCCTATGCCTACTACGAATCTGCACGTCTGCCGAGTTCTAGTGAGTTCCTCTTCTTGCCAGACAGGATCAAAGAAAAACACATGTAAATCCAATGGGATGCAGATTGCAGTTTTTGGCTAAAATGAAATTTTCTATGTTTTCTCTGATTAGACGAAAAGTACCAAGCCCAGAGTCATAATTTTTGGCATGGAATATCCTCAGGTCATTTCCTTTCATGTTCATGCACTTCTGTCTATGAAGCTAAACACATTCAGATTTGGCGAGCCTCTTAATGTCGGCAAACACAAGCATTTTTAGCAACTTTATCCACATTGAACCACATTCTCATATACATTTCCGAATAGATGCATGATAAAAGCACATGCCCATCATAGGAAATGACCTGAAGATATTCCATGCCAAAAATTATGACTCTAGAGCTAGTACTTTTCGCTTAATCAGAGAAAACATAGAAAATTTCATTTTAGCCAAAAACTGCAATCTGCGTCCCATTGGATTTACATGTGTTTTTCTTTGATCCTGTCAGACAAGAAGAGGAACTCACTAGAACTCGGCAGACGTGCAGATTCGTAGTAGGCATAGGGTGTACAACATTCTGTGAAAGTCTCACTTTCGGCCTCGTTCCCTGCAGAAACTCGCTCTGGCTGCCGGACTAATAACTTTATTTTATCTTTCAGAGATAGTCAATTCATGCAAAAATATATGACAAGTAGGCTATGTTATTTATCATTATATTAGGCCATCATCATTTTTATTATTAACTTAAGTCGTTGCTTGTTAATGAAAACTAATTTGATGATTGTAGCAAGCCTCTAAAGGCCACACCGTTATCCAAAAAACCCGTTCAACGGATCCAGGATAACCAGCATAGATAGAACCTGAATTTGAATTTGAAGCCGGAGCCTTTCACATCAGTGTCGTGGACCCGGAGCCGATGAGATAACGCATCGGCTCCACAGCCCTGGTTAAAATAACTCTTCCCTTCTAGGCAACCGAAGCGCGTGCAGGTGAATCTAATTTTGTGCTGCGGAGACTTCTAAAACTGTACTCAATGCAGTGTCAGCGTCAGCCAGAATGCTATCTAACAGCAATTCTAATATATCAGATTCCTCGGAACCAGAGTGACTGTCAGATAGAATTTTGACATGGCTCTCCTTCGCCCTCCATCGCACACCACTCCTTGTTGCCATATTTCGCAACTAAATGTCAACTGATAAAGTAGATCTATTGGTTGATCACCTATTCGCCTTAATACACCATTTGATGATACTACAGACATCATATGTAATACTATCATCATAATACTATCATCATAATACTACAGACAGCTTGTCCATTCATGTTAGCGTGCGGTCGTGTTTTCAGTAGCTCCTGTCATTTAGTCGAATTTTCATTATAATCATAGTTGTAGATAACCGTTTTTCGTAGTTTTTGGTACTGTAATAATCCTTGTTGCATTTCTAGTCGTTTGGTGTCAGTTTTATTGTAGTTTTCTAACGTTTTGCTTTTTTGTAGCTATTTTTTCATTTATTCACAACCCCCTATCGTGTTGAACTTCGTGAGCGGACTTCACTGTCTTTGTTGAAGCAGCAATTTCACGCCAACCTCCAGACTTTCTATTGAACTTTGTATTGATTTTTACGACAATTACCTAGACAATAGGTAAGATATCAGTGACTTTGCATTCTTCATTGCTATTGTACATAGAAATCTAATCTAAATTTTGTGTAAATACGATATGATTATGTCACAACCGATATCTCCGGCGGAATCAGGCGATCGACGATGTGGAGTGTGCAAAAGTGTGATATCTGAATTGGACATCCATGTGGTTTGCGATAAATGTGACAGACTCTTTCATTCATGTTGTACTAGCCTACCATCATATGAATTTGTTAAATATCTAAAAACAAAGCGCAAGTACACGTGTGAAATTTGTATGTACAGCAGCTATCCTACAGACATTCAAAACATTACAAAACATATTGAATCACATCAAAATCAACAGAACAGCCAAAAACACGATTATGAAGCCGAGATGGAAAAGCTAAAGAAAAAGCACATGCGAGAAAGAGAGGATCTGCTGAAATCGATTGAGACCTACGAACTACAGATGAAAGAAAATGATAAGGAGATTAGAGAGCTCAAAGCAGACATCATTCAAGCTCGGTTTGCGGAAATCAACACGACTATAGCAAAAACAAACCAATGTGAGGAAACTGATGATGAAAACGAAGTAACTGATGAAGATGATACAAATAAAGTTGATGCAATTGAAGATATTGACAACTCCTTGAAAGAAATTAACTTGAAAATAAGAAAAATAAGTGATAACATCGATGAAATGCATTCGACTGTAAAGGCTTTGCATGAAGACCGTTTCCGAACTGTACAATTGAGTCCACCAAATGCACGCTATGCATCATTCCTTCCAGCATCTGCACTACGTGACCAACCATTACGAAATGAACAGCAAACTCATCGACAAATCCAAGCAGATAACAAAGCTCAACAACAAGAGGTCCATCAAACGTCCCAGCGTCGACATCAAAATCCAGAAAGACTTAAATCTTGCTACATTTGTGGAAGACGTGGACATATATCGTGGTATTGCTGGTACAACACCAACCGCTATGTCGCAAGGCCGATAGTACATCAAAGACCAATAATATATCAAAGAAACAGGCAAAATTTCAGACACTATGAATGGACAAATGAACGAAGAATTCCAAGAAATCGTTATTATAGACAGCGAACAAATGGTAGACCACATCAACAAAATTATGAAAACAGAAATTTCCAATGGCAAGATAATCAATTTAATGACCGAAACAGACATGCAGCACCAAATCATCAAGAACAACCAAACAATCACTACAGAACACATGATGACAGACACGCATATTACTCAGCACGTAATAACTACGATAATAATCAATATTTTTGATAAGTTGGAGGAAGGGGAGGATGAAATAATAGGAAAGGATGAAAGAGAACAACGAAAATTTATGAATATAGAATTGTTCTATGTAAATATAAACGGATTGAATGAGAATAAAACTAGAAATAGTGATTTCTTACAGGATACACAAAATGCTGATATTATATGTCTTACGGAAACCCACTTAAATGTTAACAATGAACAATCGCTGCAAGGAAATTACTCCAGCTTTCACACAAATGTAGAAAAAAATAATAATCGTGGGAGAAATATAAAAGGTGTTTCGATATTCGTAAAAGAGATTGATTATATTTCACAGCCAGATGTTGAAAATTTGGTTAAAGAAAAAGGTAATTTACAAATACTCAAATTAAGTAGCACATATTGGAATAATCTGCAGGATCTATTCTTGATTGTTTGCTATGTGGACAATCGCGATTCAAATTATAAAGACCGAGAATTATACGAAAATATTGAACAATACATGACTCAATTTAAAATGAAAAACATCATAATGATCGGCGATTTCAATGGTAGAATTGGTAATGAAACCAATTATTCCAACTTGGGACTTTCTGATAGAAAATCAGACGACTTAATGATAAACACAATGGGCCGAGACTTAATAAATTTTTGCAATGAGACTTCTCTGATAATTGCAAATGGCAGATTGGAAAATAATTCTGAAGGTAGATGCACATATTATAGATATCAAAATAATGAAGTACGGAAATCCGTGATTGATTACCTTCTTTTATCTGAATCGATGATAAATCATCTTACTTATTTTCAAATAATGGAGCCAGTTGTTTATACAGACCACTCCCCAATGCAAATCAAATTTCAAATTGAATTGAAATCGGAGTTTACGAAACAGGAGCAGCTTTCTAATGGAATGTGTCATAGAAACAAATTGATAAAACCATATAAATGGACAAACGATGTTTCTGACTGCTTTGATAATGAAAAGTTTACTAAACAATGTGAAAATTTGAATAAAAAAATTCTGGAAAATAATTTGTCAGTTATTTCTATTTATAAAGAACTAAATGCGATTAATTCATCATGTATCATGAACACTAAAAATCAAAATCGAAAGGTAGTTCTATCAAGTGAGACACGAGAATTTAGAAAAAATCATAAAAGAAATGTATCTCGCTGGAAACAATTCCCTACAAATGAAAATCTCATTCGACTGATGGAAAGTAAAAGAATTTTGAATAAAATTGTAAAAGTGGATAGAAGAAAAGAAAAGCGAAATAGGCTAATACATTTGAAAAATGCACAAATGAATCATGATCATAGACGATATTGGCAGCTAATTAATGAAAATAATGATATTGCAAGGCTGAAACGTAGAAAATGTAGGTTAAATGCTTCAGAATTTCGTAACCATATTATAAGCAACGACTCCAAACTGTCAAGAAACATAGATATATCTCATGAATATGTACCAAAAATTTCTAAAGCCTGGTTAAGCATTGATCATCTAGATAGTAGAATAACACAAACTGAAATAAAAAATGCTCTTAAAGAAGCAAAGCTACGGAAAACAAGTGGTCCAGACAAAATTGTCTACGAAGTATTACGGTCATGTGAAAACGAAACAGTCGAAACTCTGGAAAAAATATATAATGACGTGTTAAGCAAACCTGATGAAATCCCTTGGAATAGTAGTTGGATTTCCCCAATATTTAAAAAAGGAAGTAAAAATGATCCCAATTCATATAGGTTTATTAATCTATCATCTTGTATAGAGAAAATTCTAACAAAAATAATTAATGCACGACTAAATGATTGGCTGCTTAGAAATGAAGTTATAGAGAAGAATCAAACCGGTTTCAAAAAAGGAAGTTCTGCATTGGATAATATATTAATTATCAAAGAAGTCATGCAAATTTACAAAAATATGAAACGCCCTTTGTTCTTGTGCTTCGTAGATTTATCGAAAGCGTTTGATTCTATTCCCAAAAAGCGATTGATTGTTAAATTGAAGCGTCTGATACCTAAATGCAAGCTTATATCATTGATAGTTAAGACTATCATAAACAAAGAATACAAAGTACTTTTTGATGCCAACGAGACACAATCCTTCAAACTTGAGAATGGAATTCCCCAAGGTGACGCGTTATCGCCAACTTTATTTAGTATTTATATAAATGATTTAATTCATATCTTAGATGCTGACAAAAGCAAATTTGACCCAATAAAAATATTTGATTTCGAGGTATCATCACTCATATATGCTGATGATATACTGTTAATGAGTAAGAGCAAACGTGGCTTGAGTAATCAAATTGTAGCGCTTTACAAGTTTTGTTCAGAAAATGGACTCAGCATCAATTATGACAAGACTAAGATTATGACTCATAATATCAGCGCTAAACTGAGTAAATTAGATATCAATCTTAATAACAGAAAGGTGTCCATTGATGTTGTTGACAAATACAGATACTTAGGAATGTGGATATCAAAAAATAATAAATGCCATTTGGAACAATTAACAGCTAAAGGTAAACAAGCTGCATATTTAACAGCTAAACAGCTTAGAGAATTTGGCCAAGTTAGTGGAGATATTCTAAAAAATACATTTGAAATGCTGACTTTATCGAAGATAAAATACTGTGCAGAATTTTGTTTCTTTAATAATTTAAAAAGTTTAGATCAACTGCAATTTCAATTTTATAAAAGGTATCATCATTTGAAGCGGAATACTCCAAATTATTGTCTCATAGGTGAATTTGGAATACATCCAATGAGTTTTCATTTTTATAAATCAGCAATATGTTATTGGATAAGAATCATTACAAGCGATGACAGAAGCATCATAAAGGAAGCATACAAGGCGATTTATTCAAATATTATTTCAAACGGACACGATAGTAGATACACATGGTGCTGGCGAATAAAGCAATTGCTTACAAAACTCAGTCTATCTGAATTATGGGATACACAGTTCATTGTTGATAAACAATTATATTTAAGGATTACAAAAGGTCGATTAGCTGATTATCATAGGGAGCAGTGGATGTCTTCAGCAAAAAACAGCCATTCTGGGCTAAATTATTTGGAGTTATGTCTGTTTGACGATACTATTAAGTCATATCTAAATGTTGATATCGATTATAACTATATCAATATCATACTGAAGTATAGAGCATTAAACCACAACTTAGAAGTTATCACCGGCATTTATGGAAATCGTTTGAGGTATGAAGAACGTCGATGTGAGCAATGCAGTGATTCACGGGTAGAAAATTTGCATCATTTTATGATTGAATGTTCAAGATATCAGAAATTACGACAGGAACTAGCACCGATATTATGCCACTGCAAAAGTACAACTGAGTTCTACAAATTGATGAACACGCATATCCAAATAATCTTAAATGCATTGCTAAATTTCTTCAAAAAGCTAAAGAGTTGCGACAGTCTACTACAGAGAACACAAACTGAATGACATTTAGAAGCAAATTTTTCTCCTCTCCTTCCTGAATACGAATTCTTTTATTGTTGAAATTGACCGCACGCTTGAAATGTACTTTTGATGTCTGAGTTTCAATAGTTGTGTTTGAAACACGAATGTTTTTGTTCACACACATGTTCCCCATATTTTTCCATGTTTCCCAAAGTATTTGGAAATAAACATTTATTGACTTTTGACTTATTGACTTATTGACATAGACTAATCTTTCTCATCGCTATACATTCCTGTGTGCCGTCAGCGTTGAATTTCCAAACTATTTGATTGATAGGAGTTCGCGTATGAAAAAAGCAAAAGGCAGAGAAATATGTTACTCTTCAGCAGAATGTTTAAACGGAAAGCAAGAAATTTTAGACCATAGAATTCTTATCTTCTAAATCTCCACACAAGTCTCTTTGACTTCACTATGGCCTACAAAGGTAATGATGCTAGCGACTTATAAGACACTATTTCCCTAACTACTTGAATATAGACTATTTGTCATGAAAATCTCGTGCACATCAGTAAAGAATACATGCGTGAGAAATAGCACAAATAGCACTTCAACTCGAACTTTCTATCAACAAGATTTCACAGGATCAGCGAACGATTGTATAGTCGGCCTGACCTAGTGAAAAAGTTGCGCGCTCGTTTCCTCCGCGGACTTAGTTTCTATTCCTCACTCAGATGAGTGCGGTCGGGAAAACAGGGTGTTGGTGTAATTTGAATAAAGAAGAAATGAAGAAGCACATTCATATTTTTATCTTTGATTCAATCATTTTATATGACGCAAATTCACGTCATATCCGCACAGACACAACAGTGCTTGAGGCGGGGACCCCCGCATCCGCACAGGACATTGTGATTGACATTGTGATATCCGTATAAGATTTTCGCGCAGCGAAGGGGTCAATAATGCAGGTAATAAACGATGTTTTTCCGCGAAATTCTATTTGTCTGCTTATGGTTATGCTATCCTACTAATTTAACTTCATCAGTAGCCCTGAGGATATAGATATAATACTAGCGGAATAATATTATTTCTTAATCTTCCTGAAAGATAAACAAATAAACAATAGGAAGCACCCATTTCGATGAGTCTGATCAATTCGGAAATAAACTATTTTGAACGTAGTTCACTGATCTATCGTATTTCGATTATTATTAAACTGAAAAGGTTTATTAATGTGAAGCTTGTTGTGCAGTAATCTTCGGATTTTCAGGAACTCGATCTATCTGGATATTTAGGATTAGACCTTGTTAAGCTTATAAATAGATAGCATCTTCATTTGAAAAGTGCATCAAGACTCTCAAAAACAGTAATTATGCATTTATTTATTGTTTTCCTTTATGTTCATCGTGCTATCGAAAAACAATAATTCTCAGAGGCATTCTGCATCAAATAATCTCAAATTGTTGCAATAACTCTATGCTGATGATAGAATTTTAAAATATGCCTCTCCACACGTTACTCCTGAATCGTTAGATAGATTGAGAGCGTGCTACTGCTGTTTGCTCAGATGAACAAAAATCGAAAGAAAGTATGACAGTTTTGATGAAAAGTATCAAAAAAGCGTGATATATATTTGAAAAAAATGTGATGTCGAGATTTGCCAAAGCGACCAAAGCGCAAAGCTTTCCCAATTTTAATGGTCATCTTAGGTGTTTAGGCTCTATTACGTAATGAACTGTAAACTGTAAGACCGTTCATTTTGTCCAAACTACCGGTAGAAATAAAAGTTTTGCTCCTCGCGAAATGCAAAAAAGTTCTTCATTAAAGACGCGACGAGCCTTCAGCGTCGTGCGCCTTCTGGGGTCGATAGTAGGGTACTGTTTATTTTGACCATTTATTCCTTATAAGATTTAACTGGACTGAAGCTACTTTTATCCAATAAGCAATTGCACAGGTATACTTCATGGCGGTAGAGTTAGCAACAGAGTGAAATTAAATAAGCGATAGATCAAATTACCATGCAAAAGATGTGTAGCTGGTAGGATACTATTTATTCTCAAGGACAACCGTAAAATACTGAACATTTTCTAGTTGTGATAGAAAACGATTGTGTTTATGAAATCTCTTTTTCCAAATGCTCGTCATGAAGTTTCAGCAGTTGTGAGTTTCTGCTAGTCATATATGATAATATTGCTCTTAATGGGAGAATATAGAAACCGCTAAAGCTTTCCCATTTTTTGAGAAATTTCCGATGATCAATCGATCGATAATAAATTGATGACAGAACACAGTTTTATTCTTTGTCTATTGACTATACAGTGCCGGGCTCTAAAGCATTGCCCATGAAAAGTCCATTAAGAGTGGGGGATCAGAAAATTAATTTTCCGGTCACGGAGATTATGGACAATACTTTACTGTTACTATCAGATTCATGAAGACACCTTAATATAAAATTACATTTCAAGAGGCGAATCCGAATGAAAGCATATAAATGAACAGAGAAATTCAGCTTTTTTGAATACTTTTGCCACTGAGTGTAATGCTTCAACTTAATCGTGCTATTATCAATAGCATGGCCGAGACAAATAGAATTTACCAATTTACCAAATCACAACTTACCATCATTGGACATCGGCGTGCTTGCAAATAGTTAGTTCCGCTCTCGCTTTGGTATACTGTATTATTTCTTACGTGGACTCCTAGATATGTAATGTACTGGACTGATCACAGAATTATCTGCTGTACATTATAGGATCGCTCGATATCATGGTAGATATTCGTTCCAAGGAAAAACCAAATGAAATAAGCTAATAACTAATATTATTTTGCCGATTAAGTTATCATTGGGTTAACTAATGTTGTTTTACGTGACTAAAGCGAGCTTGAAGGAACCCGCCTTCATTAGGAAATATGAAGCTATTTCTACGTTGAAAGTTATCATAAATACTTTTCAGTATATGTGTACATTATATATCTAAGTTGTGACATTAAATTTTTAACAAAAATATTTCCCTTTACTATTGTGGGATATACCGGCACTGCAATTAGCCTTTATTTTGAAAAAGGATAATAAATTCAGCAAATCGTCAAAAATTATGATGAAATGAAAGAAGGACAATGTCCAAAATGTATGAAATAGTATGAAGGCATAACGGCTGCGACCCGTGTCATGAATAACATTCAATGTTAATATTAATTGGCCTCTGCCTCCATTGTCTTGAGCGTTTTGTTATCACTTTCTTTTGATAATTTATCAGTCTCAGAAAGAAGTTGCTGCAGGTACTAACCTGGCTATGAAACACATGATAGTCAATTATCTCTGATTAAGCTTCTCGTTATTATTTCTAGTCAAGCATAAAACCTCAACTTTTTTCTGATAATCAATTTAATTAAACGTCTGATGTATATGAGGATGTGTTTCTTTGAAGTTAGAGGCTTGGTTTCTTTCCAGTGCTGTTTAAACTCAGTAAAGTTACTAAGAGAGTGACATATATGATTCTCATATCACTCAATTTTTCACTCTTCCAAATTCCAAACCGACTTGATTCTCAATTACGGACGTCTTTGGATTACTCAACTATTTTGAAAAAAATAATTAAAAAGAATATGGTGCATACATGTATTTATTATTATTTGAACAAAAGTTCATGTTTTCTCAAGTAGGCATGCAGTCCCTTTTAGTCATCAATATGATTCAAATTAGAGAAGTTAGATTCTCGAGAATTTGGAATTTAAATAATTCCATTTAGACTACTGATCCTTTGCCATGTACCCGGACCACTAACTGCCTTATTACTTAGTAATCGTAGATGATCCATACATAGAAGTTAGCTTCGTGTGACATCTGAATGTTAATGAACCATTATTACCACTGAATAATGGTCTCTATGGTCGATGTCACTAGTAGAGCTGGACCGATTGCCAATATTCAAAAATGCTGATTGCGATTGAGATTTTTAACTTAATTAAAGTTTTCAGAAGCTTGAATATGATTATGATTGATTTAATGGAATGTTTAAGTTTGCTATTTTGATTTAAGCGAATAGAAGCTCTGTCATGATAATTGTTGAGTAGCTTGAATATGATGATGATTGCGGCTTTCAGACGCTTTGTGGAGTCAATCAAAGTTGTGGAAATTTTAAAAGTGGTCAAATTATTTAATCGCCTCGTTCAATCAATAAGTCTATTGAATAAGTAATGAATCGATTTGATTAGGCGCTATCACAGCTTAAAAACAGAAAATTTATTGAACCCGCTGGTCCATTGAACATGTTTTGATTATCCTTAGTACAAGTAAAGAGAAAATATCAGAAATTTATCACTCTTGGAATTAGTTTGAGATTGAATTGAATCACACCTTGAAATCACTAAACAAATTAAATAGAGAAACCTAGTTGGTCAATCTGAAATATTTATCGAATAATTGACCTTGCACATCAAAGTTGGTAAAAACCTTCGGTATTTACAGAAATGATTACGAGATCTTGAAACGTTTGGTTACTTTATCAAACCTCAACAGATGTAGCCACCACGAGACATGTTTTGGCTTGTTGAGCCTCATCAGTAAGGTTCGAGCCAGCAACGTTGAAGCTAGAGGACATGCAAGCATGCACTCTAGCCACAAGCCCACCGGACCATCTGCTGAGAACGTGATGAGCGCTTGGTTTCTCATCTAAAGTAGGAGCTTGATCTCTGATCTCATGTTCTGATGAGTTGTGAAAATTCAAACGTAATTTGAGTGATTATGATTGTCCCAACATCTCCAGAAAGAACTGGAATTTTTGAAACGGACTCCACAGCTAAATGGCTACCCGGAGTGGTTTATCAATCGGAATATGAAGCCGCCACCTCCATCACTTCCAACCGTAGAAAAGAAGCCGCTCCTCTTTAACATATGCTACCTTGGACAAGTCAGTGAGACAATGTCTAAGAAGATATGTCAGAGAATTCCTCAAACCGATTCCAATTTTCAGGACGAATAATCTTGCACCTACAGCTGTGAAGGACACAATTCCACCTGCCCGAAAACCGAAAATTATATGCGAGTTTCTCTGTCTTTGCGGAGCAAGGTACATCGGCAAAACTACAAGGTGTCTCGATATTCGTCCCACTGAGCACATTCCTAGATGGGTGCAGAATTCAAACTCCAGACCGAAATCAACTAAGGCTGTCCAATCGGCAGTAACACGACACTTGACCGAGTGTGACAGGGAGACCGACATTTTATCACAAGCTGAGCAAGGATTCAAAGTGGTGAGGAGCCTCAAAACGAACAAAACGAAGTTTCAACTGTTGGTGGCTGAAAGTGTTACCATCAAAAAACAACAGCCGATATTGTGTGCTCAGAAAGACCGACTTCATTTCTTAAAACTAACTTAAAATTTGTTTCTGAATCATTATCTATTGGTAATGTTGTTTAGTGCTACCTTTTGCTTTATTTCAGTAGTGACTGTACATAGCTTTTCTATGATTTCTGACATGTTAGAAGGTACTAGCAGCCGACGTCATCATTCTTGTGTCTTGCGTAGTTTTAACTTAACTCACTTGCTCCTGTTATTATCCTTTGTCAACGTTTTAGTATTTTATCTTGTTGTAGTTCTCTGGAGAGAACAAGCGTGGCCATGAACCAGCAAACATTGTTTTGGATTTTTAAATTTATGATGAAGACAGCGGCTACAAAGGATTATGATTGTGATTAACCTCAAAACGTTAATTGAGCCAGATTAATCAAGCCTCCAGATTAATCAGATTAATCTAGTCACTGGCAGGGCGGAAGCTGAGGGGCAGGGGATAACTCTCCTGGAAAGGTGATGGTGAGTGGTGGGTTTAACCGACCGCATCCCATGGATAGGGGCATGCGGCACGCCACGGAGATCGTACAGCACTCCCCACAGGGGATGCTAAGGGTCAAAAGAAGTAACCGAGGCCCGAAGATTGCCACTCGGGTAGAAGAAAGGGAGGGACAAGATCACAGTTAGTTCTTGTTAGCGGAAGGACCCAGGTGCAAGTTATCTTTCTCTATTTCTATTTTTCAAAATAATGCTGTTGAAAGTTTTCGGCTAGCGTCTACCAACCATGTTCACGACAAATTAGCAATTGGAATGATGGCAACTGTTTTACACCTTAGACTAGAACTGACGCGGCATAGACGTGGAAGACTGCAACAGTAATGGCAAGATGCCTGTCGTTCATATTCAGTTCCGCTTATGATACGATTCAGGCTCGGAAAAATAAACCATCGGATTGTGTTCGGCCGAACACCTTGTTCTTTGTGGTCACCCATGGACTGCTTTCCGACTTCTCGATTGGTATTGATGTCTTGACTTAATCTAGGAAAGGATCAAACAATTGAACAGTCTTATGATAGACTCAGGCTAGCACTGCCTTCGCTCGCGGACACCGTTATGTTGGAAATGCTTGTGGCTTCAGTTTCGTCATCAGCTTCGCGTTCATGATGTCCAAGTAGGCACATTCATACAATTGTTCTTTCATCATCAATTGACTATAGCGTCTTGATGTTAAGAATGTGTTCCATGTCATCACTTATGTGGCGTTCCTAACTCATTTTAACAAGTATTTCTGCTTGTTCCTGTTAAATCACTGGCTTTCTCACGGGTATGGTGAAGACTGAGAACTTAACTACAAAGCATTAATCGAAAAATGCCACTCAGCGTCAGTCTTACTCAGTGAATGCCTTGCACTTTCTTAGGAGAGCATTTGAGAGTGATTTGTAATTTACTATTGTTGGGAGATAGTGGTGGTTTCTTCTGTCGGCAGGACTTCAAACTAGGCACAGAAAGACTTCTGCTAACTCCCCCTCTGCTAGGCATTCGTAATTCATCTGGAGACTTGCTCGAATAGTAGCTGCAGATTTCATAGGACATCTTTGAGTTAGGGCTTTGGGGTCGAAGACAATAACTGATGCATCTATTGATATCTGTGCGCCAAGGCGTCGCAGGATATTGCAAGCTAACGTAAGGAGTTCGAGTACATCTCAAAAACATTATTTCATGTTATAATGAAATTGAGGTTTAAATTTACATCTTTTGCCTCCTATTATGTAATTCTTTCAAAAAATCCCAAATGTGTTCTTCAAAGCAGCTATCTTCAGTAATTTTGCAGTAACTCGCCAGATATGGAAAAATCTCAGGGTGATGCATCCATTCTGTCCAATACTGTACAAAATACATAAGATATGTAAGACAAAGCGAGAAAGAAATTCAAACAAGATAAATGAATGAAAAAAAATAATTATAAAATTATGCACAGTTAAAAAAGTGAGATAATAAAACTGGAAAATATATACAAGTTTAAAAAACCCATCCCAGGCACGGTCCAGAGAGTGGAAGACCCGATTCCCTACACCCTTCTGTCTGGTATGCCAAGCCTCTTTAAAAATCCTTTTGAAATAATTGTTCTCCCTATCTTCGAGCGTTCGAACTGTCTCCCCCACAGAATTCCAGGAGCAATCTTTACAAGAAACCCCGTAAACCAATCCCCTCTACTTGCTTTGTGCAGTTCGCTCTTTGGCCAACATACCACCAACAGTGTTCTCCGAACTGCCTCTCTGTTGCTATTAACATTGTTCGCAACATTATTCCTCCTCCTCTTATAGGGAAAAGCAAATCCTTCAACTGATCAAAGCTAATCACGTATGACTCGGTCTCTGTTTGGAAAGCCCACTGATAGTGGGGGACAACGTGGCTTACACCACTAGCACCACTAGCAGGGCAGTCAGGAGAAGTGGACCTGCCAATCCTATGACGATAAGAATTTAGAAAGAGGCTGTGGCCGTTGCAACGAAGACGTGAGAGATCATAGCGACAGCACGAAGGAGGGAAAGTTCCTCAGCTGCTACGCATTGGACTTGTGAAGAAATCAAACACGAGCGAAATGAAGTCCTCTTTTAATTGACCGGGGAATAACGAAGGGTCGACGGTGGTGAGGAGAGCACGGACTGATTTGAGAAAGAGAATCGGACAAGAGAAGAAGAGAGGAAAAGAGACACGAGTGGTGGGAAACGGACTAAGAGAGAGAATGCTTGATTGCAACCATCTCGGCTGAGGAATCTTGAACAGTGCGCTCCAGCATGAAAGGAAAGATAGAAAGTGGAAGAACATGAAGAGCAGGTTGTGAAAACAACCGAGCTACCCTGTCCAAATTGTTCTTTAACGGAGCCGTCAGTCCAGATGGTTGGGTCACCATTGGGGAGGGAAGAAAGGCTAGGTATCGAGAAAGGGAACCGAACGTCTTCTGTAGTTTACTTGATGGGTTAGCCGAGCAGATAACCTGACACAGCAACAGTATCAATGAAATCGCGAAGAGTAAGTGATGAATTTTACAAGAATTGCATTCTGTCGCAATTTGAGATATTCTTCGAAAAAAGTGGCTGCCATTGAATGAGAGAGGCAGTTGTATGTTTGGGCCAGCCCACCGAATGATCTCCGACATAGACGTACATCTCCTTCTGTTTCAAGCGTTTATATTCTATCTAACAGCATGAGTTAATATTTTTTACTTTCTCAGGTTTTAATATTGAACCTCCTGTCATCTCGTCTATTCGGATGCTTCAAAAGTTTCAAAAACTTGTGACGATGACACTGCAAACGGCACTAACATTGCTGTACCATAAGACAATTGGATTGCACTTTCATTACCACGAATGTGCATGCGATTACATTTTGTTTATTTTCTTTGAGAAGGTTTTGTTTGGGCGAGTAGAAGTCATTTATTCTTGAGATAGGCATCATCTGATGTAGAAATGCAAATCTTCTGTTGAAGATTCTATTCTGTGTAGACAATGTTTTACAAAATATTTGGATAAACAGAAGACTCGTGGAAAACAAAATATCACCTCGAAGTTCCCATCATTTCAGCTTATTTCATCCTCTAGAGACGATCAATTATTAATTATTTGCAGATTTCCTATCAAGCTTTACTTTGTACTTCTGATGCAACTTTTTGGACTCCATGTGAAAACTGTGAAGAAGACGATCGTTTCTAAGGTTGTTGTCTATCTGTAATCAAGTTGGACAAAGTCACAGATTTGTGTGAATCCTAGTGTTTGTTTTCAAATCGGTGTTGAAATCTCAACTTTCGGCGCACTGTGCTTTCTGCGCTATGTTTCCATGGCCAGACAACTCTTCCATAGAGTAAATTTGGAATATTCCTTTGCTAGTCATTTTATTTTTAGAGATTGGAAAGAGCCAAGTAAATTGGTAGAATTAATCAATAATTGCTAACTAGTGCAATATATTTCTCATACTATCCGTAGGTATCATCAGGCAGTAAGTGATACTTAAGTGATACTTACTGCCTGATAATACCTACGGATAGTAGGAGAAATATATTGCACTAGTTAGCAATTATTGATTAATTCTACCAATTTACTTGGCTCTTTCCAATCTCTAAAAATAAAACTTCCATAGAGTCGCACGACTGCCCACTGAACGTTGCAAAATGTGACAATGCCAGTGGTAATTAGAGTTTCGACTTCGATCAAGTTCGTTTCGTTTGTAAGTCGAGGTCAGGTTTATTTATTGGTTTGACCCGTCAAGAGCGAATTTTGTCCTTTCAAGATTGACAATGCTATTTTAAAGTGCAACAGTCGAAAATAATGGGCATCATTGCCGTTTCAAATGTACTTTTGCCTGTATGAGCGCGCAAATGAAGATTATTTACCAAATCCACTGCAACATTATCGTTTCAAATGCAAAATGAAGCAATGAAAGCAATGTAGACGCAGCTTATCTTATTTCTTTTGACCTGCTGAGACCCACTTATTCAAGTTGTTTGCAGATTAACTGATTGATAAGTGTACTTCAAAGGCTTGCGTCATTTTGAACTATTTTTCAAGAGACTGGTATCCTTCGAATGACTCCACGTCTTTTGAATGTGCTGTCTATTCAACTTGGCAAATGGGTGAAATGAAATCGACTGTTTAATTGATAAGTTGAATTCATGCAATAGGACCTACAGAAAGGGGCGCAGCACGTCTTTGTTATCTTCGCTCTCGCAGATAATGATTGAAGTGAATGACGGGATATGCATCCTCAAACAGCTTCGAGTGTTTTTTGACTAATCGCTTTGTCTTGAAATTAATACTCCAATAATATTTAATGAAGTCCGTGTAAATAATAAATTTTGCGGAAAAAACAAATCAATCTATCCTGAGATCCATCGATAAATGTGTAATGACTCCTACCCATGGAAGAATGCATGCTACATGCCAAGACTTCGTGATTGTTGTCAAGAAGATAGCATTTTAATGTTGTCCACAACACTTGTTCAATCCCTTACTTGTTAGTTGATATTTGCCTCTTTGTTTCATGTTTGCAGCTGCAGATCGCCATTTATTAGGGTGATTTTGCATTAGATTTTGTTTTCATTATGCTGCTGACACGGCAATTTGCACTTGGAACGGGAACGCTTCACCTCATTTGGTAATTCTGCTGTTGGAATGTCAGCGATGAACTCAAAGTGTCAATGTTGCGAATGGTCATGTCACTTTTCAGTTGATATGTCTATGCTTACAATGAAATGGATGTTTAGCTTCTTGACCGATCAAACCTACAATAGGGGAGAGTGGGACGCATTGAACATGTTTTTAAATTTTTCACGATAGTTTGAATGTACGAAATCAAACGAGCTAAAATCAAATCGTGAAAATTTGAGGGCATGCAAAGTAATCTCTAAGCTGTCGGACTTTTCTGTGGCATTTTAATTCCTCACAATTTGATTTTGAAATTTTATCAATGTGGTTCAATGCAGGCCTACCCCATGTGCATGCTGTCGTCTGCAATATTAATTGACGAGGAGAGGTTAAGTGTCTTTGCTGTTATACTTGGTATCACGACCATTGTTTTCATAAATGGAATTTTTATGCAATGTTTATAATAAATGTATAAGGCGTAATCAATCCTTAGATGCTACTAAGTCTTCGTCCTTACTTGCAAACATTTGTGTAAAAACTAGCTGTTGTTCAACGTTTAGACAAATCTATCGGACGTAAACATGATAGACTAAATTTGATATCCATTTAACAAAGGAGCAACATGAATTAACAATGCCACGCCGAGTTGTTGCGAGATGCTCATACACCGCCTTAAAATGCGTTGATATTTTTTTTTAGATTTTCGGAAATTCATTTTTTGTGCGCATTGTGTACGTCTGACAGATTGTATATTATTTTTCCTGGAGCAAGTCAGACAGTTATGCTTCGTGGAATTATTTAATTTTTTACTTGAATGTAGCTAATGCGTAGAAGCTCAGAGTGAAACTGTTTGATTAGGTTTACTCCTTTTCATTCCGATAGGATAGCTAAAGGAATCATGTTCTGAAAATCGGGATATTCTGTCGAGTACGTCCGACAGATTAATATTAAGCAAGCTTTCTCAAAATCAACGACACTCGGAATATTCAAATATTTCCCTTCAAATTTATGCTACTTCTAGATTGTGTGGTAAAAATTTGATAGCAGTATACGTCATTTGCAAATTTCGACCCCAAATCAAGGTATCGAATTTACGTCCAAAAGATTTTTGAATTTTGTAACTGACCCACAGGCAAATTCAATTTAGTGGGATATTGAAATAGGTGAAGAAGAGCTTTACACGAAGATTAATGGCTCTTGTGTTGGGAAATAATTATTGGTTTTTTTGCTGACATCAATAGCACTTTCCTCCATAGTTCACAAGAATGACTCAGATAAATGCGCAACTGAATATCTTATCTATGCAACCTCTTTATCAGTGCACCTTTGTTACTTGAAGTTTCTACATAACAAATGCACAAGCGAAGACGAAAGTTCTTAGTTTATATTCTATGAGAATCAAAATTTGTACTTTCCAACACAAGAGCAATTTACCTTTCTGTAAATCTCGTGTATCCCTTGATGGTTATCATGTATAGCATGGATCATGCTTATCTTGCATCGAGAGTTCACCGAATTCATAACTAAGTCACGTACACAATTTCTGCATCCACATTTTTATATTTATTTAAGAATAGAACAAATATCTATAGGCGATTGCAAGCACTTATGCGGATAACATGTTCGGTGATTTTCGGGTATACCGCTTCAAGAAATTTTATGACGAATAGCAGTTTGGTCAAAGTCAACTCCCAAAGTATTTATACGCAAATCGTCGATATTCTAACATCACTCTCTATTATCGAAATATTTTGTTTAATCAGTACACTTCCGATTCAGCTGGAATTTGCCCTCATTAATTGGTCCATCCAAAATAATTGATACTGCAGCTGAAAGAAGCGATCATTACTTCACATACATGACTTTGAATATTCTATTGTGTGGATTGGGAATGGTGAGTGATAGATTAGTTTCCTCGTGATATTATTCAGGTGATCTTATATAAGCTGCAGAATTATATAATCCGTCATCAACTCCCAGTCTAAGCTGTATTTCGCTTTTTAAAGCGTGTGATATAGCATCTATCAAAAGGCATATTGGGATTGTAATTATTAAGGTTGGTGAGTTCGGCGAGTGAACATTGCGGTCTCACGACACTGCAAGTCATGGCATGCTGGGTGGTGTACACCTGGCCATATATCCATAGGTGGGACGTTTGTAGGTCCCAGGTGAACACTGTGTGGCCTCGAAGTCGTCTTCTCCAGTATGCAGTCTATTGAGCTGAAGTCAACCGCTTCAAAATGTATTGTATATTTAATCCAAAAAGATGATCGGTCATCAATTGACTCCGAAGTTCATTTACAGCAATTTGTACCAGTCTACTTGCACCATTTGAATTTTGTATATTTTTGTATGTCTTTATATTCGTGATGAAGGATAAGAGTGACTGTTCCGCTCTTATCCGAAACCAGTTGTATGTACTTTTCATGCTATCTGATAATTATTCAATGCTTCAAATATTTCATGCAATCTGACTTGATTTATCCGACGCTCGCGAAGAATGTCTTGCAGTATTATTTTATGTACTACTTTCTTTTATTATTTCTTTTTTTTACTATTTATGTTATTACTTTCTGATCACAGCAGCGCTTGCGTTAAATTCGTTTGGTTTTTGTGCGCACCTGTGTTTGAATTCAATTTCAATGTGCCGTACATCATCTTATTCTAATTCAACACATAGAAAGTTGCATGAAGATCTATATTTCTTCGAAATGAAAGTAAATGAAAATGTAGTTAATTTCCACCCGGCCTATGGACTACCCTGCCCGTTTGCAAACAGGTTTATGACAACGCTTTACAATTACTAATTTTCCTGCCGACTGTAAAGTGGCTGACGAGTGACGACTTCATCTTCGGAATCAGATTGCCGTTATCTGGATTCAGTAGTTTACCAAAACGAAACACACTGTAGATTGGCGATAGCGGAGCGCGCACAAAAGTTGAATTGTGAATTATGGACTAACATAATGCTGGCCGGCGCTCATCTCTATGCGGGCGACAGATTGATGCTAAAATCAACATAATATTCTGATACAATGATGAATGATTTGATATACGAGTATGACGATTTTCAAATCTCTGAATCAAAGTGCATGTGATACGTGTAAACCCATCGAAGCAGTCATAGACGTTAATAATTATCAGGAAGTGACTGTCATTTTTAAAATTTTTGACTGGCGGTACGTGACTATTTCCTGTTTTGACATCGTAAATGATTTGACAACAGCCAAACGTTGTAAAGTCTATTATCAAAATTGATATCTCAAGATGAAAAAGTAGAATATTTCCTTTTGTCTGACGCTGAGAATTGCTTACCAGAGCGAGAGATGAACTGAAGGAAAGGTGTACTCAGAAATGCTTCAGGCGTTTGATGATCATTCAGATTATGTTTCCGAGAGAAGTGTGAAAATATTAATGTCTTCTCTTATGGATAAACACAATGGCGGACAGACATGTGGAGATAATTTTCTCGTTAACATCTCTGCAGATGATATTTAATGTGCATGCCTTTCTTATATCATTTGCCAATCTATTAACTACTGCCTTGATTTACTCCGTAGCTAGGGCTGGAAATGGTCTCCGAAGGACGCTTTAGATTTTGCCGATTGGTCATCACGAGGCCAGTAAAATTGAGAACGATTGCCTAGTGATTAAAATGTCGTGAATTTAGAAATTTGTGAATTCGGTTATCTATTGTATGTGATGATTTTGAGAGCCACATTCTTTTCTTAACAACAAAGGTCTGTCGAAATCATTGAATATCTAAAGAGAATGACAGGTATTAAGTCAATACAACACACCAACACCCTTGATTCCCCGACCGCACTCGCCCGACCTAGGAATCGAACCGAAGTCCTCGGTGGAGACCAGCTCGCACCTTCTTCACGAGGCCACGCTAACGGTTCAAAAGGAATGCGAGTGAAGGCAGAAGTCATCTCTAAGTGATATCGACAGCATATTGTCCTATTATTATTGACAGAACATAGTTTATCATCGTCATATTCGCATCATTCAACGTCGATTAATTATCCCATAACTTTGGAATATGCGAACAGTCCATTGATTCCTAGTGAGTTGTCATTACCGCTTAGTTGCTTTGGCAGTGTCTGAATTTCGAGAAATTGCAGAACGTCATTGACGTCACTTAGCATTCCTGGTGCAGTTAATTATCATATAGCACTTTTCTCAAAGAGATCTGTTGTGGTTCAGTGGTGTATATCACTAAGTGGCTGCATTTCAATGGATTTCAATTACCCCATCATCTTGGGGTAATGATGATGTCGATGACTCCTATCTTTCAATTGATGGTTACAATATGTATCGCAAAGACAGAAGTGGAGCTATTGGTGGTGGTGTCATTACTTATATTTCAAAGAAATTATCTTCCGTTCTTGTGAATACATTTGATGATGAGAGAGCCACGGGAATCACCTGTAAAATACCTCAAATTGATTTTTTGATAACTACAATATACATTCCTCCGGACTATGTATTGCAGGATAGTGCCGTAATAGAATACTTAAAAATATGTGCTTCTCTTGGTGGTATGCAGCGAATTATTTGTGGAGATTTTAATTGTCCAACCATAGATTGGATCAAGCATGAGGCACCGCATTCAACGTCTCCTTTATTGGATTGGTGTATGGACAATTTCCTGAAGCAGATGGTTACAGAATCCACACGATCGAAATCAAATAACGTGTTAGATCTAATTTTTGCTTCAGAGTCTATAAATGTCGATGATGTATCAGTCTTAGAGTGTCTCGGGTCCTCCGACCATGCAATTGTGTCATTCAGATTCCTTCATTCATCAGATCAATCAACGAATGAAAATGTGACAAAGCATTATCAATTTTCTCAAGCAAATTGGAAGTACAGATTGTTTCATAAAAAATGGATCACCCTTAAACATCGCCTTAACTTCAACTTTGTCTAACTCCGCCAAACTTGAACGAATTTCTCTGAAATTTGGAAGATATGTCAGTTGTGCTTTCTAATATCATTGTTGGAAATTTCAAGCATGAATATTGAGTTGTTTTCCTGTTATAGATAAAAAAGTAGTAAATAATTTGATCTTCATCTAGCAATGTTACACAAAATCATACCTCACTCTTATAAAAATATGTAATATGTTGTTCTACAAGCCAAAAGCTATCAAGCAAAACAAAAATAAAGAAAATCGGTCAATCAGAGCCAGTATAGCACCATTATTCATCAACAATAATGTAACTGCTACATGTGATAAACTGGACTTAATGTTCCATAGCTTCCTGACTTCGTTGCGGTGGTGTTGGCAGCACTCCTGATTGCTTTCAGCTAGAAATCTATCTCTTATCGGTTGAAAACAATACAAAGCACAAATGAACAATAACGAGATCGCATTCACAAAAGGCAAAGTGTCAGCCTTCTTAGAACTAGGGTTTTCTTTGCGAGCTACAAGCAAGCGACTAAATGTCCCTTACACAAATGTGCATCGATGGCATAATGATGATTTTCGACTCTATCGTAAAGAGGGCTCTGGCCGTCCACGCAAAACATCCAAACGTAGAGACCGCCTAATTTTGAGATTTGTTAAAGTTGATCCAAGTCTCTCGTTAACGGAGATGGCTGCACTAGTCTCGTCTATTTCTAAGTCCACTATTCGTAGAAGACTTATTGAGTCGAATTTCAATAGCTGTAAGAGGTCCTCTCAGATCGAATTATCAGATCAGCATACAAAAAGACGTCTCAGATGGGCAATGAGTCATTGTCACTGGCGAAATCAATGGGATCGGGTTGTCTGGTCTGATGAGGCATCAGTCCGTCTGAAGGATAGTGATGGTCTTATCTATGTGACCACCACGTGGATGTTTTACGAATGAACATTGGCCAAATGACAGATCAACTTGGTGATCCATCGACTTGGTTATTTATGGATGATAATGCTACGTGTCACAGGAGTAGTAGAGTCAATTTATGCAAGTCTCAATTAGGGCTTAGGACATTATCTTGGCCAGCTCGTTCTCCTGATCTGATTTCCATAGAAAATGTATGGAGTATTCTAAAACGTAACGTTCGTCGTTCACTGCTACCTACAGATGGCGTATCACAACTTACGTCACTGTTAAAAAGAGAGTGAAGAAAGTTAGATCAGTCAAAAATCAACGATATCATCGAATCAATGCCTAGACGAATTGGTAATGTCATTGACAATAAGGGTAGGGCCACAAAATATTAGCTTCTTAAGACCGTTACTGTATCATAGCTTATCAGATTATATAAGGACATTTAAATATATTAGGGACATGAAATAACATGAAAAATGCTTTCTGTATCATATTTATGTTTTATTTAATCAAATTTTGTGATGATCCACTTTTTATGAAACGGACTGTATTATCGTAGATGTCTCCACAATTCCTCTTGGCCCTCTCAAAGTGGTGTTGATAATATAAACATAACATGGAATAGGTTACTTCAAAATATTTTGGATGCGGCAGATCGTGCTGTTCCAAAGCGACAATACTCACACCGTCGGATGTATTCAAGAAACATTCGCACGATCCTACGACGACATCGCCGTTTACATCATCAGTACCAGACCTCTCCTACCCTTGTAAATTATTGGAAAATGAAATACTCATCTAGTTCTCTTGCATTCGCCACTAGAGACATGCATTACAAGTATGAAAGATACATTTGATCGGAGATGCGTAACAACTCAAATCATAAAGTTTTTTGGAATTATGTGAGAAAAAGATTGCATGGTGCTAATGACTGTATTTCCCCAATAGTTATCGATGGCCAAACTGTAATTACTGATCCTAAGGAGATTGCAAACGAATTCAACAATTATTTTGCTATGAACTTCTCTGAAAACGATTTTACAGAGGAACCATTATCATCAATTAATACTACAAATAGCATTGACTTTGTCGAAATTTCTCTTAAAAAAAACCCTCGAAATTATTCTTAAATTACCTCAATCTAGATCTTTGGACCCCGAAGGATTATGCTATCTGTTAATAAAACAAGGTGGGCAATTTCTAGTGGAGAAATTGGTACAATTTTTTACGTTATCCCTCTCTCTTTGTTCCATCCCTGATGGGTGGCGGAAAATAATCGTAACCCCTGTTCATAAGTCAGGTTCCAAATCTGATGTCAAAAATTTTCGACCAATTGCAATTACAAGCTGTGTTAGTCGCATTATGGAGCGATTGATTAGTTCAGAACTGACGAGGTTTGCCGTCTCACATCTTCCGTTTATTGCAACTCAACATGGCTTTTTAGCCGGAAGAACAATGGAAACGGTTGAAACACTCTTTTTTGATCACTTGACTCGAAATCTTGACAACAATATCACTTGTGACGTTGCCTCTCTAGATTTTTGTAAGGCTTTCGATAAAGCTCCCCATTCACTTCTGCTAGAGAAATTACGTTATTATGGAGTTACTGGTGTTTTGCACTCATGACTGACAAATTACTTACATGATCGCACTCAATGTGTTAGAATACAGAGTAAATCTTCTCGCTCTACTCCAATTCGTAGTGGAGTTATTCAGGGGTCTGTTCTTGGCCCTATTTTATTTTTATTTTTTATTGATGATTTAGACTCATGTGTATTCAACAGTTTGATATTTAGGTATGCTGATGATGTAAAGCTTTTTTGTTCGCGCGAAAAATCAATTTTCTACAGCTCTCCTCGCAAATGCGACTCTCCAGTCAGACTTAAATGATATCCATGATTGGTCTGTGAGAAATGGTACTCCTGCTAAAATTTGAGTAAATGTAGTATAATGTACTTTGGTCGAAATAACCCTAAAGACGAATATTTCTTTAACGAGACTGTTATTCCTCAAGTGAATACAACTAAAGATCTTGGCATAAAAGTTTGTACAACTTTGGATTTTAAAGATCAAATTTTTTCACTTGTCTCAAAGGCAAATCGTGTGTTAGGTATGATTAAGAAATCTTTTTACTGTCGTGATCCTTCACTCCTTATCATGTTGTACAGAGCTCATGTGAGAGCTATACTTGAGTTTGGTAGTATCATATGGTGTCCATATCGTCGATACGTCATTGATCATGTTGAAAAATTTCAGAAGCGTTTTTGTAGACTATTTTCTAATTTGAATGGTTTGAACTACAGATCAAAGTTGCACAATTTGAATTTGTTAAGTCTTGAAGCTCGCCGACTGCGTTACAAGCTTATTGTTTTATTCAAGATAGTGAATCAGCTGTATGATGTTAACTCAACAGAATAATTTTCCTACTCTGGTCGCACAAATATAACGGATACCCATCAAAAGATTATTGTACCCCTATCAAAACATTCATATCGTCATCATTTTTTCACGGTAGATGTGACACATCATTGGAATTCCTTCTACAGTCATGGAAGAAATGTTTCAACTGTTACAGAGTTTAAAAGATCAATTTCTGCTTACTTTATTCGATGCGACATCTGGTAATTATCTTATTTTTCTATGTATATTTTTGTTGGTTCCTTTTACTTGCAGCCCGTTTGGGCTTGATATTTGTTAATTATCCATTTAGTATGTGAATGCTGTATGTACTCTTGATAACAAATATATCATCATCATCACCCAATCTCTAAATGCTAGGTTGAATGGTCACCGTCACCATGCATCCTCAAAACCCACTACTTTCCTTTATGAACACTTTAGGCAAGATGGTCATAATTTTTGCAACATTAAATTGCAAATTATTGACCACGTAGATTCCAACTTCTCTGATAATTCTGACCTTAGAGATAGGGAACTTCTGAAGAAGGAGGATTTTTGGATTAAAACACTATGTACAATCTTCCCACTTGTCTTGAACGATAGAACTCAAGGTTTTGGTTGTGTCTCCGAAGGTTCCTTACATAGGCAGTACTTCTCTTCTCCGGTCCTTAGAAGACCTAGAAGGCATGGGATTCACAGTAATAAGAGAAATGTCTTAACCAAATGCTTGGAGTCTCTCTACGATAAAATTAATAGCCTTTGTTTTTCCAACATGTTTTACGAATTTTACATCACTTTGAAGTCTCTTAGTCGTACCACACTTAAACAACTTCTTGCTTTTACTCTTAGCAAGCCTGGTACCTGCTCGCATCTAGTTGAATCCTTCTGTTCGAGATTCTTAAAAGTCGAAGATTTGGTTGATAAGATCGACAGGGAAGTTATTATTATCCCTTTTGAGTGCAAAGAAGTAGATCAGTAGTAAGGAATCCACCCAACTGCGCACAGCGCCCCCCCCCTCTGGAGCGCGAGTTCGGTTGATGTGGTTCTGGGTCGACCGGCCGGGTGTGTCGTGGTCGACCGTCCTTGTTGTTCTTGGGCGGCGGTCTGTGTTTTTGGTGTGTAGGATTGGTTGTAGGGTTGTTTTGTGTTTATATTTGGTTTCCTGATGAAATTCTGCGTCGACATGTTGTGTTTCTTGGGTGTAGGTGTGGTCTAGGTGTGTTTTTGAGTGAGAAAATAGCTGTAGCGGCGAAACGAAGCCTCGTACGTGAAAATGGACGGCGGATTTGGACTTTTTGGCCAATTTTGGAACTAGAAGAGTTGTTTCCAGCGTCATAGGGCTAAAAACGAAGAACTTCGATCCCCCCTCGGCAGCTTTCTTCCAACTTCGGTTCTAGAAATGGTAGAGAGTCGTGCAATAGCTCATTTGAAAGCTAATAGTGCCACAAATTCATTGGAAAGCACAGTTTGGCCCTATCTTCCTTTGCTGAGGTTTGGGAGTGACATTGAGACTTTTGGTCATGTTAGAGAGCCGTCAGAGGGTTTTTGAGTGAGAAAGTGGCTGTAGCGGCTAAACGAAGCCTCGTACGTGAAAATGGATGGCGGATTTGGACTTTTTGGCCAATTGCGGGTTCAAGGGATTTGTTTCCAAAGTCGTCGGCCAAACAACGAAGAACTTCCGATCCCCCCCTCGGCAGCTTTCTTCCAACTTTGGTTCTAGAAATGGTAGAGAGTCGTGCAATAGCTCGTTTGAAAGCTAGGAGTGCCACAAATTCATTGGAAAGCACAGTTTGGCCCTACCTTCCTTTGCTGAGGCTCGAGAGTGACATTGAGACTTTTGGTCATGTAAGAGAGCCGTCAGAAGTTGAGTTTTGTGTTTTGGGCTTCCACGGGCGAACGAAGCATCGGACGAGAAAACTGAGACCAGATTTGGAATCAGCTTGATGTCGTTGGCCAATGAGGAGCACATCCAATGAGAATCCAGCATTTCTCTATAAATAATGAAGTTTTCAGAGTGACAATCATACTATCTTTGAGTCGCACAAGTGACGGACGCACGTTCTCCCTCTACATTTCTAATATATTATCCATCTGAAATGGTAAGTCGGAACCTTCCTTCCTCTCCTTCCATGAGTGTTAACCTGATAGCATCTCTTTTATTTTCAGGCATCTACTACATCTACTACATTTACAGGACAAGATAGTGTTCAGACGCTACAAGGATCTCTACAATCAGATCGTCTTATGTTGAGGCCAGTAGAAGAGACAACAAAGGTACATAATCCTACCCCACCACAGCGTAAATTTAGACAAGCCATACGTTATCACGATCATAGTATGGTATTGCAAACGGGAATGATTCCACTAAAGTGAAGATGTTGAACGATCAGTATGGGGACTGCGTAGTCATTTCTGTGAATCCATACATTCGTCGCCAACTCGATATTGTTGAAGAGTTTGCAACATTAAATATGGACATCCCTACTCCCCTTAGATAGGAATGGTAGGCGAGAGACGACAATGATACTCCATATAGAAAGATATGGGATGGTAAAAAGCTTTCTTTACCACTATCGCATTGGTGCTCATACTATAAAAAGGAAGGAGATGAAGTGACACCCATCAGATGTGAAGACCTCGCAGAAGGCACTTGGAATATTGGTTTTGCTATCAGTGGAATACATTATGGCTATCACCAGAAAAGCAAATTAGCCTCTATATCGATGCATGCTCAATCCATCCTATATATACCAAAGCAGCCAGACGTTCATGACATTAATGATCAAATCCTCAACGAGAGCGGTACAAAGCGCAAGTCAGAGAAGAATGCTTCCGCTAAACGCAGGCCAAAGAAGGAGAATCAATAGTCCTTACCTATCTCTACCTTATGACAATTCGCTCATATGCTTTGAGTGTCGTAGACGTGGACTTATCAGATACATTTTACTTCTTCGCTGCCATCATGTTATTTGTGTTTTTTGTCGTGAACAGCATCGATGTACTTCATCATTTTGTAATATGTTATAGGACTCTTCATCAGATGAGTAAAAATTTGTAATTTCCTTTTTAGTCATCTATCATCATTTTTGCGGATTGTGAGGGTGAACCTGTACAGGAGCTCAGTGCTATTGCTATGGACCATTGGTCGTATCAAATTGTTAGTGTCTACCATCAACATGCCAAGTGAGATCCCAACGCTGATAGCTGGGCGAGAAAACACATCCATGGACTTAATCAGCAATACTTGCAAAACTATGGCTTTTCTAATGAATGTGCTCTTCTTATTGACTTTAAAAGATGGTTAGCAGCTTTTAATGTTGTATGTATCTTTTGCAATGATCCTACTAAGGAGAAGAAACTATTTCCAAATCTAATCATCAATGATATTCTATTTCCACCTTGGGATAGTAGAGTTGATCAACACTATCATGAAGTCACTAAACGTTTTAAGGAATTGAGTTTTCCTATTTTAGATGTTCGTTGTAGTCGCTACATTCATAATCAATGCTTTTTTCCTCCATATCTCAACACTGCTAAAGTAATGTTTGGTCATTATTGCTCTTTATATGATGGCTGCCAACTGTATCTATTTTATCTGTTTCAAACCCAAAATTTGTAATGCATGCTTGTTAAAGTCGTTTCATAAATGCTTTATGAAGAGATTTGTTATTTTCATGCAACGGGTGAGATAGATGAAGGATGATAATGTCTTTCTCAAATGATTGTGGAACATTAAGTTTTCATAGACAAAGCTTAAAGGGAACTATTCAAGATTATGTGATAACTTTTCATAGAGATGAGATCAACATCAAATCAGTTATTGGTGATACTAGCACTCTATTTTTGAAGTTAATGGATACGTTTTCTAATAGAATTGTAATGGCGAGATTAGTTGCAAAAATTCATTTCAGCCATTTTGGGAAAGAAGAGGTAGAAGATCGTTTCTTCCACTTTGCTTCTTATTCGATGGAAGTTGTAGATAATCCCGAAGAATTTTTTGAAAGACATATGGGAAAATTGCTCAACGTCTTGATGTATTTAATCATCATGGTAGCAGTTTAGTGATTGAAGCGATTTCACATATTCACATTCAACTTTGTATAAAAGAAACTTAAAGATGCAATGGCACTTGATCGTAGCACAATTGGTTTTCGAGTTGTGTCTGCTTACTCTCGAAGTATATTCCTTCTGCACATGTGTCTATTATTTAGAAAAGGCTAGCAAGTTCATGTCTTCAAAAAGACTTGCTTTAGAAGTTGTTAGCAAGAGTGAAAATATGTGCGATGTATGTAAGCGAAAGGATGGAAGTGAAAAACGCATCTTTAAGAGATGTAAGCATACTTTCTGCCAGCGCTGTTTCATACGATACTGTATTCAACCTTGTCAATGCAGTCACTGTGATACAGCTCATTTTGAGTGTCACTTCTGTCATTAAAGTTAGCACCTATGCAAATGTGGAAAAATCAAGTTGTGACAATGGTTAAGAGAAAAATGGCGAAACGCAAAAGATGAAAGTCTTCAAAATTTTCTTCAGCCATTCGAGCTCTTCAACGAATGAAAGGAAATCATCGATATAGTGCTATACGACATGCTGATGATAAATTTATTCGAGAAATTGTTTCTCATGTGAGAAGTTTGAGTACAAAGAAATTATCACCACAACAACGAAAGTTACTTAAGCGATATACTACGAAATTGTGATTCATCTCCAATCCTGAAGTTGCCCTTCAAAGATGGAGGAAAACTCTAACACAAAAGGGCGGTTTCCTTTCAGCAATACTTCCGATGTTAGCTCCTGTAGTGGGCAACCTATTGGGTAATATCTTTGGCTTCAAGCGTTAATTATGCAAATTTTGAGTCTCAAAGTATTAATATGGATTTCAGACTTCAATGTGATAAAGTTCTGACTGTATCAGGTCCATCCCATGCAGGTAAAACTGTTTTCACTCTGAATTTGCTAGACAAAAGAAAAGAATTGTTTAGGGAACCTATCAATCGAGTGATTTGGTGTTATGGCATTTATCAGCCGTCACTCTTTCAGGAATTGCAACGTCATAACTTTATTCGAAATGAAGGAATTATTCCAGTGGATAAGATTCAGTCCAATGATGTCGTTGTATTGGATGATCTATTAAGAGAAATCAAGAATTCTAAAGATGTTGCAGATGTGTTCACTCGCGCAGCCAATCATAAAAGATGCTTTATAATCTAAATCACGCAAAATTTGTTTCCTGATGGGAAAGAAGCCCGCACACGAAACCTACACACAATTACGCTATTTTTAAGAGTCCACGAGATAGAAGTCAATTTGAAATTTTAGCGCGACAAGTTGCGCCAAGAGGTTCAAAAGCCTTAATTGAAATTTTTCAAGCAGCAACTGAAAAACCACACGGTTACTTATTCATTGACTTTACGCAAGAGTGTCCGGAAGAATTTAAATTTCGAAGTGATATTTTGAAATAGCCTATGATTATCTACAAACTATGAGTTCTTATTCTCGCATGGTTGTTATTCCTCAGGATGAATATGTGCAATTGACTGCCATGCAACAAGTAAGACAACCTCTCGCAAATCAAATTTATAAGAATGAATTAAATTATCAGCAAAATGCGCATATCAAAGATCCACATCGTGCTGTATTATTACAATCGGAAACTGTTGAGCAATTGAAAAACTTGAAGAATAAGATGCGTGACTCTGTTTCGACTGCTACATCTTTAGCATCTCGCGCACATGCAATGTCCCTTTTCAACAGCGTTGAACCATATCTCACTGAATGATAGAGGTGAAATCATTTCAGATGAAAATGAAATTATTAACGCTTCACGTTATGAAGACTTGATTCAGTATGCAACACGCAGACGCCATCAGGGCTATGTCCCACCTGGATGGTCTTACTTTCTTAAACTATTGAAAAAGCACAATGTTCCAAAATTTGCTTTGAATAATGAAACATTGAAGGAACTTGATTCTATCTCAGCAGTTGATGCTACTTCATCTACTTCATCGGTTAAGAGTAAAATGATAATGCCAAGGAATTGGTTTAAGAGATCACCTTCTAAATCCCCTCCTACACCCATCAAGCAAACAAAGGGGAGAACGACGTAGAACTCCTCCAAAGAAATACATGTTCTCAGACTATTAATATGAAGCAGATGTGTTGCTTGCCATGTAATGAGCCGCCGGAAGTAAATGTAACTGTAACTTGTACTTGCTGTGCCAGCTCTCACAATGAGACTCCTAAGCAATGTAAACGTAAATCCCATAAATCCTGTGGTTGATGTAAACGCAAGAAGGTAAGAAAGCAAAAACATGAGAAGAAGGAGGAAGAGTCAGTCGTCATCGGATGAACTTTTAAAGTCAATATATTATGATGTAAAACATCCTGCAGGATTTGCATCTATAAAGAAATTGTCAAAAGCGAGCGGTCTTCCACACTCACAAGTTAAACAATGGTTAAAGCGTCACGCTACATATACACTCCACAAACAAGCAAAAAAGAAGTACTGGACCCGTCATTATATTGCTCATGACATTGATGAACAGTGGCAAGCAGATTTGTGCGACGTTGCTGCTATTTCAAAATACGGTATAACTCGGGACACAATTTTATCTTAACCGTAACTGATATTTTCTCGCGTTATGCGTGGGCTCAACCTTTAAAAACTAAAGAAAGGTTAACGAGTAGCAAAGGCATTCAAGTCAATTTTCCGAGAGGGTAGTATTCCAAAGAGAATTCAGAGTGATCAAGGAAAAGAGTTCGAAAATCAGCATGTGGGAAGATTATTTGAGAGATATGATATTGAGCTGTCTAGTGTAAAGAGTGCTTATAAGGCTGCACTAGTTGAACGTTTTTATCGCACATTGAAAAATCGATTGTGCCGACATTTCACTGCCAACTTAACACAAAATTGGACAAAGGGTCTACAAGATACGCTACATGCCTACAATCACTCTATTCATCGTTCTATTGGACTCAGACCAGCGGATGTGAATGCTGACAATGTAGATAGAGTGCGTGACACATTCCAGCGCAAGCGTAATAATGCAAAAAGTGATGTGAATATATGTGATAAAGTTCGCATATCAAAAGTTAAGAGTGTTTTTGCAAAAGGTTATCTCCCGAATTGGACAGAAGAAGCTGCTGTTCACAGCTTCAAGTATCAATAAAAAAAACTCCCCAACAATTTACAAGTTGAAAGATTACGATAATGAAGAAATTGATGGTAGCTTTTATCGTGATGAGATTGAGTTGGTCACTCAAAGTTAAACACATTTAGTAGAGAAAATCATTCGAAGTAAGAAATGACAAGGTGAAGAATGGTATCTTGTTAAGTGGGTCGGCTATCCGACAAGTATGAACTGTTGGATGCGTCGTGCAGACATTTTTCATCTACGCGATCGTCAGTGATTGATGCAAAGATGTAACTTGTAATGTCAAGGTCTATGAATCCGACTGCATCGTTTTATTCACGCCCCTCCGATCTAAGTGGCGTGGGTTCAATTTACAGCGGCACCTGCCGTCAACGTGGAGGTAGCATATTTGATGCGCTGAAATCTGTTGTAGCACCTCTCTTATCTACTGTCGGAAGATTTTTAAGACGAACTTTTTCAATAATGCTGTTGGCTTTGCTGGTGATGTTGTTAATGATATTACCAATGGTAAAAATGTAAAGAATACTTTACTGAATCGTGGGGAGGAACGCGGTTTAAGAACATTACAGGAAGCTTTTAATGCTACTCAACAAAAGAAAGCACCTAAACGAATGAATGTTAGAAGAAAAAGAAAACAGGGCGGAGGTGGTAGGAAGCGAACTTCAAGCAAAGCTAAGAAAAGGCATTCACGCAAACGCCGCACGCGCTGTAATCTTTCATCAAGTGCTAAACCACGACGCTGTCATAACTTCTAATCATGGAGTGCAAAACTTCAGGCTTTTGTTTGTTTGATCAATAAGCAATACAGACAGATATTCTTAGTTCAAGTATTGTAGATTATCATCCTCGTACAGCTGAGAATACTGGTCCTATTGAATTTGTTATTCCTGGCGCTAGCGATGATTTTGTTGATTTGAGTTATGCGATGCTTGATGTGAGGTTTAGAATTCAACGAGAAGATGGAACTAAAATTGAAGATGCACATTATGTTGGTCTGAAGAATTTACCGCTGGCTACATTATTTCGCGATGTTTCTCTAACTATTGGAGAGCAACAGGTGGAAGGTGGTCAAAGCGAGTATCCCTGTAAAGCATATTTGAATGCTCTATCACAGTTTCATCCAGCAGCACAATACAGTCATATAGAAGCAATGGGATGGTATAGAGATCAAGCAGCACTATTTGATAGTGAGACAAACACTGGTTTTGTAAAGCGATCTGCTTTGATTAAAGATAGTAAAGTATGTCAGCTATATGGTCCACTTAATTTAGACTTCTTCAGACAATCAAAATTTTTACTCTGAAATACCAGTATGCGACTCAAACTTATATTGAATAAGCCTGAATTTTTGTTGAATGCATTTGCTTCAGTTGTGAAATTTAAAATTCATGCGGGAGATATTACAGTATACATTCGTCGAGTGGTGGCTAATCCAAGTGTAATTAGAGGACATGCTGAGGGTCTTGACGGCAACAATGCCATTTATCCCATTCAACATACAAAGCTTCTCACATTCACTATTCCTAAAGATCAAAAGAGTTTTATGAAAGATGGTCTCTTTCCATCGGAAGCACCAAAGCTCCTCATGGTAGCAATGGTTGAAAATGATGCATTCAATGGCAATGTCAAGAAGAATCCTTTCAACTTCAAACACAACAATTTAAGTGAAATTGCCTTGCGTGTAAATGGTGTTAGTCATCCTGGTCCGCCCTATAAACCAGATTTTACTTCTTATCAATTTCTGCGTAGTTATGTTGATTATATGAATGTCTTTGGCTTTTACAACACAGACGATACCAACGAACTCACAATGAAAGAGTTTAAAAGTGGATATACTATTTATGCATTTGATTTGACTGCCGACAGCGATATTAGTGCACCTTATCGTCAAGCTATCGTTCCTCATAATATTCGCTTGGATCTGGAGCTCAAAGTAACGGTAACGGCGACGATCAATGTATTAATTAATTTATGCAGTCTTTGATTCACGTATGGAGACAACTCAGTATCGTGACGTGATTCTTCACTATAATCGCTAATGAGTTGGTTGAATGATGACGATATAAAGACTTAAGTGCAGCGTAATGCAGATGAAGCTACGTTGAAAGCTTTTGAAAATGTCTACTCGCTAGATGCCTTACCGACTTCTGTAAAACAGTATCCCATCTTTATCGTATTGAACACTCATTCACAGAATTTAGAAGGTGAGCATTGGAAAGCTATCTTTATTGGAAAAGACAGACGTGGTGAACTATTTGACTCTCTTGCTCAGCTTCCGAATATACCAACACAGCAGTGGTTGAGAAAGCATACTCGTCAATATCAACGAAATGAGCGCATACTGCAACATCCACTTTCATCAACTTGTGGTGCTTTCGTATTGTCCTTCATTTTAAAACGTTTACATGTACACCAATTTAAATCTGTTATTCAAGAGTTTTCATGTAACCCATCTCCCAATGAAAAGATGATTTGTATGTTCTATAATGATTTGAAATAAAAAGCATCATGTTGGAATAAAAATTGTTTTTATTTTACAATCCGTTGGTTATATACATACTCGATTAGATAGTCTAGGATCGTATCTGCTTGCATTTCAGATTTCAGTCCAGTAATGATAACTTTACTATTATGAAAGATTGCAACATGTACAGGTAACCAGCAACTAATGAGAGCCACGGGAAAAAGTTTTGGTTCATAACACAAATTGAAACTGCAGGTATGAATCTTTAAAAACGATACATCTTCACTCAATTGAGTAGAGATCACCATATTGTCCACAGTCAGATTCGACATCACACACTTCTCCCTCTTCCATATCCGTCGTAGTAGTTTCTGCAGCTCTAAGCGCATTAACCGCGCTGATGAATGTGAAAGGGCGCCGAGTATCTGAACAGTTTCATTTGGGAAGAGTTGAAGATTCCGCAGATTGCTCATCTTCATCACTAGCATTTGCGGTCGACACGGATAATACTTGCTGTTTGGAATTTGTTGATGTAATGTTGCGAGATCGATTTTCGTGTAGTCTGATGCGTCGGAGAATGTTGACGATGGTGTAGCGATGACGTTTCATGATGAAGAAATGAGTAAATAGAGCGATGTATCTTCCTTTTTTACTTTTCCCAATTGCCTTGATGAAATGTGAAGTAGGTAGAAAGTTGTGAATGATAGATTTGAATTCGCTGTTTGTTGAGTCACAACCATATGCGATTTCCTATGCGTGAGTGTTTTTTCATGTAGAAGTATTTTAAGTCCTTCATAATGTGATTTAGAGACAGAAAATCTCGATATGATAAAGCAAATACTCCTCTTACATTTCCAGTATAATCTTTGAAACATACGTTTCGTTCATGATTTATCTCAACATATTGTAGGAAATCCAATTTCCAAGTCTTCATGATGGAGTGTGACATTGTGTTGAAGATTGTGTCTGATTAAGATTTGCGTAGCAATGCGATGAACTCGCGTCGAATGAATGACATAATGGAGCGATGTACACATCTTTTATATTTTTCCCAATTACATTTGCGAAATGAGAAATAGATGGAGAGATGAGAATGATAGATTTGAATTTCATTTCTGTGATGTTGAAGCCAAACTTGATTACCCAAGGAGATGAATTTCAACGTTTTGAAATATTCCAAATCCCTCATGATGTCATCAAGATTGAAAAATTGTCGCCATGTTAATGTAATTCCTTTCGATGTATTTCCAAAAGAATTCTTGAAATGAACGTTTCCATCGCGATCAACTTTAATATATTGTAGAGAGTCCAAAATCCAAGTCTTCATGATGTTATACAAATTGGTAATGTATAGATTACCGAAACGAAAATGTCATTCTATCATGTTTTGCTTAGCAATGTGGCAACAAATAGATTTGCTAGCAATCGAGCTGCTATCTTTTCTACTCCCATTGATAATACACAACAGCTGAATGGGAAGTGGGAAGTAGGCGTCACCCAAGTTGTTCACAGTAACTATGTCTATACGTTTGATCATGAAGTGATGACTATTAGTATGAGACGTACAGATGCCTATCAGTGTGATGAGAGATGTCGAGTTTACACTCTGAAATGGCCGAAGAAAGATTTCTCAACATGTAAAAAATTCGTATTTGATTTCCTGAATAAAGCATGTAGACACATTGTCGAGTTTACTCCCCACAATGGTGAATATGATCATATGTATCATGCAGTTGATAAAGATTGGATTGTTGCTTTGAGTCCGAATTTAAGAAATGATTTAGGTTACTTTGCTAGCGCCTTGACAAGCTATGATAATTATAAAGCTAATTACTATCCAAGAGGTTGTAAAAATTTAATTTATAAAGAGAAAGCCTGTTATGTGGATCTTATTCCGAAAAATGAAAAGACGTTGGTGAAGAAGATTGTGATTAAGGCAAGAAAGACGAACATGGCTCCTGAAGCATTATTGAAGAAATTTATTTATCTCCTTCGAGTAGATGGTGAACAAGTGGCAACATTAACTTACAACAAGGGGTCTAATAATATCGTAATCAATAAACTAAATGATGATGATCTAGTATTGGTTTGTTCAGAAGATTTTCATCAGTTCTTGCGACATCGTTCTGCAGCTCTTCATGGAAAATTTAATATGCGCTATCTGGGACATAATAGTTCAAATCATTTTGATACGGAGTGGTCCGTATCTTTATACAGAAAGTGTATAGATCCTTTAGGTGGTATCTTACATAAAACAAGAGTGTTGACACCTCTCATTATCACTTCAGTGAAATTGGCTATCAATTATTTGAATGAAGTGATTAATGAACAGCATATTTCTTTTTCTGAAAAAGAAGGTGTTCTGTCTCTTAGTGTAAGTGGGAAAAATATTGAGCTGATTATGGACAATATCCTAATGGACATTTTGGGATTTGATCAAAATACTTTTAAACGTGGTACTGTAACAAAAGCTAGCGCGAGCATATCGTTATCGCGTCGTATTAACTATTTTCAGATATGTTCCAATATTGGTGAAGATGTACGTGTGGGAGATGTTGAAGCTCCACTTCTAGCAATGATACCCTACCAACCAAAAAGCAATAGTACTCTATCTGAGCATGCTTTTCAGAAAGTGCATTATACAAACTTGAAATCAAACTATATACCACAAATTGATATTGCAATTTATGACGATGCTGGTGCTTTGATTCCTTTTCATAAAGATGCTGTGACAAGTATCACACTCCATTTTCGAATGAAGAATTAATGCGAAAGTGTGGAAATATATGTTTCCAATGTGAATGATATGGAAAGTGAAAATAAGGATTCGTTTCTAATTTACTTACCCAGTAATGCTTCTATGAATAAATTTCCCAATAATAAACCATCAGACTATCGAGTAGAATTAAATCGCTCACTACATCTAGAAGGTGAATGTGAAGTAGGTGTTTCCAGCATTTGTTATGATAATAATAATATTCAGAATGTGAATTAATTGGAAGAAATGGTATTGACTCCTCGCATCCATGAGGGAATAACGATGAATAATGCATTCAAATTTCCATACAATTTAACATCAGATGGAAAGTGGAATTATGAATGGAATGAGATTATTATGGATCATCAGATGAAGATAAAATCATCAAGGCAATCAATAGTGGCAATGCTTCTATTATGAAAAATAAGGGTCAGAAAGTTTATGAGTTTACTATCTATGAATGGCACGGGAGACACTTCTATCGTTTTCACTCTTTTACTAAAGGTCTTACACTGAGGTTGGATAATGAATTCTATCCACATCTCGGTTTTGGACACAGTCTGCATCTGACATCAATGGTTATTGCAAATGGTACAAAAATCTATTCAAACCTAATAAACAAATTTCATTATAAATTTAAAATGTTTGATGAAGATGTTGTAGAATGTGAAGAACGCATCATTTTGAAAAAGCGTGGTGTCAAGCCTTTGACACTTACTGAGTTAGTAAAACGATGGAATGAGACTGTGGGTAAAAAGTATGGAGAGAAAGTCATGGCTCGGAAGGATAAGTTGGTTATTCAGAAATATAATGACAAACTTACAGTTTATTTCTCTCAAACCTTGAGTCATTTTGTAAGACATGTATCGCCCTTTATCGGTAGCGGATGGTTTATGCTTCTCATGAATATCACACTAAAGCTGATTCAGTTAATGATGAATGGTGGGTGGACATCTATGGTGATCGCATCAAGAAAATTTGCCAATCTTATCAAGAAGCCAAAGTTAGTATCAATACAATGCTGCGTCTATACAATACAGTTGAAAACTTTATTCGTGTCATAAATCCATATATACAACATAAGTTGAAGCAAGTGTTGAAAAGTAGATATGATGCAAAGGCACATCACATTTCGTTTTCAATTAAAAATCAAAGTGCTGTTCTGAAGCTGGGTGATCACATTCAATGTCAATTGAGTAACAATTTGAAAAAACTCTTTGGCTTTTCATTGCTACAAGATAATTATGCTACTTCATACACGATTGTTGTAGGAATACCAATGACACTTGATAAACATGAACAACATCTCTACATTCAAAGTGATCTGATTTCACCTATTTCTGTTGGTGAGAAAGAAGATTTTACGTGATTTCATTCATGATAAAGACGCTTCCTATTGAATCGTTGAAAAGATGTTTCAACCTATTTTCTGCCATCCTGTTATCAAACAAACTATCCCGTCTATTTCACTCAAAATTACAAATGGTTTACATGAGTGCATCCATGTGAAAGGTACTAAATCCCTCATAACTTTAGTGTTTCGGAAAACAAAGTAAAGTCATTGTAAAATTTTATTGAAATAAAAAGATATGTATGAAAAAGTGTTTTGAAGAATTGTTGACAAAGTGGGAAAGTATTTTCACAGATATAGTGGGAATGAACTGACTGTAGGCATATATTCACAAGAATGTGCAATCTAAAGCGATACATAAAGCAACAATAAATATCAACAGAAAACATCATCAAAATACTGATTTAAGAATGAATCTATTTACACATCTCCTGAATGTGGTAGTGTGAGTTTAATTCTTTTGGGTGGTGATATGTTTGTGCCAGGATGTCCAGGTTGCCCACAATCAGCACATGTTTTGGATGCTTCCCGTGACTGCGCACTTGAGTTGGAACTGTCATCATCTTGAGGAGAAATCATTCTGTCATCTGTATTGAAGTCATAGTTTTCTTTACAATCTACCTTCACTCAACAGTTGTAAAGCTTCCTCGAGAAGGGAGCGCTTTGATGATGAAGTAGATGCCTGAAATTGAGAAAGATGCTATTAACCTAACGTTTAAGGGAGATGAGTGATGAAATCCTTAACTTACCATTTCAACGAAATTAGGTCAAAATCTGATACTTTGATAGTCAGAATATAGTAATTGACTCAAACCAAAATAGGATGCGTCAGCAACGTTGGATTATATTTGAGTGGAAAGAAAAGCTCACTTAGTGTTAATATATCTCAAATATCGAATGAAATCTAGTCTATTTTTCCCTTTTATATACTCCCATACTCAACATTCATTGGCTATTCATTTTGATTGGTTGCTTGCTTATACTTAAGGACTAAGAAATCAAATTGATGGCATACTTTTCAAAGTCATGGTTTCACAATCAATTCTCTCGCATGAATCACCAGTGTCTGCATCAAGCATGCCAACTTGCCCCTCTAAAAAAGGCAACGGTGTAGAAGCAGGGAATGCTGGATGATATTCCAAAGTTGGGATTACCAGATCTAGCGGAGCAAGAAGAGTTAGAAATGATTTATGTGCGATGGAAATCCCTGCTTTACAATCAGTAAGATGTAAAAACGGAAACTGACATCAACCTTCTCCATGATATACGGAGATGGTGCAGTCCATCATCCCAACCCCGGAATGAAGTGGAATGGAATTACATCTATGGTGTGTTGGTCGCGGCAGAAGAATGATTAAGGCAGTTGAAGTGCAACTGCAGTGGTTGTGAGAATTTATGGGACAATGTGACTTCCGAGGAACTTTTGAATTATTTGTAAATTTCTTAATAAATGTTTATTTCCTTCATCTGTGTTTTCACTTATTTCTGGGTAATGTAGCATACATAATCATTGACATCATAGTGAAAATCTGATCATTTGACAGCTCAGTATAAATCATACCAGTTGATGATAGACACAATCATTTTTCCTAAGTACTACCTCTATCACTGAGGATAAATGATAAAGGGATTGAATATCAAAAACAGAGACATGTAGTTCTTTAGATTTATTTACAATTGAAGCACATATACTTTATAGCGAGGAAAAGTCAAGTGGAAGAACCTTTAAGTCATTGTAGACTTTGTAGCACCTTGGAAGTTTAGGGGCATCGGGCGCTTTTCTCATGCGCGTTGTTTTCGGTGTCCACTCTTCATCTATCCAGACAATTCTTACAGTCTTGCCTTTGTCGCAAGTCTCCTTCTGATCACACTTGTCTTCATCACACCACTCATTTACGACCACAAAATTACATGGTGTTTCTGAGTTTGTCATCTTATAATGTGAATAAGAGTGCTACAATCTTCCGACTTATGTAGTCTTCATCTAAATTAGAATCATTCTGAGTGGTTGTTGAGGAATTCATTGTTGAAAAACATATAAAAGTCAGAAAATTGAAACATTTCTCATTCTCATCTATCTCATGATGGAAGGTACATCTCCCGCCTTAGAGATCTTCAACAAAATCTTTGAAGTGGTCGGCGAGTGGGATGAAGACTGCGATCAGAAGGAGGTTTGTGATAGAGGCGAGATTGTGCATGTTATGTGGAGTAATGGTGATTTTACACCAAAAACTACGCGAGTGAGAAGAGCGCCCGATGCCCCTAAACTTCCAAGGTGCTACAAAGTCTACAATGACTCAAAGGTTCTTCCGCTTGACTTTTCCTCGCTATAAAGTATATGTGCTTCAATTGTAAATAAACATACATACTACATGTCTTTGCTTTGCAATGTATTTATCTAGAAATGGAAATAAATGGAGGAATTTAGATATGGGGTTAGTTAACATTTATTTTTGGTCTACGTTTCTATCAAAAGAGATCGCACCATTAGAGAAGATAGAAAGTGATTTTGTATACGTGTGGCGTAACAGTGACCTTCCATTTCATCCCTTCATCATTTAGCCTCAATGATCGAGGCAGTTCTTAAAAGAACTCATGGCTCATTCTCAGATAACGTAGGCAATGGAGAATTTAAAAAGTAACCTGTGGCATACAGCTAAGACTCAACCGATTGGCGTTCAAAGTGCTACGTTGAGAGCTGTGTCAAATGCCCAACATGAGTTGCCCCAGAGGTTTCGGTCTAAAATATGACACACTCCCTTGCCACACTTATCACTACGATATCATCCGCTGTCTCAAGAGAGATCGCCCACCAACAGGAAGAATTATACCGAAATCCTCCTTAACATGCAACGTTAAAGTTGACTGATAGCAGATACAACTTTGTGATTTTTTTTATTTGTATGATAGATTCAGTCAGACCGAAGTCTGTCCAGGGCAAACCACGTGTAGGTACTATCATATTTTGCCCATGGTGGTCTTTAAAAAGACCGTTGGTTCGTTCTCGGGAAATGAATAGACTTAGGTTTGGCCGATTCCGCTGAGAGATACTTGTAATCTTTCTATGTCAGCTTTCTATGTGGGCGGTATATACCCCCACTCTGTTGAATTGGCATCATCGTCAGTTGCTGATGAGGCAATTCGAGCAATGTTGTTATGGACTCGCTCTCGCTCCTCCATCTGTAGAAACTCAATAAATAAATTTCTCGGTCTAAGCCGAGGCTTGTCAGGAGAGCTGACTGTCGTCTTAGGTGTTTTCATGATGGAGTATAGAATGAAAACGAAAGAGAGGCAATGGTTTATATACTCCTCTGATACAAAGACATGACTCAGTCTTTCTAATTATGTGATAGATTCAGTCAGACCGAAGTCTGTCCAGAGCAAACCACGAGGAGGTACTATCACTCTTGCTCCGTGTGGCTCTTAAAAGAGCCGTTTGGGGCGTTCTCGGGATCAAAAGATCCTACGACTGATGTAAAAACTCTGAAAGGAAAAGAATAGGAGATTAGATGCGGTGAGGAAATAGTCATGTTGAAGTAACTAACTGGGAACTTTCTTCCGGACTTTTCGGAGGACGAGGTCCTCAAGCTCGCCAGTGATGTCCATGGTCATATGGAGACAGCGGACTCCGTCACCCTCGTATCATTGCTGCGTCTGATTGGGGTCGCTTGTGATGGTTGGGGCGTCGCACACATTATTTTCGAAGAGGGGAAGATGGACTTCATACACTCTTCTTTTTCTGCACTTCTCATGCTCATGGAATCGCTCTACTTCAGCCACCAACCTCTTGTTCACACCCTTCACTTCCTCTGTTTCCTTCACCACGCTTCGCATCCGATTTATTTCATCATCCTTCCTCAACAAATTCGCCTGCAGACTACTCACCAAACTTGCTTTCTTCATCAGCTCACTCCTTTCAACCATCCACTCTTTCTGCTTCTGCCTCATACTTTCCAACGCTTCCCTCGTCACCTTATACCCTTTAGCCTTCGCAGTCAACTTCTCATTCCGCATCACCAGTGCGTTATTCTTCTCAACCGCCCTCAATCGATCCTTCATCCTCACATATTCATCCCTTGTGTTCCCTTCTTCCCTCCGAGGCGATGATGCCGCCAACGGCTTACCCACTTCCTTTCCATCATCCTTCCCCTTCTCCTCAAGATCACCAATGTTCCCAAACAATTCCTCCAACACGTCATCCAAATCAACATCAACATCAGACTTCTTGATGTCTCCTCTCAACTCCACTTCTTCACTCAAGCCCTCATCAGTCGCCTTGGTAACACCTTCCCCACCGCACCCTCCATCGTTGCCACTGCCACTCTTACCTCTTCCATATCTAACAAAACTCCGTCAAACCACGATTTAAACCCCTGCATACTAATATTGCTACTAGGGCACTGGCTATGGTTCCTAATGAACTCTACATCACTCCCATCCTCACATACTACCTTATGATGCACACACACCCTCAACAACACTTTCCTCACATGCTCGCCTACCGTCCCCTCTTTGATGTGTTTCTTTAACTCGCTGCCTCTGGCAATGCGGCCTAAACTACACTTGCCGATGAGCATACGCGCATTTATCATTTTAGTCATAGTGACGATTCTGTAAAGATAGAGTAAAAATTTGATAGCAAGTGTTTATAGGATACTACTTGCTGATATGCATTGAAAGACTAAGTCCAAAAACATTTGATGGCAGTCGTCTAGGCGTTAGGCTCTTGAATCCGTTACAGGCATTACTCAGAGGGGATGTTATCCCAGCTCCAAGGTCTCGACCCATAAATCCAACCTCGGGCGGACAGAGCGTGCGTCATGTCACTGTGTTGGTATCCGGGCCCCAATTTTGACATTAGTTATTTACAAGAGGAAACGTCCCAAGTCGCAGACTCGTAAACAACTGCTTTTTATTCAAAAACTTTAATCATCATCATTAAATACGAATTTAAATTTTTCAGTATTTTAATACTACTCATAAAACATTTACAAGTAGTCTGTCACCAACATCACATCATGAGCTGTCAAACGTTTTTTGAATCAAGTCTAAAGGACTTGTAGAAGCAAAGTGATAGCCGTTTGAAGATTTCGGCCTACTATCATCAAATGGTCAGTCATGCAATACTGACTAACCTATAAGTCTGACTTCTTAGCTGATATCAGCAATGAAAAGTCAGAAGTCCGATGTCGGACCTCAAGAGAAACGACTTACCTGTAGTCAGTTTCTCAACTTAGTGAGATTCCTCTCCCGAACTCGTACTTATGTATCGTGTGAATGTGCAATCGATAAGAGGGGGGTTAGACATTGTTTGTCCAAAATTTGACGCTGAATCCAAATCTGGTCTTAGTTTTCTCGTCCGATGATTCGTTCGCCCGCTGGAGTCCAAAACACAAAACTCAACCTCTGACGGCTCTCTAACATGACCAAAAGTCTCAATGTCACTCCCAAACCTCATCAAAGGAAGATAGGGCCAAACTGTGCTTTCCAATGAATTTGTGGCACTCTTAGCTTTCAAACGAGCTATTGCACGACTCTCTACCATTTCTAGAACCAAAGTTGGAAGAAAGCTGCCGAGGGGGGATCGAAGTTCTTCGTTTTTAGCCCTCTGACGCTGGAAACAAATCCCTTGAACCCAAAATTGGCCAAAAAGTCCAAATCCGCCGTCCATTTTCACGTACGATGCTTCGTTTCGCCGCTACAGCCATTTTCTCACTCAAAAACACACCTAGACCACACCTACAGCCAAGAAACACAACATGTCGACGCAGAATTTCATCAGGAAACCAAATATAAACACAAAACAGCCCTTCAACCAATCCTACACACCAAAAACACAGACCGCCGCCCAAGAACAACAAGGATGGTCGACCACGACACACCGGGCCGGTCGACCCAGAACCACATCAACCGAACTCGCGCTCCAGAGGGGGGGGCGCTGTGCGCAGTTGGGATGATTCCTTACTACTTAGATCTCTTATAAGTTTCGTCCATTTTCGCTGATTCACATGTTAACAGTATGTTGCCTAATCCAATTCGTAGTAAATGTCCACTACGGGTTTTCTTCAAATACACCACCCCTATTGGTCGGAAGCTCTTCAATTACAACCATATCTTGAAGAATACTTCTATTGATGAAATCAGAGAATTTATTAGCAAGCCTTGTCTTTGTTCTAATTCTATCTTCTGCTACAAGCCCGCTTCACACGTGGTTACTGGTGACTTGAGTATTATATCCAACCCAAAGCTTAGGGATTTAATGGCTAAGGGCTCCAATTATAGAGAGCCTATTCACAAGTTTTGCTATTTTGTTAGAGTCAGTGTTTAAAATGCATTAGTGGCATTTATTGAAAAGTCCTGCAGAAAATACGCCCTCATGAATTCTGACTTCCAGGATTGGTCGGAGGCTGTCCTTAAGATAATTAAAAATCGCATTTCCTTCCTAAGTTCTAGCTTTCCATCTTTGTATTCGCACGAGGTACTAAGATCTAAGGAGTGTAAAAACTTCATCTCAAGCTTTCAGAAGAATTGCGTCATTACTCCGGCGGATAAGGCCGCCAACAATTTTGTCATTGTGTGTAGGAAGTATTACCTCATTGTCCTCTTGAACGAACTAGGCTTTGACCTTAGAAGTTTCAATGCTGTTGGTAATCAAACTTACGCACCAGTATTTTCTTCCATTAATGACAAATTGCCGAACATTGCACCGCCCTCAAGGATTCCTTTGGCATAACGGTTAAAGATAAGTTTATGGTTTTACCTAAACTTTTCTGGATACCTAAATTGCACAAGAATCCGTATAAGAGTAGATTCATAGCTGGTGCCAGGAACAGCACTTCCAAAGATTTGGCCATACTTGTGAACAAAGGTTTGCAATTGGTCCGGGACAAGTTTAGTAGTTGCTGCCTTTCCATCAAGCATAATTCAGGTGTGAACGCCTTCTGGAGCATTAACTCTTCTGGGAAATTCCTAGACAGGATGTCGGGTTTGAATTGCCACTCCTTACAAGTATATAATTTCTCCACACTCTATACGAATCTTAATTTAGACCAGGTTATGGAGTCCTTGAAAGACTTATGTGAGTTCATTTTTAGCAGCTCCAAGAGCTTTATTTGCATTGGCTATTATAGAACCTTCTTCTCGAATAAAAAATACAGAGGGTATCACTGCTGGTCCAAAACCCAATTCCCAGGGCTGCCGTGGGGATGGGTGCTTTCTCCATGTTGATCCCCGAACCTTGGGAATTCTAAGCAGATCGTAAAATTATTTCAATAATTTGAGTAGATGTACATTCTGTCGTCAACGTCCAGAAATAGTGTCGACTGCTAATATTCAATTGTGCATTGATTGAACCAGCCACTCATGTGACATTTGAAAACTCGTGATAATGAATATTTTACTTCCCTAAATCTATTTGTATAAGATATGTAGACCATCTTAACCGAGATAACAAAACTTGACGAGCAACGTGAGAAATGCTAAATAACAAGCGCACCAAATTGATTGCGAGATATGGGCCTACTGAATCATGTGTACAATGTACATAATCTAACTATTCCTCTGGACAAAATTTTGAAAATCAATAGATGCCCATGTTCATTAAAGCCTTCTACAATTAATAATAAAATAGTTACTTCTCAGGAATACCAAGACTATTCGATGTATAGTTTATTCTCCATAGTCAAGGCTTGTCGTTTAGGACTCTTGTGTATGCGATCAAGGTTGGGAATAAACATAGCTTTATTAGCCTAATAATCACTATAGAATCACCGATGTGCAATCACAGCGAAGACATGGAAGACCTTTCGATAACTTTTCATAGGCCCATGTAAGCATGCATTAAGGCTTCCTTCCTTTTTCCACTAGCAAGTATGAATACATACCCAAGTAATCCTGTAACTAATATGCCTACATGCATTTCATTTTCAACACGTATCGCAATCGTATAGCGTAGGTCTATATGTTTTGTACATATATACATGGGAATAGGACGACAACTCCTGTGGGGATCCACACAGGAATTCTATGGGGATAGAAATTTCATCCCCACGGCAACCCTGCCAATTCCATAATGCAATAAGTTTCATCCTGGATAACACTTTTATCACTTTCGGGGGACTTGTCTTCAAGCGAATTCGAGGCATACCTATGGGTGGGAATTCCGGCTCACTCTTAGCTGACCTGCTTTTGGCTTACAGGGAGTTTAAGTTTGTGAGGGGGCTCCTAGCGAGTAAGAGATTTGGCTTAGCCAAACTTCTCTCTCGTACCACTAGGTATGTCGACGACATTTGTGTGTTTAACTACGAACATTTTGATAAGATCCTTCCTGAAATCTACCTGGTAGATCTCTTAGCTAGCAGAAGCGGAGACAACAACAAATGTGTTAATTATTTTGATGTTAAAATCAGGATTGAAGATGGTAGCCAATACATCACAGAGGTTTACCATAAAGTTGATGAGTTCAGCTTCCCAGTGGTGCTGTATACTTTCACCGAGAGTAACATGCCTTTGAACACTGGCTTAAACATCTTTGCTGCCCAACTCATCAGGTTCGCCAGGATTTCATCTCTTGCTTCCGCCTTCACATCAAGAGCTAAGGGCATTTTTGACATCTTCAAAGGACGGTGTTATAAGGCTAATTTGCTGGTTAATTCTTGCATAAAGTCCTCCAAGAATAGGTTCCTCGTTTTTAAGTTTTGGTTGTTTTTCGCCCCGCCAGATGCCATCCATAATTGGCATGTTGGGCTAAGAAAACCTCTTCTAGTTTCATGTTTTTCCTTTGGCCTAATAAATTCCAAAAAAATTTTATTTTCGGTTAGGTTCTGCTATTTTTCCTCAGGCTTGGAGAGACCTTCCATGTCGTACATTCGATATGGTTGGCCTGGCCCCGCCATGTGGTATAGGTTGTAGGTTAGGGGCCGAAACCTTGCTTCATGCAGCCACATGGTTCCTCCCTGATGACTCCATACATAGCAAACTTAATTTTGGTTTTTGGGTTTCTTATTTTCACCTTTTGTTATTTTTAGTTAGCTTCTCGTCAGGTTCATGACGAACTCTTATTTCAGTTCTTATATGATAAAATAAAATCGTTTAAAAGTATTAATTTATTTCCCTTACCGTCTTCTGTTGAGTCGACTAGCCTTTATACGTATTTCATTCAGTCCCTATTCTATACTGGAGTAGGTTACTCTATGTTGTTAGTATTAATTTATATTCATTAGTTCATGATTTTTAATTACCTAATTATTTACAGGATTCTCCACTAGGGTAGTTGCCTAACTTTGGTATCTTCCGTTTCCTGGATCCTTCAAATTTTTTTGACCGTGCCGTGTCTTGATTCGATTGTAGAACATTCACAGCCTCAGAATTAGACAACCGCTCGCATTTGTCTGTAGCCAACAATCACACGAAGTTCATGATCACAGCTGTACCTTGTATTCTAACTGAGTCTCCAAGGGACCAATCCTTCATCCCATGGTTCAAGAAAGACTTCCCAGTCGTGTTGTAGTGTCAGTCAGTGACAGATCAAGTCTATTCTAAATCCAACGTGACTTACTTTGACGAAATTTGATGCATTTGGAAAACCTGAAAATGTGGTGGTCAAGTATTGTCTTTTGTTGTCAAATGGTTGCGACCTTTGTCTGAGGGCGATTTTTATGTCGATTGTCACACCTGAACATTGTCGAAGCTTTTGACAATCAAGCCACTCTCACGTGATTTGTGCGTTCAGAAGAAGTTATGGCGTTGCCTTAGTGATTTGCAATACATCATGTCAGTACAAATACTCTTCGTCATCAATTTTCCAACCATTCCGAGTCACACTTGAATAAGAAAGGACAAAAAATCTTGTGTGATACGTACAAAGGGTCAGATTTCTTCAACGACGAAATTTTGTGCTGATCGAAAGGTCGAAACTGAATTTCAAGTATCATTTGATGTAAAGAACATGCATCAGTGGTGGGGCAACACGTGGCCTCGCAGACCACTTGGTGGCCCGCCGCATATATTGGGTTGCCCGCCGCTGCCTCATATCGAAAGTGGCCCTATTATTTGAATCATTGATATGGAAATAAAATCATTAACTAATAGCTATAAATGAGAAAAATGATGGTGCAAAAATTCAAATTCACACTGGAATTCTCAGAGCATGTTCCTTTCGTAATGAATCTCAGCATGAACGCAAGTGACATTGCCTTCAACTGCATGAGTTTATGCTTAGTCATGGTGTTTGATGCCTTGTTGAGCTTGCTTCTTTAGGTAATAAACCATGCTGCAATGAGTCACAAATACATAAAGTGGGCTATGCTTGAAGGTTCCAACCGCATGAATATGTGGTTTTTGCAAGCCTTCTTCTTGCAACTTTTCTTTCAAGTACTGGTGCTGGAGTCTATTTGTATACTACTGTACTACATCAATGTATTTTGTCCAAAATGGCATTATCGCACGAGCATTGCCAGCGGAGCCAATGCGCAGTTTTTGAAAGTTTGGAAACTTAACTTGAAGTGACATATGTGTATGATAGACCAGGGGTCGGTAAATTGTGGGCTGCGGCCCACATGTGGGCATTTGCTGCAAAATATGTGGGCCGAAAAAATATAGTTGTGGGCCTCTCTACCTGCCAAGGCTATACACATTACCTAGCTGCATCAACACAATTGGACTAAAAGTAGATCCATTGTCATACACACAAACACGCTCTTGTTAGTCATCCTGCTCAATCATAAGCGAATGAGAAAGGATCCTGGACAGATTCTGGGAGTTTTTGCCAAGTATCCTACTGTTCATGGAGTCAGATAATCTTTCTTTCATCAAAGTGCCTATTGAAGAATTCAAGTGCAAACTGGCCTTCGCGATATCACAACACAGAGTATTCGTGGAGTTGCTCTGTTATCGATTGATCTAAGCAAAGCTTTCGATTGTCTATGTCATTCCGAACTATTATCTTCCTTGTCGAATATATCCATTCTGCGAGGTTTTCTTCTTTGGTTGGCTAACTATTTTCGACATCGCTATCAACGTGTATGCCTAAATGACTCAATCTTCAGCGAACTTCGTCCGGTAACTTCTGGAATCCCCCAAGGTGCAATTCCTTCACCGCATCTTTTTGGAGCACATTTAGGTACGCTAACTCCATCAATGTCGAACTCAAAAATGGTGAAATACGCGGATGATATTATTAGCATGATGCCTTACGTGAGCTCAGGTGATGTACAGGCGGCGATCGATGAGGAAATTCAAAATGTAGTGGGTGGTGTAATTCACATGGACTACAAGTCAATAAAGAAAAAAACGAGTGTCATGTTGGTAGACAAAAACAAAGACAAGCCAAATATGAAGAACGCAAGACAGGCTGAAGAACTTAAAATTCTTGGCGTAACATTCCAGAATGATCTCCAATGGGATAGCCACATTGATAGAACATGTAAACTTGCTTCCCTCGAATATATCCTCTTAAAAGAATGAAATCATTTCCTATGTTAAGTAAAAATGATTTGTTAAAAGTATACAATGCATTCATCCTTGGTATTTTGGAATACAATTCACCTCTCTTCGTTGGTCTCAATAAATTGGATTCTGAAAAGATGGAAAAGATACGTCGAAGATGCCACCGAATCATCTGTGATAGTTCCTGTGGCTGTGACAACTTTACTCCATTGTCTATTAGACGTCAATAGCAAGCAATCAAGGTTTTTAAGAACATCATGGAAGCTGATCATATTCTTCACCATCTATGCCCAATCAGCTTAATCCATTCCCAGAAATTAATTCAGCCGTTGTGCAGAGTTACAGGTTGCTCAAGCTCCTTCACACCCTATTGCACATTTATTTATAACCAGCTGTATACGTAGTTCAGCATTGATTTGTAATTTGTTCTCTTTTGCATTGTCAATAGCCGTTCATTACTTACAACTTTTTTTTTCTACCGCGCAGCATTGTGTTCCTTGTATTTTAACACAATTGAATTTTTTCTTCTGTACTATTACGAAGCAGTCTGAATTTGTCTACTTTCTACAGTTCAACAATTTAAACAAGAAGTTACAAGGCAGACGTGTGCTTGTCCTTGATCTGATCAACCGCATCACTGTGATGAAGACAAAAGTTTAATCGGTACAAAACTCACTTAGAAGCTGGAAACTGCAATCAATTTCCAACTTCAAGTGAATGTCAGCCTTCAAGAACGATGGTTTCCTCATTCAAGTCGATTGTGAGTGACCTGCATGATCAGTTTGAAGACAGATTGAATGAATTTCATGATTTGAAAAAGCGTATGGCGTTCTGGTGTTGCCCATTTGACTTTGATGTGAATGAAATCAATATTGTGAATGACTTTGAAGAAACTGATATTCGTACGGCAGAGGAAGAGCTCATTGACTTTTAACGTAGCGATGAGTTAAGGAGAAAGGCATCAAAAGCGGATGAAGAAGGAAGTTTTGGTGTAAACCTAATTCTCATCTGGCATGCCGTCATGTAAAAACCCTTGACATGCTCACCCTTGACACAGTCTGTGTAGACGAAACGCGTCGGGTAATTTATTTTAAAATACAAAGAAGTCGTAAAACTGGGAGAGAATTTTTTCTTTACATTCATTATGACTGACCTCCCGTACAGACAACTCTACCATGTAAAAACGTTTTCCAGTTTTGGAAAAACATGCCAACAGACTTATTTGTATGTGTGGAAATAGCTATCAGTATGAGCAAACATTTTCATATGAAAATGATTGAAAACGTACATCGCACAAGATTCATCAACACACATTTAGATGACCTTGTGTTAGCTGCTACTTCTAACAGTGTGCCACAGTTTTAACTTACCGTAGACAGCAATTTGTACTAAGTTTGTAGTCTGTACTATAATATATGTAACAAACAATACAATTATTCGTCTGTCTATTTTGTTTTATATGCAACTTATACAATAACTTAACCCAACTAAATAATGTGGGCCTCAACTAAATACAAGAATTTTTCAAAAGGGCCTTCATTAAAATTCATTTTTCAAGGTGGGAAATTGAAGTTATGCTGTTGTTATATTATAATATATATTTCACGCCAATATATTTCAGCGACTAAGCGTCGTTATCATCAGGGTACATAACATAAAAAGATACATTCAACAGCATGACTTCAATTTCCCACCTTGAAAAAGACAAGAATTTTTGTTTTGGGCCCCTACAAAATATGCTGCCGACTACTGAGGTAGACCTACATGAAGTTGCATCAATTTGTGTTATTTTGTTTTGCACGGCCCGTCGGCGGATAGAAGGACTGCTCACAGCCCGCTGTTTTTCGATGAAATAAAGTTATGTTATCATATTATCAATGAGGTCGGTCATAAGGCCATAAAATCACATTCTCAATAAGGCTTTTATTGAATAGCACAAATAAAAGCTTCCGCAGTTAGTTAGGCCTAATCACTTTTCATTATTCATATAGATTTAAAAATTCATATAGAATGCAAAATATAATTCCTAAATAGTAAACACATTCGTTGTGTACAATAGGGATGTAGCGGAGCTCAAATTTCTACATCATTCGGAGCTGCAAAATTTAGTGGATCCGGAGCCGGATATTTTAAAATTTCATTTGTCCAGAGACGGAGTTACATCTAAATTAATTTTGTTATTAGTTCAGGATCGGAGATAGTAGGAGAATCTTTCATCCTCCGGACAGATTTCAAGTCAAGCACAGTAGCATTAGAAATCGCAAATCAGAATATTTCGTGTCTGATCTTTCACAGCTGATTTAACCAGGACCGGAACCGGAGTTTGTTTTCGAAAGCCCGGTCAAAAATATATTCGGAGCACCAGATATGCAGATCCCGGAATCGAAGCCCCGTTACTTCCCTAGTGGACAATGCTGCCGAAGTTTATTTTTACAGGTGCAATTATGTCACGAAGGGTCATGCGACCACTATGTATAGGTCAATAGTGCTTATGTATGCCTAAAGGTACGCTACGGATATTGCGGAATAAAGGAGTTTTAAACATATTTCTGCATTTTAAAATTGGTGGCCCGCGAGCCCTCTATTCTAACCTAGTTGCCCTCCACTGATTTGCACATTGATTTCAAAGCAAGCTCTCTTCATGTACATGTACAGCATACTTACATAATCATGTCGACTGCCTATCTTATAGCTACAGTACTTAGTACTTACTAGTGATGATTTGTCACACTCGTTTTCTCCATTTCCATGTCTGTGTCTGTTAATTCATTTCAATCCGACAATTGAAAAGGAATCGAGAAAAAACTTGAGTTCTAAATTTGCTGCAACTGAGGCGGCTCTTTGATCTTTAAGTTTAAAGGGATCACAATATGAAGCTCCTATTATTATGTAAGTTGCAATCTCGGCTTCAATGGTTTAAATCTCTTTTAATGATATACCTTGGATGTCTGTAGTGTCTATTCAGAGACACTATTGTTCTGTTAATCTAAATTTGTAAAGAGCAGCAGAAATCAGACTTAAAATCGGAAATAATTCAGTCTGTCTTTACGCTAAATACATAGAAGACTTTTGTTTTGTTTGATGAACAATGTTACCGCTACTTCTGGTAATTTATGCACTCAAGCATTTTAAAACAATCCAATATGTTGGTAGATGAATGAGTTTCAAAATTTTACACAATGGTACACGCCAGGATGTTTTGTGCAGTTCGAAAATGGCGGCAGAGTTCGACTTTCGAACTTGGGTAAAGCAAAATTAAGTCAAATACACAAGTTTTGAAAAGTGTTAAGCAGAAAATGTAAGACGGATGCCTTCAGGACTATGGATCTCATACCTAAATCGCTTGTTGAAATGATGTCAGGCATCATTTTCGATGAAATTGAGTTAAAGTTTGCAAGCCGATACAACGATTTCTAAATAACCTATCAAGTTTTGGGCATTTCTCTTATGTTTATCCATGTAAAATATGAATTCTTCTCTATGTTTGCAGCTACTATTTCCAAATCGATTTCTCCATTTCATCTGCTGTTCACTTTAGGGATCTTTCAGTTTCGAGTTGAAGCATCTTCAGAAGAAAGCCGATTCAAGCCAGGAGATTTGTTGTACTTTCCAGCAGAAATATAACTTAGAATGCCTTAAATGTAATTTTTATGAATGAGGGGCATTCCGAAGCTCAACTTTTGAATTACCTGTGCAACGTAGATAAGAAAAATGCCTTCTGGGCCATTATGTAATGAATGTTATGTGAACTGTCTGATACTCATACAGCATGTGCATAAGTCAACGTTTCATGCTCAACAAATTTATTCATCATTTGAGGTTTCCATTATTCAGTTGTCCTCATCTCTAAATTATTGTATAATTTGCCCTTTCCAATGGTGGCATCAGTTTTTGTCAACTCGGTCATCTTGTTGCTATAGATAACAGTTTTAAATTTGAAGTCCTCATTTTTCAAAAGATGATTTTTGAGTATCTGTTAGAAATCGACGGAAGATGACTGATAAACGAAATGTTTTGACCAATTGTCACATGAAAACGTCTTGCGACAGTGCTGGGAACATGTTTGACAGCATAGCATTGGGATAGTTAGGCAGTGTTGAATAAAACCGTGTTGGATCCACTACTTCCAGCATATAGCCGGCAGTACAGGGTGATTCACAAGTCTGTGCAAAAAGTAAACAGCTATATCTCAGTGATTATTTAAGATATCAACCTGATTTTTTCTTCTTTAAGTTGTCAAAGGAATGGGATTTGATAATCTATTTGTTACATTAGCACACTAATTATTATTTTGTATTAATGTATTAATTCAATTTTTGTTTATTCCCACTATGTTTTTCTCTTCCAAAGTTTTTTTAGATAATAACAAGCGATTTTCAAGTAAGATCATATTAAGAAAACAAAGATTCATTTCGAATACTCAAAAGCATCACCATTTGCCTCAACCAGCAAGTCCGCTCGGTAAAGAACGTCTGAGATACCATTTATCAGTTCTGACTGATTCAACAAGGCAACTTCGTTCGTAAAGCGGCTCTTCAACTCTTCCATGGAGCCTGGCCTTCCATGATGGTATACCCTGTTTTTCAGTGTACCCCACAAGTAAAAATCTAATGGGGAAAGACCCGGAGACTTGGGTGGCCACCCGGTGGGAAATCCACGTGCAATTACACGGTCACCAAACACTTCCTTTAGGAATTCAGAAACTTTCTTGGCGAAATGAGGTGGTCCCCCACTTGCTGGAAGGTTATATCATTCATCTTGCCCGAAGACTGAAGTTGTGGAATGACATGAGTATGGAGCATTTTAAGGTAGCTGTCACCTGTGACTGTCCCTTCAAAGAAATAAGGGGTCAGCTTTAGTTCTTTGGAGAATCCCATCCAGACACTGACTTGATTGGCATGGAGACTCTGTGAAACTGAGTGTGGCCTCTCTGTTCCCCACACGATGCAATTCTGTCTATTTACGACACCATCGAGTCGGAATATTGCTTCGTCGGTCCACAGAATATTTCCTAGTTGAGTGGGTGACAGAGATCTTATGTGGTCTGAGAATTCAAGTCTGGATATCCTATCTGTCTCAGAAATTGCTTGACAGAGTTGAAGCTTGTAGGGGTATAAACGAAGATGATGACGTAAGATTCTCCATACACTCGATTGTGATAATTCAGTTTCATCAGAGATGCGACGAGTCGATGTTGCACCAAGAGGACTGTCAGTTTGATGATGTCGAAGAGTCAGATCCACATCTTCAATGCAATTCTGAAGGACTGAAGGTCTTTCAGTGATAGGTCGGTCCATGACAGACCCAGTTTCATCAAACCGTGCTATCAACTTTTTGATGGCATCTAAGAAAATCGACATTTCTTAACATTATGCAAGCGGTTATAAGCTCGAATACAAGAAGTCACATTCTCACCATTCTGATGATAAAGTTTTAACAGCTCTTTTCGTGTCTGAAAATCCATAGCGAATGATGCCTGTGTCTTTGTTAACATCAGTTTTGCGTTCAAATGTTGGATATCTATGAACTTGAACATCAGTTTGTATGTTTAAATGTTGGATATCTATGAACTGGATACTTATGCACTGAGTCAGCAAACAGATATTGCAAGTACGATGCAGTGAATAATTCGAGCAACTATAAAGCATATAAATGATAGCGAAAACTTCTGAAATTTTCAGCAACGGAATGAATTAGTGTGCTAATGTAACAAATAGATTATCAAATCCCATTCCTTTGACAACTTAAAGAAGAAAAAATTAGGCTGACATCTTAAATAATCATTGAGATATCGCCGTTTACTTTTTGCACCGACTTTTGAATCACCCTGTACTACGTATATATCTGTTGTGAGTAGCGTTGATCTGATATCGCTGCTATTCATCTAATAGTTACACATGTTATTATAGATGAATGAGCATGTTAATTATAACTTCATATATACTTTGTCAATGGTCTATAAGTTATTTTAATTGAATAAGATGCATAATTTTGTATGGAATTGACAATAATTCTCTTTGTTATCTTTGTTCCCCTAGAGGCCAATGCGTAGAAACAAAAAGTCACACGAAAGTTAGAGTCGTTGCTAGTTGCTATTACATACAGTTTTCGAGCAATGTCAAGAAGTGTGCAAGGGGCTGCAGGAGCTCCCAACTCCCATATAAAATATAGTTGTTGCTACGAATTTATATTTTTAGCCATCGGTAATGTGAGCTCTTTCATTGTATAAGCATGTATATGTGCAATATGCATGAATTGTATTTCACTGTATATGTGTACTTCGACACAACACGAGCCTTGGATTGAAAACCTTCAGAGTTTAGTTTTGCATTTATTCGTAGAATTCGAATACATCGACACGGCAATGCAAGGGATGTAAAAAAAGCGTCGCGTAATAGTAGCTGCCGAAATGTCTGCACATAAGACGCTGATATTTTGAATATTTACTGTGGTTTGATCTTAAACATGCAATGAACTCATCAAGAATTTCTAGCTTTTCATTTGGTTTTACATCCATGTCATTAGTACATTTACAACAGCAATTTTATGCATGCAAGCTTTTCCCTCGTGTTGAGTGTATAATCCTTTCTCATGGATAGAATTTATTCGTTTGAGAACATGACATGAGACTATTTTGTCTGATCAACTGCAAGTGTACTAAGGCAGTGGTTTGCAACCGTTGGTCGTCAGGTCACCTTTTCAGGATATGCTGACGAGATATAAAGCGTCCTTGATAAGAAATCGAGGCAATACAAAGTTTAGGTGGTAGGATAACTCAGTTGTAAGGATTGCGCTTCTGTACGGAAGTGCAGAACTACAGGGTTCGAATCTGTTCGCCTTGGCGAAGACTATAGATCACTGAGAGTAGGCAGGTGGGGCGATAATTTTGTAAATCACTGCATCGTTTTTCTTAAGGATTGGTGACATCCTTGTAACCTTCTTCCAACGGTATGGTATTTGTCGGCACTCTAAGCAAGAAGTGGAAGTTTGCGGCGTTCACGTGTCATGTGTCTACTTGCAAGTTTGAGTATTTCTGGTTATATCTCGCCTAGTCCCGCTGCCTTATTGCTCAGTGATTTTTTTAGGGTGGACGGCATAATCGATCTCACTGTCACGCTGAGAGTGGCATGATCTGATTCCGGCTCTCTGCTTTGAAATCTGGGTGTAGATCCTCCAGATTAGAGCTCAAAGTAGAATTCTTTCCAGGATCTCTGCGGTGCCACATCGTATTACACCATTGGAATCTCTTAGTAAGGCCATTGTTTGTGTCCCGTCCAACAATACTTTATTCGCCCTTTTAAGCTGTCGTTAGCATCCTACAATACATGCTAGCATATACTACTATAATGCAATATATACTAGTTGTGTGCAATGCATACCGTTGTAGTCAAATCAACTCAGCATTTAGCGCCTTGTAGCTATAACAGAAGCGATATTGAAAATGCTCAACTAAGAATTTTCTGCTGCAACTAAGAAGGTTCTGCATAATTATCTGCTCAAAACTGGACGTGTCAATTTTTACTTCGATAATCAGACTTTTCCTCCCTGGATGAATCTAATCACCAGGAATATTTAATGACAGAGTTTTTCTTAAAAGTTTGCGTAAAAGTAGAACGTTTCATTTCTGCGCTCTCCTTGTGACAGTTCGGAATTCAAAAGAACATTTATGTTGATCGGCAGATTGTCTTTATTTGTCACAAGGGAAATCGAATTTTATTCTCGGAACAAATTGCAGGATGTAAGAGACACCGAAACCTACACGAGGAAACGTCAATTGCTGTAAACAGTTGAAATATTTAATGAATGTATGTATTGCAGTTTTATCTGATCAGCCAATTCTTCAAGCATCAGCTTCTAAATGAATCTGCAATTGATTTTTTAGCAGAATTGAGTTTATTTTAACGAGTGAATTATACGGGAAGAACCTCTGATCCAAAGGCAGTTTATTGTAAAGCAGGTTATTAAACATTATTAGACTACATTTCCTTGAGGAGCTTATTAATCCTCCTCAGCACATCTAGATATGTAGAGACGTCTCCTTAGCGTCACATGTCTCCAGACAAACTTTGTGATGTGGCCCACTCATACTCGTATCTCATGAAATGTGACATGTGCGAGCCATTTGAAGAAAAACCCGTCGACTCTTTGTAATCAAGTCTCATTTGAATGAACGACTTCAGTGCTTGCATGTAGACTATAGAATTTTTCTTCTATGAAACTTTAACGTCACTACTCCCCATAGTGGGGGCTTGGACGGTGCTGACACTGTCAGACTTTTGTGTGAAGCGTTGTGGTCCGGATGCCCTTCCTGTCAACTTCCAATGACACCATCGGGGCTCGACCTCAGGACCGAAAGATCGTTAGGCCAAGCACTAAACCAATGTGCCACGGAGACCGCATCTATATTGGTTGAAAAAGTCGGACTGTCCCTACAACGGCACCGCAAGCATTCTGAGAGACGGAACCATGACCAATAGCGATTAACATAAATAAATTCACATCATTGAAGTACTATTGATGTACACATCAATTACAAATGTTAGTGCACTATTTTGTATGAAATTTCTCTTGGGTTCTGCTATTCGTCTCTGTTTTCTAAGGCAAGGATTCCGATATCATGGATATTACTTCTCTACATATTTTGCGCATGCTATTTCCATGGTGGCATGTGCTTAATTCAACTTTTTGATATTAATGCTATAAATTGCGATTTAAAATTTGAATTCCTGTAATTCTGAAATGTGCTTTATTGATTATATTGAAACAAGGCGAGTTCAATCATTCCTTTAGAATTCATCATTGAATTTTTCCATTCTGACTAAAGGTCTATTGTAACTGATTAAAGTAAAGTTCGTTTTCAGGACATAAGAAATAGCAAATGTAAGAAGAACATCATCGCCACTTACGATGGCACTGTAAGTAGACTGATCTGGATATTTCAAAAAAATCTTCACAAGAGAAGAAGGTCACATCTTTCAGTTATATTTATCATATTCATTTGAAGATGGGCCCTGCTGTCAATCGATAGACTTATGCAATGCGAGAGTTAAGGCCTCGGCTTCATTATTGAAAACAAATAATTCGCTGACCCCTTTAATGATTAAAGAGCATTTAAAATTGAATAGCCATTCTTAGAGGCCAGTGATTATCTTTTCGATCTAGCATTTTTGTCGCTGCTTCTTTCTTGTTTTTCTTATTAAGTGCTTGTCCCACGGAGTATCAGGTTCCGCTGCAGTGGTCCGTTGCCTCCACTTCACCTGGTCATGAGTTTGGTCGTGATGGTCTTTGTGCAGGGTGTCGAGCCAGCGTTGTTTAGGGTGGCCTTTTGGTCTTCTACCTTCGACTTCAAGGCTGTAGGCCACTTTTGTCAGGGAATCGAGATCGGCGCGCAGTGCATGGTCAGACCTTCGTAGTCGGGTCTCGCGCATCTTCATATGCCTCTTTACAATCATTATATCGCCGGGAAATTTCCGTGTTACGGACGTGCTCCAATTGATTATGTCAGAGCTCCAGCGCAGTATCTTCGTCTTCCTATTCCTGCTGATTATTGCAGTAGAGACGATACCAGTTTACAGTAGAGTTACATCCTCAGTTGAAAAATGGGAATAGTCTGGAATAGCCAACATTTAATCAAATGTCAGGAATCATCATTCGATCTAGTTCACATCCATGAACGTCAACACAATTATCTACTGGTTTTCATTGAAACCATCGCAACATTAAAATATCGCTAGTGAAAAAGGTTGTACATTAGGTTGTTCTATGCTAACTATAGAAGAGAATCTGTTCAAATCAGTGGAAGAGTTTAGAAGGCCTGTTGCGAGATATCATGATTGACTGCGAGGGAAGCATAGATATCATCATTTTCAAAAGGTTGGACAACCATCTTTATGAGATGACAGCACAATTTTCACCTTCTGCATGTAGGTTATTCGAATTTATTTGCGACATTTTGAATGAATGAATAAAGAATTTATTTAAAAGAAAGCATATGCAAAGTAGCTTCAAGGCCAACGTACAATAAGTAAAAAAACAGCGTGCAAGACGCATTAAGAATTTCATGCAAGAGTACACTCAGTTATCAGCAATTCTTTTAAAAACTTCTTAAAACACAAGACAGAGTTCTGTGAATGGACGGATGATGGCAAAGTGTTCCAAGTTGTCGGGCCACAGACTGAAAAGCTCCTGCTTCGAATGTTTTCAATTTTGTCCAGGGTACATTCAATGCACTAGAAGCAGAGGAACGAAGGCGTGAGCGTTCCGGTAACTCACTTATGCGAACAAGCAGATCAGCGAGGTACACTGGGGCGCAATTATGCAGACATTTGTAAACAAGCATTGACACATGATAGTCAATGCTCTTCCCAACCACCAACCAACCCAATTCATTGAGTGTTGAGGTAACGTGAGCAGAACGTGGTAGATTCGTTACTAAGCGAGCAGAGGTATTGATGATGGCCTGCAGTCTCCCCTGTTGAACTTTAGTGATGCCATGTAGGACGCCAATACAATAATTGAGTCTCGAAAAAACAAAGGCTTCCACAAGACTTTTTGCCAATGGTCTTGTGATGGATCGGCGCACTGTTCTAATCTGTTGCAATGCACCAAAGCAGACTGCCACAGTTCTCGATACATGCTCAGAAAAAGACAACGTTTGGTCAAGCACAATACCAAGATAGCGAAAAGATGACACAGGTTTAATGAGATCATTACCTATCTGAATAGTCTTATTACAGTCATCAGACTTCAATTTGCGTGAAGTGCCGCACCACATGAGGTAAGTCATATTCGTATTTATCAATAATCTATTTTGTTTTAACCACATGCCAACTGATTCGATACAACAAGAAATTTTGTTGGACAGGCTCCTCTCGTTTCCTGACTTACAATTTCCAAAAATCAGAATGTCGTCCGCAAAAACATGGATGGAAAGCTTACAACTCTCAACTACAGATATGACATCACTAGAATACAAGGAGAAGAGAATCGGCCCGAGCACTGAGCCCTGGGGTACGTCACTGGACACGTAAGATGTTGTTGATGCGGTATTTCGATATCTGATGTAACGATACCGAGTCATGATGTATGATCTGATCCATCGACTGACAGCACCCCCAAGACCATAAGAACTCTCCAATCGTCGAAGTAGAATACTAAGATCCACAGTGTCAAAAGCCGAAGATGTATCAAGGGCAGCAATGAGATTCACGTTGCCATTGTCAATCGATACAAGCAAGTCATTTGTGACCTTGGTGACTGCGGTCTCAGTTGAATGAAGTCTTCTAAAAGCCGATTGATTTCACGGAAGTAAATTACTACCATCCAGGTAAGTCATTAACTGATTGAAGACTAGACGTTCTATGAGCTTAGAAAGAACAGGTAAATTGACAATAGGTCTGTAAGACGATATGTCATCCACATTCTGTTTGCCCTTCTTCAGCACTGGAGTAACACAGTTAGTCACCAATGAGTTCGGGAAAGCACACTCAGTAAAAAAGAGGTTTACCATGCATGTCAGAAATGGTGCAAGCAAATCAATGCAATCTTTCAATACCTTCGTCGGAATGGGATCGGAGTTTGACTGCTTGTTCGACAATGAACAGATGACTGAAGTCACATCGGATGGCGTGACTTCCACAAACTCGCACAATCGGAAATCAGTCGAAGGTTCCTCAGAAGGCATTTCACTGTATTCCGCTGTTGCATCATTGTCCTCAAAGTAGCGATGAAATTGAGAAGCATCTATGGCAGTGCTTCCCAACCTTTTTGCTATCGCGGCACACCTCGGTCAACGGCCAGATAGGTGCGGCACACAATTTGAAAAGCCCAGAATATCAAAATGAGCATTAAAGTGTATTTACTCTATTTTTTAAACTACATCTCTATATACACATACAATTGTGAAAGGTTTTTTCTTTGAAGTTTGAAGCTAAAAGCAACCACACACAAATTTCAAACTACGAATCACATACAGGCCTACTGCATGTATTACTCAAACAGTTCTATGCTTACTTTGAATAGCGGGATTAGACTGTAGTCAGCATCACTCGAATTTAGTGAGATTTCTGCTCTTGCACTGTGCGTTCCAGTTTCGTAAAGTCTGGTCGAACGGATGTCGTCAGCGCCACTTGGATGATTTCTCCGAGAAGTGTTTCAGAAAGCGAGTTCCTTTTTTTCGATTTCACAGCCACGACCTAGCTGAATCCTTCTTCACAATTGTAAAAGCTGTTAAATGCAACCAATTCCCGTATAGCTTCATCACCCAGTTCTTTATAATGCAGCTCTCGTAGAACTCCGACCCAAAATTGAGTCCGAGTCTATTCTGTGAAGGCCTCCCTCAAGCGTGAGTCGCATTGCAAGTCAACAAGTTTCTCCATCGCATGATAATCCTGCCCAGTTGCAGTAAAAGGATTAACAATCCAACGAAGGGCTTCCTTTTCCTCATCAGATCTGATAGGAAAATACTTCTGAAAATTTTCCCCGAGAGTTCTCAAGTGCTCAGAAACAGTTTGTTTCATTTTCATGAGGTCAACCTTTTCCACAAACTCTGTCAAGGCAATTTCCAGGTTAGGGAAAGTTGAGAAATCTCCTCGCTCTGCTTTCCTCTGCCAAATCGGGATCTTCAATTGGAAAGCTTCGATCTTGTCCTGAGCTTCAATTATATCTGATCCGCGGCCTTGGAGACTTCGGTTCAGGACATTGAGTTTGTTGAAGATATCCGAAAGATATCCCAAATGACACATCCAAACGGGGTCCTTAATAAAGGAAGCAAATTTGCTTTCTTCCCTGAGTAAGAACTGAAGCACGGACTTCCTGAGGTCGAAGACTCTGGTCAATGCCAAACCACGAGTCAACCATCGCACTTCACAATGGTACAGCAAAATTCGGTACGATTCACCCATTTCTTCGCATAGCTCTTGAAACATTCTTGACTTCTTCGACTTGGCTTTAATTTCATTTATGATGCCCACAACATTTAACATGACTTTCTGCAGGTGACTTTCGCCAGACATTCTCTTCGCTGCCAAATTTTCTGTGTGCAGATCGCAGTGCCTCCCCTCAATATTTTCAAATCCGTACTCTTTAAGTTTTTTCACTGCTCCATTTAGAACACCAACCATCGAAGGAGCTCCATCAGTGGTCACTTTCGAACATCTCTTTGAAGCAATACCACGGCTTACAACCTCATGTGAGACACATTCAGCAATTGCTGCTCCTGTGGTGGAATCTCCCAGGTCACGTAAAAAGAAAAAATCTTCGGTGATATCACCAGTTTCAAAATCCACGAATCGCACATAACAAATGAGTTGAGATCGGTTGGTCACGTCCGTGGTTTCGTCAAACTGAATGCCGTACCAAGGGCTGTCTTTAACTCTTTCAGAGATTTGCGCCTTCAGGTCGTCAGCGATCGCAGATAATGTACTCTTCGCGTAATGGTATTGTTGGAGAGAGGAATTTCTTTCATACGGCTCACGACTTTGCTTCCGAATAGTTCCTCCGCAGCGATGATCGTTGCTGGCTTAACAATGTCCTCACCTACATTAGTGTTAGCACGCCTTTCTTTTTTGCAATTAAGTGAGCAATTCGAAAGGAGGCTCGAAGGAGTGGTACGTCGGTAGTCGTTGCTTTGGATAACACGGTAGCGGATTTAAGATATTGGTCAGTCAGACTTTCAAAATAACTTCTTTCTTTCAATTGCAAATTTAGATGACAAGTCACAAGATGTTTCTTTAATTTACTAGGCACCATTCCCTCATTACTAGCAATAAAAGGACAGGCAAGACATCAAGGTTGAGGACATTCCTTCATTTCTTCCTGCTTAGGCATCCAAAATCCGAATTTGATATAATCATCGTTCCATTTCCGACCAGTCTCTTTCTTCCACTTCTTCCGGAATGTAGCAGTAGTAACAGGCACCTCCTCTGTATTTTTGGCATTAACCTCCACGTCAGTTGCGATCGCATTGTCTGTAATGGGTTCGATCGAGTCATTCTTCCTTTTTCGAACAACAAACTTATCCATCGAAACTGTTTGGACGTCAAGTCAAGTCGTCAAGTCGAACGCAAAATGAATGCGACTTAACAAGCTATCACTCGATCAATGAGTGTGCACTGTTTGTGACTCACAGTGATGGATACCCGCTCTCTCGCTTCCCTTAGTAGAGGTGACATCGGGTCAATTCTTATTGTCTTCACGGTGTCAGGCGACAGAGGTAGAGGCATAGATACATTCGTTGTTCGTCAAACAAACAACCGACTATTGGACGTGAGTCAGCATCTTTTTGATTGCGTTAGCGAAGTGTCATGGCGCGTCGAATACCTCCAACTTTGAAACTAGTGATCTGACTACCAAGCATTATCGAGACGAAACGTTGCGGAAGACCTGAATTTTCATATACAGTGAGAATCGATGGAATCGGGCAATACTGACAAAATCTGCAGGGATCCGACTCTACTTTTGAACTTTAATCCTAATCTTTTCAATGTATTTCAATCTTTTTTTGTCCTCTTCCTAGCTAGAGAACTAGCTGATGCCATGAAAGATTTAGAAATATCATCCATAGACTAGCAGTGACAAGAAGACCCATTTATTCATATGGTGCGACTCGTCGAGACCAAATATAGTAGAAGTTAAGATAAACCACTCAGTCATAACTTTTAGATAAAAAATCATTACATTGCCTTCGATAATTTCAATTCCTTTCTTTACAACTTCTGCTCAGAAAGGCCGCTATTAATTTCTCTGGATGTGAGATCCACAGCGGAAAATACTCCTTCATCTTCTTCGCGGCACACCCAGCAATCAAGGCGGCACACTAGTGTGCCGCGGCACACCCGTTGGGAAGCACTGATTTATGGTTTCAGATGATGGTTTCCTACCACGACCGAGAAGAGTATTCACAGAATTCCATAGGCGACGAGGCTGACTGAACTCACTCTGGATCATATTCTACCAAAAATACTCTCGTTTGGATCTCAAGATTTGTCTATATGCAGCTTTGCATTTTCTCCATGCATCGGTAAGAAAGGCATAGTCAGCATCTGTGATAGAGACACTTAGTACACACCGCTCCACACGACGAAGAAGTTGCTTCGCGTATTTACAGGTATCATCATACCATGGATCGGATTTGCGTTGGCGAATAGTAGCACTCTTCCACGGTAAAAGCTGGTTGAGGGCAGATGTAATCACTTCATTGTAAAAATGAACAAACTGATCGCAAGACAGATGTCGACAAGACTCAGGATCACAGAAGATAGAAGTAGATAAAAAAAAATCACGAAACGATATGCTGTAACACATTCGAATAGAATTGCGTGACTTGATTGATTCCATTACAAGGCTCGCAAGCGACACGCGTGCACAATGCTGCACGGTGCGCTAGTGGCGGCTGACAATCAACTTACATTTTTGTTACGATTGTTCCACCCACTTACGATATATTCATATGGATCCCTCTCTACTTGATATGCAGCCATGCCTGAAGCAAATTTTAAAAACACGGGTGACATCGGCTAAATTTTCTCCGCTGTTCATTAAGTGATGATTTAGCTCACTACTTTATTTTATTCAGTTGTAATTTTGATAATGAAATTCAAGGATTACATAGTTACATCTTCTCATTTACAGACAGGACTACATATGACCGCCATTCCGAACCTACTGAAGGCATCAGACAAGCATCTTCCGATATTAACCAAGGAGAATGAGGGCAATTGGACCGGAGAATTTTTCTTTATTCAAGCAGCAGATACACAGTTTGGTTTGATGGACATGTTTGCAGATCCTCGACCCATTCAATTGACGTGGGAGAAGGAAGTAGAATTGGCTCGGATTTTCGTGGCGAAAGTACAAGAAATGAATCCGGCTCCAAGATTCATCATTGTCTGTGGTGATCTGGTAAATGCGTTTCCTGGAGATGCAGATCGACCGAAGCAATTATCCGATTTTTTCAAGGTAAGGTCTCGATATGAAATGTTTAATAAAAAACTTAGATTTTCAGAATTTTCATAGAATAATGTACGTTCAATGCCTTCTTCGAATCCACAGATCCACCGAGTTTTACCGAGTCCGCTTTATCAACAGACTGAATTAAAGAACGCACATGTAAATCCTTTTTACGAAGGACCTATTAACCAGATTAATTTGCAAACATAAAGCAACAAGTGATGGAACAAATCTTAGTACATTCACTTCTAGCAGTAAACAGACCAGACCGATGTTATGCGGAATTACCATAGCTGTCATGAATTTCAAGTCTTCTATAATTGGAAAGTCTTTCCTGTTATTGAGAATAAAGTCCCCAGGTTGTTTATTGCGCGCTTCTTTCTTCAATCCGCTATTAGCACAGCTTGCATTGTCGTTATTTATTGCTTGACAGTGACAAGTTCTAAAATGTTAATTATAAGTCATAAGTAATGTATGTTTATTCTGAAATACAACTGAAAACACAAAGCAATGGCCGCAAGGGCACTTATAATCAAGCGTTGATAACACATGCAACACAAAATATGCATACGTAGAGCTTACCATCACATGCAAAATACATTAGACCTATATATTTACAAATTTGCAGAGTGATCACGACATGATAGAAATTCACCGGGTGGGTAAACAAATACTCACCATGTACTATAAAAATAAAAGTATCATTATCATCTGTAAAATAATTTATACTTTAATGATCATGCTCACAATATACACAGATTCACTCGGATCATTGTAATTAAGTCTCTGCTTGATCTTCATTGTAATGAAAGTCTTCACTATGGAACAAAAGTATGTAAATAACCATTTACCATCAAGTATTTCATACATTTCACATTATTTTATACGAAATTGCATAATAACGGTCACAATAAATGCAAAATTTACTGAGATCGACAGATATGAGTGTGTTCTTGAATTTCACGAAGGTTGGAGCTTGAATAGTTCAATGAATTCCATATTTTGATGACACGGAAGAAAGACAGTTCACTAAGATAAGTTGAATTAACTTTTAAGACAATCTGACAGCTGTTGCGTGATTGACCGCCAGTAATGTAAGATGAAAGATTCATGTGCATGGTGAAGAAAGAGTTGAGCGACAAGTCAAAATGATGATAGTAAAGTTTGATGATGTGGACTAAACCTCGTGGTCTAGACTTCCAACAAATTCAAATGAAAAAAGACAGAGAGCTCGGCCTGTTCATATCTCGAAGACTTTGCTGAAAATTGAAATAAAAATGGTAAAATCTATTCATGAAAAGTCATGCCTACCCGAGCGCAGGATTGAAGTACAGGAAAGATGATGGCCACATTTCCAGTCCCGGCAAATATCCAAAGTTTTTTTCAACAAACACGAGCCTTCAAGCTAGTTCTTATCATCAAGCAGCTATTTTGGCAAAACATGGTCAATGGGAAGTCGCGAGTTAAATTTACATTCATTGTCTCCTCCACGGTGGTTTCCGTGGCATAGTGGTTCAGTACTTGGCCTAACGATCTTCTGGTCCAGAGGTCGAGCCCCGAAAGTGTCATTGGAAGTCGTCAGGAAGGGCATCCGGACTAATAGGTCACAACGCTCTGATTTAAAGTCTAACTATGTCAGCACCGCCCAAGTCCCCAGTATGGGGAGTAGTGACGTTAAAACATTCATTTTATCATTCATAAAAAAGACGCTCTAATGTAGGATGCTTGTTTCTATGAGTGCCAAGGTGCTACAGCATCCATCTGGAAAAAAGCTGAATATTGTATAGTAGGCACATAATGTGTAACAGCATAGTTTGCTAAGCAATCGTAAGTCAAAACATACATGTACGTCTAACTACGCAAGCTTTTGCTTGATTCGATTCGCGAATTACGACCCGTTTCGACTCGACTCCAAATTTGCAGATTAGGTTTCGAGATTCATTCTATTTATCTATGTATATTATTTTGTACATTTGATATTTGGCGCTGGGTGGGACAGAGGTGACTATGTTTCAAATGTTTTTTCATTTATAGCACAGTTATAGCATCAATAATACACACCTTGATATCACTCGAAAGCATCGAAAATATCAAATTAATCACTGACTGATGGCATGGGTGATAAATGGTAGTAAATCTTATTTGATCAATCAATAAATGGAAGTAGTTCTACTTTCTTATGAATGCTGAATAAACACAATAGTTAGGCCTACTATTGAAGGCAATGAGACTTTATTTGCAAGTGTTACATGATTGCTTCACTGCATTGAGTGCAAAAGTCAAATAAATTCACTTTAGTAGTCAGTGTTGCAACTGCACGTTTTCCAGTCATTAATTTCCAAGCCGATATTCTGAGGTTGATTGCAATAGCTCATCGGAAAATAGGCCGCGTTTGTACTTTGTATCGTTGACATTGAATTACCGCCCTTTTCTTCTTCCCCAAAATATATTTCGCCTTACATCTCTCCTGCGATTTAAACTGAAGATACAATAATGGAATGTCGATTCTTCTGGCCTCCAGTAGACTTTTAAGTTTGTTCTTATACCTCTGCTAGGATTTAAACTGCTGCATCTAGTCGAAGACATTATTTGTCTCTATTTCTCCGCGGGAGAAACTGATCAATAATAGCTTCCTGATTCAGTTTTTTCGATCAGCAAATTAGGTTTTTGGGGTGGGAGAGCATCACAGGCGTAGTTGTAATTAAGGAGAGATTTTTATGATCATTTCTCATGATTTCTCATGTTTGGAATGCAGAATCTATTCGAGAAAATATTGAAACAACTATGTACCTTTCAAAGCTACAATGACAAGGCAGGAGATATGCCACTAATTGCACTTTTGGGATTTCGAATATTCGTGGGATGATGCACTTTCCTTACATTAGACATGCATCATTGAACGTGTACTGTTGATGGGATTCTTTACAGAATGTGACTAGTTTGATGAGTTCGGATAAAGATACTGCTGTTTGAATTATACATTTTTGGGCGTAATTCGACATCTGTCTGTCCGCAAGATGAAATTAGTCTGAAGCGTTTGACGGCTTCTCGTCAGCTGCTGACGGACGGAAACATGGACTTCAACAGATGGAACTTTACATCGCCGATTTCCCTTTGATTGTGAAGCCATTTCTAACTGAGTCTCAATTGCATGCCTCAGTGGATGCAGTGGAAGAAGACTTCCTAGTTCGTCCAATAAAACTCAGTTGGGAAGAAAAAGTTACTCTACATTTCAATAGTTTTTTAGAATTCGTTATTTATGAAAGCACTTGCATTGACGGCGGCTTGGCTGTACTCAACTTGAAAAACTCTACCCGTCACTGGGTTCTGTTTCAGATGTTTAGTAATTGTAGCTGTTTCATATTTAATCAATGGATTTCATGTAATGGTGTAGTGCTGTGTTAAATCGTTTAGTAGCTTTCAGCTTTTAGATTTCAACCATTTTCAGTAAGTGTTAAATCATTTCATTTTAATATGCATGACAAAAAATGATTGCTCCATTCGCGCCCATATATTCCTTAGGAATAAGGAAAAAAGAAATTCCTAATACCTTACAGAGATAAGGAAAAAGTCGGGTGTCGCTTGCGGATTGCTGTGAATTCCATCAAAGTGCTTCGATTGCCTTGATTCCCTCAAATTCCAAGACTTCAGATCATTGCGCCCAAGTTTTCTCCATACTGTTGGTCCTTCCGATCATTAATAAAGAAAATAGAAGGCGCACGAAAATTGGTTCACTTGATGTTTTCACCAACCTCTTCCCAGCATTCCTCAATGCATACAATGAATGTAGCAAGACAGCAATGTGTGTTTTGTATGTCAGAAGTGATATTACAACACGCACTCCAATCCCTGACTGTTGTCCAAGGCCGGCTGACAGCTTATTGCTTGAGAAAGCGTGTGCTATTTCCAATAGTATGCGATAATACGACACATCCCTTCTAGCAACACAGAAGGAGCGGAGCCTAGTAGTCTAATTCTGTGCTTACAAGTGTAAAATTCTCAACAGACCAAAGAGTTTTGACCGCATCAGACGAGCGATTTGGATGATTGAGAACAGTTTCCGTGACATTTTCCTGAAACACTTGCCACTTGTAGGATCCCTAAGCTTCTATAGTTTGCACTTCGCAGGTCAACTGCGAGGTCTTAAGAGGGTCGTCGAGACAATGAGGTCACATACAAACAGTTTATTCTGAGCAGAGGCGCTAAGCAGTAATCTTTCTCGGAGCCACTAGACTTGCTCGTAGTGAGTCTGCTGTCGCGCTTACAATTACCAGGTTGAAGGCTGCGCGCATGTTCGACAGTCAGAGAGCATCTTTGTTTTCAGAGCCGCAATCGTTGTTTACATGAATGCCTGCGCAGCCATCAGAACTGCTACCCACGTGGCCATTGAAATTACGTGCGACTACGTAGCAAGAATATCATCTGATGGCACCAATGATGACCGTGCAATAAATAGATCATTATACATTAGTCATTTTCTTCGATAGAGCAGCCAGATTGAGGCGCGTGCACACTTAATGTGTAGTACGAATTTCCTCATAACTCGAATGGACGTTATCTGAACCTGCTGGCAGATAATACATGATCAACAAATAATTGCCTCCTCCTTGAGAGCGCCAACACCGCCTAAGCCTTTGTCATCTCCACTCCAGGAAAATGTGTGCTTACAATTTCGGTGTACCGATTAATCGGTCGATTAGTGGACTTTTGGAGATTTTTGACAATGTTCAGCAAAAAGTGAGCTAGTAATCTAGTTTTAAACTTCTTTCTATCATTGCGATAACTTACAACAGCTGTATTCTTCCAAGGACTCAATTTCCGCATTTTATGATGCACAGATAGTATTTTTTCGCCGCGACTTGGTGGAAGAGCTCTTCCAGAGTGAGAACCGGACTGTAGTTTTCAACCTGGGCCCTCTAGCCAATCACCGGATTTTTGGCCCTTGTGCGGTTTTCATTTTTCGGCTCGGGTCCGGCCCATGCCTTCAACTATTAGGCCCATCTGCATTATTTCAAATTAGTAACCATTTGAATACTATTGCAAATTGTTTGGATAGCTGATTATATTTCAGGATTCTTTCAAGGTGTTTTCTTGCTCAGATTAAAGGCACATAAGCTCATGTATATAGAGATGAAAAGCGTAGGAAGCAGCTTCATAGTTTGATTCACATCTTGAACGTGGTTCATGCCTGTCTTGTCATACTCGGACAATATCCATATATTTCTGTGCGGGTTGCTTTATTTCAAGTGCCTGCTTGCCAAAAACGTCAACAAATCTAGCTAGTCTGAACAAATGTCTACCTTCATGCTGGAAACACGCAAAATATGTTGCTTTCGCTTCCTCGGGGATACCGACCTTTATTTACATCTATTTTACCATTGAACTCGACGCTATGAGAAGACGTGGTCATGCATTAACGCCACATCCTTAGAGTGAACTCATCCGTCAATACTGGCATAAAGTATTGTTGCGTCGGGGGTGCCATCATTTTCAACTCCTTAATAGAAAATAGTTTAAAAACGTACTATCTGAACAAGTGTAGTTCTTGTTTTACATTCTTAAACTGACGATAATTTGAGATTTCAGCTTTGATGTAACTTCGATGTATTTCCTTGAGAAATGTTGCGAATCTGTAGAATTACAACATAAAAAAAGTTATAACAGTATAAATGTCTTGTGCATCATAGTCGAATAACACCTACACGTACCGCATACGAAATTATGTAGTGTACATGTATACAGCGGTACAATCCTTAAAAGAGAAACAGAAAAAGTTTCCTGAAAGTATGTGCCTTTAAATACGAGTTTTTTATTGTTGAAGATTTTATTTATTATCTGTGTGGGTTAGTATGTCATAGACTTAGCTAATCTTTCACATGCATGTCACGTTTTGAGTAGGTGGGACGTTTGATTCATTTTAGATTTCTCCAAATAATGTCGTGATTTCTAAGTGATTAATCTTCTTTCTAGTCTATTACACTTGACGTCAACTAATTTTTTACATCAGTATAGCCTGTTAAGTCCATCTTTGCATGTTAAGCCGATTTATGTGTTGACGTCATTTCTATCTTTTCTATCTAAGTGGACACAATTTGCACAATTAGTTTTTTTTGCGAATAATTTTCTTGCAATAATCTATTTTTTTCTGCATGAATCGCAAGTTTTTCAATGACCTTTGATAACAGTTGATTTGCTTCAAACCTCTATATATTCAGAGCAGGTTCGCTACTGAGTATATGATATATACATTTCAGTTAATAGATTTCTGTAGACAAAGTAGAATCCTGACTACATTTCATATGTAAAGGCTAACTTTGTGTACATGTACCACAATCTAATAGGGGAAGTCGTGCCCTAGCGGATCACCAAACTTCGAAGTGATTTTTTCATTCTCTTTCGTGTAAACGCAACGTTTTCATTGAGGCCATCTTTATTGAAATCTCGAAATCAATATGAGATTTGATCACTGATTTCTGAGCTATAATATTTTTCCTGAACCTGTGCAATTATCCACTTAGCCTCACGTGGGCAAAGCAAGAAGAGCACAGATCGGAGCTAGTAGGACTGGCAATTCGAAAAATACGAGTACTGAAAACTGAATGACTCCATGCAAAGTCGCAAATTTGACACGTTGATTTCATCATGGTCGGATTGTGACGACACACTTTATTCCCTCGTCTTGATGTGGTGACCATCACAGCTCAGGACGAAGACCAGCATTATTCCATCTGGCTGTCTTCGATAGTTCCCTTTTCTGCTTCACGTCGGAAGTTGTGCTACTAAGTTGATTCAAATTTCTACCGAATTCGTAACATATTTCGATTCAGTTGCAGTCTTATTCACAGCCTTTCAACAAGAAATGCGCAAAGGGAAAGGATCGACTGTAAATTGATCTAATCCTTCATCGCAGGGACCTAGCACTACATCAAATATAAAATCCTAGGCAGCTACTATACAGGCATGAGGACTAATGCAATCAACAGTCACAGTCTAAATCAGATTGAATGCTCGAAATGGAATTAAAATCAATCAAGTCAAACTTCTGGTCTATCATGGGACTTTGACAGTCTGTTTTCCTTGTGATATCAGGCGTACGTATGCATAAGCCCCTAGCATGTACTTTGATCGTACTCTCATAAGAAAAGAAAGAAAGGTTCCAACGTTTCAGAGTGCAAAATAAAATCAGATGATCCTCTTTTCCTCATTTATGATAAGACAGGACAAGAAAGTGTACATTTCATGTAAATGAAAATCAATACAGTTCAAAAGATGATTAATCGTGGCATCAAGTATAACACAGGAAAGAAAAGCCGCTATGTTTATAGGAAATGTAGAGTGCCTTCTCAGAGTATTTGTGAGTTCAATAAAATATTGATTTGAACGAGGAAAACGTGGTGGGATCATGTGATGCAGAGGATGAAGATCGGACTGTTCGGCTTTGCGAAAAAGTTTAATGGCATCATTCATTAAAACATTGTTAACCAAGTGTGATAGTTTACATGTACAGTCGGGTTTGTGTATGATGCTATGACAGCGTCTATTAAAAGAGTCGATTCTGTCCAGAATTTTCACAGGCAATGACGAAAAAAATCAGGACCCGTAACTTAAAATACTGTGAATCAAGCATATATACGATTCCGATGTTTTCACAATGTTTTTCGATATCATTAAATAGATATAACATGTGTCAGTCTCATTGTGAAATAGTGATGTATCTTACAGCAATTTTCATTTCCCCACTGTTCATTTTGTCATGAATTCATTTATTTGCTGTTTTTCCAGCAGTAGGTGATGGTTAGCAGATTGATCGACTAACCACTTGCAGGAACACTTTCGAAAAAATGAAAGAATGACGAGTTCACCGTCAGGAAGGTTCCTCTACACTGAAGGGGTGCCATTTCGAAGGGCAAGAATCTTTCTGTCATTGACGCCCTCCATTTGAAGCTGTAGGGGCCCCTTTCGAACCATTGGAGTTCCCTTTCATTTAGAACAATTCTTTGAGAGTTTAGAAGGAACCCCGGAATCGCACCCCTCGTAATCTCGATGCGCTTTCGAGCCTGTTATAGATGTGGTTTACCACTGTCCACCACCCATCTATCTGGAACGTAAATGACCCAACATACAGGACTTACAGTCTGACTGACTTGACCAGTCAAATAATGAACTGTTCTCCTTTTGTAATTACATAATCCCTATATTGGTCATCAGTGCGTGATTAGGTCGCTGGGAATCTCTGCTCGCTATTCGTTAAAGAGTAATAAAGTTATCCCTGATTTTGTCCTCTCGCTTCTACTTTCAACAGGCGCTTTGATGTTTATTCCCTTGCGAATCACTGGAAAAGTTCCTTAGTATTCAAGGCGTCGTACGATGCATTTGAAACGTCTTCATGATTTAGTGCTCCAGATGCCTTTGTACGTTACACGCTAGTTGAAAAAAATTACAAGAGAAGAGATGAAGATTTTGTCTTAGCATGGCTCATTCACTGATGTGAGCATTCTGATTTTCTTGTCCGGGATAAGAATAAGTGAGGCTTCACAACCAAATGATTAAGCTCCTGGGGAATGTTGAGAAGGCGGTTCAGAGAGGATCAGAAGTGCTGCAGAGGTTAAGTAATTGGTAGAATCCTTAGAAGGAGAGACGTTAAGGCTGAGTGTCGCAAAGTGTTTAAGATACTCGAGGCAAATCGGAAGTGCAATTATGCTTTGTTCTCCAGCGACGCTAGATTTTTCATTCGATGTTTCATTCGTAAATGAGAATGAATTGAAAGGAGTTTAAAACTGATTGAAATTTTAATAGAGTATGGAAATTCCAAATGTATGGCACTCTCGGAATGAATAATTATAAAGTCCGAAATTTCGTTTTTGATTGGTGCGCATTGTACAAGAATGTGAGTGACGCAGGTCGCGTGAAAGGAAGTGAAGTATGGAAGAGTAACTGTAAGAACTCTTATCAAGTACTTATGAAGTGTTGTATTGAGAGGAAAAATATTTATGAGTCGCCGAGATTCGATGCAGGGATGGCTTGAGTTTTATGGAGAGTAAGTTCTCATAAGCGATGAGGAAGGGTCAATTTAGTGAATAATAAAGCTACTACATTCAAGCTGAAGTCTAAGGGTCTTTCACATATTCACACTTTGTTAATTGCAAGTCATCTACCGACCCCAATCCTGCTGCGAACAGTGTGATCTGAACCCGGAGCTAAGTGAGCTAGATGTCATTGGCAACGGAGGCTGAAGCCAAGAATACGAACGCGATCAACAGTCGCTAGAACTTCATTGCTGATGAAATAAAAAATCGCCTCATTCCAAGGAAAGTTTCATTCCTGAAATTGAAACAATATTCAACTGAGGGTCAATGAGTGATGCGAGATTTTTCTTTTTCCAAAATTTTGAAGGATATTTTATAATAATTACACCAGTTAATATGGATGGATACCCTATGTTTGCGGAGACGATATTGATATACAATGTAAGTGACTTGAGCCTTTCTTCATTGCATGGATTTCTGAACTTGCCATGTCTGCTGTGATCATATCACATCTGTCTATCAGCATCGTTGATAGTATCTGTTGTTAAGATGGTTATTTCAGTGATAAGTGAAAATCCTTGTAAAATGATTTCTTCTCTTTTGTCGAATTCTCCATACAGTAGCTGATGATTTATGGCTTATATCTTGAAAATTGATGCCAAATTAATTGAGGTACAGCAAAATGTGACAATAGCTCTTTGAAAATGAATCGGTGTAGCTCAGTCGGCGTGCATGTACTGTAGATGAAGTACCTTCAAATCGTCGAATTTGAAGCAAATCATCTAGACAATGGTGATACACAGGCTCACACTGATCAACATTCTGAAGAAAAAAGTTGTTAAAATATAATACAAAAGAAATATGCATCTGCAATAGCATTTACAATTAAGTTGTGCTTTCGATTTTTTTCATCGTTCAAGGTTATCGATGTGGAAACGGTCTGACGCATCCGATATTTCAAGAGGGGGAGAAAGTGGACACTGGCAAAATCGGGCTTTTATGAGCGGAAACTATTTTCAAATCGATTTGATTTGCATCATTTATTGTAGCTGTCGGTCTATTGTGAGCGATCCATTAGCAGTACGACTACACAACATAAATGACACGATATTCATTTAAAAATCCTTTTTGAGTATTCAATTTCAATGCTAGTTCTGATAAGTGAACATCACAAATGATTCAGTCGAAGAATCGGGTGTTTATTTAAAATTCATCAGGCGTTTTGTTCGATGAATTTGAGAAAACCCGATGCGGGAGAAGGAAAAGTCCTTTTTTTACTAAAAATGCGTTGTTGAAGCCTCGGAAGGATCTCTCTGTCTTGAATTTTCACTAGCGCATAATTTTGCTTTCAACAAAGACATTGAAGTATGAAAATATTTCACTTATCGGTGCTTCTGCATTCTATCAGTGAAAGCAATTAGTTCCATGAATCCTACAGTGAAAATTGTTTCGTCGCCAATTGCAAAACAAACATTTTGTTGCAGCAACTCACTGGCAACAATCCAACATAGCAGAGGTTTGTGATCAATCATTACCAAAGTGAAGTTGTTAGGAGGATGAGTGATCTGTGATACTACAATACGAAATTTGATTATCTGTAAATAAATTCAATATCCAAATTTGACTAAAACGTCAGTTTTCGATTGTAGAGATGATAGACTCAAAAAAGGAAGACAGATTGATTATTTAACGTTATTTATTGTAAGATCGACTACCGAAGGCGCTGGACGCCGAAGATCAGTCTGAATTTTAGCTCTCAATTTTATCGACGACCTAAAGCTGATTAGGAAGTTTTGAACCTAATTTTTTCCAGAAATTGATGAATATCAAGTAATTTTGACGGAAAACATACGCAAGCACACACACGAGACAGCAGGGTACAAGCGTGAATGGGAGTATCAAGATCATAAGCGCGACATGCTGATAACTAGTGCTAAGTATTATGCCAAGCAATGGTGGTCTCCGTGGCACAGGGGTTAAGTTATTGGCCTAGTGATCTTTTGGTCCAGGTGTGGAGCCCCGAAAGTGTTATTGGAAGTCGGCAGGAATGGTATTCGGACCACAACGGTCCAGAGAAGTTTGGCTATGCTGAGTATGCACCGTCCAAACCCACCAAAAGGGCAGTAGTGACGTTAAAGCTTCCTTTTTTTAAAAAAATTATGGATAAGAATTTTCGTCGCCAAAATCAAGCCGCTTCCTAAAAATCACACTGAAATCACCTCAGAACCGTCTCATCTAGATGTGGTGTCACCAAAGAGAAGACTGCCACTTCAGTGCGAAAAACTCATCTGAATTTATAGAAGTTTCTTATTTTCGAATTTCATGCTCTCCTTTAGCCTAAATGAGGGTTCTATGTGTTTTCTGATCATTTTATCAATCTACCGATGATGCTGTGACACTCTGAAGTTTAGAGGTCTGTAGTTCTGTCAAATTTGAGTGAGACCCTGACAATCTCCAACCACCAGGGGCGGTCAGTAATAATACGCAAGATATTCCCTGAACTCATCTCACTTTTCTTAAAAACATTGTAATGTACAGTATTTGTACTCTAACTACTGTTAACTATTTTATTAAGCATAGGTTGTGTCATTTTTCGTCTGAATTAACCTCGATCATTGCCTGATAAGCAATTGGACTATTTAGTCAGCTGAAGGACTGAAGGAGAAATTTTCTGTGTGATTCCCTTTCACTCCGTTATTCGAATTGGCCGCCAATCAAATTCGACCTATTGTTCGACAACAGGTGAACGGTTGGTAGCTTTCTCGAGGTGAGGTGGCAATGAAATAATAGGATGCGCGGCAGGATTGGCATGTTTAAAAATAACCCGTGGGAATTTTGGTGGGATTTTTTAAATAGGAGGCTGTGTTATTTAAAATAGTAGACCATGTTTCTTCTATATAAGGCCAGGATTTTTAAATGCAAGTTGTATATCATCAGATCGTAACTTCAACATGAACGACCGTTTAATTAATTGTTTTAATTACACTTTTAGCCTAATTACAATTCTAAAGGAGCGGCTACGGAGCATTCATATCCATGAGAAATCACCTGTTATCGGCAATAGTACATATTTTCCTCTACTTAGTGAACTGAGCATGCTTAGTGAACTTTGCGACTTGCTCACAAAGAAACGGAATCAATTGCAGGAAATGTCAATTGATTCATGTGATGCATTTTCTGGGTGCATGAAGCCCACTTCAAGTACATGTGAATCATTCCTTCTTCATGGACCCTACATATTTGCAGGATTTGATGCAGCAGCTTCATCTAAGACAAAACTGAAATCCGAAAAGGAAGAAAATGCCCGTGGACAGTTGTGTTTAGGAACAGTCTATCTTTTTTGGTGTTCATGTAAAATCATAGAAGCGCGACTTATATCAGACAAGTAAAAATGAAATGCACAAATCAGCCCCACATGATATCGATTGATTCTCGACGTCAAGTAAACTGCGTAAAGATTATTGGCCTGCGTATTTATTTTGCATTTGAGCTGTTGGCACCGGCTGTTGTCATCGCTTGTATCGAGAGATCGCTTATATCAGAGCTAGCCACATATTTATCAATTCGGCAGGGACCAACCTGCCGTGTTGCTTCTATCGAGAGTCGACTGTATGCTTGATGACGTGACGCTGACTTTTACTGTGATTTTGGTTGTTTGAACTCACCAAGGGCGTTCCTAATGCATCTCAGTAGACAAAGCTATTTTTAGACTTACTTGACAACAGTACAATGCATTTCATCTGATGCACATTGACACCATTTAAACATTTCCTTAAAGAAGAAATTGCCTTTTCATGCAATACTCTCTATGGAACTTTCGAGTCAGTGCACAATAGATGGTCTACAAAACGAGACGGGATAGTTCAAAATAGCATCTTATGTCGGAGTTGGAAGCGGTGAATGAAACTTGAACTTGACCGACGACCCGCGGCATATGTGACCGATCATCCACCTGACCCACCGACTTTTCTCGAAAATATGACCCTCGCTCGACCTACTTGACACACACGGCCCAGGATCCACTAGACCCACCTGACCCACCCAGGAATGAGTACAGTTCCATTCACGGTGTCATCTTCAATTTCATTTTCATTCAAGCTTCTAGGTCTAGGTAGAAGCCCTATATACTGTAGTATCAAAATTCTTTGTTACTAGATTCTTTGTTAAAGATTTGTTATGTAGATCCTAGTGCATCAGATCACTTGACACATGTCAGTGACTAATAGACCTGTAGCCTTGTCAAAATTATCTTCTAGTCAAAATACATGCACCACAGTTGTAGGTTTTTAAAAAATTGCAAATGATTCTGTTTTCTGTTGTAATTCTTGTCTATCCTCTTTAACTGCAACCTATTTTTTAACTCGTAGAAAGATGATGTGTTGAGTTACATGCCCTACAGACTAAGATTGCTACATTGGCATTAGATACCCAGACAAGCAATTCGATTTTGGCCAATCTATGTTTTATGCTGATTATAATAGAGTGGCATATCTTTTTTTTATATACCTATATTATGTATTTGTACATTAACATATATATTATGAAAGTTTTTTTCCATGGATACACCAACAAATCAAGAGCAAAACTTTTTTAAAATTATAAAAACATTATTCTACTCGATAAGTCCCGTACATTCGTCAAATTAACCTACTGTTTCTTTCTTCGTTACACATAGATAATGCATCAATAGCTACAGGTGACAGTAGTACACGATCATGTCAGATAGTCTTATTTGTCATCGAGTGATGCCGTTCGGGTTGATTGGATGTAGTTAAACATAGCGACAGAGAACCGAGCATAATACACTATTGTACTCAAACGACTTATCTCCGCCAACCAACATGTCTCAGCAGACAGCAGCCATAGAATATGTATATTATGCAGAGTAGCAGCTCAGCATTTATTAAATGCCCAATTTGTATACAATTTCGATTTATAAAATGAACTCGAGGTGAACTCAGTTACGCATTGTTACCGAATGTGAGATATGCAAATTTTTGCAATTTTGAAGAAATGACCACGGAATTGAGTGATCAAGATAGCAATACAGAAGGATTGATGGTATTTTACAGATCCTCCGTGTCATGACAGCCTTGGAGAGGTCATGTTTGTTAAATTAGCAATTCGATTGGTTGCTTTTACTTTCATGCTCAACCTCAAGAACATTTTCTTAAGCGTGATCATATCACAAGCAACCTGCCACTGGTAGAGCAAAATAATGTAATCAAAGACAATGATTTCAATTGATTTTAAAAGATGTTGATGGGTCCACATCACTATTCAGATTCATGAAATGAAGCAAAAAATTAGTGAATCACATAATCACGCCGATCAAAATTGAATTAAAAACTTAACATCTCAGCCAAGAAGGCATTAAGATCTTGACTTTTTCATGAAGACCTCCCTTATAATGTGGTTCATGAAATTCCCTTGATAATCAGCTTGATTTCCGCTCAATTAAGATGCTAATTAGCAAATATTCATTCCTTTTTATATCCAAGTTGTTTCATACTACTCATAAGGTGGCTTCATGTCGGTAGTATATAAATTTGCAAAAACTTAGCTTTTTAAAAACTGCACAAATAATTTTTTGGACCGCAGGAACATAATCTCCGCAAAAAACTGAATCTCTTCTTATAAAAATGTTCACTGTATACAGATACTTGTTTGAGTCGACACTCTACCTACTATTTATACTTCCTCTATGACAGCAGAAGTTGCTTCCGAGCCTTTAATTTGCGTGAATTCCGAAACTATGGGATGCGTGTGAAATTCAATGATGTTGCATACTTTGGAAGTATGCATCCATATCACCTCTTTCAATGACACTGAATGACTAATTTTCAATGAATGATAAGAATACGAATGTATGAAGTTGACTATTTTTGAGATCGTCAAATTTATCATGGGTCAAGCTGGTTGGATGTGGGTCAACAAGGCTTGACCGGCGGCCCACGTGACCCATCAACTTTTCGGAATATCATGAACCACGATCCACGTGATCCACTTGACCCACGCGATTTTGTGACTCACTTGACGCATGAACCATGTCTCACTTCCAACTCTGTCTTCCATAAAAGCAGTGAATGCCCCTCTTACAAAACCCACCGCACGCCCCTGGCTGCCACCCTCCCAGCACTATGCTCGCTGGGTAACATGATGTTAATTATAATAATATAATTGTTCATTTACAATGAATGAAATGAATAAACGTATGTTTAAATGTCCATGAGAAAGATGTTCGGATGTGCGCCTGGTTGGTCCTAGACCATCCCGGCTTTCTAACCTATTTAGACATGTCAAATTAACCCGGGCATAGCTGCAAGGGAGCTGTGTCGATGTTGAGAGATGTAAACTAGGCGTGTTGATGATTCCTGATATTGGATGATATTGATTCCTGACTTTTCAGGTCTGTTTCCATTTTTCAACTGAGGATGCAACTCAATATTCAATTATTCTATTTATATTTAGACATCGTTGACGTATCTTTCTTAGAAGTTGTGAGAATTGGTTATGTTGACGTGCTATTTCACCTCCATCTATCTCATTTAATAGAAATCATCTAGGACTGATGTGTTATAAATTATTCATCATCGCTTTCTTCACAATATCAGTTTTCTCAATGGTGTCAACCTAATGGCACAACAACTTATGATAGTTCGCAAATGGCGAAGCTGAGTTGACTAAATTCAGGTCGTCTGATTGTAGATGTCAATGCAGCGAATAGCTCTCGAAGTTGCATGTCAATCTGTTGTAAAATGAAGCCAAATGTCTATCCTGTTGCGACCCCTTCGATAGATTTGCCCTGACCTGAAATTGAATTGAGATCTCTACCTCACGCACAGCGAGTGCACGATCTCGATGTCGCTACTTCAGCATGTCTGTGTGACAAGTCCAAACACCTGCAAATGACATTTTATAGAAGTTGACTGGAAGATACCATAAGTTTTCAAATGATAAAGCAAAAACACCAATATGCTACTTAAATGCACCAGCACTGCTAAAATCTGAAGTAGTATATCTCGTTCACATAACATTCAAATTTCCAAAATTGTATCCGAATTCTATGATGCAGAAGTTTATCATTATGTGATTTATCGAGCCATATGTATTTGTAATATACTGTTCTCATATTGATGCGTTTCATTGAAAGTATCGAAATAGAAGTCTACTTTTTAATATCGCCGTCGAATCCCGCCAATTTTGAGGAATAGTTTGAAAATTAGTCTTTTGGCAATAAAATAGCCTCTGATACGATGCTGTGTGTTTCGCAATTCTAGAGGTGAAAATTGCAGTGCACATCCGTGAAGATTCCGGTGATGACCCGAAGTCTACTGTGCACTGAAGCTGTTTGTAACATACTATATGCTGATGAAAATTGTTCATTTAACCGGCGCTGTCCGTAGTCCCATCGGCAGTGATTCCGTTAATAGCTCGCTTGCTGAGCGAGGCTTGCAATATATGAGGGCAAAAGACGCTTTCATTTCATTCTGACATCCAGTTGTCACGACGATTATGTACACTCAAGACAACAGGATCTTCGTCGCTATCGCTTCTTCACAAGACCCCAACAAATCCACTCTATGATCGACTCCACGAAAAACGGCAAACCTCGTTGTCCCGTAGAACATGCGATCGGAAAAACAATTTCAAGAAGTTTTTGTGTCATCCTGATCTTTCTTTGCGGCTCTCGAGATAGCGATGTATTTTATAGAATTTTTCTTCGACGTGCGTTGAGAGGATTCTTATGCCCGTCGATGATGCATTTGAACTTTTTCATGAGCAGAGAATTTTTTTCGTGAGCTATTGCGCCAAAATTTTTGAAACCTTGAATGATGAAGAGTCTTTTTTTTTTTTTGATATGCACAGACGAGTTTGCCTTCGGCCTCGTATCCAGTTGACACAAAAAAGGAGTCATTACTGGGTTATTATTTGCTGAATAAAGGTTTCGAATCTGCTAGACTAGGCCTGATGTAAAACATTATGGAAGGGAAAGACTTATTGGAAACGATTCTTTGACTGTGAATGGGAGAGAACGAGTTTGACTCACCATCTTCTTCGATTTTTTGCTTTCGAGAAGAGGAATCTAAATAAATGCGATAAATACGATTTGTCCGTTTCTTTTCAGCGAATAAAATGGTGCGTTTTTAGAGCGATAAAAAAACACATCCTGGTAATACTTCTTCTTCTTATTCCTTCATTTCTTCCCTCTTTCCTTTCCTTTCCTTCCCTTCCTTCCTTCCCGCCTCCCCTTTCCTTCCCGTCAGCACCGCGTGTCGGTGCTGACGGACTTTTTATCACCCTGGGTAGCTAAGTAAATTTTCACATTTATGTGTGACTTTTGAGACACCAGGTTCAATAATACCAGTATTTAAATAACGAGGATAATGTTCAGATTCAAAAAAGTGTTGAACTCACTCCGACTTCTCTCTGACGTTCTTCTACTCGCGCGCTGCTGTCGACAGTTCCCTCTCCGAAGCGTGGATAGGCCTACTTTTGTTGGAAGGTTGACCGAGAAAAAATGACTGTATTGAATTAGACAGCCTGCGCGCGTGCTGTGAGCGATGCGTGTAATCATACGTGAAATGATAGCGTGCGTGTATGTGAAATTTGTACTGATTGAATTGACATTCTCTTGTGGAGTGTATTACGTATGCCGCATTATCACGCACACAATGCTTATACATCAACATTTTCCTTTCATTCTGCATCAAATTGGCATGATTATTATTATGGCACTGTCCATAGCTGGTGCACAGTTCTAATGTACATCTATCGTGACTGACAAATAAACAGACGAAATTTGCCAGAGAAATGAAATCCGGTTACATTTTTGTTCAACAATTTAAGTAGAAGCTTCAGCAGAATATTTGCAAAAAGGAAGAAAGAACAAAGTCCTGCAAACAATGCAGTCATTCATCATAAGATTTCCGTGCATCTTTCGGATGTCCTACATTTATATATATCTGCAGATTCAGCTCCTACCTGAAGGATCTTATGCAGACTTTTCTTGTGGATGAAAATACTGTCTGGAATATTTGATGGTATTTAGAAAGAACCTTATTAAAGTATTTCCTAATATTCTATTCATATCCCATGGAATGCAAGGGTATTTGGTAAACATCGTTTAGATGCTCTCCTGGTTTGATTTTGATCCCTCTACTTAAAATTTCATTATGTTGTTTTTAAATGATTGCAACGATGACCATTAGTCAACAACTTTTTGACTTTTGGATGACTTTTGGATGACTTCGTCAATTAAACAATTCAAATAATCATTCGTTGATCTCAGATGATTTTGAATTCCAGTGATGTATGGCCCCAACTGAGACAGTTTGAAATACATCATTGTACTAAATCTCGAATTGTGTACTTCCACTTTTTTGTCTAGATCAGGTAAAAATGTTTGGAAAACTACTCAGCATTAGGGCATCTTTGAACTTTTAATTTTATACCAAGTGAGATAATGTACAAGCCAATGCCCTCACGAAGTTTGGCAGTGATTGAATCATGGGACCAATTTGTAAGTGGTTCAGGTTTTTTCGAAATGGTCGCCAAAAAACACCAAAAAAATCATTATTTGAAAAAAATCGATTGCTATAAAAAGTTTTAACCATTAAAGCACTGAGGTGTGCTTTGAGGATAGATGTTTGAAAGAATTTTAGTAGTAATGCATTTGTTGCCTGCGATTTTTTTTCAAATAATAGCTTCTCGGCTTTTTGGTGGCCATTTTGAAATGCTATAACATTTGCAAACTGTTCCCATGATTTTTTAAAAGCGTATTAGAACATGCAGGCAAAGTGAGATAACAGATTTATGAACGATACTTGTTTGAGGATCTTTAATGTCATCGAGCTTTCTAGTAGATGACCGTTTATATTGTGCGGCAGCCATTTTGAAAAGCACTTTTCCGTAAGTGCCATGTGTAAGAGGTTCACACGATTTTTGCTAAACAGATCTTGAATACTTGAATAAGATGTGGGAGCTAGTTTTTTAAAGAAGTGCGAGTGACGAAGGGCGATGTGCTCTCAATTTATTTCAAATAACTTTTTGGCGGCCATTTTGAAAATTGTGCCATTTACAAATGCTTCCCACGATTTTAAGAGCGTCTCCAAACACTTGAATGAAGCATGGGATCAAGTATTTGAGAGAATTACGGGTTGTGGAGAACCTCGAAATCTTAGTTCAGGAACACCGTGCGTTACGATGTTTGAGGAACTTTAAAATGCGACGCCTAATGATAGGCAGGTGACATTTCAATGCATTCTACTAAACATAGTCGCTTTAGCTGAGTTCGAGAATTATGCACTTAACAACAATGAAATTAGATAACAATAGATCAAATTGCCATGCAAAAAAATGTGCGGTGTAGGATTCGAAACTCGCCCAAGGGGTTAGAGGACCTGTGCTCTAACAACAGCAGTAACCAGTAAGCCACACTCTGTCCAAATTGGAGGATCAAACTCACCTCACCACATCAGTTGTCAGGGCATAATAATCAAATATAAATATATTTACATAAATAAACGTGCACAATTGTGTCCGCCGAAACAAGGGGGGGTATAGCGGGGACAAGATCAGCACCACCATTAAAGGATCCATTGAATTTATCGATTTTTAGTGGAATATTGAATTATTGATGTTCGAGAATTATGCACTTAAGACTAAGTGGCCAATTGACTAATGTACTGCACTGTTCAAACGACAAAATGTAGTGGAAAGTAATGGAACTTTGAGTATTTATAATTAGTCGTTGTTATTTAAATTTCCTGTGCCACAATAAAACAAAACGTGTGTACTTTTCGGGAATCTTCCTTTAAGCGACGTCATGCACAATATTAAGAAATTCTCATTAAGTATCAGAAAACGAAGCAAGACGAGAGCGAATGAAATTGGTCATGTCTTAGCATTCGGTTTGTTTACCTGGACTGTAGTTCAAGCAGTGATGTAATACAAGAAATATTTACAAAAATACCTTTTCTGTTTTGCAAACACGTGTCGTTTGATAAAAAAGAAAGTATCGATGATGTTGATCTCTCAATGCTTTGTTAATTGGATACATGTGCTAGTCATTTATTTTTTCTAAAATATACTTCTTGTGTGAAAAAAATGTGTACTGTCTCTGAAAATTAAGCTCTTCCAATTTTATCTCGACTTCTATCTGGTCAGGTCAATTCTTCGCTTTCATTCCATGAGTGCATCCTGTTCAGCGATGGATAATTGCATTTACTTGTCCATTATTGAGACAGAAATCAAAAACTGGTTTTGTTCAGGTTTTTTTCATCAATGTGTGTTCATCGTGTTTACTGGATAAAGTTTTAGATGAAGGCTTAGATGAGGCAACTGAATGCACTTGTTTCAATTATATCATTCCTAATGCAGGAGATGCTAGGCAGTGATAGACAGATATAACAATAATATTTCTTTTTAATGTGCTATAAATGTTTACAACACTGTGAACATTATTGATGAAAAAGTTAAAGGAATACCCCTAGGACTTGATGATTAGATTATGAAAACTCCTAGCTCCAGAAGTAGTGAAAAATTTCAATCTAGTCGCGAAATCTGTGCCCTGTCCGTAATTGCCCATTAGTCAGTTTTGATCAGTTTCTGCTGCACATGAAGACGATAAAATAACAGTTATTTTCAAAATTTAACAGGAGTTGTAAGCTCTTTATGGGCAACATTAATGTTAGAAACAATATCTCTTTTGTTCATGTGCTTAAATAATGTACAGGGTGGGCCTTAAAGGACCGATGAATTCTCTGTAGTAAAAGAAAATATGCTTAGAAGAGTTAGACGGTGCTTATGTGTACCGTAATTTAGCTTCCTTCCATTGACTAATTGAATGAATAGCATCTGATGTGTTTCATGACACATGCGTGCAGATTAATTAGGTGATTTTTGCTCAAGTGTTTGCTTAAGCGTTCGTCTTCATTTCGTTCATTATCATGAATGATGGCACATAAGTTGGATGTACAACAGCGAATATTCTGTATTAAGCGATATTATTCTACAAACAACATCTCTTCCGTTTGTCGAACTTTTCAGGAAGAACATGGAAACACTATTAGATGGAATACGGTTAAGGACCTTATCGAAAAATTTGAGGAAACGGGTAGCGTTCTTGATAAGAAAAGTTCCGGTCGTCCGAAATCAGTGAATGTTGCTTCGAGTCAACAAATTGTTCGAGATAGGTTGCATGAACAACCTTGTAATTCGAGCCGGCGTCTATCTGCTGAGCTTCAGATTTCGCGAACGTCCCTAAGACGTAGGGTTCAAGATCTGGAGACCAAGATTGCTCCATCAACTTCTCGAGGATGATTATGATTGCCGATTAGAATTGTGTGAACATTTTGAACAGGCTTTCGCTAATGACGTGAATATCTTGTGGACCGACGAGGCCACTATCAAACTCAATGGGCATGTGAACAGACATAATTGTGTCTTTTATCATGAAGAAAATCCTCATGAAGTGTTTGAGAAAAGTGTGAATAGCCCAGGATTGACTGTTTGGACTGGAATTTGCCCTAATGCTGTAATTGGACCTTATTTTTTCCCAGGTACTGTTACTGGTGAAGCACATCTTCACATGCTTGAGACTTTTGCATTACCGACACTTAATGAAATGGGATTGCTCGACGCGATATGTGGTGGCAGCAAGATGGAGCTCCACCGCATTATGCTCGAAATGTAAGAGATCGTCTGAATGCCGTTTTTCCAGACAAATGGATGGGTCGGAGAGGCCCACTTGAATGGCCTCCTCGTAGCCCAGACCTTTCCCCCATGGATTTCTCAGTTTAGGGAATTGTTAGAGATTACGTGTTTAGCGATAGAGTTGAGGGACTAGAACATCTCAGGGAGAAAATAATCAATTCTTTCTCGAGGTTTGATGAAACTCTTTGTTCTGCTATTTGTTCATCTGTTCGTGAGAGGATCCGACAATGTATCGGTGAAGGAGGTGGTCATTTCGAAAATAAGAGAACATAAAGTTTGTAAAGTTTACGTGGTTACTTCCTATGTTTAACTTTTTTAACAATATTTGTTATATTCCAATGTTATGTTGTGTTCTTTTTATCGAAATAAACTTTATTTTATTCTGTCACACAATCGTGCTGCGTTTTCTTTTGAATTAAACAGTTAGATTAATGAATTTAAAGATTTGAAGAAATTCATCGGTCCTTTACGGCCCACCCTGTATTCTCAGATTCCGAAATTTTCATGAACAAGTTGTGCCTATTTGTAAGAAGAAAGCAAATGATATAATGTGATCGCAGTTTTGAGCATCCATTGTCATTTATCAATCAAATTTTTAAAACAGATTGAAGAAATGTTCTAAAATGTTCCAAATAATGAAATTCAGAAATGAGCAATTCCTTGCGTAATAACGTTACATCTCACGCATTTACTGCATTTCAATAACATTTTGGTAGTAGTTGTTAGCAGTTTGGTATCGATCCACCGGTCAAAATGGCTAGCTGATTCTCTGAAATTAATGTTTGCATGCTTTGTTTGCTTTGCCTTTCTTTGTGAAGCAATAATTAATTAAGGTCAAACGTAATAACGTTACATGAATTGACATGAAAATCGAGTAGTGGTTACTTGTGTGAAAAAGTGTGCGAATTGAACGATTTGATCGATGCCATTATTCCATGAAATCAAAGTTGAAGATCATATCAACATCACAGAAGTTGTTGGAATTGTATTCGTGCTTTACTCTAGTAGCAATCTTAAAAAAGGAAACGTAATAACGTTACACGTACGAAATCTGGATTTTCATTTGGCTGAAGTGAAAGTTATTTCGTCTTCAATATGCTCCAGTCAGCCTCAATACAACACTTTGAAGTCCTCCTATGTTTGCTCGGGTTTTTTCAGATGAATGGTGAGATTTTCCTGTCGTACTACTGATAAAAGTAGGCAGTAGTGATGAAGTCGTTTTTCTTTGTCATTTTGAAAATTCTTTATATTGGGAAATAGTAGATGAATGCAAGTTTTCCATCATCATTAAATTGATTTCATGAGTTCTTGTAGACACATTTAATTCAAAATAGTTAAAAACTAAAACTGTGATAAACAACTCGGCATTCCAGAGACATCATAATGGTCATGTTATCGCTTATATGTTTCAGTCCACCCCTACATATTTCATTTGATACCAGTAATTTACTGCGTATTACACGATATTAGTTATAAAACTAGTTGGCTAAATTCAAATCTTGATTGATCAATTTCAAATTCAAAAAATGTATATTTGAACAGGTTGTAAACACGATAGTCTATCTAGCTTTATAAAAAATTTGGTCATGTCATAATATGAAAATACAGAAATCTTGCCTCTATTGCCGTCAATAAGTACATGTGCATGCAAATAAAATGACAAAATGACCTGAAATTCAATGAAATGATGTAGCGCTGAACGAGATCAATATAAAAGAAGCCTAAATGAAAGAAACTGAATTGTAACCTTATGCGAAGATAGGCCAGTCATGTTGCACTTGTAACTAAAACAACTTTTTTCTGGTTTTCATAGAAGCAAAATTGTCAATCACATCTGAATAATCTATCGATTTTGAAATGTCGTTTTCCATGGACAGGATTGCCAAGTTGCATGACCGGTTGTAGTATCTTAGATCGCATACAAGCACCTCGATATACGCACAGTAACCCTCTAGAAAATGCTGTCGGCGATTTCGGTTACTCTTATTTAACTTAAGATGTAAAAGCTTAGCCATTTCTATAAAACATTTTGAGATAGACAGTATCAGGCAATTGAAATTCTCGAGCGCGGGGCCCAAGGCGACCGCCTCGTTCACCTACCCCTAAGGCCGGCCCTGTATGTAGCAAGACGCGGCACACGCGCGCACACCCCTCTATTATCCGGGAGTCCTTTCCTTATTCAATGAATGTTCATCAAATATCAGGGACACCTGCTCTAAAGTGCCCAAAAATGTATTGATGTCAATTAATTGATCGCTCAGTAGTTCCAATTTCAATTAATTGATGACATCAAATTTCAATAATAAGATTTTATTAAAAAGATCTATTACGTGCAAATTGCAATCAATATTTGATAATCTCTGACCTAGAATCCGTTAGTTGGATCTACAAATCATAAGAAATTTGTATAGCAAAGTAAATGATCAAAAAACCTGCACTGAATGGTATTTAAACAGATTTGTGTCGAATAGTTACATGTGCATGTATAGAAGTTCAAGAGATGCTAGTATCTCGAAACACTTACACGTCTATCATCCGTAGTCAAGACGAGGAACGAGGAAATAGAGAATAGGAGAGTAGGATATTCTTTTACTGATAGCCATGGTTTGTGGGTCACTAGAATAGATATCAGAATATCAGTAACGTATATTTTTCAATTGAAAAACACGTACAAATGATACAAAGTAGATGAAAGTGAGTGAGATGACTGATGACAAGGTGAATGGAGGTATTTACATATATGAGAATTAAGAGGAGGTGAGATTAAGTAATTATGATAATGATACACGATGTGACACTATCTGGAAGGAGAGGACATTTTCATTAATAGTTAACGTGTCTAAGCAAGTCAAGACTTAATTTGTATAAGTCATGTATCATCTTAGTTTTGCAAGGAAAAATGTGTAGAATTGATGAAAAGGGCATATCAGTTTATACATTCAAAAATTAATGACGCACGCCAGCATTCGTCTCACCTAATTATCAAGTCCTACTTATTATGAGGTCCGGAACGAAACGATATACATGCATATATGAAATGCTCATATCATACCGTTATCATTAAAAAAAGTTAGGCAATTGGCAACGTCTTACCTGTAATATGATCGATTAATATGAAACGTGAAAATCTTCAGATGCGTTTCGGACCTCGGATTGCTGTTCGCACAGAATTAGACAGGTCGTCTCTTCTTCTGTTTGACTAGAAGGGAAACATTGGAACATGTAACGTTATTGAAATGGCACAATCTCCTGACTAAATACCATAACAATCGAACAATGAGCAGCCAATTCAACATTAAACACGCCAAATTGTGCAAAGTTTCAGTGACTGCTATCAACCGGATCACACAGCAAAGAGACACAGTCGATGTCAAGTTCTGCAGAGAAGTTTGTGAACGTTTTTTCGTGCGCCTGCTAACTTTTTTTAAAATGATCGGAAGGCCCAACATTATCGAGAAATCTTTTGCGCAATGATCTGAATTCTTCGAATCTGAAGGAGTTGTAGCGATCGGAGCATTTTGAAGGAATTCAGAGCAATCCGCAAGCGACGCACGACTATTTTTCCTACCTCTGCAAGGTATTAAAAATTTCTTTTTGCCCACTTATTAGGTTCCTGCATGTGCCATCTATTTGAATCAGTTTGGACTTCTAGCAAAGTGATGCGATTAAACAATCTAATTCTGTGGCTGTTCGTCTTTCTAACTCGCATTGAACGTTATGCTGCGCTATCTGAATCTTTAATGCATCTGAATACTGATGACGATGTAATGGACAGGTCGTTGTCTTAATTTATCGGTTCTGATGTCATTGGCATTGTTTATGTATTTGGTTAATTTCACAGTTTTACCTATTTCCAAAGTTTCTAGCATAACATAGAAATTTTGCTTCGAGATATCGACAAAGGCCTCAGCCACAGTGCGAGCTTTTCCAAGCGTTTTGCAGCAAATATTAAGTCATCATTGCAGCAGTTATAGACTGCCACACTGCGAGCAAAGCAAACCAGAGCGATTGATAGCTTGCGCTATTGATACGTTTGCTCGCGTTTGCTCGGGACGCTCGTGTTTGCTTTGCTTTCAGTGTTGCTGAGGCCAAAGAAAGGCGTGAAGTGCAATCTGATATCATTGTATGATACACATTCGATAGATGTGTACTACACAATAGATGCATCTATTACATATCAAGATAGACGAAATCAGCAGATTAAGCGCGCTAAGAAGAATTGACTGCCGTGAGTGTATGCTTTGTAATCAATGCTGGCTGTATGCTTTCATTTACCATAAGAAATGTTTGCCAATTGCTATTTAAGTTTGCATGCCTTCCAATTCCTCAACAGCAATGTAGAATTGATTCTTCAGTTCTTCAATTCTATGCAGCTTGCTTGAACGACTATCCATTAATACTTCTTTATCACAACGATTTTATCTAACACAAGACGTATTATTTAGAAAATCGTTATTGGAAAAACAGTGACAATATTGGTTAGTCCGGGAGCTGATACGAAGTGAGGAGGGAATAAGTAATACCTAATTCCTGCTACAAGATTAAACGTCTGCCGGATAATATCTGCTGTGTCACATGTTTTCCAATGGAGACTCGTGACATGTAGGAAAAACAAGATTTTTCAGTCTTTGTCGATTAAAGTCGAAGAAGTATTTCTTCAGTAAATTGGCGTGGAAAATATCTACAGATATCTTCATGATCTTTTTATATGAATGGTCGTTGGAAACAAGTGAGTGATGTGCAATTGGATGCAGATGTCTTATCCGGAGAAGAACCAGCAAATGTTTGTTGATATAGAATTACATGTAGTTGAATATGAAAGTCATTGTGCATGTGAGTGTGTATTTATTTACAATCTGCAAAGAAATGTTTGAATAGAAATGTGCTGATGCAGGCTTCTTGGAGGAAGTGGTCTTCATCGCACAGTGGTTAAATACTTGACCTGGCAATCTGTTAGTAGATGTCGAGCCCAAAAGTGTCAGTGGAAATCGGCAGGAGGGGCTTTCAGGTTGAAAATATCACAACTCTCGAGATTTGTCAGCAACGTCCAAGCCCCCAGCGGGAGAGCATAGTAGGCCCATACTTATAAGTCCATGGTGCGGTGAGTCTCAGCAACGCATCTGTTATTAATAATGGTTTTTCATGACGTGAAGACGTTAATTTTGGCATGAATCAGGCATAATTTCAGCTTCCTCCTCCATAACTTCAAGGAAAATGAATAATTGGAGACAGGTAGATTAAAGAAATCACGACACGAAAAGATCAGGTACGAATCCAGCCAACGTTCACATGAACTTCTCTTCTCAGAAAAAGCAACAGAAATGCCTTTATCCGTTTAATGTATCCCAACACGAATTCCGAAATAAGTTATCTGTGGACAGGAAAGAAGTTGTCAATTGCTCTTTGATAACAATCTTTTGGACGGTTTCACATATCAGACTGGCTTTTAACACTAATTGTCTTTGTGTGACGTTTTCCCAATCTCGGTTGATCATTGCACTTAAACTGAACGCAGAATCGGCAGAAATGGGCTGGGATCGTTGACAAGCGTGTTTGGAGATGAGCAGATGGTGACGGTTGACGGGTTGCGAATTTGATAAAATGCCATCTGTTTGGTTTGAGGGAACAACGACTTGACACTGTCTACTTCGATTCAGCTGTACTCAAATGATCTCCATCACTACTATTCTTGCTATAGATATTTAAGGAGAGAATGGGATGGATAGCAAAGAATAATACAGAAATTGTTGTTGAAACAAATGATGTCTATTGGATTAAAAAAATTGACAGTCATTTGTCGTGGGAACTCAACTTCGAATTGTGTAGGGCAAAAATGCTGACCACTGAGCAGTCACGTTATCGAAGTGATAATGATAATAACAAAGCGTCGATTGCGATATGAACGAAAATCGGGGTTGACTCAGTATTATAGGGTTCGTTCATTCACACTATTTAATAAACTAAGCATAAAAATAAGAATCAATGACAAGAAAATAATTTATCACTGATGCATCGAATTATTACGTCGACACACACTGATAACAAAATAATACAACAGTAACTCCTTTGCGTTCGCAATCATGGTATCAAAGAACGCTCAGTCTTTGAAAGTGGTGGCAAAATGCTGTTCAAAATGTGCTTTTCTTCAGTGACACGCAAAAGGAAATTTGAAGCTATTGCTAGTGGACGCTCCATCAACGTAGAAAAACAGTCACTGTCACAGGCTAGGGGTCGAAACACAACTAGACGAGTACCTGATGATGATTGACGGACTGCAGTATTATGTTTTCTATCCCTTAATCGGTAGCTGAAGTAGTGGTCGATGTATTGTATTTCAAATGAAGAAATGTTGGATTCCATGAAGTATTAAAGGCGGATTAAGTAACTGGCGATAACAAATTCAAGTGAAGAAATAGTGGTTCCCATGTGCAGTCTCAGATATAGTGTAGCATTAGTTCACTTGTAATCGGAGTAGTTGTATCATCGCAGTTCTATGTTCTACCTCCACTTTTCCAATTTTTTCCATCGGCTTCCTGTTGTTTTATGATATCCATTTTTAATTTCCTTAGCCTATGGTGAACATTGTCCATTTTTAATTTCCTTAACCTATGGTGAACATTGTCCTATTCTATTTCCACTACCAGCATCTGTAGTTGGTACAGTATATCAGACGTCTGTTTTGAACGAGCATGCGGCAGTGTTTGGAATCTATGGTATTAGCATATTAACAGTAAGAATGAGTAGTGTTACAAGTCTTAAGATTTCTATTTCTACCAGATATTGGGCCAAAGCTGATCAATTTTGATTCGTTGCCACGAGAAAGCTACATTGTGTACTTTTAAGAACTGATTAAGCCAATGGCTACAGTAGCATTGTATTTGTACACTTGCGGATTGGAGAGCGCCATGAGTCCTCATTAGAACTACTTCAATCAATAATTTCAGATAATAAGCATTATATTCTATCATAAATGGCTGCTGGGATGATTTTCATCATCGTATGAGAATTCCTTATCATCTTTTATCTCTAACGATTCCATGGAATCTTCGCTGCAGCTTCTCTATTCGAGTAGAATTTGTCACATCACAGATCAGTCAGCAAAAAAAGGAACTCAATATTCAGTCAGCGATCTAACACGAGTATGTATTTTTGAGCTGATACTTGCTTACAATCGGTTTCAAAACTCGTATAGCATATATTCGCTTTGAGGCACATCTTATAATTTTATCGACATGGTCGGACTAATTCTCAGTTTTTTCAATGTTTTATCCATGGTTATTCCAGTTTGGTCGCTGCATTGCCCATTATACTCGTAGTTAAGCTTTGAAGCAAATGAAGATTATCGATAACGGATTATAATCAAATTGCTATTCAATCAATTAATTGAAATTTTAAACAGAGGTTGCCAAAATTGAAATGTTATTAGTAGAGCAACTGAAAATTGTGCAAACTTAAGTGTTTATTTTGATAATGCTGCAAGCATTGCCAATAATACAGTGTTGTAGTTACAGAAACTAGGCTATTGTGCAGCGATATTGTAAAGCAGCAAATACTTTTTGACATCTTCGTTGAGAAAGTTGCAGTCTTTAGCTAACACATTTTCAACAAGGAGGAACCTCTTTCAATGATTGTCAATGTTGCCTGGCATTCATGAAGTTGCAAGCATGTAGACGGAGAAATTTCATTTTGTTCAATTTTCGAAATGAACTCAAAGTCCATATTAGCTTTTAATCTCGTCTTCAAACATTTCTTTATACTGCAAACATTCTCATGGAAATCAAGCGAGGACAATTGTTTCCAAGTTTCTGCGAAAGTAGAGCACCGCGATTTAGACATTTATATGAGCTCCATCAGACCTTTGATGATCATTAATGAGGTTGAAATATTTGGATCGCTTCTTTTGCAAGAGTAATCAAAAGGCCGTCATCCTTGACTTTATGCACAATTTCTGTAATAGCGTGAAGATTCGACGCGCAGTACGATGTATGAACCGTTTAGCGTCACTGCTCTCCCATACTGGGGGGCTTCGACGGTGCTGACATTGCGTTATTTTATAAGTCGTAAAAATGATATTTCAAACCTAGTTGTAGACTGAGAAAAAAGCGAGGCCTCACGTAAGAAATTGGAAAGGCGATAATTTTATTGCCTACCTAAACAAATTTATCATTTTTTTTCATCACTCGTTTAAAGTCACTACCACCACTTACTGGAGGCATGGACGATGCTCACATACTTGACTTTAATCTGGAGCGTTGTGATCTTTTAGTCTGGATGCCCTTCCTGACGAGTTCCAATGACACGTTCGGGGATCGACCACTGGACCAGAGGATCGCTAAGCCAAGCACTTAACCACTGTGCCACGGAGACCACAACGGATACACAACACAGATTTTGACAATGATGCCCAACTAGTGACAGCAGGTTGAGGAGGAGCTCCAATTTGAGTGAATTTATTTTTCTGCAGTAGAACTGGTCTTCACAATCGCCGCTTTTACTCCTCTAATTAAATTATCGATGTTGGTAAAATTATCGTGGATTCTGAAAATAGGTTCATAATTGTATGATTTGAAGAGTGAAATTTATTGAGAATAATCACGTGCAATTATGCAGAATGATGCAAAGCACTTGGAATTATGCGATTATGCAAAAATGCTTATTTACTTAATTACTCCTTGTTTATTGCATATTCTTCCCCAGGTTTGAGGGTCGGACACTGGGGTTGTGTAGGTTGTCGTTTGGATGGATGCACCTTCTCCATTCCAGTCGGTCTTGCGTCAATCGATGGTCCAGATGCAGGAGCTGAAGATCCTTCTTGACATTGTGCCATCACCTCTTCCTCTGGCCACCTCTGATGTTCGGTCTAGACACTTCATAATTTAAGATTCTCTTAGGCCACTTACAGTTCGGCATCTGATGCAGATGACGAAACCAACGCAAGCGATTTTGGCGTAGGACTGATTTTCGGTCATGTGGATGGAGCATGCCTCTCAGTTCGCGAATGGAGCACGGTTCATAAAGCTTGACGGAACACAGAGTTCTCATTTCTTACCAGGCGAGTAAGGCCATCAACTTAAATGGGCTATATCTACGGCTCATGCAGTAAGACACTCAATGATGCAAAATAATGCGAAATACTTGCCTTAGTTATTAAAGGTTGCAAAATTACCGAAAATGAATTGTATCGTAAGTTATTGAATGAATGGATGCATGAAAAATTGAGCAACCATGGTGTTGAAATTACTTGTAATATGTTCTATATGAATAGGAAAAACAACTTGACTCCATGATTGATATTGCATTTATGCACGTATAGTACGTCAAATTGTAGAATGAGAAGGACTAGCGTTCTGACTGTAATTGGACTAAACTGTGGGTAACATGCGCTCCGTAGTTCTCGGTCAAATATTAAACCGAGTGGTAAACTGGTTTTTTGCTTATAATCTCACATCGGAGCAGGTTCTTCGTATGTTAAATAAGTCACCAATCTCGTGAATGAAGCCTAGCATTTGATTTCTTTTTTCTTTAGCTGCGATGTCCATGCCACTGGTACAAAGACAAATAGCAAGCAAATACAGAAGGTTTGTCTGAATATATTATGAACAATAAACGTTAAAATAGGAATTCATCATTTCACAGTTTGATGATTATTATTTAGACACTCTCTCTGCTTTGAGTCTCAATATTTCGTACAACTGATGCAGTACCGATATTTGAATGAATAAAGAATGATCACCAACTGTCAGTCATCCGAAACACAATTTAGCTATTCATTACTTTCTGTCTTTCGAGACATTTTGTTTCTTGTCGAATGACAATAATATCGCGTGGCAATCTGCGTTCATGACAGATAACTTTTTTTCAATCTTACTTTTCTTTCAAGTTTCTTTATAATTCAGTAATAAAGTCTCCATTTTTTATTGTAACAGATGTCGTATATATTGTTGCTGTGCCTTCATAAACAAATTTGTTTTTTGTTGATGCATTCACCGTTCACTTTTGTGTTGCATTTCTAATTTTTCGCACTTGAAATGATGTGAAATTTAGTCTACGGGTAGATGTAAAAATTTAATTTATATCTGATTTGATGAATATTGTCAAATGGTGCATGTACAATTGTAGGTCTATATTGTGCATGAATTGCTTTGAGACTGAAAATTAAGATAACTACTTGCGCACATGATTATGTAATTTACTTGTAACGTTCCGAAAGAAATTCCATGCCAGACATCCTCGAAGTGTGATATTTTTATTTTGATGTTCGTATGAACTGCACTGGAAGAGTGGGTCACAAGCAGTTTGTGCTTGAGATAGATGCGCATCAAAAATTGTAGCTCGAACATATACAGTAAATGATTTTTTTTGCTAATATGAATACTGGCCAATCCGTGCGGGCTGTCACGTTCCAAAATCGAGAAAAGTCTTAGAGCAAGCATTCTTAAAGTATTATTCAAACTAACTGTTATATTTCACACATGAGCCAGGTACTAAGGTTCTCCAAAAGGGTAGTCATCATCATAATCTAATCTGCCATATTTTTTGTCGGGACAAATTTAAAAGCGGTCACTCACGTTCCGCAGAGAAAAACGTTTTTTTTGTAGTTGATTAATATCTTAGCCAAACTCTGCGAATTGTGATTTATTTTTGTTTAGAAAAGATGTTCTACGTGTTTGTCATACCAACCACTCATTTCATTTCTAATAATAAAAGAAAATTCCTATTACTTGCACTGCTAGACAGAGCAATGTCCGGTCAGTTACGTTCTAGGTGCTTTCGTTTATCGGTCAGTCACAGTCAAGTTCCAAAAATCTATAGAGCAGACACGAAGTAAAAAGGCAAGCTAAGTTCATTACTAAAACATCTTGATATAACCCATGCATATATAGCATTCAACATTTCGTAAAGTACCTTTGTTTTATCAAACAACAGTCTCGACTCTCTAGAGTAAACTTGAAAAATGTATACCTAGTTGGCACTTCCCGCGGAATGGCCCATTTTCATCAATAGTCAACGCGAGGATGAAATTCTGCAAAGTATATGTGCATGTACGTCATACTCATTGTTGACTCTTTGTTTCTTTACAAACTCAAAGTTGACTTTGAAAACTCACGTTCAATTATCAGCAATGGACTCATTGCCTTAGGTCCGTTAAATATGAAAGGAAATTTGTAGACGATAAAAGATCGAATGACGGATGCAGATTGTCTCAAACCTGTGAGGTACAGATTTGTAGCAAAAAAATCAAGGAAAGAAATCAATATCAAGAAAAAAATCAAGGAAATTCATCAACTTTTACAGGACTTGGCTTAAGTTGCATGCAGTCAAGAAATTATTTCTAAATGAATTTTACTTTGCCGAATCTGTCAGCGATTAGCGAACATGGCAAACCGTATCCAAAACCGTATCCAAAGAACATTGAGATACCGGGAGCGATTTGGTCACATACGTAACACCTATAATATTGATTTGAATCATATGATATTAATTGTGCAGCACTTTTTAATGCGTGTACTTTCCAAAGCTCATCTTCGTAGTAAATCGCAATTCATAATTTTCAATTCCCATTTTTTTCATTTATTTGAGTATTTTACTGAACTTGGGCTATGAATTCCCTTGATGCAACTGATTAAATATTGCGCAAAATGCTGAGAAAAGTGTATACAGTTGTTATATCTGATATTTGATCTAATAGCTGCTTGAAAAGTAAGCATCTTCCATCATTGCTGGCACAGTCTACAGCACGGATTAGTTCACATCTAAACGAAACATCTCCATTAACGCATTAAGTTTCATCAACAAATTGGTCCCCAACTGTATTCTACATGTTCGCAACCTGGGGCGACCGTACAGAAACAGTGTTAGATAGTGAGTTGTTAGTGACAAGGTAATTCCAATGGGTGAATATTACTGTTAGACATATGTTAACCTAACAGTGTTTCTGTGCGGTCGCCCCTGATGGTTATGAATGAATGAATTGGCTGGCGGTTTTCTATGCAAATTCACCGTAAAATGCTTAGCAGCTGATTCTGAATGAAGATAATTATGAAAGTTGATATTCACTGAAAACAATCGAAAACAATTGAAAATGTGACCTTCAAATAACTATTTGGCACAAATTTTCAGTCAGGTCCATCCCAGCTACTTATCTCTCCTTGCAGTTTTATTGTCATGACATGCAAGATTGTCTTTTCATACTTTTACTTGTAATTTAAGCAACTTCTGGAACTATGTGTGCCACTGCTTACACTTCTTCATTCGAAGTCACATCGTTAGAAAATGAAAATAAATGAATTGCTGTTATAATCTGCTGGTGACCGTTATGGGTGACCCAATGTGTAAACGAAGAGGTATCTAGCTTGACCTACACACGCTTCTGAGTAGATAGTGTGTGTGCTGAGGCTTAGCGAATGCCGTTCAAATGCGCCCTCATTGATTCATAATACCGTGATGATACTGAAAATCGATGCATTTTATTAAAAGTTATAATGCAAAATGTTCTCAAAGTGACAAAGTTCAGAACTTCGAAAAATGTACTTTTCAAGTGTGGTCATAAGTTTGATCTTTCAGCTAACCAGACCAACAACTGTAGAGGTAAAGTTTGAAAACACACCAAAACCAAAGATCATGTAGTTCAGCTTCTAGAGGTCCACGGCAAAAGGTTCGACCGACAGAGGGGACATAATCGCTAAGGCTGAGGTTGAATTAAGATTTGGAAATGGCTGTTCCATTAATCGTTCAAGCGTGTATTTTGAAATATTGCTTGAAATTTAAATGTTTGATCAAATGGTTAGCATTGATGGATGGCGTGTTTAAAAATATTCCCTCACGAAAATTCCTCATGACTTTTTATGAGATTTTTCTCATATTTGTCTCATGAAATTTCATGCGTCTTTGGAATGTTTCCGCATGAAATATCTCATCAAATTTAATGAGTTTCTCATAAAATTCTCATTGTTAATAATTTTACAACTGCTTTTTCATACTTCTGAATTTTTTCTGGCATTTACTTATTGAGGCTCTCTTGGCCTCGTCATGTTGCTCAGAACCTTCCCACGCCATGTCCGCAAGCCTTTATAAGTGTTCGCATGATTAAACCATTATTTATCATAGTAAGGTATTGAACTGTGATTGTATATGTCTATTTTGAACATCTTGCATAGCAATGGCAATTGTCAGGCCAAATTCTATATACATCATTTCGAAAAGGCGGTGCCAGATCGCTATGATGTATTCTATATTGTTGCTTTTTATCCTTTATAGACTAAACTTGAAGATTCTTATCGATTGAATAAGCTTTCTTTTGATTCTTTCCTTTCGCGGCTAGCATGCATACCTTGCTACTCATAAACTTATTTTCACAAAACCTCATGAATGCTCATGATTTTTCCGTGAACGCATTATGAGATATTATCCTCATGAATGTTCTCATTACCACTTATTATATTCTTATCAAGGCATCATGAGAACATTATGAGTTAAATATTTTCTTATGAGACTGTCATGAGACTCATCATAATCTCATGAGGTCTCATAAAATTCTCATGAATTCGCATTCAATTTCATGAGTTCTCATGAAAAATTTTCGTGAGGGTTCGGACCGCGGATGATGCAGCTACGTTATCCTCAGTCGGTGTCCTCGTGGTCGCATTGAATTTATAAGCCGTCCTCCTCCTCCCTGGCAAAGCCATTTTACAGATATGTCATTGTTCCTCATTGAACACATCAATTTTATCTTCTTCGAAAAATCTGACCTGCTGAATCCATTATCTAAATGCCATCAAGAAAGTGAGGTCATTTTTCTTCTAAAATTGATTTTGATAAGGAGCGCAATCGATTGTTGTTGTCCTCCATCTGTCGGAGAGACTGATAGACTCCTTGTCATTTCCATCCACAAATCTGCGAGTATACTTCCAACAGCTGTTCCAAGCCAAAACTTTTCCGTTCGAAAGCTTTATCAATGGAGTTGAGGAATTTATAATTACACTTACATTTTAGCTGAATACATTCATGACATCAAAGATACCTTCGCGATGATGTATAGTGGGAAATTCTATAGTGATGCAGCCGAATACCTGTTCTTGTCCCCCTTCCATAGAAAAATACTGAGATTCTGATCCCATCACATGCAGCGGTGATTATTCGAATCCTTTTCTCAAAGCACGGTTTCATGAACATATCGTTAGCTAATTATTATTGTTCCACTTTTACAAATTTGAATTTGTTGTTAGGCCTGTTATGCAATGGTAAACGATGGGTTCTATTTTGTAAGTCGAGCATTTGCTATTGTACTGTCTGAATTTCTCATTTTCCTAGTCCAACAACGCAATTCCGCTACTTTTTTTTGAAGCTTTTGCGTCACTACTCCCCATACTTGGGGCTTGGACGGTGCTGACATAGTCAGACTTATGGAGCGTTGTAGTACTTTTAGTCCGGATGCCCTTCCTGCCGACTTCCAATGACACCTTCGGGGCTCGACCTCTGGACCAAAAGATCGCTAGGCCAAGCACTTAGCCATTGTGCTACGGAGACCACAATACTGCTGCTGACATAAATATGACTTCTTGTCTCTAGCTCCCTGACTGTACAGTGTATATCTACGTGCGTATGTATTGTGTACTGTACATACATCTACAGTGATTCGTTAGCCATTTTATGATCGACAAGTCAATTAATCAGCGCCCCAAAACAACAACCGCTCATGTTTGCTTTTATGTTATTATGCTCAGTTATGTCACTGAATCTGCCTTAACATTATGACTCTTGATTATCATCTTTCAATTAACCGATAGTGTTGTCTTGACATTGAAAGGAAAGTTCTACAAATTATCAATTACAATGAAGTAAATAGATACTTTTATTAGAAATGTGGTGTATTTTGTCATGGCTCAGTTTTGTTTTCATTTCATACTATTTTGCGTTCTTGCCACATGCACCTTTTAGGAGGAAATTGCATACTGCACAGATAATCTAGCAAAATTGAAAACTGATTATTTTATTCCAAAAGAAATTTTGACTTCAAAAGGCAGCACCTAGCAGAATACATGAGTAATAAGACACGATGCCAATGGAATATTTCCCTATGAAATTCATACCGGCGATTTTGATGGCTTTCTCAATTCAATGAATGTCATGTTGAGTTGCATAACATCTCTGATTTGAGATGTGTAACACCGAAATGGGCGGTAAATAATTGTCAGATGGATTCTTGATATATTGCTTAAACGTGGAAAAATATTGCGCTATGTGCGTCTGTCTGGTATTTGCTTAATTAATATTTTATTCAAACAACAAACTCACTCGGCAAGGGCTTCAATGACTTCCTTGCAGGTGAAAATATTTGAGATCTCAAATGGAAAATTTTGATGTTGTAAACTTCAATTTATCTTCGACAACTTTGGGATAATTTTCTTTATTTCGTTAAATTTTTCGCAGCAGAAAAGCTGATTTTCCTCCTTAGGTTATCCAGGTCTATCAGGATGGTGTAAAGTGAAGACAGATAATTTATCCTTCTAGTCTTGTCTAATCATCATTTTCTATCAATAAACCCACAGTAAAAAGCAGCCCGTAGATGTGTAATTCAAGAGTTTTAATGTCTTGTATAATTGGTGAAATGTGTGGTCATCAGGAATGTGATCTGTTGGTAATACATATAGCTTCAACAGATACCGATTTCCTACATTTGTAGAAATGTACACACGTGTTCTGAATATGCCTCAGCTCAATGTCTCAAGGGGAACAAAATTCTCAACATGTTTTTTAATAAACCGTAAAATGATATTTAGATAGCCTAATTTTAAAATGCAAAGAAGCGCAGCCTCACATTGAAGGGGTGATAATTTTTTGCCCACTTAAACAAATTTATCAATCAATCTGCACTCTGAATCGGAGTCATTAGATGACATGTTGATCCCAGAATTACAATCGGTTATGTATGATCTCCATAACGAATTGGAATATTGAGTCCAAAAGAGTGACGTGTATCCACTTGTGAGAGTTTAGTTGTCGTTCAAAAAATAAATAATTTAGTGCATCATTTTATTAAATATTTGATGAAATGTCTGTAGTCAAAATTTGTGAACCATTCTGGCAGTCTAGGCTTTATGTTTAGTTCTACACTACAGCTGCAACTCCAATTTATTGTAATCAGATATTAATTGTGCATTATTTAATGAATGTCAGAAATTTCAGGGATAGTTACTAAGGTCCTAACAGCACTATTGTTAATCATTTTAATGATTGCTGACTGTTTTATGCTCACCTTGCGTCGAGGACAGTGACAATCAATAAATTTGTAGACTAAGATAATACTGTCGTTGGGACGTAGCATGCTACTCGCAAACTCGGCACTAAGGATTAAAGAGATTGACTTTTCAATTAAGACCGTTTGACGTAGGCTTATCTAGATGGCGATGTACACGATAAGAAAGCACTGATTTATTTTACTTTTTATATAATCATTATTTTCTATTTTTTGCCAATGTATAATTTTTGATAGTCTTCTCAGTGCTGTTGCAATTATGAACAAAAAAGAGAAGAAAAAATAATTGAAGGATCAGGCAAATTTAGATATGTACTGTACATGGAAACGAAGAAATTTGTTTAATTTGCCATATTCACTTGAGAATCATCCAATACGTTGTTAGAGAATTTATGGCCTTCGCACCATTCTAGGGAATTGCGTGAAGCAAATGATGATTAAAGAAATGACTAACTTCGTTCAATTGATTTTCTACTCTGGTCTGTGTGCGCCAAACTTTGGAGTCGAATATATCTCAATGTGAATGCATGTAGATGAAGAAATTAATGCTTTCATACCAATGCGCGGTTCTTTGTCAATTAACTTACACACAGTTACCCTTACAACACTCAAGATTTGGCTTCAACGAGCTACGTAGTGTGATTTACTTGCACGTACGTTACATTGAATGCTAGTCGAACTTCAAGGCGTCACATTTTGGTGCGGTGATCACTTTTCAGATGTTTTTTCAGAATCTTTATCTTCCTCCTTTTCCATATCGCATGTAGGAGTTCATACATTATATATTATCATTCTTCAAAGCATCGGAAGTATTAAAAGGATAAGCTATCCAAGCGTCTTGTAAGATAATGGATAAGATGAGATTGGAGATTTGCCAGAGGCTATTTTACATCCACTTTTTGCGTCTGTCTGTAAATGTGTCACTTTGACTTGGTTGTTAACTGCCAATTTACCTACAGAAGATAGTCTCACGAACACATCAACTATCAGTCAATTATCAAGTGTGAGGACTTGCCTTTTGAAAAGATTTATGGTAGCAAGGCAGATATAAAAGGTAGTGAGAACAGTGAAGAAATCACAATTGCAGCATGCATGCTTATGCTTTCAAGATCATAAAAAATAAATGTCGTAAGAAATGAAGTTTAATCAAGCAATCAAACTCGCTGAAAACTGATCTGTCTCATTATGATGTAAAGCATGCTACAGCGGGGCAGGAAATTTTAGTAGTGATGATCGGATATACATCAAGTGTATATATCAGACCTGCCAACTGTCCCGATTTCGTCGGGACTGTCCCGATTTTATTGTCATTTTTAGCTGTTCCGATTTTCTGCTGATATTTTAATTTTTCATGTTGTAGGATTTTTTCGAGTCAGTTTTTAAATAAGTCTAGCAAAATAATTCAAAAATATGCGTTGCGCGCATTCCGTATTCACATGCGTGCTATGATGTATGTGTGTTGTCGTGCTCAGAAGATGCCACTCACTTTTCATAGTCATATATTATGTCATATTTATTTTATGACTTCATTGTCATATGATTGGATATACATATTGCGCCTACCAACTATGTTCATGATGGCTATTTATTTGTGTATAGTATTTCATTTTCATCTGTGGCCGCGTGCATGTAACTGTGAATGTATTGATACTTGATGGTAATTTTTGCAAAATTTACCTTTTTGATCTAGCACTGCTATTATATACTATCATTATCATGCATATTATTAATCATTTATTATTATATATTATATCATTTATTATGTTATTAATATATATTTTAATTATAATTATATATTATATCTATCATTATTTCATGGAAAGCGTTTGATTAAGAATTAAAATAAAACGAGACAGAGAAATCTGACATAGAGACCCATTAAATCCATCCTACTGTACCTGGAAGGATCACATTATTCCACTGAAAAGAAATGGAGGAAGCACCATGAAAGACATCAATTACGCGTCCATGAATCCTCGGCAGATAGAAGTGTGGTGCGCTTTTAAGAAGAAAAGTAAATGATTGCTTGCTTGCTATACGACAGGACGCGTGTATAATAAAGATTTGTTGACCAATGAGAATGCTTCTCACATACCGTATTTCTTCTAATAAATTCCTACATTCACTTATCTCCAATCAATAATCGCCTCCTCCAATAATAGCCCAAACTATGTAAGAGTCCATCCTAGTCTCTAAGCAGGGTCGTCACCCGGCGAAAAATCACGAAAAAGCAAAAAATTTGAGATAATGGCAAAAAAATCGGGATTTCGACTAATATCTGTAGTCAGGTGGATGTTTTGTTGATGGTTCAATAGAATTGGACCTAATTGTAAAATCAAGAATTACGGATAATTTACACACATACTTTCATCTCAGCCATCATTTACTTAGTTTCGGAAACTGTCGTTATATTTTCTTTTTTCGAAATCATCGCCTCACGCTTCAATACATGTATATCAATGCATCGCAAATCCTTGGACACCATGGAAATCGTCTATTAATTTCAACGAACTATACTATTGACGTATCTCATTTGGTAGAGACATAAACTTGAGTCTCACGTCTCGAGCCCTGCCAGTCGCGCATCTTCTGCATAGCAATTTGATCAATCGCTTACCTCATTGTTAACTGCATATACGATATGACTCAGATGCTTTGATGAACATCGATCCCCGCTGTTGGCCTTGATGTTGATAGTCACAATTGTGACGAAATATTATATTCACGGATTATGACTGCAATGGCAGTTGATGTGTCATGGTGAGGGCTTGATCCTGCTAATTAACATCCGTCGCATACAAGCGATCGTAGCTCAGTTGATAGGGCGACATGTAGTTAGCCTGGAGTCGCAAGTTCGAGTCCTTGCATTAGCAGTTTTTGCATGACAATCGTTTGTGTCACTTCATTCTAATCGTTAATTTGCATTGATCTAGGAACTTTGCGTGATTTTCAACCGCAAGTTATCATCTAAGTTCAACGGCTAACTTCTAATCTGAGGAAAATATTAAAAATTAAGTTTTAGTGTGACTGCACCCCCTACTGAGAATTAGCAAGTGCTGTCATCTGGATCGCGTTGTGGTACTTTTTTTTCGGATATCCTGCCGACTTGCTATTACAATTTCAGGACCTCTTGACCAAAAGATCACCTGGGTAGTCACTTGCCTTTTATGCCACGAAGACTACTTAAATGCTTTTAGGGTGACTGATCAAGCATGCATGTTATACCCCTGCACAATAGTTATACCCATATCTTCCAGAACATTTGTACATTATTTTTTCAGAGACATTTCAATGTCGTGAATTATTTCGTCAGCGCAGTGCTTATTGGGATGTCCAGAATATAAAAGGAAAATTGATAATGGCTGATTTTGATCAAAACTATCGACTTAATAGTCTATGTTGTCGCTCATCTCCTTTTTCAATCGTTTCTGTCATTGTGGAGCAGTGTCCTGAAATAAAAATTAGTCGATTTAAGACCCCTATTTTCCGCAATAATAGTTAAGCAGTTGCCTTCTCTCAATTTCAAACTGTGATCTCAAGGATGCTATAATAGCTTTAAATAATGATATGAATATGCTGATTAACATGAAATTTGCGAATTTAACCATGGCAAAGTTCAAGCAACTGAAGCTTTCTTTCACATTTAATTGAATTATGTAGGGATTTTGTAGCAAGGCTTTAAGCAACATGTTTTTACTCCACACGTTGGAGGAAAATCAACCTATATCTACCGGCCTCAGTCTCAAATATAAGTCAAAATAATGGCACATTAGGTGATGGTGCACGCGTCCTGTAGGGTCCGGGTCCGGGGGTGCAGAACAGAAGCATGGAGGTACGACTACTTGAGGCAGTTGACAAGAGGAATCTAGTAGTCTAAATCAATCATGTCTTTGTCGTTCATCCAATGAGACTGGGAGTCATGACTGGTTTCTTGATATAACTCCTACACATCACATTCCATGAACTGCAAGCATGAACGACGAGTCACGTCACAAACAGAGCAATCGAGACAGGAGATGAATAACGAGGTCGGAATCATGTGTCATTGATGACTTCTAAGAGCTTTGTGTAAAAAAAGAGCTTGTAAGGTACATAGAATTGGATACCGTGAGAGCTCCGATCGAACATGAATTGCGTTTATTTGGTTGAATTTTCCAATACTGGCAGAGAACTGTTTTGAATACTTGTTACACAGATTATGTCAGTCAAAAAGCTCCGAGATTTTCGAGCCGCCAGGCGTGCGGCATTCAACGCTTAAAATGTGAAATTAAAAATTACATTGACCAGATATAGACATAACAATAATTTTACACCTGTTCGTGTATTCTGTCAGTTGATCTCATTCCATCTTTCATAAACTCGGTTGATTGCGAAATCGGTAGTTCTGTCTGCTAAATTTCAGTTAATTAACTAAAGTGAGATTGAAAAATTAATGATCAGTTGAATAGTATATTTCAACATCGATAAAAACTACAATCACAAAAATGCCAAATATTCGGCAAACTTTCTATCAGTCGGATGGTCCTGTTTTATGGCAGCATCGACTTCTCTTAGAAAAATGCTAAACTTAACATGTGAAACCTGCATGTGAGTGCTTGAGTTCACATCAGGATAATACAAAGACCTTTAATTGAATAAAAATGATCTAACATACAGCGGCAAACACTGTTTGTTGTATATATTCATTCTGCTATTCCATCATTATCATTTTAAAGGCAAAGCAAGTGGCAAAAAATCCAGAATTTTGGACTAAGATCCCTGTCTAAGTCACCCATCGTCTAATGAAATCAGTCACGGTAGCCTTCCAATGTTATTATGAGCAGATGGAACAGAAGATGAACTCTATAATTGCTTCTATATTAAGGGCAGCGACTGCTACATTGACAACGACTGCTACATTGACAACGACTGCTACAAAGGAAAATGAGTGAATGCTTAACTGTGACCTTGATGCTGTTAGCAATGACCTCTCTGTGACGATTCACTTTTCTGTTGTGATTCTATTGAACCAAATTAAGAGCAGTTAGATTTCTTTTCGGAATGTCTGGTTTTGTCTTTTCGCTTTTCATAAGATCAGTTCGATGTTTAAATAATGTATTCGATTAGCATGCGTACGCACATATCTATAATAATTAATAATTGATAGATTATGAATCATGTTGTAATCTAATTGTACGTGATGTAGGATTTATATGTACTGTTCATAAATGTCAGAATTTATGTTCTAATGAAATGATGGTCTAACGTCACTACTCCCCGATACTGGAGGCTTCGACGGTGCTGACATAGTCAGACTTTAATCTGGAGCGTTGTGATCTTTTAGTCCGGATGCCCTTCCTGAATACCTCCAATGACACTTTCGGGTCTCGACCCCTTGACCGAAAGATCGATAGGCCAAGCACTTAACCGCTGTGCCACGGAGACTCCTTATGATTTATGTTCTAATCTATGCGTACATGTTGTGTAGGGCCATATGATATATAGCATCTTCAAATAATTCATGAATTCATGAGATCACATTATCATTCAACTTTTGGAAGACAGGATAACTCGATTATATTACCTTTTGTAATCAAGTGATATTATCCTTGAACAAATTTTAATTTTATTTCGCTGCAATTATCTGTCAACAAAATTTCTATTGCTCTTTATTTTCCCTGGACGTCTGAAAATAATTGTCAATCAGTGAAGCAATCCATTCATCTCCTGATTTAGAAGTGAGGAAATCATGTCTTTCTTATGTGCTTCTATGTCTCTCAGCTCGATTTGACTAAGCAATTATCTTGATTCTCTTCGGCAGCATTCCTGGTAATTGTTTCCAATGTGAATTGGACCATGATAAGACCTGATAAGAATAGTCGAAGAACAGCTGATACAATAATTGAGATCACATGCAGTTGAATAGAAATGGATGTGGCACTAATTATACTTTATTGTGGACAAGCTGCGTCTTTCTGAGAATCTTTCAGACCCATAAATATGATGTAGATTTCTTGTAGATTAGTAGTTGATAACAATTAGCTATGTAGATTCGGATGCGATGTCTAGATGTGATTGCTTCGGTAACCCAAATTATTTAATATGTGTTTTTTTTTTCTCGCCACAAATAATGTTCTGTGTAATGAATTATACCGTAAGCTCAAGCATTTTTTTCAAATTAACTTTCTGATCAAAAGGGCTCTTCTGTGTATATTTTATTTTTCTTATGAAATTTCCGGTATTAGTCTCTACATGCAAAAAGAAAATAGAATCTGGATAGAGCATGAATAGTAGGTTTGTATAGTAATTGAAATGTGCAAGTAAGTTTTAATTTTGAGTAAGCTATATTATAAGTACCATAAATGTCAAATTACTAAAATTATCTATCTCAATATTCCGAAATAGTTATTTTATTATCAAAATTTGATTCTGTGGATAAGTTACGTGTTACAGCAGTTCAAATCCAATCACTTATAAGCCTTTACGCAAGATGAATCAGGAATTCCGGCTCGCAAACATCAGAACTCCAAGAGACTAGACCTTCTATGTCTGCACCCTCTGCATGTTAGCATCAAAATGTTTCGTGTCTAGATTTAGAACATATCTGAGAGATATGATTAAGCGCATTCATGATTTAACTTAGAAATATTATTTGACATTTTGAAAACTTTGATGTTGACTATTGATTCTGCTCATTTTTTTCTCGTAATCCAACATTATTTTTATTCAAAATTGACAATGTGTGAGACCGGCATAAGAATTTTCACTTTGCGTCAAGTTTTCAAATTGACAGTTCAGCCAATTGCACATTTGGCATCTAAAGATTAAACGATTCATTTGATTACTGTTTGAGTTCAAAATGAAAAATATGAGAGCTGGACAAAAACATGATCAAAAATATTATCTTTCTTCATTTTTTATTATAACAGAATGTTTTTACGTACAATTTTTACTGCAATTAACTTCATCAACTTTCCCCTACCTTGCCATAACTCAAAGTCTATCATGCGCTCGTATCATTTATATTCGTACTTTGAGAATAGGATATACATTGGTAGATAGATTTCAGTTGATGTGTTAAATGCTATCAAGTTAAAAAAGATAAAATGGAAAATTTTTTACACGTGAGTAACAACTGCATGCGTCGCATCATGTCATTAATGAAACTTCAACATGCTAGATAAAATAACGTTCAAGATTAAATAATTCATTAATGAAATTTCGACTGATAAGTCTGGATTGGATAAAATTCAACGATTTCAACTTTTAACCATTTTTCTTTGAGTGTATTATATCTTCCTTTTAACATTGTATGATGAAGCTTGGTTGATGTTGCTCTTCAACCTTCCATTCATGTGATAATATTTTTGTCACCGTAATTAATTTTCTATCTTTTCTGTCTTTTATTACAGTGATTTCCGGATAATTCGTCACCTGTCAGGACATATATAAAAAATGTCAAATTAGGCATATTGGCGAATTAACAGTATAAATAAATTTCCGTAAGTAGTATTTTCAAAACTCGTGTATTTGTGTATCATGTATTCGCAACTGATTCTTTTCGGTTAAATCAAGCAATTATTGCTACAGCTAATGTCTATTGACGGGTAAACGACCCTTTCTGTAAATACTAGGTAAATGATCAAGTTGGGGCTGGCCAGACCCGAGCATTGTCTATGTCTTCATGAGCTACACAAAAAATCTTCCATGAATCAGGCCCTATTGAATTAAATTATCAAAAGCAATATCTGAAATTTCATTTTACGTTTCTATTAATCCATCAGTGAATTGTTGCAATTATTAATGCTTTTATACCACAATGTTAATACCATCATTGGATTAACAAATGATCTTTGCGTGTTTCAAGCAAATGTTTTGATGTTCAATGTTTTGTCCATACCAAAACTCTTTACAAACTTCCATTAACGAGAGAATTTTGTAATAGCGCTAAAATGGGAATGTGCGCGATGTTCAGGTTTCTGGACGAATTAAGTGTAGAGATTAATATGAAGATTTGCGAATTGGGGATGGAAAAAGTGACGAATTGCGAATTAAAGGCTACGAATTCTCCGTACGTTTTACAATATGCAACATATGAAACTTATTCGGGGAATAGGAAATGTGGCGCATTAAGCGAAATGGCGAGTTAACCAGGTGACGAATTATCCGGAAAACACTGCATTATATATAAGGACAGATTGGTCTTTGTCAGGATATCACTACAATATTTCTGCATGATGAGGACAAATAATCCGCACTTTGAAGGTTTATTGAAGGAGTCAAAAATATTGTCTTCAGACATGGTTTTAAAACCACACTTTACAGTCGTTTTGAGCACATTTTTAAACATTGTTTTAAATCATGGATTGAGATAAAACCATGATTGAGATTTCAGTAATTGAAAACATTGGGAAGTTGGTAAGCACATTGCTTTTTATTCAAAGTGAGACCAAATTAAGTAAACCAGCCTATCCCATGGATTGCTGTAGAGGCGAATGCGAAGGATATTTTTAAGAAATTCAGTCTCAGCAAATTTTAGGATGATGCAAACATTCAACTTAGTAAACTCACGTTTAACTTGTTGTCGTCATTACAGGCACTCTATTTTACACGTCGAAGCTACTGCTGATGCTGAGGTCGCTGATTTATGTTTCATATTGATCTTTCAAACTATTGCCATTTTGATGTTCAATTATTAGAAAGAAAATTGAAGGTTGTTTATCTTCGGTTGAAAACTTCAAGCTGCGATTTAGATTTGAGGTGAAGTTTTATTGGGTTGAGAGTAAGTGATGTAGTAGAAATCAAACGATAGTGAAAACAAAACTTATATTTACCGTCTTCTTTGATAACAGATGGGATGTGCTCAGTACATAACGTGGTGAACTGAAATCCTGCCAACTGCGATGAGACAAATTCGCTGATTGACATCAACCCTTGTTAAATATACCCTTGAGTACTGAACTTGTTCTAGGAAAGGAAGTTGTAGATCATGTTTTTGGTATCTCTTTTGAGAATTAAACGATATTACTTTACAAGTTACTTCCCACTCTTTCGTCATTATTTTCAAACTATATTCGAACGGCTGCGATTATAATTATTAAGTGTTCTATGGTATACAGTTTAATAAGCTTGCATCTTTTGCCCTACTAAAATGCATGCTGTGACACATGTTTTTAGGAAACACTGAAGGGCTGAGAACGAGAAACTTTTCCGCTTCTTCATTTTTCCAGCCCGAAAGCCTTAATGAATTGTTGCTTCGAATGAACTGATTTCAATCACAATCAATGTTTCGGAATCTGAAATTTTGAGAGGACTGCAAATTCCTGCTTTGACAAAACTTCTCGAATCGGTCATGCCTGATTGCATTATACAAATAAATAGCGAAATTTCTTAAATCATCACTGCTACTCCACATATGCCGCCAACTTTTACTGACATTGTAGCCTGACACAATCAATACTACAATAAACAATTTGATATCGACTTCAATTTCGGACTCTGACTGGACCAACTGATGTATATCCTAGATTTAATAGGTCTCCTGATTTTGAAAAAGGTTCCTGTGAAGCTTTGATACGTAGTATTTTTGATAATATCAATCTCATGGTGCAATAATAGGCCTATTCCCTGTCATCCATCATTCATGCTCTCAAATGCAAACATGTAATAGAAATATTATTCTAATCCTCTTTTAAGTTGTCGTCGATTTATTTGCATCTGTACTTCTACAGCTGATACATGCCCATACATCAGCATGCAGGTTACTGCAGCCTATGTAAAATGTTGTGAAGACTTACAGGTACTTGGGTCTAGAGAAAAACGTGTTTTTCATGAAAAATTGAACAAACATTTCCGTGGTGGCCAGGAGGCCTTGACCTTTCGACTTCTCATCTCGTTTATCTTTCTCTATATTATGCTACCTGCAACGTCTCTACTTTCTGAAATGTTTCTTTTGTAATGCGTGTGCCAATTACTTATTGTGCACCAAATAAATATTAATATTACTTCCATAGTTGAAATTGCATCCGTAGATTAATGAAGATTGATCCGAAGTCGGAGTTGGGTAATTGGGAGAGCAAACTTGAACAAGAACTGTGGAAAAGATGAGTATCCACTTGGTAGGGGCACAGATGCTTAAGAGACCTCTGAGCTCACGTTTTGCATAGACTTCATCGGAATGCCCTTTGTATGGGAGGCGGCGGACGTAGATCACCTTCTTCTCCGGGGCCATTGACCATTAGTTGCTCCCCTCGATCCTTGTGACGTCGGATTAACTCCAATCAATATGCGTTTTCTAACAAGATATCCATCAGGCACTTCTCCTCATGTACTATCTTGCCATTGCTGCAAATGCGGTGAGAGCGGCTGAATAATGTCTTCACGACGTCGACTTTTTACGAAGAGGTACAACGCTGTGAAAACTCGTGCTTAGGTTCCAGCAGATATCTGCTTGTGGCACGCTGATGCTGAACAAATATAACCACGATGTTGTAGTCTGACATCTAGGCATTGAAAGCTGTCACCATCACTCTGCTTGCACGTAAACTGGGCTTCGAGGTTAGGATGATGTTAGGTTGTGACTCCTCATTGTGTACCCAACATGTCTCGGCATCAACTGTATTTCTATTACCATGGACACTCATTAACAATTTGACCATTCAAGCGCTTCAAACCATTATGGTCGGGACTAACTGAGTAAATACGCGTGTGTTACCTTGTCGATAGGAAGTTAACCTGAGCATATGCTTGCAAGATCGACCTGTTAAACTTTTGGCTAATTATTCGGTACTTCTATTCTTTCCCCCCCCCACATTTTTTAAGTTTTCCAAAATCATCAAATTTCGTCAAACTTAGTCACATTGGGTTTAGAATAGACTTGATCTGTCACTGAGTGACACTACAGCACCTCTGAGAAGTCTTACTTGAACCCTGTGATGAAGGATTGGTCCCTTGGATACTCAGTTAGAATACAAGGTACAGCTGTGATCATGAACTTCGTGTGATTGTTGTCTACAGACAAATGACCAGCAATTGTCTAATTCTGAGGCTGTAAATGTTCTACAAGTCAGACAAGAGGAGTTTCACGCACTCAACGCTATGCCACACAGGTAGGAGCAAGAGAAGATCGTTGACGATGCAACACTTCCGGGTGTCAACAACAGAAATGTGTGGGGGAAAGAATAGAAGTACCAATTATTCCTATCTAAGCAGTCTAATTATTACTGCGACTTAGTCCGACTTATTATCATTTCACGATCTCTTTAGTCACACAGATATCCGAACGTTATATAATAGTTTTTCAAAAAATTCGATTTCAAAGTTCCCTATCAAAGGTGCTTCTCTTTGTGTCCTAGTGAACGGATGTACTCAAACATATATTGTGCATCATTCGCTGCAGGAATTGTCACTTCTGTTTCGCGAACTTGATACTTGCTTGTCTGACAGATGATAAATAGTTAAGATATATCTTTTGATTTGCACCGCTTCCATTTGGGTGAGGTCGAAGTGTCACAGACGAAAATGACACGTAGCTATTAGTAGCCAAAACAGAAAGATAAAAACTGAAGGAAGATATTTCAGGAGTGGCGAAAAGCTGTGATCAGAACTCAGAAAGATGGAATGAGTTTTTCTTTCTCTTTGACAGTTACGCAGTTGAGTTGCAAAATGGTTAAGCAAGCTTCTGATGATTCTCGTACATGTATTTACTCAGGTGCGCTCACATTAGATCGATAACGATAGCTGTAAAATTGTGGCGATATTTCAACCTCTCAGTCTGGCGAGTTATCCTTCCAGTCCCAATGCTCAAATTGCAGCTAATTATTGTTACGATTGCATCACCCTACAACATATCGTTGTATCTTATGACCGGGGCCGACCAAATATGCATTAACAAGTGATCGTTTTATGCGCATAAAAATGCGCTTAAAAAGTAATTTTATGCAATGAAAACTGCATTTATGCAATATCATTCTGATTATAGAAATAGCTGCAATATAGTAAGATATGTAGGCCTGTGTATGCATAAATGGTGAATAATCTGTTAGCACTTTGAGTTCATTCCCAATACTCAATGCATGCGGATGCTTTCCTTAGTCATACTAGTGCGATTGCTCCTCGTAAATGCCTTGTATTCTGAAAAACGTCTCTCAACGTCAGAAGAGGTAACCGGAGATCGCGACAATAGTAATTATTCTTCCAATGAATATCCTTCAAAGTCTCTCTCAACCAGCTTCTTGAATCCTGTGTTCTTTTGAACAACGTGCTCCAGCTTGGTTCTTGCATTCTCAACAAAGTCATCGCTGATGCCATCGATCAGTTGTTTGGCTTGAGTCGGATTGCACTTACGGTCTTGAAGCTGCTTCAGACAACGAGGAATAGAGCCATAGTTAGAGGAAATGTTTACGATACCTCTTGCAATTTCGGTGTCCGATTTTTCGATTAGCTCCTTCAGGTTAACGATTGCTATACTGTACAATCATCCTCCAAGTCAACAATCACTTTTTTTCAGTGTCTGATAATTGGTGAGGTGGTATTCCACTGCTTCTATCCATGTGCCCCAACGGATGGTTATCGGAGAGGGTGGCAGTGCCGTGTGCGTTTTCCATCTTACGACAACGTGAAGGAATCACAGGAATCCGACCAATGAATAAGCAGTATATATAGCATGTAGTGACTTAAGAAAATAGGGATTCTTCAAGAAAAAAGTAGACATTGTCCACTGCTGAGCGTAATCTAAAGTAAAAAATAGAAAGGAGAAGATAGGTGTCAACACAAGAAACGAGGCACAATTTGTTCATGATAACTGTTTTTTCAAGAAATCATCTATATATGTATATAAAAACACTTATTTTCATGATATGCATTTTTATGCAATTAAAGCTGAAATATGCATTTTTATGCATTGTGCATATTTGGTCGGCCCTGCTTATGACTTTGGCAGCGAAGTTCGCGATGCTATGGTGAACGCTTTCGATGTTGTCGACAAGTGTGAAGTTGTACAGCTCAAGTGAGAGTCATTAGATTGGTATGTCTCTTGGAGGAGCATTACGCTGACTGTGTGCTCAAAAATCAAAGTGAGAAGAATCTCGCGCTTAGCTGTTGTCCAGCCCCCACCTTCAGTTGCATCATGCTGAGTAGGTCATGGCCTTAGTCGGTTGATGACTCCGTCCTGAGGCGGACGGATTGAACGTAGTTCTACGGCCTAGATGCATCATACATGTCAGTCCAAGGGGTGCGACATAGACTCATTGCTACTCCCTACCCATTCTACAACATTGGTATATAGCCCTGGTATATGTACAGAACACTGTAGTCTACACTGCAGTGAGTGCTGCTATAGATGCCCGAATTTTCGACCGGTGGACGACCAACCATCATCGGGGTGACAACATGACATGCTTGATTTGCAGATTTCTGTGTTTGCTATTATCAGATTGCCTTAGTCTGTAGCCTAAATCAGTGGTGCGCTCGACTGAAAAAGCGGGCAGGCTCTAGTCAGTGATTACGTCGATCAAATCATCAGCTTTCAATAGTGTTTTTGATATCCCAATGCGATATAGTATTGTTTCAAAATCGAACATAGTTCGATAAGAGCGAATTATTCGTTTTTATCGGCTAAGGTTCTCCTTGTAAATTCTTTCACCATAAAAGTTTTTTTACCCATAAAAGTCATTTTACTTCTATCCTCAACAGAGATACTCTTTTATTTTATCAAACGCATATTTGTCGTAAGTCACGCCAGATTTTATGCTCTTCAGAGCGGTGATCATCTATTTTATATGCTTGTTTTCCATAATTATCGTCATGTTTCTTTTTTGAAGGATTTGACACAATTCTGAAAGAGCTGCTAAACAGTCTTTTTCAATCCCACATCTTGGACGAACTCTTTTGTCATGAGTTTGGAACAGAACCCGAATAAATTATTCCTTCGTTCGACTTTTTCTTTTTATCCTGAGATAATCCATGAAAATGTTTGACCAGTACAGGATAGTCACTCCACAGCGCATCAATGACTCTGTGCGATGAAGCAACCCACCTCACATCGAACACTTTTCCAATATTCTTCAGTTGAACATGGAGATTCGTTGCTGCATCGTTCAACTGCCGCTGTCTCTTCGTGGAGTAAGAGTAAATGTTGTGAAGTTTTAATATGTTAGATTGAATGTTAAAGACGCCGTCCACTGCTTTTATTGAGTCAGAGACACCGAGCTCCAGTTTGCGGCTCAAACAGTGCAACAACACAATACCTGGAAATTGCTTTTTGAACTGCGCTCCTACACCGCTTTGTTTTCCCAGCATTACAGAGGCTCCATCAGTGCCCAAAGAAATCAAATGGGATGACAGGTAAGCGTCATCAAAACCATTTGCTTTTAGCGATGTTATCAAGTCCAATACAGTAGATGCATTCTGGGCAGGGAGTGAACTAACGAAACTTTAGCGATCTTTCAATACACACAAAAGACTGAAAAGATCGGCGGCACAGGGGAACACGCACGGGACGAGGCTACTCTTGCGATAGATGGATAAGTCATGCTCGTCCATGCCAACAACATTGAGTTCTTGGAACTATGGTTACAACAATACTGATATCTATGGTTCATGAATCATGAAGTTGAAGTTAAAAACCTGACACAGAAATCGAATTACAACTTCCAATCATCAAGAATGTAGTAAGTAAGAATATTTTGTTCGTTTAGAAAGTGAAGACTGATGAGATTTCATGTGGCGGCTGCATTCTCAACAATAGTAGCGCCATGCCACTATCGGGTCTCGTGATTGAGTACTCATACCCTAATACTCATCATACAGACAGATGCACGACGGATGATAAATGTGTATCAGCAGAAATTTTAAGACGCTGCTCATTTTTTATCAATAAGCCATTCAAAATTAGGGAGCCTGCCCGAGCCCCCCCCCCCACCGGAATGAGGTTCTCAACAAAAATTGAGCACGCTCAGCCACCCGGGCACCCCCCCCCCCGAGCGTACCATTGGCCTAAATGTTTACATCTTATATTTTAAATGTTTACATTTTATCAGTGCGCAGCTTCAGTATGCATCTAATGATGTCGGCTGTCGCGCGTTTCGGTCCTCCCAGCCCTGCTTGAGATCCATTTAGCCTCATTTTAAGCTCAAGTAAACTTTTGTTGTCATCATTATCCTTCAGTGATCTGAATTTATGCTTAAGACTTGCGTTTCTTTTATAATAACATGCCATTGATTTTATCTTCAAAAAATGATCGTTTAATGATATCTTTTGATATGAGCAATTCCATTATTATGAAAGTAAATATGCACTAACTTAGGGGATCATGGTTATTTAGATTGTCTTTCTATTATCGATTTGAGGTGTGATGTAATGCGACTATTTATTCTCAAATAGATGCGCTTACTTACTGTAGGAAGACAATTATTTTCTCGTTATTAAACATTAGTAACTACATTCATCAACACATATGTAAACTTGCGTATATAGGCATCTGAAAAGGATTAAAATAATTGATGCAGAAGTTTAAATATCTAAATGTCGAAAACACGAAAAGTATAAACAAAACTTCACTCTCAACTTCATTGATTTCAATTCTTCAATATCATGTAATTAAGCGAACGATTGTAGTCATGAATTCAGTCTAAGTTAATATCGTTCTACGAGAATGATTTGTATTTACCGAGTCTCAGTCGCATGCCTGTGTCTATCCCTAACTTAATGCAATTCATGTGATTATTCCTGACTAACATTTTTGCTAAAACATAGTCAGATTCAATCACATCAGTAAGTTAGTCTGATCTTTTAATAACCTGTATCCAAAGAGATATCAAACTGTTCACCATTTGCGAATCATAGGAACAACATTCAACGACTGTAAATGCTAACTCTCCGATGATATTCACAATATTTGCTCTCAGAATGTCATAAATTGTCACTGTGTAAACACCTCTACTTTAAGCTTCAAATAGTGAGTTTGTCACATTTTCGAGTATGGACAAAGTTTAACAACAATGTGTCTACCAATGTCATCACAAACATTCTTTCGTGTTCATAAAACTGAGTCTGTTTCTTTTATGATCAAATTCCATACGCTTCAACGAAGTGATGTCGCTGTGTTTGTGAGGATAACATAGGTATGACACAAATTTAGTCCAAATCACAAAGCTGGATTCCCTTGTGTCTGGCTGGGTTGATCTAGAGGTGACTAGCCATTCTTTGCAATGGTTGCAAGTGATAAGGATTGATGTGGAGGTAATCCTTTGGCTATGTGATTGGCCAATCATGCCCGATGCATGAAGACAGGGGGAACAAACGACCTTCGATTGTCACATTGAAGACTGATATATCTTTGATTCAACTTTCCTCCTAGATACATTCGTCAAATGGAATTATTGTTCTCACCGTTCGACTCGTCACGATCTAAATTTGTGTGACTGTGTACTTTTTATGTGGTGTCGGTGTTCTAATTCGTCAGACTCCAGACTTGGATTTGCGCAAACTTGTGTTGTGAATGATTGTAATTGCCGTGGTCCAAATGGACGCTAGCCCCTATCTGACCACTATCAGCACTATACTAGTGCTGTATCCTCAGCAACAGACAAGAGGTAGAAGAGGATCATTGATGACATCATGCATTTGTTATATTATAGGACTTTATAATAATGAAAGCATTGATCGGTAATGTACATGTACATATTGGAAACAATGCCACCTCGTGGACATGCATTGTCATGACTGACAGTGGCTAGGTACCGGTACCTTGTCAGTGAACTTTTGTGGACTTTCACGATTATTGCCATAGAAATCCGACTTTTCTCTTTGCTCAAGTTAGTGAGACTAGAATGGACAGTGGCTGTTTGTTGATGGTCATTTCAGCTACTCGGCCGGTCGCCGATTGCTAGATCTTTGGGAGAATCAAATCACTGAAACATGCAGCAATTATAGATTCTTGTGGACTCTTTATGCGATTTATTGTAAGTTATTTCATCAGAATGCCTTCGTATAAGGAGAGTGATAATATCCTTGAACAATTACAGATTACCCTGATAAGCTTCCGGTCAACCATTGGAAGCTGCCATCGTTTAGGCAACGTATGCCCATGATGCTCTATTGTTTTCAATCTCACTGTTCGTTCCAGTCCTTTATTATTGCCGTGTTAGATTTCTATGGATTATTACCATTTATCATCAAATATAAAATCATTTTTATAAATTAGCTACCAATACACTACCGTACGGCAGGAATATGGGACTATGGCAGATTTCAGAAATTTGATTTTTCTTGAGATCTTGCGACCTTGACTTAGATAGTTGCCTGACCGAGCAGCTGAAATGACCATCAGCAAACAGCTGTTTTTCATTCTAGTCCCATTAACTTAAACCGGAAGGTCGGATTTTTAAGCTTTCATCAATGCTTCTTTTATACCGACTGTCTGGTCGTGCTGATAGAGCCAAATAGTCCGGCAGCCAGAACGAGTTTCTGCAGGGAACAAGGCCGAAAGTGAGACTTTCACAGTATGATGTAGACCCTATGCCTACTTCCAATCGGCACGTCTACCGAGTTCCAGTGAGTTCCTCTTCTTGACAAGATCAAAGAAAAACAAAATAAAATGCAATTTTTGTATGTTTTATCTAATTAAACGAAAAGTACTATGCCCAGAGTCATAATTTTGGACATGGAATGTCTTCAGGTCATTTCCGTTCATCTTCATGCACCCCTGTCCATAAAGCTAAACACATTTAGATTTGGCGAGCCTCTTGATGTCGGCAAACACAAACATTTTGAGCAACTTTATCCACATTCAACCAAATTCTCGCATACATCGCCTATCAGAAGCTTGATAAAATCACATGCACATAATAGGAAATGATCTGAAGACATTCCATGCGAAAAATTATGACTCTGGGCTTAGCACTTTTCGTTTAATCAGAGAAAACATACGAAGTTTTATTTTAGCCAAAAACGTCAATCTGCGTCCCATTGGATTTACATGTGTTTTTCTTTGTTCTTGTTCGACAAGAAGAGGAACTCACTGGCACTCGGCAGACGTGCCGATTCGAAGTAGGCATAGGGTGTACATCATGCTGTCAAAGTCTCACTTTCGGCCTCGTTCCCTGCAGAAACTCGTTCTGGCTGCCGGACTAAAAGCCTTATATTTTCAGCATCAATTTTACTTCATTTGTGGAATATCTATGTTAATAACTAAATTACATCACAAGTTCTACAAATTTCGTCACAAATTGAATTCTAGTTTCACAGAATGCTAGAATATTAAACTGACTGCGCAATCGTGCACTGAAACAGAAGGCTACCCACTTTCCGAAATCGCATTTATAATTCTTCTTTAGATTACAATGATAACAATTTGATAACTCATGTTAAATGAATTTTCAATCTACGCTTCCCAAGTTTAATGCGTGTTAATGGATTTTTGATGACGTTCATATTCATAGACTTTATTCTAATGGCTCATGTCACGTTTTGAGCGATTGCAAATTATTTAGGAAGTGGATGCTAATGGAGTTGATGTTATTCTTAACCTTTTTTGTTCAAACTAAATCTGTGCGATTTCAACGACTTACGGAGTGCACCAAAATATGTTCCATATTAGTTAAAGTCAAAGTCAAAGCTGTCAACGTTTTGGACATCAAATGTTTGCAGTCGGCAACCTTCCAAAAATACACGTTGGTTTTTATACGAAGATGCAATTTCGATGTGTCGAGAATGTGTTGCTATAACGCCTGTTTAGTAACTTTATCGCATTTTAGTTGCTTTGAATTGATAAATAGCTTTAGAATTTTGCTTTATCAATAATTTAATACCATTTCATGAAAAAGGAAAGTCCCATCTAATTTGTGCTTTCCGCCGACTTCAACTATAACCATAGAGTAAGTATGTTAGGTAGCGTGGTAACTCCGCATTTATTGAATCACCAATGTGTATACACTTTCGATTTTATTAAATGAACTCAAAGGAAATACAGTCGGAATTGTTTCAAAATGTGAGATATGCACATTTGTGCAGTTTTGAAGAAATGACAACGGAATTGACTGATCATGATAGCAAAGCAGAATGAAATGATATTATTTTACAGATCGTCCGCGTGTCATGACAGCCTTGGAGAGGTAATATTTGTTAAATTGGCAACTCGATGACCTGCTATTGCCTTCATGAATTAGAAATATGAAATTTCAGCCAAGAAAGCACAATAAGATGTCGACTTTTTCATGAGGACTTCCATTGTAAAATAGATCATGAAATTCCTTTGATAATCAGCATAATTTCCGCTTAGCTAGGATGCTTATTAACAAATATTCATTCTTTTTGATATCCAACTTGTTGCATACTACTTATACAGGAGAGTCATCTCGATAGTATATAAATTGGCAACATTTTGACTTTTTCAGCACTGCTCAAATAATTTTTTGGACCACGGAAACGTAATCTCCGCAAAAAATTGAATCTTTTCATATAAAAATTTTCACTGTATACAGATACTTTTTTTGAGTCGACACTCTACCTATATATCCCTACTCTATGGTTATAACCTTAGTTGGCTGTTATCTTTTTTGCAATAATCGTCAGATCAAGCGATGTCATAATTTGCGAGTTCTTTCGCCCATTCTCTTCGTGCAGCACTTCGGGACATTATATGGAAGAGATGTGAGTAAAGGTATATAGCAAAAGTCAATACCACCGATGAATCGCGAGCGTTCACTGTTTGCTTCCGTATAAGTGAATCGGCGAAATGCCTTGTACATTATTAAGTAGCTTTCTCTGACATTTATTGCAAAGACTCAAATTTGTCAAACGTGAATAATTTATCTAATAGTTAATGTTGCCAATAGACTAGCACATCAAATGAAATTATTTATAGCATTTACTACTTAAACCAACAACTCTTCAATCATAGTCTAAATAACTGCATTTGTAAGTTCCAGCAATACACTGCACTGTGCATTTTGCGTGTAGTTGTTCTGCCTACTTCACGGATGAAATGATAGCGAATATTCGTCAACTACAGTCAATGATTGGGAAGTTAATAATTAGCATTACGAATCACTTCAATTTGATTGTAGTTAGCAATTTCCAATGTGCATGAGAATTCGCATGCAAATTTTCGGCGTCTCAAGTGGTTTCCGCTCCCTTCCACTAAGTAGTAGGCTATGCGCAAGGGGTCTTGAGAGAACAGTAGTTGTTTCTGTTATTATTCCACTATAAATGAGATAACAAAGAGAACAGATCATTGTTTTTTGACTTCTTGAAAAGTTTCTCCTGGGGAAAAGGCTGTCACAAGCTAAAAAAAGAGTTCTTGACAGCATCAGGAGAACTAGGAGGATCCCTGAGAGCATAGAGGACCCTTGGAACAATGTAGAGCTGTCTGAGAATATGACCCCACCACCAACTCATGAAGGGCCACTGAGAACATTTTGGTCCCCATTTAAGTTTTCTATCTCCAGACTACCTGGAACTCCATTGTTTCACTCCTGTGGCGTCCATGTATTAAAAAGAACACTTGAAAGTATTCCTCTAGCATGTGAGAAGAGTTCTTGCTTAACCTCAGTCCTTTTCTTACTTAATTTCAGTCATTAGACGATATCTCCTCACTATTTTAGTAGTTTCTTATGATATAGAAACAGCAAGTCTAAATATTTGAAGCACTATGATTGGCAGGTAATGAAAAGATGCTATATTGCCTTCTTAACCAAGGTAGCGATTATTGTCTGCAGAAGATATATTGCATTTTTTTGAATTGACGGAGTTATGTAGAACAGCGAAGATATAACAATATTGAAGGAATGTTAATTACAGTCTGTGGTATGAGGCATTATCACTTTCTGTCTCCTAACATGTTTCTTCAAGATTTCAAAATATGATTAGAAAATGCTTTGATGCAAAATACAAAAATGAAAGTATGAAAGTTAAGGAAAATATCGCAGATGGATGAGCGTATATCATCAGTCGAAATTTCATTAGTCAATCAAATGTCTTTAAATTTTTCGCTCAATCGAATGCACACGTCATTGTCAAGGTTGAAGTAAAATGACTGTACACGTAGATTAATTAGTTTTAACTAATCTGAAGTCTCACGCTGATAGCATGATCATATTTTTTCTCCTTGCACGTTATATTTGAACTCGGAAAGATAAAATATAATTTTATATTTTATACTTCATTGCATAAGACATAAATTTTTTGGCATTGTAAAAATATGTGATCTGTAGTTGGTTACTTCAAGAAATTACAGAATATTAGTTCGCATAGATGAAGAAATTGTCTACAAACTTGAACTTGACTGTTCAATTGCTCACAACTTTTGAATGAAGCGTCTGGGTTTCCATTCTGCTTGTGATGGCATAAAGAATCGTCATAAGTCAAATTGTTTATTTAGAATGCGGCATCCAAGAAACGCAATGCCTTGATCATTAGAGACTGCATGAAACATGAAATCACACAAATCATTTGCATGCACAATGCTTATGAAAATCGACACATTCAAACTTATAAATTCACTTTGCGGTCACTCCAAGAATTCCACTCGTGAATCAAACGGAAGGAAAGCACATTTTTAGAGTTTTTTTACTTCAAAAAGAGGCTTCATGTGACAACTATTTCGGGGAAATTATTATTATTATTAAAAGCACGTGGTTAAAAAAAGTGATGAAACGAAACGTTGATATGTTGATAATACACTTTGTGCAAGAAATAAAGATCATTGCATAACTTCGTCTATGCTCTAATGACTTCAAATTTAAAACACGCAGACGTTGAAAATAATCATCGCACTTTTACACACATTTCTAGTGAAAAACTTTTGAACTCGCGCGACGTAAGATGTCTTTCTTCAAGAAAAGGACTAAAGCTGCACTGTCGTATTCATGAATCGGCCTCTCAAAAGTTACAAATGCTCTTGTCAAAAGGAACTGGCCATTACAAGTACAACTTCTCAGTATACACTAAATTCCGGACTAAGCTGTCACACTTATCTTCGTACAAAGTTATCTGAAGCGGATGTCTTCTGACATTGAGAAACCGACATCATCAACTACGGCCAATTCTTGTAATCCACAGTTGCAGAGCTGACATCTTATCGGGGCAACAAAGCGATTACCGATTGAAAATGATTGACTTCTTGCTGTTGATATTTTCAGCTGCTATACTTGTATCCATGTGTCAAAGTTCTTAAGGGTTGAAATGAGATCAATGACTTCATCTTTGATTCACCTGAGTAAAAATTTGAGATCGTCTGCAAGCGTGCGAGCAGAGGTGGTGCCAACCAAACAATCAAGGACATCGTTTACACATTTCAGTGCGGCATTGAGCCCAGTCCTCCACGTATCCTGTTGATTTTGAAAAGTGTGAGAAAAGACATCTTCGGATACCATGTTATTAGTTTATTGTGCGACGTTTCGTTCACCGAGCTTAATTATGCAACACTATTACGCAACACTGCTGCGTTGTGCATGATTAAGCTCGGTGAGCGAAGCGTCGCACAATGAACTAAAAACATGATATCGCTTACACAGATAAAAAAATTAAGGTCCAATACAGATCCCGGTGCTACTCTACTCTTGATACGTTTTAAATCTGACAATACATCATTGAGAACGAACGACTCCTTGAAATCGATTTGGCCAAAACCAAGAAACCCAGCGTAGCAAATTGCCACCAAAGCCATATGCAGACAATTCATACATCAACTTCGGCATGGATGCAGTATCGAAATCGTTTTTCAACATCAACAAAAATGCAGTCAGTTCTCATTTGATCTCGAAGATCACAACTCATCATAAATCGCATTCAAACTGAAATATTTTTGGAACGAAACCTTTTAGAGTTGTAGAAGTATTAGTAATGTAACTTTCGAAAATTAGGTGCCTCATACTAAGCAGGAATGTGGCTATTTAGACAGAGACTCCACCTCGGGTTTCAAATTTGTCCATGAAATCTGCAGAGCCTAATCAATCGCCGCAAAACGTCACATACTAACAGGTGGCGTATTTCTGTCTTCAAACAAGCATGCAAATCGGATATGTATTTTGAGAAAAAGCGGCATTAGTGTGAGCGATGTCACTGGTCAGGTATAGATGGAGTAAGCTGCAGAAATTTTAACTCCAATTTGCCACCATTTCGTAGATTGCAATTACTCAACAAGTGTTGTGGATGATGAAAAAGAGTTCTAGGTAATCGTGGAGTCATTTCAAATGGAGTGCATGGAACAAATGGCTAGCGTGCTGGAAAGAGTTATTTTCTGGAAGCAGCTGCTTTTGTTTTTATAAATAACCTATGATCAGGATATGTTTATGTGTACTGTATAGGTCTTCTAGTACTGCATTTAGATTAGCTGAATTGAAGAACCTGATTTAGCCTAATTCTGTTTATTATCGAGTTAGCCCTATTCGTTCTTGTCGCGAATTCCTGCATATCCAGGCGCGGGATCTGTGTTGAACCTTAATTTTTTTTAATCTGTGTAAGCGATAAACCGCAAAAAAAACTCTCATCATCGTGGTGGACGGACGTATTATTAGTGAGCTCCGGTGCCTAAGTGATTTTTCTACGATTCCTTCTCTCACAGAAGTGTGTTTATAGTGATTTTTATATCATTCTTTTCGTCGCATCGCGGGTATTACATTGCTGTAAACTTCCAACGTCGAATTTAAATTTCTACGAAGAAAACAGCAATTATTAGAGTTTCAAGTCCTGACCTCCGTCTCTTTGTGCTGAAACGATCACTTGGGGATCTCTCTCCCAAATCTTCCCGATTACATCATCGCTCCCCTCTGCAATCACTACAAATTCTGACCGACCAAGCAAGCCCGCTGTCAACTGCTGCTGCTGTCTAGACACCACTGGTCAACGTGTAGAATCCTCCTTTCGCGCGAGTGAAGACCGACTGCTCCTGCTGATAGTGACGTCACAACATCACTTTGGTCACGAAACAATCTGTGCACGACGAATTTCTATCCTCATCCCTTCTCGATGCGATCATTTACGATGACTAAGAAAAGCCAAAGCATCGCTGCAGCACCGAATGACGACATAAAGACTTACATGAAGGCGCAGTGGCGTATCCAAGGGGGGGGGACACGGGGGAATGTCCCCCCCCTCTGAGAGATATGATTTTAACACATAAGTTTATGAAGAAGGAAAGTGCACTCAAACATCAATTCTCAATACATTCTGTGGAGTTGAGCTTTAGTGCTTGATTTGCCTGGGAGTCTTGTGTCAGAGTGTGACGTTGCTTTCTTACCGATAGCCATTGCCGATAGCGCCGATAACACATTCGTCAAACACTGACTTGCAGTGGCGTAGCGTGTATAGTATTCACAGTATTCAGTGAATACCTATTTATTTCCACTGTGTAAACTTAATGAATTCTATCCATTCTTAAATATAACCAGCTTTTTGTCCGTTGAAAAATCTTCTTTATTCAACCAAAAAGTATATAAAAGAAATCTGCATTATTTCAAAGTACATTTATGATAAGAGCTCATTAATTGCATCAATCAACGCTAATTTGGTCTTTGTATGTCTTTTCGGACACATGTCGACAGTTCTGTTATCAGTTTTAATTCTCCCAATATGAGGCTACTATTCAACTTGACCATCTGAACACCACTGGTGAGTATTCCAATCGTGAATATTCTCTCATTCATAGGATAACAAGTACTCAATTCATAATCGGACTCGTGTTACTCAAGAAAATTTTCGGAATCACAGAACAACTTTCGATCCAACTTCAGGCTAAGAAAATAGATTTTGTGGCATCCATGGAAGAAGTTCAACATGTAACTGACATCTTCAGGTCTTGGAGAAGTGAATCAATTGTATTCATCAATGGTTACGCAGAAGCCGTGAAGCTGTTTCAGTGCATTACGGACGATCCTTCTGCAGAGTTCGAAACACCACGACTGACATCAAAGCAAAAATATCGTTCGAATGTGCCTTCTTAATTTAATCAGCATCTGATTATTACAGAAAAGCTACATGGTATCCTTTGGTTGATGCAATCATCTCACAGATGAACGATCGCTTCAGTGAATCTTCAAAAACTGCCCTATCTATGTCAAACTTCATACCAGATCGAGTTGCCGATGTCATAGTGGAAGATATGAAACGTATCTTTGAAAAATATAAATCCATACTACCAGATAGTCTTGATACTTGTATGATGGAATTCTACAGATGGCAGCGAAAATGGAATTCAATTCCTAAACAAGATTGTCCTTCAAGCGTTGTGGAAGTCCTGAAGTCGTGTAATTCTGACCTATATCCTAATATCTATATCCTACTGAAAGTGTTTGCTTCAATCCCAGTAACTTCGGCGACTGCAGAGCGGTCGTTCAGCAAGCTTCGTCAAGTGAAAACGTACCTCCGTTCAACAATGAGTGAAGCACGTTTGACAGGATTGACTTTGCTGGCAATACACAAAGACATTCCACTGGATTACGACTCAGTGATTGATTTGTATAAGACGGAGCACAACTCACGCTTTAAATTGTAATACGTTTACTTAACTCCTAACGGTCTCTCGTAAAAACATTAGTGTAAAGCTCAGAAAAATGTTATGTTTTTTAGCTTCTTTCTTCAGGAAAAGTATTTTGCAGTGCCTGTATATTGTTCTGTAATTTCACTGTACTGATAGAGGATATCTGAAGTATACATGTAGAAGATGCGTACACTAATAATACTGTTTGCGTCACTGTTTAGTTTTATAATAATCTGTACCTGTTCAGTTTTACTGAATTCAATTTTAGGACGTTACGGTATATCAAAATGTGGGATATCAAAATGTGGGATATCAAAATTCGGGATTAGCGAAAATGAATATGAAAGCGAAGATTAAATTATCGATAATATTACATGCGACTATGATTATACTATTTATGATTATTATATTTCTTTGCGTTGAATATGCATAATCTTCTTGGTAGGCCAAAAAATTTATTAATTTTTGTACCCCCCCTTTTCAAAATCCTGGATACGCCCCTGTGAAGGCGTATATGGAGGAATTGACTAAAGTCATCAAAGACGGATTTGACAGACAAGTCGCTGTATTGCAGACTGAAATTTCAAGTCTAAAAAGAGATCGCCGTGAAAGAGAAGCCCGGCTGGAAATGGATGAGGAAAACAACGGATTGCGAGATGACCTAAAATACATGAATAGAGAAGTAAGCTATCTCCATGAAAAACTCGACCTATTTGAACAGAAGGAAAAGGCGAATGACATTGTCATGAGCAACTGTGACCGACCTAGTGGAGATGCGAAAACGTATCTACACAGAAAAGTAAATGATGTGCTGATGGCTGAAGTGTTGCAAGAAAGTGACATAGTTAATGTAAGAGTGCTTCCGGATCGGACTGAAAATGGAAAAGCGATAATTATCGGTACATTGAGAAGTACCGTTCTCAAAAAGACGGTGCTCTCTAAGAAAAATCTGTTCCGAAGGAAAAACATTTTTGTAAGGGAACACTTGACAGAAAATCGCTATCGACTTTTTCGAGACACGAAAGAGTTCGCGTATCATAATAATTTCAAGTTTGTTTGGACAAAGGAAGGAAACGTGCTCTTGAGAGTATAAAGGAATCCTCCCAACTGCGCACAGCGCCCCCCCCCCTCTGGAGCGCGAGTTGGTTGGTGTGGTTCTGTGTCGACCGGCCGGGTGTGTTTTGGTCGACCGTCGTGGTTGTTCTTGGGCGGCGGTCTTTGTTTTTGGTGTGTAGGGATGGTAGTAGGTTTATTTTGTGTTTAGATTACGTGAGAATCTCGTACGTGAAAATGGACGGCGGATTTGGACTTTTTGGCCAATTCTGGGTCTAGGAGAGTTGTTTCCAGCATCATAGGGCTAAAAATGAAGAACTTCGAACCCCCCCCCCTCGGCAGCGATCTTCCAACTTTGGTTCTAGAAATGGTAGAGAGTCGTGCGATAGCTCGTTTGAAAGCTAAGAGTGTTACAAATTGATTGGAAAGCACAGTTTGGCCCTATCTTCCATTGCTGAGGCTTGAGAGTGACATTGAGACTTCTGATCATGTTAGAGCGCCGTCAGGGGGTTTTTGAGTGAGAAGGTGGCTGTAGCGGCTAAACGAAGCCTCGTACTTGAAAACTAAGACCAGATTTGGATTCAGCGTCAAATTTTGGATAACCAATGTCTGACCCCCCCTCGGCAGCTTTCTTCCAACTTTGGTTCCAGAGATCGTATAAAGTCGTGCAATAGCTCGTTTGAAAGCTAAGAGTGTCACAAATTCATTGGAAAGCACAGTTTGGCCCTATCTTCCTTTGCTGAGGCTTGAGAGTGACATTGAGACTTTTGGCCATGTTAGAGAGCCGTCAGAGGTTGAGTTTTGTGTTCTGGGCTCCCACGGGCGAACGAAGCATCGGACGAGAAAACTGAGACCAGATTTGGAATCAGCTTGATGTCATTGGCCAATGAGGAGCACATCCAATGAGAATCCAGCATTTCTCTATAAATAATGTGACAATCATTCTATCTTTGAGTCGCGCAGGTGTCGGACGCACGTTCTTCCTCTAAATTCCTATTATATTATCCATCTGAAATGGTAAGTCGGAACCTTCCTTCCTCTCCTTCCTTGAGTGTTAACTTAATAGCATCTCTTTTATTTTCAGGCATCTACTACATCTACTACATTTACAGGACAAGATAGTTTTCAGACGTTACAAGGATCTCTACAATCAGATCGTCTTATGTTGAGGCCAGGAGAAGAGACAAACAAAGGTACATAATCCTACTCCACTACAGCGTAAATTTAGACAAGCCATACGTTATTACGTGGTTACGCTAAACGCAGGGCAAAGAAGGAGAATCAGTAGTCCTTACCTATCTCTACCTTATGAGAATTCGCTCATGTGCTTTGAGTGTCGTAGACGTGGACTTATCAGATGCATTTTACTTCTTCGCTGCCATCATATTATTTGTGTATTTTGTCGTGAACAGTATCGATGTACTTCATCATTTTGTAATATGTTAAAGGACTCTTCATCAGATGAGTAAAAATTTGTAATTTCCTTTTTAGTCATCTATCATCATTTTTATGGATTGTGAGGGTGAACCTGTACAGGAGTTCAGTGCTATTGCTATGGACCATTGGTCGTATCAAATTGTTAGTGTCTACCATCAACATGCCAAGTGTGATCCCAACGTTGACAGCTGGGCGAGAAAACACATCCATGGACTTAATCAGCAATACTTGCAAAACTATGGCTTTTCTAAGGAATGTCCTCTTCTTATTGACTTTAAAAGATGGTTAGCAGCTTTTAATGTTGTATGTATCTTTTGCAATGATCCTACTAAGGAGAAGAAACTATTTCCAAATCTAATCATCAATGATATTCTACTTCCACCTTAGGATAGTAGAGTTAATCAACACTACCATGAAGTCACTAAACGTTTTAAGGAATTGAGTGTTCCTATTTTAAATGTTCGTTGTAGTCGCTACATTCATAATCAATGCTTTTTTCCTCCATATCTCAACACTGCTAAAGTAAAGTTTGGTCATCATTGCTCTTTATATGATAGCTGCCAACTGTATCTATTTCATCTATTTCAAACCCAAAATTTGTAATGCATGCTTGTTAAAGTCGTTTAATAAATGCTTTATGACGAGATTTGTTATTTTCATGCAACGGGTGGGATAGATGAAGGATGATAATGTCTTTCTCAAATGATTGTGGAACTTTAAGTTTTCATAGACAAAGCTTAAAGAGAACTGTTCAAGATTATGTGATAACTTTTCATGAAGATGAGATCAACATCAAATCAGTTATTGGTGATACTAGCACTCTATTTTTGAAGTTAATGGATGCGTTTTCTAATAGAATTGTGATGGCGAGATTAGTTGCAAAAATTCATTTCAGCCATTTTGGGAAGAAGAGGTAGAAGATCGTCTCTTCCACTTTGCTTCTTATTTGATGGAAGTTGTAAATAATCCTGAAGAATTTTCTGAAAGACATATGGGAAAAATTGCTCAACGTCTTGATGCATTTAGCCATCATGGTAGCAGTCTAGTGATTGAAGCAATTTCACATATTCACATTCAACTTTGTATAAAAGAAACTTAAAGATGCAATGGTACTTGATCGTAGCACAATTGGTTTTCGAGTTATGTCTACTTACTCTCGAAGTATATTCCTTCTGTACATGCGTCTATTATTTAGAGAAGGCTAGCAAGTTCATGTCGTCAAAAAGACTTGCTTTAGAAGTTGTTAGTAAGTGTGAAAATATGTGTGATGTATGTAAGCGAAAGGTTGGAAGTGAAAAACGCATCTTTGAGAGATGTAAGCATACTTTCTGCCAGCGCTATTTCATACGCTGCTGTATTCAACTTTGTTAATGTAGCCAGTGTGATATAGCTCATTTTGAGTGTCACTTCTGTCATTAAAGTTAGTACCTATGCAAATGTGAAAAACTCAAGTTGTGACAATGGTAAAGAGAAAAATGGCGAAACGCAAACGTCGAAAGTGTTCAAAATTTTCTGGAGCCATTCGAGCTCTTCAACGAATGAAAGGAAATCATCGATATAATGCTATACGACATGCTAATGATAAATTTATTCGAGAAATTGTTTCTCATGTGAGAAGTTTGAGGACAAAGAAATTATCACCACAACAACGAAAGTTACTTAAGCGATATACTACAAAATTACAATTCATCTCCAATCCTAAAATCACCCTTCAAAGAAAGAGGAAAACTCTGACGCAATAGGGCGGTTTCCTTTCAGCAATACTTCCGATGTTAGCTCCTGTAGTGGGCGACGTATTGGGTAATATCTTTGACTTTGAGCGTTAATTATGCAAATGTTGAGTCTCAAAGTATTAAAATGGATTTCAGACTTCAATGCGACAAAGTTCTGACTGTATCAGGTCCATCCCATGCAGGTAAAACTGTTTTCACTCTGAACTCCTGTCTTATCTACTGTCGGAAAAACTTTAAAACGATCTGTTTTAAGTAATGCTGTTGGCTTTGCTGGCGATGTTGTCAATGATATTGCCAGTGGAAAAAATATAGAGTACTATACTAAATCGTGGGAAGGATTTCGGTTTAAGAACATTACAGGAATCCTTAACTCGTAATCGACAAAAGAAAGCACCTAAACGAATGAATGTTAGAAGAAAAAGAAAATGAAAAGAGCGCGGAGCTGTTAAGAGGCGAACTTCACGCAAATCTAAGAAAAGGCACTCGCGCAAACGCCGTGCGCGCTCTAATCCTTCATCGCGTGCTAAACGACGACGCTGTCATAACTTCTAATCATGGAGTGTAAAACTTCAAATTTTTCTTTGTTTGATCAACAAGCGATAGAGACAGATGATATTCTTAGTTCAAGTATTGTAGATTATCATCCTCGAACTGCTGAGAATACTGGCCCAATTGGAGTTGTCATTCCTGGCGCTAGTGGTGACTACATTGATATAAGTTATGCGATGGTTGATGTGTGGTTCAGAATTCAGCAAGCAGATGGTACTAACATCGATGCTACGCATAAAGTTGGTCTGAACAATTTACCGCTGGCAACACTATTTCGTGATGTTTTTCTAACTATTGGAGAACCACAGGTAGAAGGTGGACAAAGGATTATCCCTATAAAGCATATTTCAATGCCCTATCACAGTTTTATCCGTCAGCACAAAAGAGTCATATGGAAGCAATGGGATGGTATAGAGATCAAGCAACACAATTTGATAGTGAGACAAACGCCGGTTTGTAAAACGATCTGCTTTGATTAAAGATGGTAAAGTATGTCAGCTATATGGTCCACTTAATCTTGACTTCTTCAGACAGTCAAAGTTTTTACTCTGTAATACCAGCATGCGAGTCAAACTTACATTGAACAAGCCTGAATTTTTGTTGAATGCATATGCTAAAGTTGTCAATTTTAAAATCCATGTGGGAGATATTACAGTATACATTCGTCGAGTGGTAGCTAATCCAAGTGTAATTAGAGGACATGCTGAGGGTCTTAACCGTAGCAATGCTATTTATCCCATTCAACATACAAAGCTTCTCACATTTACTATTCCTAAAGATCAAATGAGTTTTATGAAAGATGGTCTTTTTCCATCGGAAGCGCCAAAGCTCCTCATGGTAGCAATGGTTGAAAATGATGCATTCAATGGTAATGTCAAGAAGAATCCTTTCAACTTCAAACACAACAGTTTGAGCGAAATTGCTTTACGTGTAAATGGTGTCAGTCATCCTGGACCGCCCTATAGACCAGACTTCTCTCCATATCAATTTTTGCGCAGCTATGTTGACTATATTAATGTCTTTGGCTTTTACAACACAGACGAAATGAAAGAGTTTAAGAATGGCTATACTATTTATCCATTTGATTTGACTGCCGACAGTGATATTAGTGCACCTTATCGTCAAGCTAACGTTCCTCATAATATTCGCTTGGATCTGGAGTTTAAAACAACGCTAGCTGCGACGATCAATGTATTGATTTATGCAGTTTTTGATTCAAATATTGAAATAACTAAGTATCGTGACGTGATTCTTCACTATAATCGTTAATGAGTTGGTTGAAAGCTGACGATATTAAAGCTTAAGTACAGCGAAATGCAGATGAAGCTACGTTGAAAGTTTTTGATAATGTTTATTCGCTAGATACCCTACCAACTACAGTAAAACACTATCCCATCTTTATTGTACTGAACACTCAGTCAAAGAATTTAGAAGGTGAAGATTGGAAAGCTATCTTTATTGGAAAAGACAGACGCGGTGAACTATTTGACTCTCTTGCTCAACCTACAAATATACCAACACAGCATTGGTTGAGAAAACATACTCGTCAATATCAACGAAATGAGCGCATACTACAACATCCACTTTCATCAACTTATGGTGCTTTCGTATTGTACTTCATTTTAAAACGTATACATGTACGTCGATTTAAATCCGTTATTCAAAAGTTTTCATGTAACCCATCTTCTAATGAAAAGATGATTTGTAAGTTCTATAATGATTTGAAATAAAACATCATCATATTGGAATAAAAATTGTTTTTATTTCACAATCCGCTGGGTATGTACATATTCGATTAAATGGTCTAGGATTGTTTCTGCTTGCACTTCTGATTTCAGTCCAGTAATGATGACTTAACTGTTGTGAAAGATTGCAATATGTACAGGCAGAGCTGGAAAAATTCCACTGAAATCTTTTAATTCCAATTCCAATTCCAATTCCAGAGCAGAAATTTCAATTCCAATTCCAGTCGAAACAGTTCAATTCAATTCCAATTTCAATTCCATAATGAGATTCAATTCCGATAATTGCATGACGCGTATATGTTAATGTATCTGAAGTTTCCTCGCTTCTATCTAACCCATGTGCCCGTATCCTATCCTCGTTATTCCTGTGTGCCGTTCCCTGCCGTTCTCATGTTCATAGTTCATATTTCTTGTGTACATGTATATATGTAGCCGGTCAGCCTACGCCATTTTCGTTTCGTAAACGAGATATTCAACATCTTGTGAAAAAGAGAAAAGAAAATTAACGGTCAGCAAAGAATTAAACGCTGAGAGAGAGAGAGAGATAGAGAGCATAGAAATTAACAGTACCATAGAAAGTCCTACAGTGGAAATTGCATGAAAATTATGGCACACGTCGGGGGAACTAAGTTGGGACAAAACGCAAATTGTGCGTGCTGGTTTCCATGTTTTCTCATTTGTATTTATATTTATCAAGCCAGTTTGCGATCTGGATTGCTGCCCCTTGTCCAAAGATCATACACAAAAGCAATAGTGAATTTACAAAATACTGCGGCGACAGGATGACAAAGAAAGAAATCCTTTAAAACGTTCTGTACGTTCATCATTTTGAAATATCGCTCCTATAATCTATCAAGAGTATTATCAGTCACATATGCAACTTGCAATGTCGATTTACAGAACATACATTGCTCCAGCTTGAAATCAGAGGTCAAGAAATCTCAGAGTATTCATTTTACTTGAAAGGGCTCCCCTGTTCACCATATTTGAACAATTTTCAAAATCTTTATATGCTTTCGAATATCAGCTTCCAAAATATCATCACACTATATCACATGTGTCATTTAATGATTAATTGAAAAATTCCAGCGACTACTCACTTATCTGAGAAATTATTGTCGATGAAGAAGCTTTCAATGTGTTTATTCGACAAAAGCGCTAGGTTTCTTAACCGTATGAAGGAGAAATCATCCTATAATTAGATTTTTTTCTATTGAATTCTTGAGGTATTCTTGCAACCAGTGCACCGCCCACTTTCACTTATGACTTTGTAAACCAATTTTTAATTCGAATTTTGAAAAATAGTTGTTAATGATTGCTGCTAATCGACACAATATACCAACCCAGGGAACAGTAGGCTATACCACATGAAACAATGCCACCATCTCACTTAATATTATCTTTATAAAAATCCTGCATTAATTTGCTGCCAACAACTTCCACAACAAACTTGGCAAGTAGTTTGACTATGATACAATGTTATAGATCGAATCTGATCTACAAACCATAGATTTTTACATGTGCCATTATTGTACATAGGCAAGATATCAAACTTCCATTCTACTGTACTATTATCTACTTCTATGAGAGAGAGAGAGAGATAGAGATGCGAATAAATCTATTAATAAACTGACAGAAGAAAGAAATTCAATGCGCGAATAACGTGATTGTTGATGAAAGAAAAAACGACGATAAAAATGATATCATGAAAACTGATTAATGGTCCATGTTAAAAAAGGAGATTAAAAATTCCGTGATAAGAACGAAATGTGGTCGGGTCGAAAGCTAACGAGCAGAGATTAAAGGAAACTTTCAATGTTCAAAAGAAAGTGGATTTATCGTCAAGTCTCAAAAATTTGCATAAATTAGAGACGATGAGAAATTGAAGCAACAACACATACGACATCTCCAGTAGCTGTTAGAAGAACTCCGTGCTCTCGCGGTGTAACTTGACTACAGAAGTAACGACTACAACTGCCTACCAGTGAATTACAACACAGTAGCGTATGCGGCAACACCTACATCAGCGAGCGCAATTGAAGATTGACGGTAAGAGTGACACTGATTTTCATGATATTTATGATATTATTTTGGTATAAGTGAGTCCGATCGAATTGAAGTGAATTCAACATCAAGAAGTGAACTGCAAGTTTAAAGTTTTTCTTTTATCGTTGAGTATCGTATTTGTATAATTATAGTCTTGAATATTAATATTGTCAATTGTTGTGATTGGAAGTTGAATAAAATTTCATGTCATTCCCATTTTTATTGAATCATTAATTATTAGAATAATTTGTTGTGATTTGAACTGACAGGCTGCACTTTTATGCAGGGTTAATTTTCCTCTTTCCAAACCGATTTTTTTCGTGTGTACAACAATTACGTTAATCTCCAATTTTTGTGCTTATTCAATCAATAACTAAATTCAACAATCGTTTTGCTTTGATTAATTATCTTATATGATAAATAACTAAATAACAGATTGAACAAAGATGATTATCTTTTCATTGTTTGCTTAATTGCTGAATTAACATTGTCCGGAGGCTGTAGGCCCATCAAAGTCACAATTAGCACCCTTTATTCAACAATAGAATAAAACTAGCTCTGTCGATCTATCTATCTCTCTCTTACATGTATCTCTGCGTGCAGTTGCACAATGGCCGAATACTGTGATTTCAATTTTTGTACAAATAGATTTATCACAGATCTATCGAAAAAGTGGAATTGAGGTTTATCAAGGTCAATTCCAATTCCAATTCCAGTAGATTTAAATATCGTCAATTCCAATTCCAATTCCGACGAAAAATGGAATTAATTCTGGGTCGGAATTAATTCCAATTCCGATTTTTCTAACTCTTTGTACAGGATTCCAACGATTAATGAGAGCTGCAGGAAGAAGTTCTGGCTCATAACACAAATTGTAGCTGCTGCTATGAATCTTCGAAAACGATACATTTTCACCCAATTGAGTAGAGATCACCATATTGTCCACAGTCAGATTCGACATCACACACTTCTCCCTCTTCCATATCCGGAGTAGTAGCTTCTGCAGTTCTAAGCGCATTAACCGCGCCGATGAATGAGAAAGGGCGCCGAGAATTTGTACCGTCCCGCTTGGAAAGAGTTGAAGGTTCCGTAAATTGCTCATCTTCACCACTAACATTTGCGGTAGACCCGGATAATACTTGCTGTTTGGAATTTGTTGATGTAATGTTGCGAGATCGATTTTCGTGTAGAGTCTGATGCGTCGGAGAATGTTGACGATGGTGTAACGATGACGTCTCATGATGAAGAAATGAGTAAATAGAGCGTTATATCTTCCTTTTATACTTTTCCCAACTACCTGGATGAAATGTGAAGCAGATAGAAAGTTGGGAATGATAGATTTGTATTCGTTGCTTTTTAAGTCGCAACCATATGCGATTTCCTATGCGTGAATGTCTTTTCATATAGAAGTATTTCAAGTCCTTCATGATATGATTTAGGCACTGAAAAGCTCGATATGATAAAGCAAATTCTCTTCTCATATTTCCAGTTGAATCTTTGAAATAAACATTTTGATCATAATCAATCTCAACATGTTGTAGGAATCTAATTTCCAACTCTTCATGATCGAGCGTAACATTGTGTTGAAGATGGTGTCTGATTAAGATTTCAATAGCAAAGCGATGAACTTGCGACGAATAAATGACAGAATGGAGCGATGTATCCATCTTTTATATATTTTTCCCAATTGTATTTGCGAAATGAAAATAGATTGAGGAATCAGAATGACAGATTTGAATTCTATTTCTGTAATGTTGAAGCCAAACTTGATTACCCAAAGAGATTGTCGACATGTTAATGTAATTCCTCTCGATGTATTTCCATGAGAATTTTTGAAATGAGCGTTTCCATTGCGATCAACTTTGATGTATTGTTGAGAATCCAAAATCCAAGTCTTCATGATATTATGCAAATTGGTGATATATAGATTACCAGAATATGAAAATGTCGTTTTACCATATTTTGCTTAGCAATGCAGCAACAAATAGATTTGCTAGTAATCGAGCCGCTATCTTTTCTACTCCCATTGATAATATACAACAGCTGAATGGAGAGTGGGAAGTAGGGGTCACACAACTTGTTCACAGTAACTGTCTATACTTTTGATCATGAGGTGATGACTATTAATATGAGACGCACAGCTGCTTACCAATGTGAAAAGGGCTGCCGAGTATACATTCCACAATGGTTGAAGAAAGATCTTCTATCATGTCAGAAATTCGTATTTGATTTCCAGAATAAAGCGTGTAAACACATTATCCAATTTACTCTGCACAATGGTGATCATAATTATGTACATCATGTAGTTGATAAAGATTGGATTGTTGCTTTGAGTTCCAGTTTAAGAAATGATTTAGGTTACCTCGCTAGCACCTTAACAAGCTATGATAATTATAACGTTAATTACCACCCAAGTGGTCATAAACAGTTAATATATCGAGAGGAAGCTTATTATGTAGATCTTATTCTAAAAAATGAGAAGACGTTCGTGAAGAAGATTGTGATTAAGCCAAGAAAGACAAACATGACTCCTGAAACATTATTGAAGAAATTTAATTATCTCCTTCGAGTTGATGGTAAACAGGTGGCAACATTGACTTATATCAAATCATCTAATCATATTGCAATAAGTAAATTAAATGATGATGATCTAGTATTAGTTTGTTCAAAAGATTTTCATCAGTTCTTACGACATCGTTCTGCAGCTGTTCATGGAAAATTTGATATGCAACATTTGCCATGTGAAAGGTCAAATCAATTTGATACAGAATGGTCCGTATCTTTATACAGAAAGCGTATAGAGCCTTTAGGTGGTATCTTACATGAAACAAGAGTGTTGATGCCTCGCATTATTACTTCAGTTAAATTGGTTGTAGATTATTTGAATGAAGTGATTAATGAGCAACATATTTCATTTTCTGAAAAAGAAAGTGCTTTGTCTCTCACTGTAAGTGGGAAAGATATTGAACTAATTAGGGATAAAACTCTAATGGACATTTTGGGTTTTCATCAAAATATCTTTAAAAATGGTACTGTAACCAAAGCTAGCGCAGACATGTCGCTGTCGCGTCGTATTAACTATTTTCAGATATATTCCAATATTGGTGAAGATGTACGTGTGGGAGATGTTGAAGCTCCACTGCCAGCAATGATACCATACCAGCCAAAAAGCTGCAGCATTTTATCTGAGCATACTTTCAAGAAAGTGCATTATACAAAGCTGAAATCAAACTACATACCACAAATTGATAGTGCAATTTATGACGATGCTGGTGCGTTGATTCCTTTTCATAAAGATGCTGTAACAAGTATCACACTCCATTTCCGAATGAAGAGTTAATGCAAAAGTATGCTAATATATTTTTCCAGTGTGATTAGTATGGAAAGTGAAAATAGAGATTCGTTTCTAATTTACTTAACCACCAATGCTTCGATGAAAAAATTTTCTATTAATAAACCATCAGATTTTCGAGTAGAATTAAATCGCTCACTACATCTAGAAGGCGAATTGGAGGTGGGCGTTTCTAGTATTTGCTATGATAGCAATATTCAGAATGTGAATGATTTGGAAGAAATCATATTGACTCCTCGCACCCATGATGGAATAACGATGAATAATACATTCCAGTTCCCATACAATTTAACGTCAGATGGAAAATGGAACTATGAATTGATTCAGATAAAATCAGATTATTATGGTCCATTTGGGAATGAGAAAATTATTAAGGCATTCAATAGTGGCAATACTTCCATCATGAAGAATGAGAATCAGAAAGTTTATAAGTTTACTATCTACCATTGGAGTGGGAGACAGTGCCTTCGCTTTCATTCTTTTACTAAAGGTCTTACACTAAATTTGGATAATGAATTCTATCCACATCTCGGTTTTGGGCACGGTCTACATCTAACGTCAATTGCTACTGCAAATGTTAAAAAAGTTAATTCAAATCGATTCAACAAATCTCATTATAAATTCAAAATATTTGATGAAGATGTTATAGAGCGTGAAGATCACATCATTTTAAAGAAGAGTGGTTTTCAACCTTCATCACTTGCTGAGTTTGTAAAACGATGGAATGAGACTGTTGGTAAGAAGTATGGAGAGAAAATTATGGCGAAGAAGGATAAGTTGGTTATTCAGAAATATAATGACAAACTTACAGTTTATTTCTCTCCAACCTTGCGTCATTTTGTAAGACATCCAACACCTATTATTGGAAGCGGTGTGGTGTATGTTTCTCATGAATATCACACTAAAGCTGATTCAGTTAATGATGAATGGTGGGTGGACATCTATGGTGATCGCATCAAGAAAATTTAACAGTCTTATCAAGAATCCAAAGTTGGTATCAATAGAATGCTGCGTCTATATCATGCAGTTGAAAGCTTCATTCATGTAATAAATCCTTATATACAACAGAAGTTGAAGCACGTGATGAAAAGTAAATATGATGTAAAGACACACTACATTTCCTTTTCAATTGAAAATCAGCGCGTTGTTCTGAAACTGGGTGATGACATTCAATGTCAATTGAGCAAAAATTTGAAAAAACTCTTTGGCTTTTCAATGCTACAAAATATGTTTACTGCTGCGCATACGATTGGTATAGAAACACCAATGACACTTGATAAACATGAACAACACCTTTACATTCAAAGTGATTTGATTCTACCTATTTCTGTTGGCGAGAAAAAAGAACACATTTTACGTGATTTCATTCATGATAAGGATGGTTTATATGTAATAGTCGAGAAGATGTTTCAACCTATTTTCTACCATCCTGTTATCAAACAAACTAATCCATCTATTTCTATCAAAATTACAAATAGTCTACATGAGCGCATCCATGTCAAAGATACTAGATCCCTCGTAACTTTAGTGTTTCGGAAAAAAAGTGAAGTCATTGTAAAATTTTATTGAAATAAAGATATATGTATGAAGAAGTCTTGAAGAAGTGTTGACAAAGTGGGAAAGTCTTCTTACAGATATAGTGGGAATGAACTGACTGTAGGCATATATTCACAAGAAACTGCAATCTAACAATCAACAATGAATATCAGCAAAAAACATTATCAAAATACTGATTTAAGAATTAATCTATTTACGCATCTCCTGAATGTGGTAGTGTGAGTTTAATTCTTTTGGGTGGTGATATGTTTGTGTCAGGATGTCCATTTGGAAGAGATATGTTGTGTCCTATCCAATACCTCTTATCCTCCCACGCTGAAAATGATCGCTTCCTAAATGTATGAGTTTTTGCCTCATGTGTCTTTGATTTTAAGATGGTCATGTTGACAAACGTTATGTTCTTATTTATGTAGGCCATCTTATAGGTCCTATGTTTCATATTTACAACAATCGATTTAGATATTACTTTTGCGCGCCTAATACTGTCACTGGAGTCTTTTGGTTTCATAGAATGCCATAGAATTTTGTTTGGTTTATTTCTAGTAGAGTATAGTGGGTGATCTGTAGGATGATTTGATGTATCAAAATATTTTTCTAAAGATTTTCCTACTTCATTGAAATTTAACTCTTTCTGAGCAGCGATACTTAAAAAGAAACTGTCGGTATCACGGCCCAGCAAACGCACGTCTTCACTTAGAGGGCATGGTTTTAATATTTTGTAGAAGAGTTGATACATTTCAAGCTTGGAATAATCTAACACAGCTTGTCCAATGTAGATTGGCTACCACAACTCTACTTCTGATTTTATCATTTTAACACCAACCAACTCATCATTTATAATATCCCTATCAATAAAGAGAGGTGATGTCGTTAACTTTTGAAATTTATCGTTATGATTATCAAGTCTACAGTTAATACGCTTTCTAGCGTCCTCCATCGTCTTACCAAAAAGACTATTATTCTTACATTTATAGAAATCCTTTTCAAAATTATTTTGGGCTAGTGCACGTTTCTGACTTACTATCAACTTAAGGTTTCAGAAAGGCTTTCTGTGTAAATTTGATGATGCGGTGAACTGCTTTTAAAATCATCCCCATGTCTAAATAAAATTTTAAGATAGAGAAGTGGACTAAATAATTTTCTTTATCAAATTGAGTAAGCAAAAGTTTACGGCTAGGCTTATACTTGGGCTGTGCGAAATTGTTTCATAAAGTTCATATATGAAAAAAAGTTCATAAAACTCATATGATTCCGAAAACATATCTTCAGTCACTTCGCCTGATTCGGGTGCAAGTGGAAAATCCAGTTTTATTTTTAATATTATTTGGATAGATAAGATCTGAAAATAATATCCCCAATCACCATTACCTGGAATGGCTAGTATGTTTGAAGGGTTGGAGAATTGCTGAATTTCATTATCACCCAACCAGCTAAACTCGGAATGAGGTAGAGGTTTGGACAGTGAACTACCATATAAATTATTCTGGTCATAGTACTTAAGATGAATCTGATCATCATCTACTATTTTTGATTTTATTTGATGCCTATTTACAAATGTGAGACCACCGCGAATTCCTCGTTCAAATAAATTATACATCTCTGGATCTTGCAAAAGATGGATGGTCTCTCCAGTCATTTTAAAAGGAGACTGGAATGACATGGCTGGAAGACTAACAAAGTGAACAGGATTTAATTTATCTTCTTCTAATGTCACTCGTCGACATTGGTTATCCAAAATTTGACGCTGAATCCAAATCTGGTCTTAGTTTTCACGTACGAGGCTTTGTTTAGCCGCTACAGCCACCTTCTCACTCAAAAACCCTCAGACGGCGCTCTAACACGGCCAAAAGTTTCAATGTCACTCTCAAGCCTCAGCAATGAAAGATAGGGCCAAACTGTGCTTTCCAATGAATTTGTAGCACTCTTAGCTTTCAAACGAGCTATCGAACGACTCTCTAACATTTCTAGAACCAAAGTTGGAAGATCGCTGTCGAGGGGGGTCGAAGTTCTTCATTTTTATCCCTATCACGCTGGAAACAATTCTTCTAATCCCGAAATTGGTCAAAAAGTCCAAATCCGCCTTCTATTTTCACGTACGAGGCTTCGTTTGGCCGCTACAGACCAACACTGACCAATTCAACCTCGGACAGCGCTCTAACATGACCAGAAGTCTCAATGTCACTCCCAAGCCTCAGCAAAGGAAGATAGGGCCAAACTGTGCTTTCCAATCAATTTGTAGCACTCTTAGCTTTCACACGAGCTATCGCACGACTCTCTACCATTTCTAGACCAAAGTTGGAAGATCGCTGCCGAAGGGGGGGTTCGAAGTTCTTCATTTTTAGCCCTATGATGCTGGAAACAACTCTCCTAGACTCAGAATTGGCCAAAAAGTCCAAATCCGCCGTCCATTTTCACGTACGAGGCTTCGTTTGGCCGCTACAGCCACTTCCTCACTCAAAAACACACCTAAACCCAAGAAACACAACATGTCAACCCAGAATTTCATCAGGAGACGAAATCTAAACACAAAATAAACCTACTACCATCCCTACACACCAAAAACAAAGACCGCCGCCCAAGAACAACCACGACGGTCGACCAAAACACACCCGGCCGGTCGACCAGAACCACACCAACCAACTCGCGCTCCAGAGGGGGGCGCTGTGCGCAGTTGGGAGGATTCCCTACTACTCTTGAGAAAGGACGAAATTTCCAGAGTTGTTTTAGTTAAGTCTCGTTACACATTGACCAATTTGCTTGACCGGACTGAGCAACCATAAATGCAACAACAAAGCCCCAATCACACAAATGATTATAGTTACATGGATGTAACAGCTGATCGCTTCAACAAAATACTAAGAAACCACAAAATTACAAGCAATCTAAAAATTCTGCACATGAATATACGATCATTAAATCGAAACTATAGAGAACTCACTTTGCTATTATCTGAGTTAGACGCAAATCTCGATATTCTAGTCCTCACCGAGATATGGAACACCAACATTCATATGTTCAGTAATATATTTCCAGGCTACAAATTTCATTATGTGTTATCATCAAACAATAAAAGCGGTGGTGTTGCAGTCTATGTAAATACATCAACAATCGAAATCACTAAGATAGAATCCAAAAAATTAGCAAACTGCGATGGCTTATGGATAAACCACAAAAATGATATTTCAAATAGAAATTGCATCATGCGTATACAGAAGTCCCTCACTAGACATTCAGACTTTCACAAAAAGTGTTTCAGTGGCACTGAAGCAATCAAAAATAACAGACAGAACCATGCTAATTGGAGACTTCAATCTTAACTACAAAATTGAAGCAAATAAAAATTCAAAAGCATTTTTCGAAGATATGATAGATTTCAATTTTACCCCAATGATATGCACAACAACTCGTGCATCAAAAGAATCAGAAAGTATAATAGATCAAATATTTGTCCACAATAAAACATTACTCGATCAAAGAAGTGACATAGTAGCAGGAAATGTCCTCTATGATGTAACAGACCATTATGCCCAATATATGATTTTGCATAGATCAAAAGAGCGACAACAAAAAATAAATGACCGACCATTAAGACGGTCATATACAAAGGAAAACATAACAGTTTTTAAAGAAATGACTGAAAACATTAGTTTTGATTCCGAATTGAAATCTTCCTCAGAAAAATTTTGAAACTTTCAAAACTCTATCGTGGCAGCACACGATAAATCATTTCCTCTCAGAAGAATTTCCAGAAAAGTATTCAAAAATAAAGAATGATTCTCAGAGAATCTAAAAAAATGCCATAGAAAGAAAATGAAATAATATAACAAATGGAAAAAATCAAAACTCGACACTGATGGGGAAAATTACAAGATATACTGTAAATATTTCAAAAACTTAGCGAGAACAGAGGAAAGGAAGTTTTACAATAACAAATTTATCTCTATCAGAAATAACACAAAAGAACTATGGAAAAATATAAACAGTATCATAGGAAAGTCCCGAAATTGTGCTTCGATGGCAGAAATTAAATCTAACAATGAAATAAAATATCGACATGAGGACATTGCAAATGTGTTTAATAATCATTTTGTCAACATAGCCAATACTCTAAGAAATGGTCAAGTTGAAAATGACTACATTAAACAACATCAAGAATGTTGCAATACTGTAGCAAACTCATTCAAATTTGAAGACTTTTCTATATCTGAAGTTGTTGAAACAATAAATTCGCTAAATCCCCACAAGACTACCAACGATGATGTACCACTTAGGATTTTGCATATAGTTCGACTAAAATATTCTCCTACCTATGTCAACTATACAGTGACTCAGTTAGAAGTGGAAAATATCCAGATGACCTGAAAAATTCCACTATAGTTCCTATTTATAAAAAAGGAGATAAGACAAACCCGTCTAATTTCAGACCAATTTCATTATTAAGCTATTTGACAAAAATTTTCGAAAAAATGTTGCACAGAAGGATGTATGAATACTTAGAAAAAAATCAGTTATTATTTGAAAACTAATTTAGCACTTCTTAGATTAAAGGATAAGTTGTATGATGCAAAAGCAAAGAATCTCTACACAGTGGGTTTAAACCTAGATATATCAAAAGCATTTGACACGGTTGATATCCCTATTCTTTTAGACAAATTATATAAGCTAGGTTTCCGTGATTTCATTCATAAATGGCTACACACGTACCTAAACGAAAGACACCAAACAGTGCGTATAAACAGCGCACTCTCAAGGCAACTACAAACTAAAGACGGTGTCCCACAAGGTTCTGCACTTGGACCGCTATTATTCATCATATATATAAACGATCTGAAAAATGTCAAAATTAGTGGAGAACTTAGTATCTTTGCCGATGACACCAATTTATTTGTGTGCGATAAAACTTTAGAAGGAGTTATGGCAAAACAAAGGAATCGTTAATTGAAATTCACTCATGGATGAAGATCAACAGATTGACATTGAATGCAGAAAAGTGCGAATACTTTATCATCTCCCCCAAAAAATATGAAAACTTGCCCTCTAATATAGACGACAATTTGATGATAGAAAATACGATATTGAAACAAGTTGAAAGTACTAAATTTCTCGGAATACACTTTGATAGACGACTGACTTTTGATGAGCACATTTCATATATTATAAATAAGCTTAAAAAGTTTATTCCAACATTCTAGAGGTTAAGAGATCTTATGCCACAAAAAACTCTTAGATTGATTTTTGAGCAACTATGCGTACCAATGATGCGCTATTGCCTGTTAGCATATGGAAACGGTAGCAAGCTTTTGCTAAACAAACTTCAAAGAAAACAGAAAATACTGATCAAAATAATGCACCGAAAGGAAGGACAGTCTCTGAAACTGGATTTCTATAAAAACGAAGAGTTCATGAATATAGAAACTATGTATGAGTATGAGCTACTGATACTTGCCTATAAAATCAAATATCAAAGTGACATCCTACCCGTCCCCTTTAAGGAATATGTCATGTGCTCGAGGAGACATAATGAAAATTTCCAAATACCTCTCTGTAAGAGCTCTCTGGAGCAAAAAACAAGTACGTTTACCATTCCCTTCAGATGGAACATGCTACCAGTCAAAATTAAAACTGCAAAATCAATAAGAGAATTCAAGCGAAACCTGAAGTTGCATCTGATTGAGAAAATGATATCATTCTAACATTCAATAGGAAGTGAAAGTTGTTGCAGTTATACCGATCAATCATTGGAAATATAAATAGATCTTCTTTGAAAGATGAAAAGATGATGAATGTAGAATTTTTATATGGTAAAAACTTTGTGTGAATGCTCAGTATGAGAGCTCTTCTCACTGTTTGTAGAAACAACTATTTAAAATAAAAGAAATGATTCCAATAGAAATTGAAAAATATTTTCATATACAGTTTCTGATAAAAGTTCATGTAAATTTCGTGCATGCACAGTTATTGTCCCAAGACGATGGTATATATATTTTTTCTTCTGCAACAATTGGCTACAAAAAGTAGTCGTGAATGAGAATATAAAATGACTGAAAATTGTAAATAAACATGTTTATATAACTGAGTTAAAATGTCATGCTTGATGCTGATGTCAATGTTGATCTACATGCTGTAAATTGCCTTGTGTCACCTTCGCAGGGCCAGTTCATATACCCCAACTATGTGGGTCCTCTGGTCCTTTTCTCCTTCTTTTATGACTTTGTACCAAGCCAAACACAAGATGTATCTTTGTACATACATGTATGAATTCATTGATTGTTATGTGGAGAATAAAGAATTATTCTATTCTATTCTAATTTTCTCAGGAAATACTTTCCTTTCTTGCAGGTATTTTCGGCTTTGAGGCCTGATGTCCATCTTGTCTGTGTCTGCGGTAATCATGACGTCGGGAACACTCCAACACCTCAGGCTGTAGAAGAGTTCAGGCGTGACTTTGGAGATGATTATTTTACTTTCTGGGTCGGAGGTTGCCGATTTATCGTCATTAACGCTCAGCTAATATTCGATGGCTCGAAGGCACCGGAGATGCAGGCGGCTCACCATGCATGGCTAGACAAGCAACTTGATACTGATGCCGGAGCGAAGCACACATTTATCTTCCAACACGTTCCTTGGTTCATCAATGATCCACATGAGAGGGATACTTACTTTAATCTTCCAATCAAAGATCGCATTCCTTTTCTTGAAAAAATGAAATCAGCTGGAGTTACTGCTATCTTCTGTGGCCATTACCACTGCAATGCGAGCGGAAGCTATAAAGGTATTGAGCACGTGATTACTTCAGCCATTGGAGTTCAGCTTGGTGAAGATGATTCTGGATTTAGAACGGTGCGTGTGCATGAATCAAGAATTGAGCATGAGTATGTGACATTAGATGGTCCGCAGTTGAAAGCGCGTATACCCCAAATACCGCAAAAACCATGATACAATGATACATGCAGATATAGTTGAGCCTAATTTGTGTCCATTCTTTATGCTTTACTGCGATTACTTCAGTAGCTCTTCTCTACAGTATGTTTTCTTGCTTTCCTTTCATATTACTTCTAATTCATATTTCAATTTTTTGATAGGAAATTATTCGATTCAGGGAAGTCTATCGTGTGATTTTTGATTTTTTCTATAAATATATGGTTTTAGAAAGATATTTGTCGCGTTTTGTCTGTCAGTATTTACGTTACAGAGAATCATTGATAGGTCATCCGTTAATTGTCATGATTTTAGATAATAAATTGCTAAAAAAAACTCAATCATTGTCATTTTTTAGTGTAACAGTAGGTCTCTGAAACTCAGTATTCACGTAAGCAGACAAGGCAGGAGTGCGTAGTCCTATCATTTTCAATATGTGCGTCTGCTGAGGTCTACTCGTTTCCTGTTCTTATAAGACAGGATCAAAAAGATACACATGTAAATCCAACTGGATGCGGATTGACCACTCCGATTTTTGAAAACTCTTTCACCGGTCGTTCTGTCTGAATAAAACACCTCATTTTGCTTAATGATGTCTCACTCCGGAAGAATAAAATATTTGCATTCGCCTCTGATGAAACGCAATAGGGAGTAAATCATTGAATCAGTCCCTAAAAATGGAGAATATTTTCATGGCATCATCTGCGATCCATGCCTCATAAAATAGGCATTACATAAGTTGGAAGCAACAGCTAAGTAATCAGTCATGAGTTTATTTGACTGGATTTAATTCATGCAATGTCTTCAAGTCACTTTCTATCCTCCCAGTGGAAGAAACGGCAAAATGTCAGCCCCGGGCCAACGCAATTTTGTCTCGAGTCGTGTCCGTGTGCGCCAAAGGCCGCTTTGCACACGGAAGCTAACTTATACCCACCGGTCGCACTACAGCACATACAGCTATTGCTGGGCTACCGGTATATGAACCAAAACGGTGTATAAATTTGCAATTGTTAAGTATCCAAACCAAGAATTAGCCAGCACTTCGCTGTATGTGCTGTACACCGTTGGGTACAAGTTGCGGCTACCGTGCGCAAACTCGCCGTTGGCGCAACGGACACCACTCGAGACCGCGTTAGGCCTGGGTTGACATTTTGCCGTTGGGGTAGCTACTTTTTCCCACTTGGCTGCGTGTGTTCAAGCCTCGATCGGTGATTTAACCCTATAACTACTGAGAAAAATAGTAGCGTTACTTACGGTGGGGTCGCTGGCGACCCCAATCACAAAATTCCAAAATTATCTGATTGATATGTTGTAATGACCTTGAATTGCATTATACATTATCAAACAATTGAAATAAGTCATAGGGGAATCATTTAGTTCAAGTATTGGGTCAACATAATTGGCATAAACCTTCAGAATTTAGGGCTATACTTCATATGTATGCCTAATAGGCCTACATATGGCCTTCTCTTCTTCGATGCAGTGCTAGGCAATTGAAAGACTAGCTATTACACTGATAGTTGACAAAGACATTGCAGCATCGAGTTCAGTGTAAGTAACTATCTTGTCGTCTACATGTGTGTTCTTCCATACAAAGCTTATTCTGAAGGGGGAGTGAAGCGCTGTTCTAACGGGGACGCTATTATCAATAATTATCTCACTGTGGATGACACTGCATTCACGCCGATAATTCCTGTAGGCCTAGACTTCATTGCTTTCCCACGAGGTGAGCTTGATTGTCATTGGTTGATACTTGAAGCAATCACGTCCTTGCAATAAATTGGTTCGTCTCATGCATGTGTCATCATTCAGATGCGTAACCTATGTCATGGCCACTGGCAGGGAACGTCGACAGGCTGCGATTTCGGCGACCAATTTACTATTTGGAGAACTTCATGATGAAGAAGATATCATCAGCGATGACACCTCTGACTCCGAAGAAATTGACAATGTTGTATCTAATGCCGAATGTAATATGACTCTTCACACATGAGTAGCGACGACGAAGACATAGCCCCTCTGCCACAGCGAATAGGCCTACAGCAACGTGATATTACTGATTCAGCTCCTCGTCGTGATTCCGCTTCTCGTCTTGACAGCTTCAAGTCACAGGATGGGACAGTGTGGTCTCCACATCCGATCACGGACAATCGCGGCCGTCATCCACTATCGAACATCGTAAGAGACGTAAGCGGACCCTCTCGTCAGGTTAGGGAAGCGGCTTCCTCTCCAAGTGCTACATTCATGAGCTTCGTTACACCTGAGATAATTGACATTGTCGAAAAATTTACAAATACTGAAGGACACCGTGTATATGATGACTGGATTGATACCACCGCAATGGAAATAAGGACTTATCTCGGAATGATCATTATTGCTGGGGTCTATCGAGGACGACACGAACCCATCGCTCATCTGTGGAATCTGTAAGACGGCCGTTCGATATTTCGACAGGCTATGGCGCGTGACCGCTTCCAACATTTGACGCGTGTGCTGCGCTTTGATGACAAAGAAACCAGACAGGAGCGATGTCTACGAGATAAGATGGATCCAATTCGCGAGGTGACTGAAAAAATTGCAAGCAGATGTCGCAACAATTTCAAACCTGGATTTCAGTGTTGTGTAGACGAACAACTTGTTGTGTATCGTGGACGCTGTCCTTTCCGTGTCTACAAGCCAGGTAAATATGGCTTGAAAGTTTGGGCCTGCTGCGACGTGGATACGTCTTATGTTTGTAATTTTGAACTCTATACTGAGAAGATTGGCCGAAGTCCGGAAGTTGGACAAGTTACTCGCGTAGCTTTGGATATGACATCGTCATTACAAGGTTCGGGAAGAGGGTGCACAGCGGACAATTTTTTCTCCTCGAAAGTTTTGGCCGAATCCTTACAAGCGCGAAATGTGACTTATTGTGGCACAGTGAGAAAGAACAGGTTTCTCCCTCCGATTATCTCTGACGTGCAAGGAAGAGAAATCAATTCTTCTGTTTTCGCGTACACCAAAGACTTGACTCTTTTGTTTCTTATGTTCCTAAGAAGCAGAAGAATGTGATTTTGATGTCATCACAGCATCATGATGGTCGGATCAGTGAAAGAAGAGACAAGAACCCGGAGATCATTATCCACTACAACAGAACAAAAGGAGCTGTGGACACGGCCGATCAACTCCTGAGAACATACTCTTGTCAGTGCAAATCTCGCCGTTGGCGAGAATGAGAATGCAATTCTCATTTACAGATACATGTGCATTCCTGCATGAGCCATACCTATGTGCAGATGAAAATAAGTATGCCTATAATACTTCACAGCTAACAATGTAGGCCTATTCAGCAATTGTTTACCTTTGATAATAAAACAAATTAACAGTAGATAATGTTCATTGAGTCATTTTCTATGCAGCCATGGATTTACGAAAGGAATTCATGTTCATAATATACGCAACAACATTAAATATCAGTGGGGTCGCCAGCGACCCCAGGCGTAAGTAACGTTTGAATATTTTTAAATCATTGCTACTTTTTTGTGAAAGGGGGTATAAGTAAACGGTATCGTCCAGGCACAGTTAATACGCCAACTTGAAAATACACGGTTGAAATAATCAGCAAAAAATAATTTTTGGACTTAAAAAATACGATGAAAGGAAGCTTTGGGGTCGCTAGCGACCCCACCGTAGTTACAGGGTTAATAAAGACGATAAAATTTGATCAGGATGCTCTGTTTGACGGCAAAAAATAGCGATGATAAGTCTGGAACAAAGGTAGGCTACCTACATGAACTGCATGATCTATTAGTAGAGATGGCTAGGCTGACCGCGGTAAAATATGACATGTCTGTGTCGTGTGTGATTAAATGCGTAGAGAAGTAGTACGTAGTCTCACACAGCCAGAGCCACGTAACTCTCACAGCTAGAAACACAGACACATTTGTCATTTTACCAAAAACCCCAGTCGGCTTGCTTTTGGATTTACCGGTATATGTGTTTTCTTGATCTTGTCTGACAGGAAGAGGCACCTGACTCGGCAGATGTGCAGTTTCGTAGTAGCCAAAGAGTGTAGGTGTATATACTCGTACATCATAATGTGAAAGTCTCATTTTTGTTCTCGCGTGTTGGCGGGCAGACTATATGTCGAATGGTCTTGAGTTGGAGCCGGAGCCGTGTCATAGCTGGACCACGACACCGAAACCCTGGTGTGAGGGCCCTGATGAGAATTTGCGTTGCTTTCAAATCGCACCGCTGACTAATTCACTAGCTAAGCGTCGCAAATCAAATATTGCTCCAATCGGTTATTTAAATGTCATATTATTTCGGAGGTCCCATTGAGTCCACGCAATTCCACTTAGTAAAGCCAATTTACATTCCGACCAAAACAGTTCAATTTCAAGCTTTTATAATATCAGACTCATTAATCTGCAAAACAATTATATTCAGAACCTTTAGATCCTGTTGGAAACTGAAAATTGCCACTAGGACGCAAAACTCCAAGATATTATTGTATTTGTTAGCTGAATTTGACGTCGGAATTTTTGATTGGTGATAGGTCAAATTTTTAACCCAAGCTTGAGATCGGCCTAAGCTTCAATCATGAGTGTTCATGAACTTGCTCAACTGTAGTTTTGAGGCATCTTAAAGCATAGAATCGAATAGAAATAGAAAATATGTTTATTCTCCATAGACAACAAGCAGAGTATGTACATTCGAATTGGCATGAAAGGGTATAATGCAATAATGTGGAGATACAACAATAATGGAGAAAGGGACCAGAGGACCCACAAGAAGGGGTATATGACTGGCCCGCACATAATTATATACATGTTTGTTCACAAACCAGAAAGAAATTGTTCAAACACTAGAGAGTATGCGTGCTGCTGCGTAGCTATAAAACTCAGAGAATTTTTTCTGCGAACGCATCTGATGCTTAGTTTTGGATAGCATTTAGAGCAGAGAGTTTTTATCTATCGTGAGTAAGAGTGGTCAGGTTTCTAAAATGAGTCCATATTTTTTATTAGATACGACTATGCTATTTTCAAAAGCCTCAGAGCATTAGGCTATAAGCTTTACCACCACCTTGCATATCCAAACAGACCTATCTGTCGTTCAATTTTGGCATCAAGCGATCAAAGCAGCAAGACATGATCTAGAATGCTTGATGACTGAGGAGGTTGCAATAGCAATTGAATTTACAATCTTATTCCGACATGGGGTTTATTTGATGAACATTATTCATACTGTCCTTCTTGGCCCTTCTTCCTGTGTCACATTGAGGTGATCTTGACAAAAAACCCCAAGAATGATGTTCCTTTACATATTCATCGACTTCTCGATGATTTTAGCGAACATCACTTCTACTTTTTAAAACAACGTAATAAAACAGCATCCGTTTTAGAATTGGTTGCATCCACAGATTTATTTGCTCTATTCAATGCATATCAAATTTAGTCACATGTCTAATGTCTATAATTAATTGATTATATAGGCTACTACGTTTATCTATCTTTTCAGGCGAAACGCTTGGTTGGAATCGAGGCAATGGGGCTTGTATGATTAATAGATATCATTAGTGAAAATAAAGTTCTTACTTTACTATGTTATTAGATTGCAAGCTTAAATTAATAATCTGGGTTGCGGGACCGTGGTCCAGCTACCCCGGCCACGAGCAGCTCCGACCTTTCAAGATCATCCATCAAGACCTTTCAAGACCTTTCGATAGTCGAGCCACCAACCCGAGGACAAAAATCAGACTTTCACAGAGATTATGTGCACCTATAGCTACTACGAAACAACATATCTGTCGCGGTTTATAAGGTACGGTATAGGCATACCTCTTCCTGTCAGGCAAGATCAAAGAAAACACTATCCAATGGGAAACAGACCGAGGATTTTGGTAAAATGACAGTTTTTGTGTTTTGTGTGATTAAGTGTAGAGAAGTAGCACGGTCACTTAAGACCTTTGTTTAAGAAACTCAACACAATTATGTGGCTAATCATTATGATATCAGTTACAAATTTTACAGGAAATTTGAATATATTGGCCATTCAGCAATGAAATGGGCTAATGTGAAGGATTCCCTATTGGAGAAGCAGATTGAATAAGTCATGTAAACACCTTATTTCCAACATCTCAAAATCCAAATTTCCTCATCCTCTGTGCCAATTTTTATTGTTCGTGATAATTTGAATAATATGAGGCGAAAACGAATCCTTCGAAGGCGATATCGCCTCTACAACACAGGTCTTCTTTGTATAATAAGCCCTTTATCAAATACTCTTGTCTCTCGTGATTTCTTTTGGCAAGATTTCGTATACCACTCTCGCATTGACCTCAATAAAGTGATTATTAATATCATTGTTATTATTACATTTATCAAATCGCTATTTATTGCCATCAAACACAGCAGCCTGATTAAATTTTAGCCGAAGCTTGCTGTCTTTAAATGGATATTCATATACACCACAGACGGAGGATAGAAAGTGACTTGAAGATATTCCATGCTAAAATATTATGGAATATTATTCCAACTTGTGTAATGCTTTTTTTATGAGGCATGGATCGCAGACGGAGCCATGAGAATGTTCTCTTTATTAGGGACTGATTCAAGTCTATGATTTGCTCCCTATTGCGACCACTCTTGGCGTTTTATCACAGGCGAATGCAAATATTTTATTCTTCCAGACTGAGGCATGATTAGGTAAAAAGAGGTACTTTATTCAGACAGAACGACCACAGTGAAAGAGTTTTCAAAAATCGGAGTGGTCAATATGTATCCAGGTGGATTTACATGTGAATCTTTTTGATCATGTCTTATGAGAACAGGAAACGAGCAGAACTCAGCAGACGCTCAGATTCGTTGGAGCCAAGGATGGGGTGTACTACGTTCTCCGAAAGTCCAATTTTCAGCCTCGCTCCCTGCAGAAACTCGTGTTGCCGGTCGACGAGATGCTTCAACCATTTAGCTTTAGTCTCTATAATATCAATCAAGTGAAACAATTGGACATCTCCAAATTTACCCAAAAATCTTTTATATCAAAATCACTTCTTCAGAAGTAAATACTTCCTCTAAGTATTTCTTTGAAGTGAAGAATTATTGATAAACAACACTGTGCTTGAATAAATAGTGCACAAATCTCAGGCGAGCATGTATGAGATGTTCGCCAAGAGCTTTTCGGATGACGCAGTGCTGATTTGTCACAAAATACCACATTTCGCTTTTTTGTCTGTAAAAAATTGATTTAGCAACGGATTCTGGGTCAAAATATGATTCTGAATAAAAAAAAAGTTGGGTTGCACTTTTCTATCGGCCATATTAGTGTATTGGCGATCGATTCAATTTTCAAAATTCAAAAAATTGATAAAAAGCGATATAACTCATTAAATAATGCTCTGAGAGCTTAAGCATGTATTACGTACAAATAGGAATTCAGGTATAAGGAATCGTTTTGGTGTCATTTAATTTGACCTTGGGTCACGGGGTCAAGGTCAACCACACACTGTTTTTCAAATTTAAAAAATTTTGATGTAAAAGAAATTTGAAGAGCGAGGATGCTGCAAGTGTTCGTTGTAATTCCTAGGAACCCTTCAGAGCTTCAGAGCTTGTATTAGTTCATACGAACTCGATGTTGTTCCACGTTCTTTATTAGCATCAGATGGATCACTCTTGTTGCCATATGACAAAGCAAAAATCCTTCATCACCTCGAGCATCTGAAGGATCATGAAGAACCTCATGTGGATGGCTCCGTTGCTGCCACTGATGCAGCATTACAGACTGAGGGGCAGGAAAATGACCCATCAATTGAACATAATGTTCCTTTACGCCAACATTTGCAGTAATTCTCCCGAATCGACGAAGATAAGTGCATAAGAATAGGATCAGGAGGATCATAAGTGCTTAAGATCAGGAGTTCTCAATGAAAACGAAATAACAACTTGTCACAGAGTGATCATCATTTATAGTTCTTTTAAACAAGATCTCCGAAACAGAACAAATGAAAACCTGCAGTGACTTTGCGCAATCATCCATCGATCGATTCAAAAAATGTTGCAGTGTGTTGCGATGAAGTGAGGTTGACTTTTGACCGACATATCGATAATTCTCTGAAAACAAAAATGTTTCAATAAAGGACAAAACAAAAGTCAACATGCGATCAAATCAGGGATAGCATCCTGATCCAGAAGATCTCTCTGAAAGATTTCCTCTCCAACATAAAAACAGATTACTCGGCAATGAAGTGTCTAGATTACGGTGAAGCCCATCCAAACAAGTTGAAGAATGGTGACTGCAGGAACAAGGATGCTGTGTAACATAGAAGTTCCAAGGAGTCTACGTACACACAATCACGAAGAGGCCGATACTCCCTTGATCTTACATGCTCATACTGTCGACAAAAGATGCAGAAGTTACCATTGATTCACCCGACACAGATGTCTTCCTTCTGCTCATTCACAAATATTACGAGCTTCCAACAGATACGATGTTTATTACTGGCAAGGGAAAGTGTATAGGAGAAGCATTGCAGTCAAACCCGTTCATGACAAACTTGGAGAGAAACGTGCAGCTGCAATACTCGGGTTCCATGCCTTCACGTGAAGTGACGTATCCGGTAGGTTTGCTGGTAGGAGTAAAGACTGGTGCTTCAAGGTGTTCTTGATGTGTGACAGTAAGATATTGGAGGCTCTGATTTCTTTGGGACTGGCAGATTCGTCACCACAAGTGCACTCTGAGTTGGAGCGCTTTGTTTGCTGCCGTGCAAGTTTGAATTTTACTGTACACAAAAATAAGCTACGCTGGTTTTTGTTTTCCAACCGAACTTCTGAAGGAGAGATTCTTCCACCTACAACTGGTTCGCTAAACCTACATGTTAGGTGAGGACATTATATTGCAATGGTGCCAACAATTTTGCATATTCGACATCCTATTCGTGAATAATAAATGCCTAATTAAGCTCTCATAGCATTCTTTCAAATGTTACAACGATTTTTTAAAAGCATGTTTTTGAGAATTTTAGAAAATCGATGCTCAAGGTCAAATTTGTTGGTGCCATTTGATTCCCCGCATGCGATTTCCTACTAGTGAATAATAAATGACTATACTCCCAGAGCATTGTTTTAAAAGTCATATGGCTTTTTTGAATTATTATTTTTAAAAATTGAAAATCAATGTGTGGTTGACCTTGACCCCATGACCTAAGGTCAAATTAGATGATACCAAAGCGATTCCTCATACCTGACTTCCTATAGGTACGCAATACATGCTTAAGCTCTCAGAGCATTATTTCATGAATTTATTTTTATCATTTTTTAAATTTGAAAATTGAATCGATCGCCAATACACTACTATGGCCGATAGAAAAATTCAGCCCAATTTTTTGTTATCCAGAATCATATTTTGATCCAGAATCCGTTGCTAAATCAATTTTAACAAATAAAAAAAGCGAAATTGCAAATCAGCCTCTACTGCAATCTTATTAAAGGTAGTACACGATCTCCTCTAAAATCCAATAGAATGTGTATTGAGAAGAGATGAAGTCTAGCAGATCTTAATTGGTGTTCAACCATAATCGACAACTCTGACACACTTGCATTCGTTTCAGCTACACTGCCAAATATCACTTTTTCTCGCAAAGTGATTGAATTCAAATACAAGTAAAAACTTCAAGCCGGAGCCGTGGTATTTTCTGTCGACTTCCGCTCCGACCTGTTGCCATGGCTCCGCGGCTTCAGCTCCGCCTCTGACCTGTTTCTACGGCTCCGGGAGGCTTCAGCTCCGGCTCCAAAGCACTGCTGATAATTAATTAGATATGCTTATTATAAAAAATATGTAAATTTATGTGCTTGCATTTCAAAATATTTTTGTTGTCTCACTTGTATTAGTCTCAATGCTAAAAAGATAAGATTAAAAGCAAATAGGAAAGATGCATCATTTTTGGTAATGAGAATTAATTTGTTTATGTAAAGGTCACAATGCGACAGAAAGAAAATGGCCATTGACGAATATCAATGATGGATAAATAGTCTTCATCGCCAAGTTGTCTGAAATTCGCGATTTCTAAAGTTTGTGACTTTCACATCATTTCCCGTAAACCCGCGTTTGATGTCTTAAATGCATCTGTGATTTTACCTGATCAATTATTGCTCTAATGATAAAACGCTCAATCACAAGGTCACTACAACGAACTTGCAGATCAAAGAAATTTGTGCAGTGAATAGGCAGACAGATAACTTTTGATTTTCGCTTCTCATCGCTTTTCGATTTCACTCTTGCATGTCCTCAGAAGCAAAATTAACTATTGTGATGAAAAATTACCAACTACACGGAAATTGAATGAGAGATAAAAATATAGGTTCAGCATCTGCGTGCATGATGAAGACGAGTGTCAAATTTCTTGATTCCAACTTTCTGGCATCTCGATTGAAAATGACTTCAGAATGACAAAAATAGTTCATTTCTAATTCTAAAAGTAGCATGATTAAATTTCAAAGTCCAATTCATCGAAATTGCGGCAGAAATTCGATCACATAGCCTACCACATGATTGAAGAAATTTCATCATGAAGAATTTCATGTCATGCATGTTTTGCTAGCAGCGTAAGATTGTCATGTGAGTGAGTCAAATGCATAGGCCCATCATCAGTGACAGAAGAATTCGTTTCATTCATATTAATTGTATTCGTACATGTAGGTGTAGTAATCATATGCTGCAAACCTATCCATACATAGAGTGATCAGCCCATTTTCTATGGTCCATTACAAAACGAATTAGCTTGAGTTAGGTCTTCCTGCATCAAGAGTTCCTGCAACATTGTTGGATTTGACCCAGAGCAGGTATACTCGCCTATATTTTCAAAAATACTTCTAAACAAAGTATTTTCCGGTATTCGACAAGACTCCGAGTCTTAAAGTAGGTCTAGTAAGATGCAGAAAAACGCAAAACGCGTACTATGAGTTGAGCATCAATATCAATTCACCTTATCCATGATATCAATTATTGTATTACATCTCTAGCGCAAAGATGAGCTAAATAGGCCAAATCACGTTTGATTACTCAATGACCATAATTGGATAATAATAAGAATAATAATAATAAAAAGTGTATATTTTCAAATGAATGGAAATCATAAATACACAAAAGCATGATCGAAAAAAATAATGTCAACGGAAAAATGAATTGTACAAGGCTGTCATATGTGGCACAAACGATTTTTGACGACGAGCGGATTTGCAATACGGCTGTGATAGGCGACCACTTGAAAGACGTCTTGGAATATTTGGATGCAATATATGATCAGTGTTCAAGGCCGATTGAAACAGTTTCATAGCATGTCGATTTTGGGAATCGAAAAAATCAGGTAAACATTTTTTTTACAGTTCTTATTGCAGATGATTTTGTGGCAAAGCTTTTCGAATTTTTCGATGATAGCTTTGTCCTTGGAAAAGATACTGCCAATGTATAGAACACTGCCATAATTCATCGTGCAAAGTGCCTAAAAACAATGACCACGAGGTGCAGGCATATCTTAGTTAAAGCAACATTCCAAAAATAATTTTGAAACCGTACTTTTTTGTTTTTTTGTACATTGTTTTCAAAGATGGCTTTAGAACCACCTTTGAAATTGAGTTTTATGCTCTGTTATAATTTAGTACCTCTACAAACCATTGCTTTGAACAAGTTTTTTTAAACAATGCCTTCAAACATATTTTTCACGACCGTTTTCTTAAAATGGTTTTGTTCATATTTCAAATCCATTACTTTCTAAACTACAATTTAGTAGATCCCATGATGAATATGATATAGACTTGTTGCATGATAGGCTCCTATAGTGCTCAATGCGACATGAGATTAATGCAAATGAATGAGTAATCCTACAATGGCGAATGCCAAGGGTGAAAATACTCTCAAGAAATTAAGCAACTGTCAACAAATACAATCACTTAGTATGATAGTAGCATGCAACTTAGCAAACTTGCGAATAACTTGTCATCGACATTACAGGGACTTTATTTCACTTATTTTGTACATCAAAGCGGTTGTTGAGGTTACCGATACATTTATTAGGCTGTGCAGTTGAAAATAATTGATAGGAAATTCTAGAACAACAAAAAACAACAGAAAATTAATAAAAAGACAAAACGCGTTGTTATTTTGCTTTGAGGCACATTCGAAAAACAGGCATGTTTAAAAGTCACACCAGCATTAGCATTTGCAATCTAAAACATAGTTTCTGAGTTTTTTAATAAGCATAATCACACAATCTAAATAATTTGAGTGTCAATCTATTGTGAACACAAACCTTCATAAGGCCAAGGAAGTGAAATTTCAAATCAAAATGCTTCAAAGCAAAGTTTGTTTTTAGAGAACTGATAATATTTTAGAAATTCCAGTTGAACTTCTTTAGGCAATTGCTGTCAAAAAACAGATTATTATGGGAGACTAGAGAAGATTTTCAATTTGATAGGCCGTGATTGGGCCACCTACTGCATTGTGTCTTGAATAATCAATACGATCAGTATTGTCGTCGTTGCATTTGTTACATAATTAGACATAAATTATTATCGATATTCTTTTGTCGTTATTCTTACATATTTAGTTAGTTTATTTACTAAATAGTTATCCTTTGATCAATTGTGCGGATTCAGAATATACCTCTGAATAAGATCAGGGTGCCACAAACATGTATCCATGCCAGTCCCCGCTTTGCGTGTTTATTCAAATTTTTCTTAGTTCTCAGTAGAATAGCTAACGTTATCGGAGTAATTGTCTGACCTCCTTTCCGGCTCTTTCCGGATATAGTCAGAGTAATTGATCAATTTTGTGAAATTTGTTTGGAAATGCATCTCGCATCGTATTTATTTTCGTCCACCATTCACGTCAAACGGAATACATGCAAAACTTTTTCAGCCTCTAACAAGGTTGTAAATCTGTAACGATTTCATGCGTGTATAAAAATATTTGTGAGGATAAAATATGAAGTTTCGTAGTGTGTTCTACATATATGAAATTATTTTCATTTCGTCTGAAATCTAAGTCTGCAGAACAACTAAACACACTCATCTAAAAATACATTTTCATTATCTTGTATCCATACAAGAAAATACATATTGAAAAGAACTTTGATATGCAAGATAGAAGTAAAGCTAAGTAACGCGGAAAGCAGCTATGCGAGTAAAAGAATAAAGAAAATTACAGCTTTAGGAATTCCATTTTGTGTCATCTCTACATTAAGTTACACATGAAAATTGATTGGGAAGAAGCTCAACCGTCTTCTGACTTTCAGGTTTCTATGAAATGGCCTTTTATGATGTCTTCACAATGATTTAAGAAATACTGAATATGATGAGATAGTCTATAACTGCGTCCAACCAGCGGCCTAACCAGTTAGCTCTAACTTGCTCAGCAACACGAATAGTCTGGTATATGATAGCCGCTTACAGAAGACTTTTCATGTCGCAAGTGATTCAAAAGGGTGGGGGTGTCTTCTTAGGTTTATTGTCTAAAGAAATACTAAAAACAATATGTACAGGCCCAACGTTTCGCGTGTTCACGCTTCCTCAGGGGCAAAACAGATAAGACTTAAGGCTATAAACGTCAGTACAGCACAGGAGAGCGCTCTATCTTAGAGCGTTGTCCTTTTATACGTTCTGGTGCGGGGTGTGAGAATCAGACATCAGAAATCGATCAATTCGTGTTTACGGTTTATCGTAGGCTTCAGGCATTTAATAAAACGAGCTTCGATCAATCGAGTGTCCACCGGACTCTTGCATTTTTCCAAGATATCTAATGTGAAGTCGTCAATAGAGGAAACCCGATAACAATTAATTCTGTGGTCAGCTAAAGCACTGCTGATATTACTATTGAAAGACCGACTGTGTTCATTGAAACGGAATTTAAAAGGTCGACTTGTCTGCCCGACGCACGTATTGTGGCAAAAATTGCAAGTAAACTTGTAAACTAAAAATTTGCTCGAACAAGTGTAATTGCTGGGTAGGCGATTACAGGCAATACAATTTTTGTGCTTTTCAATTCTAGGTTTGAATTGAAGATTATTATATAAGTTACAGTTAGGGACATCAACCAATGATACAGGTAAGTCATAATTTCTGATGAGGGTACGATTTTGACGGCTGGTGCTATCATTCACGTATTTAATTTTTAGAATATTGGTTTTATTTTTTGACTTGGATTTTTGCTTGTGCTTTTTATTTTTAAATGTGTTGTTGGCATAGAAACCGTTGTGTTGGAATTTTTTTTAACTTGGTTTTAGCACGGTCAAAAGAAGCTTGCGAGCTGCATCTTTTTTGAAAATATTCTACTGTATTCTTTAGGTAGTTATTTTTAACGTGACTAGGAACGTAGCTATCTATCCGCAAAGAGGTACCGGAGTGAAAAGGCTTTTCGAACCAGCTATAATTCAGTTCTCCTTCTTTTATGTGATTGCTTAAATCCAGGAAGTTTAAAACTCCTTCTTCTGGACTCTCTATGGTGAATTTAATGTTTTCGTTAATACTATTAAAGACGTCCAAGATTACGGAGAAGTCAAATTCTTTTTCAAATGGGCCTATAATTATGTCGTCTATGTAGCGAGCAAAGAGATCCGGGCTAGTATTAAATCTATTTTTCAACTCGTTTAAGGCCACAGTCTCTAACCTATGTAAATAAATAATAGCAAACGGTGGACTGAAGTGGGATCCCATCGGACAGCCTTTAATTTGCAGATAGTGTTTGTTGTTATACCTAATTTTGTAGTTGTGACATATGAAATTTAACATTTTTGAAACTGAATCCATATCCAACCCGTAACTATTTATTTTATTCCAATTTTCAGAGACAAAATCGGTAACTTGTTTTATGCCATCACAGATGGGGATGCTAGGATAAAGGTTTTTAACATCTAAGGATATGAATGTGCACTGTGCAGTTAGGTTTATATTTAAGGCGTTGCAGCTGAACCACTAAGTCTTCGGCGTTCTTGATATGCGACGGCACGAACTGAGTTAATTGAGACAAGATTTTAGTCACGAGCCAATCTATTTTTTCAGTTGGCGTATTCCTACAAGATGCTATAGGACGCAAAGGGTACGATTCTTCCACCTTATCTTTATGATCCTTAATAGTCACGTGGAACGAGGCAGCCTCGGTTCCTGTGCTATAGAGACGCTCTATCTGATTTCTAGTAAAATTTTTACATGTAGATTTTATCATTTTATTAGCTTGGTTTTTCGTGCTATTCACTCTGGACTTGGTTAACGGTTTGTAGGTCTCTCCGTCGTTCAGAAGTTCTTCCGTCCGTTTTATTATATCTTCTTCTTCAATAATCAAGAGTTCATTAGTCCTATCAGTCACTTTTACAGTAAGCTCATTACTTCTAAGGTAATTGCGGGTAACTTTAATGGATTTGTTAAGTTCTTTTACTTTTTTGTTGTTGTGTTGTTTTTTTGATTAGATTCATTACTTCCATGCGGAAGAGTTTCAGCTTAGCCTCAGTTTCCTCATCGGCTTTAGTAGGAAGAATGGTGCGGTTTTTAAAAAACGGAAGTCAGTGTCGGCATTATCCTCACTATCAGTGGAATTGAACACTTTGCTCCAGCGCAAACGGTAGGTCAGAGCATCAAGCTCCCTCTCAGTGTTCTGTGTAGAGTCCCTGAGCCTACTCAAAGTACTAGCGTTGTTCTTGACTATCAGCATAGTGGGTGTGAGAATCAGATACCAGATGTCAGCTATCTTCTTGAGAAAGGACCGAATTATCGGATCCCGAATATTGTGAATGAGCAACTAGTTAAAGACACTGAGAGGGAGCTTGATGCTCTGACCTACCGTTTGCGCTGGAGCAAAGTGTTCAATTCCACTGATAGTGAGGATAATGCCGACACTGACTTCCGTTTTTTAAAAACCGCACCATTCTTCCTACTAAAGCCGATGAGGAAACTGAGGCTAAGCTGAAACTCTTCCGCATAGAAGTAATGAATCTAATCAAAAAAACAACACAACAACAAAAAAGTAAAAGAACTTAACAAATCCATTAAAGTTACCCGCAATTATCTTAAAAGTAATGAGCTTACTGTAAAAGTGACTGATAAGACTAATGAACTCTTGATTATTGAAGAAGAAGATATAATAAAACGGACGGAAGAACTTCTGAACGACGGAGAGACCTACAAACCGTTAACCAAGTCCAGAGTGAATAGCACGAAAAACCAAGCTAATAAAATGATAAAATCTACATGTAAAAATTTTACTAGAAATCAGATAGAGCGTCTCTATAGCACAGGAACCGAGGCTGCCTCGTTCCACGTGACTATCAAGGATCATAAAGATAAGGTGGAAGAATCGTATCCTTTGCGTCCTATAGCATCTTGTAGGAATACGCCAACTGAAAAAATAGATTGGCTCATGACTAAAATCTTGTCTCAATTAACTCAGTTCGTGCCGTCGCATATCAAGAACGCCGAAGACTTAGTGGTTCAGCTGCAACGCCTTAAATATAAGCCTAACTGCACATTCATATCCTTAGATGTTAAAAACCTTTATCCTAGCATCCCCATCTGTGATAGCATAAAACAAGTTACCGATTTTGTCTCTGAAAATTGGAATAAAATAAATAGTTACGGGTTGGATATGGATTCAGTTTCAAAAATGTTAAATTTCATATGTCACAACTACGAAATTAGGTATAACAACAAACATTATCTGCAAATTAAAGGCTGCCCGATGGGATCCCACTTCAGTCCACCGTTTGCTATTATTTATTTACATAGGTTAGAGACTGTGGCCTTAAACGAGTTGAAAAATAGATTTAATACTAGCCCGGATCTCTTTGCTCGCTACATAGACGACATAATTATAGGCCCATTTGAAAAAGAATTTGACTTCTCCGTAATCTTGGACGTCTTTAATAGTATTAACGAAAACATTAAATTCACCATAGAGAGTCCAGAAGAAGGAGTTTTAAACTTCCTGGATTTAAGCATTCACATAAAAGAAGGAAAACTGAATTATAGCTGGTTCGAAAAGCCTTTTCACTCCGGTACCTCTTTGCGGATAGATAGCTACGTTCCTAGTCACGTTAAAAATAACTACCTAAAGAATACAGTAGAATATTTTCAAAAAAGATGCAGCTCACAAGCTTCTTTTGACAGTGCTAAAACCAAGTTAAAGAAAAATTCCAACACAACGGTTTCTATGCCAACAACACATTTAAAAATAAAAAGCACAAGCAAAAATCCAAGTCAAAAAATAAAACCAATATTCTAATGTAAGGTGTTCAATAATGAAAATGGAAGTTTGCTCCCTCTGTTTTTATGCCTCAAAATAAAAATTAAAAATATCTAATTTATTCAGCGGAACGTTTATTGTTCCAGACCTTTATCAACGCAACAATGATGGAATTTAGAAGAAAGAGATGAAATAATGTATTTAAAAAATGACGCGAGACAACTATCTGAGAACAAACTAAATGTTGTTTTTTTTTTGTTATAGCGCATAGTTGCGTTGCGTCATTGTTATATCGTCTTTTTTATAAATCTGAAATTCCATCAATTTCTGCGTTGATAAAAAAGAAGCCTGCACCCGAAACGTTCGCTGATAAATAAATTATTTTTTAATTTTTTTTTTTAAGCATAAATAAAAAGCATAGGAACAACCTTCCAATTTCATTCACTTAAATTTTACTTAATAAATGCGCCTCCCTGCCATGCCCCGTTATTAATATTCTAAAAATTAAATACGTGAATGATAGCACCAGCCGTCAAATTCGTACCCTCATCAGAAATTATGACTTACCTGTATCATTGGTTGATGTCCCTAACACTAACTTATATAATAATCTTCAATTCAAACCTAGAATTGAAAAGCACAAAAATTGTATTGCCTGTAATCGCCTACCCAGCAATTACACTTGTTCGAGCAAATTTTTAGTTTACAAGTTTACTTGCAATTTTTGCCACAATACGTGCGTCGGGCAGACAAGTCGACCTTTTAAATTCCGTTTCAATGAACACAGTCGGTCTTTCAATAGTAATATCAGCAGTGCTTTAGCTGACCACAGAATTAATTGTTATCGGGTTTCCTCTATTGACGACTTCACATTAGATATCTTGGAAAAATGCAAGAGTCCGGTGGACACTCGATTGATCGAAGCTCGTTTTATTAAATGCCTGAAGCCTACGATAAACCGTAAACACGAATTGATCGATTTCTGATGTCTGATTCTCACACCCCGCACCAGAACGTATAAAAGGACAACGCTCTAAGATAGAGCGCTCTCCTGTGCTGTACTGACGTTTTTAGCCTTAAGTCTTATCTGTTTTGCCCCTGAGGAAGCGTGAACACGCGAAACGTTGGGCCTGTACATATTGTTTTTAGTATTTCTTTAGACAATAAACCTAAGAAGACACCCCCACTCTTTTGAGTCTGGTATATGCTGACAGAAGTTATGCTGTCTTGAATTTTATAAAAGAAACGCCATTCAATCTTGCAGGCGCAATAGATGACAAAAGTGACTCTGATGATCGAGAAAGCAATTAAAATACTGTCCGTGAAGTTTGTGTGCAAAATGGACATCACCCAAAGCGAATTGAAAAGATGCCTATGAAAAAATTCAGAAGGAAAAAAGGAATGGAAAGTTTGATGTATACGGGAAATAACTTCACTGGGAATACTTTCAATGAAATGAAACCGAGCAATTTTATAGAAATTTAGAAAAAACACACTGAAAGTCACCATCAGGGATACTTTGAAATGCCATTGAAAATTTCTTTTGACAAATGTTCTAAACTATACAATAGCTTCTTGGAAGGGTTGTCGTAATATTTGGAAGAAGTCTGCAGGAGATTAGAGTCGAGGCTGGTAGCTTGATGGACAGCTCTCTAGAGCAAGGGAAACAGAATATGTCGTTCCAAGACGGAGTCCTTGTCATGCGATCCAAGAGGAGCGACGATGTAGATCCAGGAGATTCCGCTGAAGAGAGTAGATCGCTTTCTTCTTTTTTAAGTGTTTGGATTCAATAGTGAATATGGAGGTGGACAGTGCAAAAAGCATCAAACACCATGTGAAATTTGGACGGAACGGTTTTATGAAACTGACCCTAGTACTGTGTGATTTGGGGATTCCCCATTAGCAAAAGCAAGAAGTACTCTTCTGAATGGCGTCCCATAGAAATCCGATTTTTCACTTTGCTTAAGTTAGTGAAATTAGAACAGACAGTGGCGGTTTGTTGATGGTCAGCCCATAGAGAGGGATAAGTAGGCAGTGTCGACTCAAAAAAGCATCTGCATACAGTGAAAATTACTATACGAAAAGATTCAGGTTTTTGCGGAGATAGCGTTCCCGTGGTTCGAAAAGCAGTTTTGAAAAAGTCAAAATTTTGCAGATTTATGTGCTACCGAGATGACGCCCCTATATAAGTAGTGTGAAACAAGTTGGATATCCAAAGGAATGAATAATTGCTAATAAGCATCCTAACTAAGTGGAAAGTAAACTGATTATCAGGGGAATTTCACGATCCGTATTATAATGGAGGTCCTCATGAAAAGTCGCGATATTATTCGCGGTTTCTTGGCTGAAATTTCAAGTTTTTAATTCAATTTTCACCGACATGATTTCATGATTCACCTCTTGAATCTGAATAGTGATGTGGTTCAAAGTTAATTGAAATCATTGTCTTTGATTATGTGATTTTGCTCTGCCATTGGCAGGTTGCCTGTGATATGATCACGCTTTAGAAAATATTCTTGAAGTTGAGCATGAAAGTAATATAGGAACCCATCGAATTGCTAATTTAACAAACATTGCATTTCCAAGGCTGTCATGACACTGAGAATCTGTAAAATATCATCCATTCCTTCTACATGATAATCATGATCATTTTATTCCGTGGTAATTTTTTCAGACCTGCAAAAATTTGCGTATCTCACATTCGACAACAATTACCAACTATATCCCATCGAGTTCATTAAATAAATTCGAAAGGGTGACTGTACACATTGGGGATTTAATAAATGCGGAGTTGCCATTCTGCCTAATATACTTACTCTATGGGTCAGCCGATCATTGATTAATTCCGCGTTGATGATTTCAGCGGATCATTTAAGCACCGATCTAGGTCAATGTTGCAGGATCTTACGAAGAAACTAATTACTGAAGCTTGCAGGTTCGCGGCACAAGGCGATGTATCTCAAGTTATTTCATCAAAATACTTTTATATATAACTATAATGTAAATGTAAATTATCATATCAATATAAATGACTGACAATCCCGGTATGTTGTTTCCAAAACTCTGATAATACTAAAGAGGAATGACACTATTTCGTCCGGCAGCCAGAACGAGTTTCTGCAGGGAGCGAGGCCGAAAATGAGACTTTCACAGAATGATGTACACCCTATGCCTGCTACGAATCTGCACGTCTGCCGAGTTCTAGCTAGTTCCTCTTCTTGTCAGACATGATCAAAGAAAAACACATGTAAATCCAATGGGACGCAGATTTCAGTTATTGGCTAAAATGAAATTTTCTATGTTTTCTCTCATCAACTGAAAAGCATTAAGTCTAGAGCCATAATTTTCGGCATGATATGTCTTCAGGTCATTTCCTATTATCTGCATGTGATATTATTATGCTTCCGATCGGCGATGGATGCGGAAATTTCGTTCCATGTTCCAGCATGTTGGCGTTCTGCGACGGCTTGCCAAATCTGAATGTGAGTAGCTTCACAGATCTGAGAAAAACCTGAAGACATTCCATGTAAAAAAATGGCTCTAGACTTAGTACTTTTCATTTAATCAGGGAAAACATGCATAATTGCATTTTTGCATGAAGCTGCAATCTGCGTCCCATTGGATTAACTGTGAAAAGGAGGAATTAACTAGAACTCTGCAGACACGCAGATTCGTAGTAGGCGTAGGGTGTGCATCAACCTGTGAAAGTCTCATTTTCGGTCTCTCTCCCTACAGAAACTCGTTCTGGCTGCTGGACTAAATATCATATGTCAATCTTCTAGAAAAAATTCAGAGATCATTTAAGATTCAACTCTCTGAAAGCATGATAATTAAATGTTTCTTTAAAAAATCTAGCCATGACATCATCTTTTCATTGTGTCAGCTGTCAGACCTGTAAAGTTCCTAAAAACTGCTTCATGAAATTTTCGATACATATTATTTGTCCACGTATTCGTAATGTAATTTTTGAAAGTACATAGTATGATTGTAAAAAAACTTTTTCCAACATATCAGAAAAAGACGCCTTCAGATTTTTATGATTTGATATAAGATTTGCTCTGTAATTGATACTATGCGCACCGAAATAAAAATATAACAATATTCAACTTTTGACTAATGAGTTTTAGGGAAATGCGAAAGAGAACAACACATTAAGAACGATATCCTAAGTAATATGCAAAAGTAAGGCGAAATAGATTATCTCAGGATTTAGATGAAGAATCACCTACGATTGCTTGAAATTTAGATATGCCAATAGCACTACGATATGACATCGGAAATTTTACATCTCAGACATCGATAGGCAGTACGTATGGATAAGTGCAGTTTGATAAGCAACGAAATTTAAAAGTGCAAAGCATTCGTTGTGCCGTTCTCTAGGCATGCAGGAGAGCATGTGCAGCGTCATGAGACACTTTGAATGACATTGGAGGGAAAAATGAGGAGCAGAGGCCGTCCGAGGAAGCCTGGATGGCAGCGGTGCTTCAATATTTGAAAGGAGATATTTATACTTGGGTGTATGTAGGAGCTTGACACATAGATGCACAATTCATACATAAATTCTATACACAGAAGAGAATATATAATTCTATGCACATAGATGAATTGGTGGACTGCTCAGACAAAAGTCTGTCTGGCGGTGCATACAATAACGTGCAGTGATGAAAATCTTTCTGTTCGTTGCCCGGCATGGTTGAAATAATAGAACGACGGTATTTCTGTGTGATTTTCTCAAACGCTGAAAATACTACCCTCAATAGAATTGGGCTATTTACTAATCTGAAAATTCATTAATATACATATATTTTGATATATAAATAATGTAATCTGGTAATCTAATTTCATAAATGAGGTATTTATATGCTTCTATGAGGTATTTATATGACTCTATCACATCATTAGATTAATCTGCGCAATCAATTATCGCATGATTAATCGAGTGTAATCGATGAGCTGCGTCCGCCTCAGGATATATGCCATTAATAATCCATGATCATCAAGCTATCTCATCTTTGTTTAGATTTGCAGCCCTAAGAATGGCAGCTAGACACCACTGATCAATTAATCAGCTTCCGAAACCAAATATATACGAATATGTAGACTTTGAAATCATGACTCACAAAGATAGAAAGCAGGTTTTACTTGATTCTAATGATAACAAAATCAACTAAGGTGTGAACGAGCAACTATGTTATGTTAGAAAATCTAAAGCGCTATTCACTGTAAGATCGACAACCGACGTCGCTGGACGCCAAACATCTGTCTGAATTTTGACTTTCAATTATAACGACGACCTAAAACTGATTGGGGAGCTTTAACTTACTTTTTCTCGAAAATCATCATTATCTCCCGTTGTTTGGTTAATTACATATAATACTGTACTTTCATTTGATGAAGGAGTGAATCAAGTCAATTGAATGTTGGAGGTGATATAAAAAAGTGACGACACTGTGCTGTGCAATGCAAAGTCGGATTTCTACCATTTGCTGGGACTCTAGCTAGGCCAAACATTGACAAGGCCTCTGACATTGGCCAAAATGATAGGAATCCTAGACTCCGTCTATAATTATATGAATCCGTCTCCTCAGCCTATAGACTCCAAGTGAGAAAATTATGACAGATATTTTTAAGGATAAGTAGTGTTTGTCTAGGCCAAGTCTGTGTCTATGATATAGGAAGCAAGAAGCAAGACATCTGCGTCATAGAGTAAGTGGTCTGCGTTTTGAAATGCGACATTGGTCTCACAGAGAGTCTCACACAGAATTCAACAATTTTGAGATTCATGTTGCTTTAGTTATGAGCTGTGGGTTAAATAAATCCTGTCGACATGAACACTTTCTGTCACAATGAATAATTTAGTTCAAGCAGACTTCAAACTTGAATCCAGGTATTTGCTTTATAAACAAAGCAACACATGAATGAAATATTTCTCATTTTTTATATCATCTCATGTTTTACTTCGAGTGAATCACATAAAATACCGCTGAAACTCGAACGGTGAATTGCTATTTCCACCTAGAAAACTCAATAACACTTACACTTCTGCTTAAAAGATGAAACAGAAACAAAATAGTTTGTTCAAAAGAAACACGTCCTTGAAAGATCTGAGGCACGATTGTTTTCATATTATCAAATAATCATTAGATCGCAAGTGAGATGTATCCAACGTTGTCAATAATACTTTTAACAATTTTAATTTCGAAATGTAGTGATCAGTGGAATTTATCAGTGAAACAGCATCATGATTTAAGGCTTCATGCCAAAAAATGAAGCTTCTTCACTGTAAATTATATGCTACAAAATGCTTTCTACCAAATACTTTATTTTACTTTTATCTGTAGCGTTGTTATTGTCTGGTAGCCATCAAACCTGTACAGTGTTAACCGGATGCTTCCTTTTCTTCTAACTGCATGAATATGGCGAAAGTTGCATCGCACTTTTTGCAGCGTTTAAATAATAAGAGAGTACTTCAGAGAGAAAATTAAACTTACAATATTTATTCGATTCTATTACAAGCAAGTCAAAGATTTTTTATATATAAATAGATAACAAGTACACAGAAATAAACATGCATCAAGTACTCTTGAATTTATGACTATAATATATCCGACATAATGATGTATGTTAATTTCATAAAGTAAAGATAATTCATATTTCATATATACATGTATATGTAGTTCTTGAACAAATTTTGATGCTATTGAAAACTTCGATTAAGCAGGCATTCCGAAAAAAGCAACTCGAATTCAAGCAGTGATGAATGAAACGTTTTGTATACTTTAGGATTTGATAAAACTATTATGCCATAAAAGAAGCTGATAAAAGTGGAGCTGTAGTAATTTTGGATAAGACTTTTTACGAAATGTGCATTCTTGATCTGCTTAATGATAGTTCAAGTTTTTTTATTATTACATTTAAGTTTCGACTTTAAGTCGTGCATAACTGCACAGAAATTGAACATTTCCGTATGTCTTGCGGAATTCTAATACTATAATCAGTTCCTACAATCGCAATTTTGAAATACGACTCGTATTGCAATTGTCCAATAAATGACAGATGAGGATTGTGAAACTGCATCCTTTCGTCTGGGTCTCATTGCCATGCGCTTGGAAGTCAGCAACATGCTCTTCATCATGGTAATTTGCATCAACAGATTCCTAATCAAATTGTGATGTCTAAGGGAATCAATACCGTAAGAACACATGTTCATGTATTCAAAAACAAAAAAATAATAACATAAAATTACTTGCATGAAAGATAAACAAAAATGTAAGATAAGGAAGTTCATGAAGATGTTCATTGCCTGATATCACGCTACCTCTTTAAGGGTTGACGGCAGAAGAGACAATGAAATGACAAATCCAGCAAAGAATATCACGGAAACGAATGCAAGTCATTTACCAAGACATCGGGTTCTACGCTACATAAGATACTGCATATAGAAATGTTGACTAAAGTGTGATATGTTACCAACAAAATCTATAAGCAAAGTGAAGTAATTACAAAATAAGTTAGAAAGGAAAAGTCAAAGAATCAAATCACAAATAAAAGTAAACTCTTTCTGTCTACGCAGTAGTGGTTTTGAGAGTCGTGTGAGTACCGCCTCACCGATACAGAGCTCCAATGCAGTTATACAGAACTTTACTTTTCGAACATTTAAGAGCAGACTCTTAGACACACACTCTTGCTGCAGCCACATTGTGCTCTTTGGGACTTACCTGGGATACGCGGAACAAGGTTCATCAAGCTTATCGACAATGCTCATAGAAAGTCTGCTCCTGAAATATACACTGTAGTCCTAAAGCGACCTCTCGAGCGAATGGTTACCTATTAAAAAACCACCGACGTTTTGCTAAATTCAATCGATTTTCATGCCTTCCAGTCGTGTCCCACTACAACGTGCCATACATCATTCGAGAGCTTGTGTTCTCAACTTTAACATTAGCTATGACAGACTTGCATCCGTTGCTGCAATTGCTGAGCAGTGCTCAAAATATAAAAATCGCTCAATTTGCAAATCGTGATTTTTCAAAAAAAGAATGTCAGTGTGATAATGAATCAAGCACGAGGAGAACGAGCATTTTCTGAGCTCTGTTTTGATATACTGGTCATCAAAATCGGTGAACTAGTAAAAACTCAGTGATATCGTGAAGTTATCACAAAATCACGACTTTTTTGACTGAAAATGTTGTATTCTCGCTATTTCATCAAAAATGCTTGGTATCTTCAGAAACCTGCGATGTAAGGAGTGCGAATATTTAAATATTATTCAAATAAGTTCAATACCTCTCTTTCAGACTTCTTCAACATTTTTCTCATTTCCTCAAAAGTACACAGACAATGAAGGTAAACAATCGGCAGCTGTAATGAGAGAACAAAGACATGCTTTCGCTAATTGTTTTGTTTTGAACGTTCGTACACCTTGCCTTGATTGTTTATGCACTTTAGCGGAAATGACAAAAATGTTGAAGAAGTTTAAAAAAGAACTACTTCGAATTATTTGAATAAAACTTAAATATTCGCACTCCTTACATCGCAGGTTTCTGAAGATACCAAGCATTTTTGATGAAACACACAAGAACACAAGCTCTCGAATGATGTATAGCACGTTGTTGTGCGACACGATTGGAAGGCATGAAAATCGATTGAATTTATCAAAACTTCCGTGGTCCGTTCTTTATGATCAGCTCTGTACGTACATAAAGCAAACTTCAATTATCAGCATAAGATCCTAATAGTAATAGGTGCATGGGAAATCGGACTAAATTGTCTTCATTTCTGAATCGAATAAACGAATCGGACTGTCGAAAATTCTAGAGCGATTATCTGATTCGGCTAAGTTGTATTTTCTATGTCTTATGCAATGAGTACCTTTTGATTAATCATTTTTTTCCATCATACTGAATAATGCTTGTGATGCCTAGACAGTAACAGAGAAATAGACTGAATATTTATCTGAACACATGAAGCATCAAGATGTGATAGTTCCGTCTTAGCAGCATGTCAAGATCTTTAAATTATTTAGTACTACAAAATACCACGCAAAAATTTTCGGTTGCTCAAAAACTTGCCTCGCTTCAAGCAATGCAGGCGAAAATTTGGCTCGATACCTAGGCTTACTAAGCGAATAATTTGAGGAATTTGCAATATTTTTTTTGATTTTCTTTTAGAAGAAACATTATTTCAGGAAATGTACAATTTCAAACAATTTCATGGCGGCCAAAGATTCAAGTAAAAACTGATGCACCGTTAAAAAGCCTTTGCTGGAAATGTTTATTTACAATTTTTATGTATATTTGATTTACAATTTCGAAAAATCAAAGAAAAATGGAGGTACTCATAGGCCTAAGTCTTCTCATAACAAGTGTGTTACTTTCCTTTTCACAACTTTGCACCAGGGTTTCAGAGTCGATGCCGCAGCCTCTCGAAGCCTCCCGAAGTCGTGCTAGAGAGCCGGAATCGTAGTTCAGCTTCCATGGACGGCTGCGAAGCCCTCGTTTTTTTGGTGATAGGATCTTTTACACATTGTCCGGTTTTAATGGATGCCGATGTTTTGTGTGATTTCCACAATGCTAGCATAGCGGTCAAAATGCGTCTCGGTTAAGACAGAATTTTTGTACTGATAAGAGTGTCAACAATTATTCAAAATAACCTTCCTATCTCTGATGACTTCCATACTTCTCGATTTGCTCTAGAGAATTTCTAAATTTGGCAATTGATTCAGAAATTCAGATGATCGCAAATCAAAACTTTTTTTTCGAATCTGATAATCGAAATTGGACTATCGATCTGGCGAATTGGATAAGCGGTAATCGAACTTTCAATTCTTCGAATCCCGCACGCCTTAAGTAATATAATATCATAATGTAAGTAAGACAAGAGATAAACAAATATTCACAATCACAAGACATTGTTCTCAACTCATTGAATCTTTGGAAATAACGAGACTGCTGAATGCTGATATTCCTGCTCTTCTTCCACGAGACGTTTGATCCTCGGGCTATCATGGAAACGGCCACCAGCTCAGGATAACTTGAAATAAAATACTTGACTCAAGCTTATAACACAGAGAATAGTTTGTCGACTAGCTGTTATGATATAGAGCTGACGAGGAAACGTTTTGTTATGGAAAGAGCATCCACATTTTTGTGTACTTCATTTCATCCTGTCAGGCCAACCAAGAGGGAACGGCGATGTTTGTGCGCTACGTACTGGCAAATTATTTCAACTGATCTTTTCCGGGAAACTTCACATTAAAAACCGATGCCTTGATTTTTTTGATTTTACGCCAACCCATATAAGTAGTCAACTGAAATAATGCAGGGTGCATGCATCCCGCTTGAAAACCACTTGTCTAAATGCTAGACTGCAGCTTATTTTCAAATCTCGTCCTCCCCAAACTTTTAAAATTTAGATGGCATATGAATGAATCCCAGAGGCGATGGGCGGCATGAATGCCCGAAATAAACGCTAGCTCGGAAATGCATGTTACATATTCTATTTTTTATTGCTATAAAATTGTGCGCTCAGAGTAGAGCATTGAATAAAAGGACCATTTTTATCCCTAGTTCATAATATAATACATGCGTTTTCGAATTCAAATTCCATAATGGTCTCTAGATCTTCTCCAAATTTCTCAGTGAACATAGATCTACATGCATCTTCGTCTGAAAAGGACGTCGCAAGAAATAAAATGAAGGTGATTTCTACATTAATGCCAGACAACTGAAATTTGAAATATAATTCTGAACTGAAGAAAATGTTTTAGAATATTCTGCATTCTAACTTAATATTAGATAATACATACCATTTGTACAAGGTATGTAATAATTGTGCACATATTATATATAAGTGTTATAGAATACTTAATGCCTTCTATAATGTATATCTCTGTAAAATATGTTTGTGCATTTTGTTCAGTAATTGAAGCATTATGACAAGCAAGCTACTTGAAGAATGGTATAGTCTTGTGCACATACAATTTGCAAGCTGTCTCCTCCTCCAAAACAAGAAAACCGAATTTCAGGCTGCGCTCACGGACAAGTCACAAGTTATATCGCTCGTTCAAACAGTGATTCTGTAGCTATTTATAGCTGCTGTTCTCGTTTTCGTCTCTAGATATTGAAGTCATTTGTCAAGTAGCACAGCAATCGACGCGTTATAGTATGTCTATCTACAAGTCACTGCCCTCGACCCTATCCCTCCCTCTCTCCCACATCTGATCAAAGGCGGTAGCAATGGGTAGGTTTCAATCTACAGCAATAGACTAGAAATTGCATGATTGCGATAAGATCGCTGTAAATTTGGTTAGCTTTTGAAGCTTCATCATCGTCTTAAAAGACATTCGTAATAGCTGCGGAATAGTATCATCGCCAGATTTCTCAAAGAATTTCAGCTACTCTATCAGAAACATTTGTTTGTGCATCTGATATCTCGTTAAATCGGAATCTGTGTAGACAGTTCTTTGCATTTGGCGGAGTTTCTGATTTTATCTGTTAAGGGGGGGACGATCTTCGTGAATGTGATCTACTTGCGACATTTTCCTTACTTTGATTTTGATTAATTTTCAAAACATGGAGAATTCTATCAACACGTTGTTTGAAATTGCAATCTAATAAGGGGATGCGGCCATTTCCATTTTGCGATTCAGTCTCACTTCACGAGCAATCATAATGACTTTCTCTTCATCAGGCAATGCCTCAGTAAGCTCCTGATTTGATCTCATTGAGGCAAGTAAAGTAGCATTCGATTGCTATCTCTTATGTCGGGCTTCGTTTATAGTGAAAGTTATAATTGGTTTCATTTCTTCCTGCAATAATTGATTTTGTATGATAAAAGATACTTATTTTCGGCCGTCGATAATGAAATTGCAATTGTTCTATGCCAGAAGAAGAACAGATCTAAGGTCATCACAAGATGTTTTAATTAGTACATAATTCCCCTTTTTTGTTAGAAGATTAAAAATGTGCAGAACGCCATCCATGTATGGTGACCACTGTGAGGATGCAAAAATGAAATAGGCCTACTATATCATAGCGGGTTCGAAACGATTGCAAAAATTTGATGGGTAACTTTGGTGATCGGCAGCGACCATGCAAGAGCGCCTAAGTAAAATAAATTTTCAATTCGCCTGCTGTCATAATACTTTGATCATTTATCAAAACGATTTTTGGGAATGATGATCATATACGACTGCTCCTGTGGAAGTTATATGCAGTCCTTACTTTGCTAATCTGAAGATAAAGATTTTTCAAGGATGTACATTCACGTGTGGAAGAGAAATCCGTCGACATTTTGTATCAGTATCTGCTGCATAAAAGTACAAGAAGAATATAATAACTATAACTCACTACATTCGACCCCTAAACATTACAAAAGAGCTGACCGGAGAATTTCGCAGCCTACATCAATTTGCTGACATTTCTAATCTGCAAGACGGAGTCAGGGGCTATCAAAAATTAATTGCATTAATTGATTGCTACTATCAAGAAATTAATTGGTGTCATCGAATAATTGCAATTGATTAATTTGCTTCATCGAGTAATTGCAATTAATTGATTAGCGCCAGTCAGCAATTGTAATTAATTGATTGCTTGCCCAAAATTCTTCAACCCTCTGAACATCCACAGACAGGGGTTGCAGCGGTAAAAATTTTCGCTTAACCGGTTAACCGGTTAACCGATCAAATATGCCAAAATCAGTCAAAAATCTGAGCTATGTTTCACGTTAGAGCGTGAGAGGTATTTACTTATTATCGAGCGAATTATCATCAAGGATGCATTAACATGTACGCAGGCCATTAGAAAATAACTTCATCAAAATAATATTTTGCATCATCATAGCTGGGATTCCAGTTAGTGTGCCGACAAGTAAAAGCGTCATTTGTTGTCGGGGATTCTAGAAATTATATTGAATTCGAAACATCTACAGATCATCGCAATTTACATTTATTTGATGAATACAAACAAAGCATTACTCTATAATCGCAGCACAGAGACTGCAGTGTTGCGACACTCCCGCCGCCAAAATTCCTATGTACAAATATTACACACACACATGATTGTAAAAAATAGTTCCACACTTTCAGATGTCCGGATCGATCGAGTGAGTGCTTGAGTAGAAGAAGATCATATGAACGTTACTCAGAAGATTTCATACATCGTAGACGCATCAATCAAATGTCAATAAAATCACCGAAGTATAAGAAAAATAATTCATTGAATGAATAATAGATATCAGCAGCTTCTCACTTCTGCACCGAAACGCAACTGATTCACATTATGAAAGTTAAATTGATGTCATGATGTCACTGAATGAAATACGTAATGTGCTTTTTAAGAAATGCTATCGCTAATTCTATAGATTACAGCAGTGTACCGCTGTTCACTGTTAATGTCACCGTTACTAGTCACTTAAGCCATTATTGCAATGATTGTCAATGTTATCACTGCTCATGTTCTTTTGGAACAGGTTATGTAGTTTTTCGTTTGCTGCACTTTTTGCTTGTCTTCCTCGCACCCGCGGATTACTTTCATTGTGTACCTGTGCGTTTAGTTCGTGAGTATCAGAGTTAGGTGGTTCCGCATGTTCCACTGTTTCGAGCGGGAATAGTAAGCTGATCACACCATTTTCCAATTTCACTTCGGCAACTCTTGTTTCACCGTCTCTACTCTTGATCAAATTTGTGATTCTTCCCAATTTCCATTGTCTTCTTCTTAAATGATCGTCTTTGAAAGTTACTATCATACCAACAGTTGGTGCAATTTCAGAATACCTTGAACCTTTTAGCTTGCTTTGATAACGCTCCCTCAAGCCTTTCAAATATTCTTCTTGCCATAACATCCAAAATTGATCAAGAAGTTTCTGTCCTGTTTCCCAAATATTTGCATAAGCTTCCTCAGTAGAGCCCTCATAAGTCAAGTCATTGGTGTCATCACTCATTATAGGCATTCCAACGCAGAAACTCATAGACAGAAAGTCGTTTGGGCAGATTGGTCTTGAACTATTTCTGTCAGAGTCGATATAAACAAGTGGTCTGGAACTCACTAATGCCTCCATTTCCGCTAGTATTATTTGGAGCTCAACTAAGGATGGGAATTCGCGACCAATTACTTTTCTCAGAGGCTTTTTTAAAAGCGCAACTGATCTTTCATAAAAGCCACCGAACCATGGGGACTTTTCTGGAATGAAATTCCACGTTATGTTCTCCGCTGTCACGTAACTTGTTATGACTTCATTAAATTCCGGTCCTTTCCAATGTTTCAGGAGCTGATTAGCCAATTTGAATTGCTTTGCGTTATCTGAGTAAGTGTTCCAAATCGCGCGACAAAGCGTCTGAAAGCCTGGATAAAGTATTCAGTTGTCATATTCTCGACGACCTCCAAGTGGATGGCTCTCGTAATGAGACATGTGAATAAGCACACCCAAACTTTCCGTTTTCCATCATTACCTCGAATAAGAAAATGTCCAAAATAGTCCACGCCGCAATAAATGACTGGAATATGTCTTGTTACTCTCTCTGCAGGCCAAGCTCGCATCTTCGGAGGTTTAAATGAGCACCCAGAATGCTTCCTACACACGCGACAGTCTTTTAGCACAGAATTGATAGCTCGTCGCCCACTTGGAATCCAATACTTTTCTCGCACTTTGGAGAGTACTTGACAGGCCCCTGGATGCAAATCATGTCTTTCATGAACATCTCGAATGATTAATTTGATCAAATAATGATCTTTCGGCGTCAATATCGGCATCTTAGACTCATAACTCAAATCAGAATTCGCAAGTCTTCCAAAGCTTCGAATAACTCCATCGTATGTTAGTTTCAGACCAAGTTGCCTAATTAGTTTGCTATCTCGATTGATCGTCAATAACTCCAATTGTTCTGCATAAGTTGATGACTGAATTAACTTGATCCACTTCATTAGCACTTTTTCTGTATCTGAGGAAGAGATTGTCATAGCTGGCCGTTTACCTTGCATAAATTCGATAGCTTTCTCAATGAGCACGCAAACCCTCAACACTTTCGAGAATTTTGAGTATCTTTCAATATTCATTCCGTCACCGTAGGGTGAGATTGAAATCGATCGATGAGACTCCGTAGAATGAAAAAGCATCAATTTTTCTTTGACAAGTTCTTCTTCGTACTCATGTTCCATCGAGGGAGTAAATGGCTGCAAATTCCACTTAGGCCAAGTTTCAGAATTCCGCGAAAGCCAAGTAGGACCATGCCACCAGCAGTTGTCTGTGATCAGAACTTGTGAACAAATTCTTCGAATCAGTTTGTCAGCAGGATTTTCCAGAGTATTTATATATCGAAAATCAAACTCGCTTGCTTTTCTCTTGATTTCTTCGACTCGATTGCGTACAAAAACGTTCAGTGTTTTCTTGCATGTTATCCACTGAAGTGCTATCATTGAATCAGACCACAGAATGCACGACGAAATCGGCTGTTTAATTTCATTTCTTATAAAGGTCGTTATTAGAACTCCAATCAGTATAGCCAGGAGTTCCAGTCTCGGTATTGACACACCCTTTTTCTTGTTCTTGGAATTGAAACACGGTTTTGGACTAACCTTCGCCTTGGATATGATCAGATGTGTTCTATGTTGAGTGCCATCGAAGTATCGGACATATGCAACAGCACCATAAGAATTTTCTGACGCATCTGTAAAACAGCATAACTGCATCTCTTGATTGCCACCTACACCTATGTGTCTGTTGATTTTGTGCTCGAAAATGATTTCAAGGTCGGCACATAAAGAAATCCACAGCTTAAATAATTGTTTGTCATCAATTATTTGTTCTTCATTATATCCCTTGATACATAATGACTGAAACACAATTTTGAATTGTATCAAAACAGGATTATAGTAACCGTTATGGTCAAACGCTTAGGAAAATGTCTTCAGGACGTTACTCCTGGTAAATTGTACTGTGCCCTTATTTCGGTTTTTGTTTCGCAAAGACATCGTATCATCAGAAGTATTCCATTGGAGTCCTAGTATCTTGAGTGTCACCGCTGGCCTTATCTTCTTCCTTCATCTTATCTATTAGAAGGCTCGAGTTCGAAGACCATTCTCTCAGGTTCATATTTGCTGCCTGAAATATCTCCTTTGCATTTCGGTAAAACCTTTTAGCTTCTTGTTCATTATCAAATCCAGCAAAGACATTGTCAACGTATAGATTCTCACTAATTTGTTTCGAAGATTCCGACTGTGTCTGAGAAAGATGGTGATGGATGGTTTGTGCCAAAAGAAAGGGAAAAGATATGATCCCGAATGGAACTCTGGAAAATCGATAAACTTGAAGATTTTCATAGTTCATAGAAGCATTGATATCTTTTAACCAGAAGAACCTAGTGCAATCCCTGTCGATCTCTTGAATACCGACCTGCAAGAATGCGGCTTGAATATCAGATACCGTCAGAATTTTGTGGAAGCGAATTCGCGTTAAAATCCCAGGGATTTTTTGCAATATTACTGGTCCTCGCAGAAGGCAGTCATTCAATGACAAATTGCTTTTAGTTTTCGCGGACGCATCGAATACTAGTCGCACTTTTGTAGTCGAACTATCATCTTTCATCACGACTTGGTGGGGAAGGTAATGAACAGCACCACATGTTTCTTTATCAGCATTGATTTCCTCAATAATTCCATCACTTTCTTGTTTTTGAATGATGTCATCCACCTTCTTCATTACTGGTCCGTTTCCATACCTCTTGCACATTGATCGTAATCGGCCCAGAGCCAAACTTTCATTAGCGGGTAAGTTGGGCAATTCATCTTTCCATGGAAAGCGGATTTGATATCGGTTATCACGGAATTTAACAGTGTCTTCAAACTTTCGAACTGCTACTTCGTCATCAGATTGTTCTGGGCAGTCAGTAATTCCGATGGAATCTAACGACTATAACTTCGAATAATCAGTCTTTTCGCAATAGTTTGACATAATGTCCAACTTGTCATTTATCGGAACTTCGCTTTCGAATGTCAAGGGGTTTGATTGTAGTCCATGTGCTGAGGTCTTAGCGTACATTGCCGTAGTTCTGCTTTCTGCGGCAAAATGTGAGATTTGGGACGTTGTGCAAACACCTCGTCCGGTAATGATCCATCCCAATAAGGACTTCTTTGACCAGATTTGTTGTGGCACTAATTCTACTCGCTCGGGCTGAATTATACAATCATAAAGATCGTTCCCTATCAAAATGTCTATTGTATTTTCCTCAGGAGATTCTGGTCGGGGATCGGCCAGAAAGTAACTCTTCATTTTGCTTTCCAAGTATTTGGAGTCAATGGACATTCGCACAACATTGGCATGCATATTTTTGACAATGCTGACTTCTACTCGTATGTTTTCTCCTGATATAGCTGCGATTGTTATCGCAGATTGATGACATGATATGTTAGTAGGGTCTGGATTAGCGAACGCATGCACAGCCACTTGTTCTGTTGAACTTCGTTTCAGCTTCAACTCCTTCGCGAAGGCTTCGGTTATGCATGATCTGCTGCTCAAAGTGTCAAACGCCATTCTGCATTTGCGTACACGGAACGGTTTGTCGGTTGATTTAACGAACGCAACAACTGTTGGGAAGATAACATACTTTGTTTTAGCTAAAGTACTCGTTTTGTCTTCATCGCTTGATTTGTCATCATTTGTGTAGAAGGACTTTTCCTGTCGGTCAACTGGCTCAACGGCTGTCTGTGAAGTAGGCCTGACAATGTTATTACATCGATCAGCATTTGAAAATTTCTGAGGGCAAAGACTTCGATTATGAGAATTTTCGGACCTACAATGTGGGCAGTATAATCGCTTTCGGCATTCATATGTTGGATGATTCGTCAGGAAACATTTAAGACAACATTGGCCTAGCGCATCAATTCGAGATTCCCGATCTAAAAATCTAGGACAGTCCTCATTCCAGTGACCCATTTCCTTGCAGAATTTACAAGCCGAAAAAGGCGACACCTGTTTCTCCGAATATCAAATGCGATTTCCTCTGTCAGTTGTCTGCAATTGGTGGAAATTTCGATAATTCGCGTGCTTTTTATTTGAATACTGTGGGCGCGAGTTTTTTTATCATTTCCGAAAAAAGTTTGCTCATATTCGGATAGGCTATCAATTTCTGTGCGATCAATGTCAATCTCCTCAAAAATCGTCAGGTGCTCTTCCAACAAGTTTCTCAAGGATGACAGCTTCATTTTCTGACTACCGCCGACAGATTTAGTGAACTGATATCTCAAATCTTTGAGCAGTTTGCCAAGAGTATTTAGAAGAATCAGATCCTGTGAATCTGAGTCAATGCCATATTCAGATAAAGCATGACAGCATATATCCAGTTCGTCGGCAAAATTTCGAAGTTTCAAAATTTCATCTGACTTGCTAATGCTCGGCAAGTTCTCTATCTTCTTTAGGTAGGCACGTTTTAGAACAGTTTGGTTGCCGTACCTTTTCTCTAGCAGTGATAGTGCAAGTCTATACTCGTGATCTGATTTTAGCATTGAAATCGCTCGTCTCGGTATAGGCCCTAACGCATCTTGAAGATATCGTAATTTCACTCCGTCTGTTAGATTTTGGCAATCAACGGTAGCATACCAATTTGAAATAAATGCTGGATACTCCGTGATTTCACCGTCAAATTCAAGTGGCTTTATCGGATGAAGCTTTACGAACAATTTTGAAATATCGAGTTTTTCTTTTTCTCTACCTCTTTGTTGTTCATTAAGTTCACTGGTTTTCATTTGCAAATTAATCGAATCGTCATGCCGCTTCGCTTCAGCTTCTAAATTCTCTCTGTGCCGCCTCTCAATATTTTCTTCATGTTTTTCAACAAGTCTATCGCTTTCTTCTTTATCGATATGGCTCTGCGTCAAATCGCTTTCTATAACGAAGCACTTCAGCAATTTTACAGTGTCGTTAATTTTTTGAGATAACAACTCTACATTCACGGTCTCGCGTGATGACTCGTCTTCATATACAGTGGACTTTGGATCATCGCTGAGATCTTCGATGATTTTGTCGGACAACTCGATGTAACTCTCATACTGGTTCTTAACTTCATTCAGCAATGCCTTCAAATTCGCAATTTCTTCACTACATTTTCACGTACTTCTGCGATGTCTCTTTACCTAATAAGCTCAAAGCTTCTTCGTTTTTATTGCTAGCATTGTCAAGCTTTAGCTGTAGCTGCTTCAAAAGTCGTTTGTACTTCGATTGGGGAATAAGTCTAGTTACAGGCATATTTTACGGAATTTTCTATTCGTGTCAGGTTTTAGTCTTTGAGCGCTTTATAGCTTTAGAATGTCTTAGGAATTATAGTTCATGAGCTTAGTTGACTAGATTACGGATCATTTAGACGCTCTGCTACCATTTTGTGTGCCGACAAGTAAAAGCGTCATTTGTTGTCAAGAATTCTAGAAATTATATTGAATTCGAAACATTTACAGATCATCACAATTTACATTTATTTGATGAATACAAACAAAACATTACTCTATAATCGCAGTTAGTATATATAATCGCAGTATGTTGCGACAGTTAGTATCATAGTTGGATAGCCGTCAGATCAATCTGAACAACGTGTACCTGTAAAGGCACGAAAATTCGCCTTGTACTTTAATTATCATAAATCGGATTCGAAGACCATATATTTTCTGATTAAAGCAATATTTCAATGTTTATAAAACAAAAACAAGGTATTGACTAATTGTCGGAAAGTGTTAGATTTTTCACTCAGTCAGAGTTGTAGTTTAGAGACAATATTACGTTTGCCGCTTCCTTCATTAAACGCATTATTTTTTTATAGAATATGTTTCCATACGTCGAGAACAAGCGTTCACTACTCGCCGATGTAGCCTGAACTATGAGGTACCTTTTGGCGAGTTTATGCAGTTTTGGAAAAGAACATCCATTTGTCCTCCACCAATCCAGCGGGTCAACTTAGAGATTCGAAGCAATTAACTCGTAATTGTGCATTTCTTGAGCGTGCTTTTGTCTGACGTTTTGGATGTGAAGATCATGGATATGAAAAACATACTTAGTTTGTAATAGATCAGTGCTAGGATGATTGGTTGAATTTTCATAAAAGTTAAGCGGTTAAGCGGTTAACGTAAATTAACCGGTTACCCAGTTAACCGCTGAAATCCCTGCTGGAAGTTGTTTACTTTGGGGAATTATATGTAGACGTGCCATAACGCCACAGTTTCAGATAATTATTCCGAGAGAACTAGAGTTGCAGAATCTATAGCAATGATCTGAAACATCTGGAAATCCTAATTGTTTCAAGTTTCAAAATTCATGAGTGATAAAAGTATGAATTAGCTAGTTGACTCATCTTTAACGGTGATTTACATGAAAGCTAAACTGTAATTGCAATTTGTACAATCCTTCAACTTTATCATTCACGGATGTTAAAATATTTTCAGTCCAGATAATCATTCATTTCAATTCACGAATGAATGTTATTATGAATGTTATCCCTCTAGTCACAATTACATAATAACGTTTATTAACGATTCTGCTTGAATTATCAAGTCATTAGGACTTCAGACCCTTGTCAGGTAAGCAGACAATTCCAGTCTTGTGAATTATTAATAACTTTTTTAATATCAAGATACTCGTAATTTGGGTTGGTATTAAGAGGTTTTCTTTGCGGTAATAATTTATTTATTTATGGCTAATTAACTATTTCTTTTTCAACTACCTAAACACGATTTTGTGATATTATTATCTTTCAAGTAAAGTAAATGTCATGTTTCTGAGCTTATCTATTCGCACTTCTAATGACTTCAATCGGTATTTCGCTTGTAATTATACAAAAAAAATACTTATCTTAAAAATGTAAAATACAGCATTCTCTTCCCTTTATTTAGGTGAAATAACAAGTGTGATAAGAGAAAACATAGAAGATTTCATTCATGCCATCAACTGCGCACGATTTGTGTGCGATTGGATTAAATATGTTTTTCTTTGATTCTTTTTGACAAGAAGAGGAACTGACTGGAATTTGGCAGAGCCGAATTTGCTGCCGAGCTATAAAGGCATTTTGAAAAATTAACTTAAAACACATTGCCGTGCGTCAAGAATCCACAACCTCTGCATGTTTCAGTATTTTGCTTCTTCTAAAGATCTAGCAGTCTTCGCATGCTTGCATAGACGAGCGACTGAACTTACCATCAACAAACAGCTGCTGTCGTCCATTCTACAGAGCTGATCATAAAAAGTGACAACCTTAATTTCGATGAAATTCAATCCATTCTCATGTCTTCCCATCATGTCGCACATCAACGTGCCATGCATCTTTCGAGAGCTTGTATTCTCAGCTGTAAAATGAGGTATGATAGACTTGTATCCGTTGCTGCATTTGCTGATCAGTGCTCAAAATATGAAAATCGCATGTTTTCAATAAGAAAGCATGTGAGTATGATAATGAATCAGACACAGGGAGAATGAGCATTTTCTGAGCTTACTTTTGATATACTGGTCATCAAAATCGGTAAACTAATAAAAACTTTTTGACATCGCATCGTGAAGGGAAATCATAAATTGGCTGAAAATGTTGTATTCTTACCTTTTCATCAAAAATGCTCATGTTTGGTATCCTCAGAATCCTTGCGATGTATGGATTGCGAATGTATAAGTCTTATTCAAATAAGTTCAATAGCTCCTTTTCAGACTTCTTCAACATTTTTCTCCTTGCCGCTTAAGTACACAAATACCATGTAGGGTGAAGGAAAGTCCAAAACAAAACAATTAGCGAAAGCATGTCTTTTTTCTCTCATGGCAGTTGCCAATTGTTTACCTTCATTGTTTGTGGACTTTTGCAGAAATGAGAAAATGTTGAAGAACTCTGAAAGAGAACTTTTGAACTTATTTGAATAAAACTTACATCTTCGCACTCCTTGCGTCGCACGGATTCTGAAGATACCAAACATGAACATTTTTAATGAATAAGTAAGAATATAATATTTTCATTCTAAATATCATGTTTTGTGATAACTTCATGATATCACTGACTGTTTCCAAATTCACCAATCAGAAAATGCCGGTTCTCCCCGTGCCTGATTCATTATCATACTCACATGCTTTCTTATTGAAAAATTGAAATTATTCAATTGAAGTGATTTCTTATTTTGCGCAATGCTCAGCAAATACAGTAATTGAAGCAAATCTACGAGTATCATATCTTATTTTACAGCTGAGAATGCAAGCTCTCGAAAGATGTATTGCACGTTGATGTGCGACATGATTAGAAGGCATGAGAATCGATTGAATTTCAGCGAAATTGAGGTTGTCCTTTTTTTATGATCAGCTCTGTAGAATGGACAACAACTGTTTGTTGATGCAAGTCTATTTGCTCGGCTAGGCGCCGATCTCTGTCAATATTTATAGATCTTAGCTAGGTCATAAGAAAAATGAAATTCGTGAAATAGGCAGCATAGCTGCAAATTCTTGCCGTTAGGTGATATATTTTAAGTTATTTTGTCAAAATGACGTTGCATTGAAATGATAGCATCTTGAATCTTACAAAAGTCACTGACAAGGAAGTGGTACCAGACATCGTCAACCACTGGAAGTATTCATGTGCCACCTACTCATAATAGCTGGGATGACAGAAAATCGGTGAGAATGGTGGAAAATAAGAGGACAACAACGGGTGAAAAGTTGGGTAAAATCTAGGGTAGGTTCCCAAGACCCAAGATGAAATACCCACGATCGAAAAATCAGAACCCAAGATTGTGAGATCATTACTACATTTTATCCTTTTTGGCAACCGTTTTCCCAAAATATAAAGTGATCAACAGATATGTTAATATATGTTTTAGTCGTGTATTTTTAAATTGAATATCGTATTTTTGGGAGAATTCATTCTATGCATGTTTTAAGTCCTTTATAGGCTAACTTATATGCGCTATATAAGCATCGCTAAAAACTCAGAGGGTATATCTATAGCCAGGTATGATAGTCAAGCTGCTTCTGATAAATGTACTTAAGTTTCTGCAAACTTTATTTATTCACTTCCCTTCATATTTAGCATTGGCTCAATTATTTTGTAATTGTATATGATTTTTGATTGATTTGATTTGTATCTTTAAAATTGTCATGGGCGTAAATAACGGTACATACATACATTGTATATGCTTTGCGCAAAGTACATGCATATTGAGGTATCACAGCATCCTCATAATAAGCTTCCTTGTCGCTGCTAGCTTTCAAGCGAATGATATCGATAACCTTTGTTGGTTGCTTGCTATTGATGACGTGATATGAAACGCAACTACCGCAAATATCCAAATAACTACATAAGTGTTGAAAGTTGATGACCCAGAGGAATCAACTTAGCAATGATGTCAGATCTATTACACGAATATATGAACCTGAACAGACTTCGATTGCAATATTGCATTCATCATACTAAATTGTGATTCAACTTCGACGTGAATTTCTCAGTATAACATCAATGCTTATTAAATGAAATTAGAAAATCGGTTTCGTTGTACTACCCAAGATCATTACTCAATATTTTGGACACCTAACCAAGATTACCCATGACCAGCGGTGGCGGAACGATAAAAAAGTTGGGAAGGCTGTATTCAAGTCACCTTCATCCAATTTCTAGTCGCTCTCCCTCCCCCTTCTCCATTTCCCTTTCAAATCTGTTATAACAATAGGCTAAATACCGAAAAAATATTCAAAATCAATATTTATGTCATTACATGAAGTCTGATTTTGGTGGAGGAAATTAATTTTTGATTTAAGGAAGTAAAGCAATGTTTTACGTATTCGAGCTATTATTCATGTTCAGTCTGTAAGGCTGCTATTTATAAACAACATATATATTAACTAATTAGAATAGCATTCATTCAGAATTTATTGATAAACCCGATACTAGGAATAAATGAACCGATTATTTGCAATGATAATCAAATAAATCAAAGATTTATAGAATTTTCAATGAACCATTACTGTTGTTATCATTTTCATATAATGTTGCAAATTTTCATGTGTGTGTTGGCCATAGTGATTAATAGTATGTATGTCATCAACAGCTATGGGAAGGCCCTTTGATTTATGAAAATATTCATACGGTTAAGGTATTATGAAAAAATCATATCGATTTCAAAAATAAGAATTTTTTTTCCATCAACGTTTACCAAAGTACGCAACTCTGGTAGCTTCGCTTTTGACAGACATGAATTGCTTCGCAATTTTTTCTGTTGAGAAATTATCTGTAATGTCATGGCAACGTTTCAAAAGAAGGCAATTATTCAGCCTCTTTTGAGTTATACTTGATCTCGTGAATGTTTTAATATGCCTCAACAAGGAGAAGGATCTTTCTGGCGTTAAAGTGGTAACTGGAATGGTCAAATATATTGTTACCACCTTCCTTATTTCCGAAAATATCTGCCTGGCCCCAGGTACTGTTTTTAAGATTTCAACAACGGTTTGCATGCTAGTGACTTTTTTCAAATGTTCTTTCTTCACTTCATCGCACGTTTCCTTCGCACTATGAAACATTTTAATCTCCGTAGGAAGCATGTTACAGTTGATATCTCTTTCTCGTCGACGCATCCGTTGGCAGAGGAAATAATAGCTTTCTCAATTGCTACCAATATTTCAGGGTTCTTTTCATCGAACCTTTGAGCGACAACATTCATGCACAAGCAGCAGGATATGCTCGTTTGACAGAAGAGATCAGACGAGAGCGAACTTCACGCGCTTTCAAATCTCCCTGAAAGGTGATATGAACAAAAACAGGTTTGCAACTAGGTCCAATCATGACTTCAAGTTTGGCATCAGCATAACCGTAAGTATTGATGATCCTATCGTAACCATTCATCTTCAAAGTCTCAGTTAGCGCGAAGTGAAATAGACAGTTTATGTCAATCTCTGGGATGTAGAAGGCTTTTCCAACAGCGACCTCTGCCTCCGCCTATAAGCAGAAAGGCAGTCTCCGTCCCCACAGCCCTGCTCAATTTACATGCATCATGAATCACTTAAAATTTAAGTGAAAATATTTAAACGATTCAAATTGTAACATGTTCAACGACAGAAGCCACCATCGTCATTTCAGTACATGGTTTAATGACTTTGCAACTTATCGGCAAACTTCTTAAAAAACTACGTCTGTTCTATCTCTTCCGCATAATGTTCTTCAAACAAAGTAATTATCTTTTCAAAACAAAATGTAGAGTTAGATTTGATTTTCAGGATACTCATGGAAGCTGTGTAATCATAATGAAAGCTTTGGACGATAAGTGACGAGAAATGAAAGTTGACAAAAGTTGACAAAGTTCATCAAAGGAATCGGTTAGAAAAAATCAAGACATAATTTGAGCTTGAGTATGAAACTAAAAAGATAAATCTGTTTCCGCAATATGCCCGTAGTCGATGATAAAGCACCTTTTCTCTGCATTACATGTATAATAATGATTCTATAAATAAATTCACCTTTAATCTACGACTTATTAAAATCATCAACTACAAATTTCATTAATTGCAAATTATAAATATTGAAGTATCAAATATCTATTTATAGCGTCATTATTGTAAAAAAAGAAATGTGAAAATTCAATTCTAGCTTGCGCTAGCAGCAGACACTGACTGATACTACGACAGACTTTTGTTGTTAATCTATTGCGTGGCGTATTGTGCTAGCATGCGCGCTACAAAATAGATGCTGGAATGGTAATAGGAAAATATGCCACTGATATCCCTTGGAGATGACTTCTGCTTTCTCTTCATATCATCGGCATGGCCCAGTGAAAAGGTGCCAGATCACCTCCACCGCGGATTTCGCTTCGATTCTAGGTCAGACGAGTGCAATCGGGAAATCACATGTGTTGGTGCCTTTTACTGACGTAACTCTTTCCGTGTCGTTGGCGGACCGTACGATATCTTTAAGATTATGTCGTAGGCCGCCTCACAAAAGTTTTGATAGTTCAACGTTGTAGAATTTATCCGCCCGATGCGCAAGTCATTGTCATAACCTGTACAATGTACTGAATACATTTCAGACAAGTTCTGCACGAGACAAGCCTCTGTTTGAGATCAAACCAACCCACTGCTGGAGGAGAAGCGTTAGATGATGCCCACTCTTGTGTATCGTGAATAATACTCATGATATTCGCTTACATTCGCTTGTTGGGTAATTATTGTGACTTGCGCTTAGTATATCATTTGCCTTTCGTCTTGGCACGTCGGTGCACTGCACAGAAAGCTTCGCAACTTCCATTGGAGGCCTTTAACGAGTCCGCTGAATCTGATTTCGAACAATTCTTCAGCGATGATGAATTTTTAATAATGCTTCTGAAAAAATGACGATTCCGACCCTATCATGAATGAAATTAGTGATGGCTTCGAAGATGATGAAAGCATGCTAGTCATCAGAGCTCGTGTCATTGCCTCCGATAGGATTTAGACAGGCGAACTAGAATTCGAGATAAAGGATGCCATGTCCTATATATAGATGTGCTATCTATACAAGCCTAAATGATGAGACAAATGCTCAAAGATTTTATTCCTCTGGACCTAAAACTCCCTAAAATTCCATAGGCCAAAGAGGTAGCCAGACACGTGACTACCGTGTTTGCAGTAATCGTTAACCTGTACGAAGACGATAATCGAAATTATGTATTATAGTGAAACGTGCACCGAAAAAACCACATTTCATCCAGGACAATGCTTTGCGAACTATTAGACGAAATATTTTTTTCCGTTGGATGTTTGATGCTCAATTTGTTCATATTGTCTTTCGGTGCTTCCCATGTTCAATCTAAATATTAGTTGTCATAAATTCGTATTTCTTTAGGATAAAGATGCATGTGAAAAATAAATCATCATAGACGAGTAGATTTCGGAAAGAAAATTAAATATGGAAAATATTAGTAGTTGTTATAGTCCTTAGATATTCAATTATATTGTGAACGACCTTCGTTGTCACTCAACTCTAACTTCTTTGGCATGCAATTAATGCCTTCAGGTCATTTCTATCATATTCACGTACTTTTGTTTATGAAGCTAAATACTTCTATATCTGGCTGGCCAGCCTCTTAATGTCGGCAAACACAAAATGTTGGCCAATTCGGGCCACTTTTAATCACATTCTCTCATGGTTTAGTGATCAAGAGCATGATGAATGCACATGTAGCTATAAGATAGGAAATGACATGAAGACATTCTATGCCAAAAATTGTGATTCTATACTTAGTGACTCTCACTTACATGTAATTAGAGAAACCATTGGAAATCTCATTTTTATTGAAAGTTTCAATCTGCTTCCGATTTACATGTGTTGTACTATCAGTCTGTTTGAAAAGGAGAGGAAACGGGAAGAGATCGACAGACCCACAGATTGATTTGTTATAGGCAGAGATGGTGCATCCTTCTGTGAAAGTCTCATTTTCAGCCTCGTTCCCTGTAGAACCTCATGCTGGCTGCTAGATTATACGTAAACAAAAAACAGAACAATCTGCAATAAAGACCGACTAGATTATCTAAATGGTAAAATCATATTTACAACGCACATTTGTGTTTGATAAAATTATATCAAGAGTATAAGCCTGCATTTGTATAGGACATGTGCTTTATAAGCTATCATTTCAAAGATGGGTGTGAAAGTTTTTACCTAATGAATAAAGGCAGCAAGTTCACAAGTTTGAACAAGTTTGTAGAAACGAGGGCGGCCTTTTTGTTCACAGGCAGATACATTTAGCTTGGGGGTAGCTGAGGCTCTTTTTAAGAAAAAACGCATCTATAGGCCTGCCTTAACGCAATTGCTGAATATGCCAGCAAACGTGTCTCCTTTGAAAGGGCAGCAATATAGAAATCATATCTTTAAATTCATTCTAAAATTTAATGAAGTAAATTTTATATTTACTATCAGTTGAACTAGTTTAAATTTCTTAACGCACCACAAAATATCAGTAAACGGATGAAAAGAAAAGGAATTTTGTAAAGAAAAACAATTGATTAATAATTGATCGCTACTTAGCAAAGTCAATAAAATGAAGACAATGCTAGCAATCGTCATGCTATTATAAAAAATGATGAAATAGCGGTTGTAAATTTCGACATGGGGAATATGTGTGGTGGTCATGAATCGTGCTGAGTACGTGAGAAAACTCGAGGAGCTTCTTTGAGATGAAGACAAGTTTCGGTTTGTCCATAGTGCTTCGGTCAATAGTGTTCCTGGTCAACAGTCTTTTGTCAAAACTGAACACTCAATTCGACATTATATTAGAAGGTACATTCGACTTTTGGTAGAAAAAGAGATTTACAACAACACTATGCCTAATGCCTCTGACACTTGCAAAATGTACGAGTTGATAAAGATTCATAAGGATAATCATCCCAACTATGAGAAACACTGCTCAGGATGAATTAGCCAAATACCTTGATGAGATCATAAAACCTTGTATCCCAAGTACTTTTATGGTTAGATCTAATGAGGATTTGTTGAACAGAATCGATCATTTCAAATCCAATGTGAAGCAATGTTCTCTTTGTTTGGTTACTTTTGATGTTTGCAACTTGTTTACCAATATGCCGCGCCTCTTTCTGTAGCTATAGATCTAGCTGCTGACTATGTGTGCAATAATGAAAATCATCCCCAGGATAATCGCAAACATTTCAAACAGTTGCTTGAATTTGCCACTGGTTCATTTTTTATATTCATTTTTAATAACAGCTTGCATCAGCAAATTGATGGCGTTTAGATGGGTTCTCCTCGGGGTACCACCTTATGAAAATGACTTCGTAAATAAAAAATAGTGAAAATCTCTGTAACTTCAGAGGAAATTCTGCCTGAATGTTTTGAAGTTACAGAGATTTTCACAGAGATAGAAATATTCGGGCAGTGTTGGGACCTGGAACACACTAGAAGCTTAGTTTTGGTCCCAACACTGCCCGGATATTTCTATCCCATGTGTTCAAAGTGTTCACTCGCTCTGTCTTCTTAGTGTAACTTTAACTGGTAAACTTTCGTGGGACCTTCACTTTTCAGACATTCTCCATAAACGTAATCAGCGACTGCATGCTCTCAGAATTTTAAGATCTGTATGCAACTCTAATCAATTGTCTTCAGTGTATATTTGCCTAATTCAAAGTCTACTGTGCTATGCGTCGCCAATATTTCTATCTTTACCTCCTTTTTTCCGACATCCTCCAAAAGTCTGCAATTAAACTTTTCCACAAAGCCAAAGACTCAATTACCCATCCTCTGCATTCCATGATCTCACCGCAGTTTAAACGTTCCGGCCAATATTATATTGAACTAGCAACAACAGTTAGGCAACAATCAACGTTTCCCATCAATGCAGCAAAAGTCCTGAATTGTCGTAACTTGAAGTTTTGAATTTTGATGTTCCTTAGTTATATTGTTATGTACATTAATTTAACATTTCTGCTCTCATTATTTGCAAGTGTGTGATTTTTATTCAAAATGCAATAAACGATTTCTTGTCTTGTCTTGAGTTCCGTTCTCGCAGTGATAATGATAATTTTCCTCTTTTGTACACTCGGTACGTTGATGATGTGCCTTGTATTATTGAAAAATATCTGATTGGTGATAGATTTTTAATTTTCATATTTTAATTTTCCTATTTGTATTGCTTTCCGTACCTTGAAACGATCTTCCTATTTTTCTTCAAATGATCGCACACTTTTCCCGCTGAAGAGTCGTATCGTTTATGAATTTCGTTGCTCCGTTGATCACAGTACTGCATATCTTGCATTGGTAAGACACACAGACGATTGAGTGGTAGGGTGCTTGAGCATAAGAAAGGTATCACTTCCAGCATATACCCATCGTTTGGATTGTGATTGCTTCTGTAACTTTACTGATTTCAAAAATTCTTTGTGAAGGTCAACATGACAATGTAGCATAAAGAAATATTCCGAAATAGATTGACGCTCCGATAGTTCTACAGAATTATCATTGTCATTCTACATAAATCACATCAAGTAAGGAAGTAGAGTGCCAACAACCAATTCAATCTGTGCATGCAAGCTGACAGCAGACGATAAAACATATAAAATATCGGGTAAATCAATCATTGTTACTGAGTAAGTAGGGTTGTAAGTCGAAATTTCAGCTGTCATTTTTCTATGAAAGTCGTTTACATATCTCCAATTCCAAATTAGACGGCCTTAATTGCATAATTAAGGCCGTCTAATTTGCTATGTAATACCATTGAGGTAGGAGCATCTCACCATCCATCCTCGCATTCCCAGTGAAAATGGCATTGAGGTGATTCCTATGATTCACAATTTGGACACGTAGATGTCTCAAGCATGACATGCTGCAATGCTCTGAGCTGCATGGCCTATGTAGAAAATTATCATAGATTTGAGTCTTTTACAGATCAAAATTTTGGATTTTTGATGTTATAGATTTTGGGTTCAGTAACAATGCATACATTACCCTTCAAATGATCAGTCTAATACGCTCCGACGATTTAGGCTGTCATTTGAAAGGTAATATATCTTCCATGTATAAATGTCATGGTGATTTTTGTGTTAAACAATTTATTTATGTGAGGCCGCATTTCCGAAGGCAAATAAATTGTCAGCCGAAAAAATACTATAATATTTCCATTGTCGCTGTATGACCACTCTAATTCATTCATTAATCATAGATATCCATGAGTGAATCAGTGAATCAAAATAGAAAAGTTGTCAGAAGATGATGACTTTAGAAGAGCAAATGGTGTGCTGAAAGGAATGGTTAAGGCAAATCTCAGAAGTGATCAGAACAAAAAACGAAATCCAAAGCGCTTCATCATGATTAAAATGCTTTAATAAATAAATCGATTCAAATTCAAGTAGAAGAAACTGTTAGTCAGAATTCCATGAAAGACACTTACCTACCTACTGTAACTGATAATGGCGAAAATTCGAGGATGAAGGTGATGTAGCCTATATTCATCAACCGTATAATTGTACATTCAATTTCTGACTTCCTTTTGCTTTATTGTATTTCTTTAAATGTTCAACCGTCTCTATTTAGTTGCAGTTTGCATACTTATCGTGAATCTCACGCACACCCTCTTGTTCAAAATATTTTGTCTTCTTTCCACTTACTAGGAAAGGATTTTTTATCATAGTTTTTTCCAGGCAAGCAATGAATGGTTCCTAGCTTTACTCGGCAGGCAACCATGTTGTGCGGAATTTAGCTATGGTAGAACGTAGAAAAATAAGTCAGCAATTTTCCCGTAATGATGATATCTGTATCGATATCAATGAAAGATATTTTAGAAATCTCAGCTAGTGTTTTGAAATCTCTATACGTATTCGTAGCTTTGCTACACGCTTTTTCCCTACATTGCCGCCCAGTCCATTTCTAGTACGCACAATATTATTAACATACATTTTTTCGGGCAACAATGTAGTACATTTTCAGCCGCTTGCGCGCCCTCAACTGTCCGACATTATTGGCCTCAAAAATCCATTTTAATGTAATACGTGCATTGCACGTCGGGGAAAACTAGGAATACATGAAATAAAATGCATACAGTTCAAGGCAATAATATGTCAAGGAAAATTGCTTGCCATGAAAATATCGATATCGGCGCAGTCATTGAGAGACAATGAACATGTATGCACTCAGAATGCTTGGCATTTTGACAGATTCATATTGCTTGAAATTGGTGTCCATTACCGATTACTATAGTTTTTCAGCTTTGTAGTAGCATGTGATATCTAATAACATTGTATAATGCAAAGACATTCAATGTAGATATCGGAAGCATCAATGCTTGATGCGGCAATCCACTTACATGACGTCATAATAACTGAGAAATGTCAAAATTAGAAAACTTGTCTTAAAAATCCAAATATGAATCACTTCCATCTGTTTTAGTTAGTATCTCAAGCATCATTTGGTCGCAATTAATCGATTGATATGACAGAGCAATTGCAATTAAATGATTGTTGTTGTCAGTCAATAATTTCAATTAATTGATTGATTGATATGTGCTGTAATGGGGAAGGCATTTAATTGGCTGATTTATTTGCAATGCCGTCATCATGGAAGAGACATTGCTCCTTCGGTGATTTATATATCTAGATACTAAGCTCAATAAACATAGCCTACATGTACATATCATATTCACAGCTGGATAATTACGGTTTATCTCCCCCCAGGTTTTCAAATTGTTTAAAATCTGGAAATATGAATCAATCATCACCAAACGTCAGGTAGACATACTTAGGCAATTTGTGCAGATCGAACAAGTACTTTTTGCATTAGAGACGATGACGTGAAGAGTAGCGACGTCAGCAACCTGATCTCTAGTGATCTGACTTCGTCTGTTCGACGCGTTATTCTTACTCGTGTCATGTGTGCATTGATCTCTCTCCCTCTTATCCACTGGTATTTAAAATCTTCCCACGACCACTACCTTGCCACATTTTGTTTAAGTTAAAAATGTTAGTTTGAGAGATCATTATCACTTTGCGAGATGTCGGGAAATGACTTTGTAGACCTCGCCTCAAGTGATAGCTGCTCTGACGATGAAGTCAGAAGAAGTCAAATCAAGTTGCAGTCACCACTGCACTTCTAGTTATCGCTCTTGTTTTAAAAAGTACACTGTAAATCGCTGGATACGAAAATTACATGCAGACATATACCAAATTCATATACAATTTGAAACTAACATTTGATACCAGATTCTCGTATGTTTATTGAGATCTGGCATGTTTTTCATACGAAACCTCACTTACTTTCGAATGTGATTGGTATGTAGCGATACGAACCATTATATCTCTGATTGGCTGTTTTACGATGAAATACGAGTTGTTGGCATGTTTTATATACGAGACCCTATGCAAGTTCGTCCTCATTGGTATGGCTTTTGTATGAAGAGCCTTAAGACACCCAGCAAATAAAATTTGTATACTATATGCTACTGTCAAATAACTTTTTTTAGTAATATCAGTCGTGAATATTTCTTTTTGATAGTGTGGTATTTCGCTAGATTGGATTTACTGTGAAAATTATGCTGTATGTCATCGCTTCTACTTGCAAAGTAACATTTACAGGAGTCTTGGCTAGCTCTACTTAATAAACTAACTTGAATAACACCATTTCAATCAAGCGATATCTTTATGCAACCATGTTGACTTGTATATCTCAGACATAACTATCTTTGCGTTGATGAATTATAATGTGTTTTCATTTCGGATTGATAAAATGCTTAAAATCAAAATTACATGATGCGTAATTGTTGATGGTTGAATACTTATAGATTATTTATGAAATGCCCTAGACTTGCATGTATTAAAATCGAATTCAGTATTGCATGTTTGACTCTTAGATGTCATTATCACACTACTTACAAAACAGTAGTAGGCACTATGCAACATTGGTTTGATCTTTATTGACAAAAGGTATTAAATCATGCGAAAAGCATGCAAGCACATACAAAAATATACCAAAAAATATCTTCGCATGCATCCTTCGTATGTGATTGGTATCGAGCGATTTAACATGTACAGTATACTTGTCCGATTTGCACAAATTTTCGTATGTAGGTAGAAAATATCCTCACCGACGCGTATGCATAAAGTTTTGTGACGATTGATTCATTTCTACGGATTTTTGACAAATTTGAAAACCTGGGAGGGGCGAGATAACCCATAAGTACCCGTATCTGATCGTCTTCAGTATTCTAGTCGAAAACTATTTAGTGCACAGCGTATTTAATATATCTATATTACAATACTCTTATGACAACTTTCAAAACTCTTATTCTATTCTCTTTTATAGGCACGTTTGATGAATCACTCACTTGTTTCTCACACTACTCAAGTCACTATCCAAATGAATATCAAGTTATTATGCGACTTACAAGTATGTAGATGTGGTGTGTACCCATGTGGCCTAATTCGCTACGTTGACGTTTAACAAATTGAAAAATGTCAAGAATTAGTCTCTTCAGGCGGTGGTGATAAATAATTGCAATCAATCGATTGCTTCCTGCTGCAATTATAAAGAATAATCGCTTGCCCAAAAGTAATTACAATCAATGTTTGATGACCCCTGCTCCGCATCTCTGCCTGCTATTTAGGAGTTCATAACTCAGTGGATTGAAGATAATAATGAACAATTTGCTTGTCCTCGGAGCTTGTCTCATTGAAAATGTTTGGGATGCAATTATGCACCCCAAAGCCTATAATGTGGATAATTTGCATAAATCAAACCACTAAAACACAGGTGTGAAGATGAAAGAGGTAGCAAGTGCATGCACGAGACCAAACATGTGCTGAATCTACTCATACTTTGACTGACAATAGTCGCAACTAGTCTATGGTGCTGAATATAGTTAGTACATCTTAGAAGTAATAAAATCCCATGTCATCGTAATTGCGATCAATGCCTCAGCGAAGTCATTTTGTTTTTCTGTAAGTCAATAGTAATCGTTCTCTTGACAGTAAGAGCCAGGGTATTAAAGGACAAAAGGATTCATGATGAAATTCCTTCAGTAAAAGGATTTAGGGACTTTAATGTCTTGATGGAATTCGCCATGTTGATGTTCAATTGACAGAAGGAATTTGAAGAAAAGTCACAACAATTAAAGAATTTGCAATTTCATTTCAATGTTTTTGTGAGTCTGAACTTAATTTCCCCATCAATGGTAAATGATTTAAATCTAATTGACATCTTTGATGTGATTTGCAGTGTATTTTTGCCAACAGATTGCAGACTGAAAAACATCTAATGAAACAACTGTTTTCGTCTCTTACATTGTTCTGCTAGGTCTTCTTAAGGGTCTGCGAGAAAATTGAGTCATTAGTCATTCCTACTTAAGGTCTCCCTTGAGGTCCATTTACACCGGACGCAGCGCAGTCCCGCGTGTCTCTGGGAAAGCAGTCCCTTAAGTTGAAGTATGTCAAGGTTCTGAACGAAATTCTGGACGCATGAGGACGCGCGGGCCGCGTTCGGTGTGAATGGACCTTTGCACTTTTCAATTACTGCTTGATAGTGAGAAACAATATTTCAGAATACTACTACTAATAATAATAATATGCTGCACACGTATTTGGAAATGACAGACGCATGACGATTATGAACATTCAAGGGAGAAGTGTTGCGATTGATTGTTCATTGCATTGTTCCAGGGATTCATGCATTGTTTGCCAGTCTTCAGTCAGCTATCGGCTGATCAGTTGTCATTACTGCGCTGTTCATGATCATGTTATGTAGATGTCATAACAAATTCTGCTGCAACACATGCTGGTCTTGGAAACTTGGTTCTTGATCTCATATGCAACAAGAGGATACGAAGCCAATAAGAAGCAATATTGCTATGAATCATTCGATGGATAAAGTTCTTTCCGTTGATCGCATTAATGGTCGTTCTTCGCAGTCGATGCAGCCTAGGTCTGAGGTCTCTACCCAAAAATAAAGAAGTCAACAAACGTCACTAAATATGAATTAAATTTCGTGATTACTTTAGCCGCAATCAGATTTAAAAGGATTCATAGAATATGAAATATCGGTGCAAGCAAATATCGTAATTCAGTCAAATGTTTGTTATTAACTTAAACTGTGTTCGGTATACTGTCAGCTGAATAAAAGTCTTCCACTGTTAACAAAATGTCGTGCTAACTTACTGCGGTCTAGACTTTTATTCAACTCTCAAAATGGAGACATTTTGATGAATCTTTAATAATTATCGCTTTATTCGTCTCTCCTTCACGTTTTCGATTTGTCGTGCCGGTGCTGGATTTTTTCATTTGATAAACTATTTATTCTAACTTTTGAACTCAGCATATACAAAAGGCTACTCAAGCACATACAGTTAAACATGAAGTTAATTAAGCAGTTAAGCAAAAGAAATTAGGCACAGAATCACAGAAAAATACAAAAATGATGTTCGAAGAATGATGCGCGATCTCCAAAATTATTGGAATTTAGAGTAATTCAACTCTTTCGATCAACTGCCTCCGTAGTGGAAGGTCTGATAGCTCTGCGGTTCTACAACTTGAGTAGTAGAAGCTCGTAAGCATGTTCCATTTCTGACTATCTATGATGGAATTGTTAATAGCATTAAGCATTGCATAACGCATAGTTTAGTGCAGATATCTATGGTCTTCCAATGATTTCAGTGTATTATATGAAAATATCGCACGGAAATTTTCATGAATTCCTTGATGACTAAATATCACATGCACACAGTTTGAAGAGCTGTTGTTCAACGAAAATGGTCTGTTGCTATAAGCACATAAAAGAATTACTTCAAAATTTTGCGAAATGGAAGCTTGGATTGGAGGCTCATTTGTTTCTTATACACATGTAAAGGGTCCATCGACGAATTCCATCTTAATTGAGAGCATAATATGATCTACCACTGTCCATAGAGAACGTAAGTATATATAGGATACTAATATACTCTATGCCACTGTCCATGGTGTTGATACCCTGTGCGGAATTTGCTTGATGGTATGTAACGCTCCATAACGTGCAAGAGCAATATTTTACGATTTACTGTCTTGTGCATTGATTGAATGGCGCATAATTCTCTTCAATCATTTAGGAGCCCCGAAGGCCATGTTTCATTCGGGATGATGCTATAGGTTCATGCATTCTTCTTCAGAGAGGAAGTCATAAAATGCACAATTTTTAGTTGACAAACTTTGAATGCCAACAGAATTAGACGGACCATTGAACCATTTATGCTTTTATCAGGCTTGAGTCATGCTATCTTGAATATGATTATATGTCATGCCATATTTCAAGAATGTCGAGATTCAAAATTTTCTTGCTTTCCATGGAAAATTACTCTCTGATTGTTGTTGTAAACACTTATCATCCGCCTGAATGAAGCTCTAGAAGCAACGGAAAGACTCGTACTTTTGTGTTACAGACAACTGGAGGAATTCCCTTTTACCATCCATTTTGTCAAACTTTTTTGTATAGCTCTGTTTTTGTGCCAGGATGAACTATTTTTAAACATCCCTTTATGTATCACAATCAGCTACAGCTGTTTCATCCAAATATATGCATATCATTATCACTATCAAAATAAAGGAAGACATTTCCGACTGACTGCATCATAGCTGAAGTGATAGTTACATTATGTTATGTCATTCAGTGTGTTGTCTCGTGTTGCAACACCACAGTTCTGTCAAAATTGGAGGGTTTAGCTTCATTAGTTATCGTTCAAGATCAGCTAGAATCTATTCCTAGAACCATTTCGAGTGATGATTTCAATCTAACAGATTCCCAGTCTGTAGTCAGTTTTGCAGTGTTTCATATCAAAACCATCTATTGTTGAGGAAATGCAGAGGAGCGGCGCTTCCTAACCTCTTGTGTGAGAGCGCGTGTCCCTACTATTTACTTGAAAATTGAGGATTTCAACTTACAAAACATCGTTTTTTAATCAATTTTCCCTTTAGTATTGTTCACTTGTTAGTGGCAGTGGTTCAACGGGGAATTCAGTCCAATAGATGTATGCACTTAACATTTATTCAATCCCTCTACCGTTAGTCTCAGTGCACTTCTGTTGCACGTGGCAAGAGACAGTAACTTCTGGCATTCTGAGGTCAGAAGTTTCAGTGACGTTGGTTTGCCATTGAGTCGGTGGCACTCACGATCAGTGCTTCCGATGACTTAGTGAACTGCCTTAGTAGACATTTACCAGCCCACTTTAAAAAATTGCAAAGCTGTATAGACAATCATTTGAGCACAGTATACTGCTGACTGTGAGTGCAGTTTTGGCCACATGAATATTACTATATTACATAAATATTAACCAACAATTACCTCTCCCGCTTCAAGATAAAAATTGTAGCGGCATCACTGTTCATTAATGTGCATGGACCTCCAAATTTCGAGCTGAACAATATGTGATGACACGGTTGCGATCCCACAGATCGCCTACTGATAAAAACGTGGGCCATGTCTATGGAAAAAACAATGTTTCATCTGGTTTCTGAGATTTTACCTAAGAGCTGTGGACAACTGTGTTGTGTGTTGAATAAATCATTATGTACTAGGGGAAAATCAGACTGTTGATACTTTGTCACACAAATTGATAATTTGTTCAACGGTTAAGCAAGCCCGGGGTCTTGGAGAACCCATTTTTTAAAATTTGAATATGACATTTTTCTCATGAACTTTGTGACTTTAGTGCTCCTCAAGACTTGACGACAGGATAAAGTTACAAATGCAATTCCAAAGTGCTTTATTGTTGAATTTGTGCTGAATGACATCGTGAGGTCCTGCGGGCCCCAAATTTGTATCTACTATGAAGTTCCGATCTAAACTCATGTTTGTCTCTCATGAAATAGAATCGGTGCGATTCAATTATCTACTTCGACTGTTCTGTTTCCGATTGATGTTCAACTGGTTTGTTGATTTACTAGTATAGTGGCCTATGTACTTTTGTCATTTCGTGGACGAATTCCCCTTCGCCAAGCTGTAATTCATCAGTTCAGGTGTAGCTAATTTCGTGATCAAATCTATTGGTTATGACATGATCCATAGCTACTACTTAAACCCGTAGGTATAGTTAAGAAATTGGGTACCAGTCGAGAAAATTGAATAGGCCTTTGTTTGTAAAGATTTGTTTGTCATTTATACAGTCAGGATATTGACACCTGAAAAACACTGGTTCTCGACAATATATAAATGAATCAAGTGCGAAGTCAAGTGGTAGGACGAGACATTAACCGCAACCCCCTTTGCAAAATCTACTGAGAATGCTAACGCAAAGACGATGTTATTGTGGACCCTATTGATATATTGTTCCCTCTGGGAGTGGATATTCATATTTGACTTTTTAGTAATCATTTTCGAGCATACACGATCCGGTGATATGGTCCCCACACTGATGCAGCATAATCGCATCTCCACGTGAGCATTGGACTAAATATGCAAATCGTCGATCTTCGCATTGTGCTTCTTCGATTTGATCTACAATGTACTGTAAACAACGTGCTGATTTCAATTGCGTTCCTGAAACGGAGTAGCGAAGAAATTATCTCCATTACGAATTCCCTGTAAGAGCTGTTAGATCGCTGGGATTGCGTGATTATTCAAAATCAAGTAATTGATGATTTCCACATGAAGCGACAGCTGCTGTGTCTTGTTCACTTGCAATGAAACTGATCTATTAAACATTTAATTGTTATTATTTAATTATTATTTAACTAATTATTTAAAAAAATAATTGAGCCGATTTGTGTTGAAAACCACGCGACCAAACGTGTCGTCTAAAGCCTGGTTTATACTGCCTCCGTTTTTTGTACGGAGACGTCTCCGGGATTAATTTAACAAAATACGGACATGTCTCCGGGAGACTTTGTGCGAAAACGGAGACCCTTCCGTAATTTTTATCATCAGACATGAAACGGAGGCTCGAAGATCAAGGTCCACAGACGTAAGTTTGATTGAATGTCTCCGCATATCAATCGACTGAAGTTTGATTGTAAACCAATAAGATTGAAGCTGAAGCGATGACATCACGTGACTTGTATAACTCAAGGCTAGCTGACTATGCCTTGTTCATGGGAATAATCATCATTATCATATCATGGTTAAATAAATAATAAACATGCATCCGTATTTTGGAGTTTCCGTTACAAGAATTTACGCAGACTTGTAAGGTTTCCGTAAAACGGATGTGTCTGCGTTTTCAGGAGCAATCTCCGTTCTCTATACGAAGGAAGTTTAAATTAGTCCTAAGATGTGCGTCACTGTTTGGGGTCAGACAGGATGGCCGCTTTGAGCGTTCGCTCTTCTTCAGGGGAAGAAACAAGTAGGGCTGCACAAACTTTCGATCAATCTTCTTTTAGCTTGAAGTCAATGAGGCACTGAAGGACAGACAACGTTTTTGCTAAATAGGAATTCGGGTTAAACTTTGTAACTAGCTAGATGCAGCAGCCTATTTCATGCTTTACTTGAATCAATCAGCATTTGCATAATTGCAGAGACAGATGTAAGATTAATGATAATAAGCTTACTGACCAGAATAGAATAGACTTATCACAAAATGCATATTCTCATGGAAGTTCAAATTCAGCAGGGGCAGCACTTTCGAATGTTCATATTTTGGAAAGGGTATGACGGTAACCAAAACTTTTAAGTCTTCTATCAGGAGTCTGCGATAATCTTACATTAGAAGCTGTAAGTTTATGGACATGAGACAATGTATTATGGACATAGCACCAACTATGTCTGCTAAATCCAGATCATTCTTCCAGGTAGGCCTGTTTGGCGGTGAGACAGTCCACGGTGAGACAGTCTTTAAATCCAACCAACAGTGTCACCTGAATTACCAAATATCAACAATTTCGCAAATCAGTCAATTGGAACCTTTGTCAAATCCAAAATCGATTCGCTGTAAACGCTAATAGTTATGAAGCTAGGTGAAAATGACCTGGCTGACTTAATAAAGTCTGCAGGTTAATCAATAACTAAACTTGCAAATACTCAGATTTGAAGCATTAGGTCGTGTATTTCGTCAGTCGCTATTATTTTGTTTGCAGTGTGATACATGAAATGTGTAGTGTAGGGTGAGGGGGAATGGGGGGTGAGGTATAATGGATGGTGAGGGTGAAGCCAAACTTAGTGACCTTTCGCATCAAGAGCTTGTATTAAGAGCTCTAATTTGAATGCCGCGAGACATTTGCATGTTCCTATACATTTTGCGCTTCAGCTCACTATTGGATGAGTCACAACGAGAGAGGCATTTTTTATTCGCAAGTGGCTGTCTATGGAATATAATATGCTTTTGACTTGTAACTAACAAGTTCTCTAATCTATTTGGGTTATCAGAATAATATGATTTAATTTTTGTTAAGTATAAAAGCAATAAATTCTGTCAATTAAGTCATAAATTAGTGTTCTTAAAGTAATATTTAGGTTATCTTATGATGGCGATGACCGCCCACCTTTTCTGGCTTCTCCTATGATGAGAGCTCACTCGGTCGTTTAAAATATGAGCTTGAAAAAATAAAGAATTTATCATATATTGCTTCAGCTTCCGAGAATGAAGACCGTTTTGCTGCTGTTAGATTTATCGTCTTCCAATTCTATCCCTATTCATGATGAAGGCAACACCAAGGGTGTGATGACAGCATTTCAGATTTCTATGATACTTTCAAATTACATACTGATGTTCCAGATTTGACCAAGAGGGATATGTCAAAACTTTTAGAACTCTGTTTGAACTCGGACATCATTGTATACCATGTATATAAGGCTGATATCTTTGATAATGCCCAGAAATTCATTAACTGCCTGGAAATCATGGCCGGAATTCATGGCCTGGAAATGAAACCATAGAAATATTTCGCAACATGGCATACAATGATTATGACATCTACATTTTTCGGGCTGTCAATGGCAAATTGTCGGGCCGCTAACGCGGCCCTCTAATTTGCCATTGACGCCCTCAAAACATAGCTGTCATCATATCATTATCAACACGGGAAATACTTTTAGACAAAAGGATGGCTTAGCCATGGGAAATAGCGCCTCTCCGTCACTTGCGATAATCTAGATGTTCTTCGTGGAAAAAGAATTTATTGAGAGATGTGGACATGACATTCCTGTCTACCAAAGATACATAGATGACACGTTCATCGTTTTCCGAAATTTATCGACAGATGATATTTTACATCGAGCCAATGAAGTTAACTCATTCATCAAATTCACATCAGAAACGCCAGTAAATGATGGAATAGCTTTCTTGGATTTGTGGGTCTCCTTCCTAAGAGAACAAAAAGTTTACAGCAGAATGCTTTTCTCAAAAGATTGTCATTCGGGGCATATAATGCCATGGGATGCTCACGTCCCTTTTTCGTTAAAAAGAAATACTACCATAGATGAATTCCGGCGTGCAATAAGAAACTCAACTGAGGATCTTGTGGAAACGAGTATTGAAAATATCAAGTTGAAATTCAAAAGAAATGGTTATCCTGACAAGGCTTTAAATGAATTCTTAGAGCAGGCTTCGATAATCAAAAAGAACAACGAACAATCATCATCAAGTAATCAAAAGCCATATTATGTTCGTCTTCCATTCATTAATTGTAAGCATAAGAGGAAAGTTCATGAACTCTTGAGGCGAACACATTTAACAGACTATGTTCGACCTACTTTCCCAAATCCACTACTTCGAAGAATTTTAGACAATAGACCTTCGGCTTGTCCTTACGTGAACTGTGTCGCTTGTAGCTGTGCTTTGAAAAGATATCAATGTAACACGAAGAACTGTGATACATGATAAAATGCACATATAACAACTGTCCAAAGATGTATATAGGAGAAACTGCCAGAACTGTCAGATCAAGAATAAACGAACATCTTAAATGCACTGAATCAGAAGTCTTTAAACATCTAGCTTCACACGAGATTATATCATAAATCTAATTCAATGGCAAATTTTACACAGAGGAATCATCAACACAGCAACAAGAAAAATGGTAGAAGAAAAAGAAATTAAGAACAGACTCAACAACAGCTAATGAACGTGCAAAACAAGACATACATGTAATTTTCTAAATATACAATTCATACATGTCTACATACAATTCTACATACAATTCTTTATCAATTCTTTATCAATTCTTTTACACTCTTTAGCAAAATTAATGTTACATGCGGTGTTATCACTTGTGAAATTTAGTTTACCTTTCTTTTCCTGTCTTATAATGTAATATTATGTCTGTTATTTGATGCGTTGAAGTGAAAGGAACATTTTGCGATAACTGGTGCATATATTTTGAAAATGTTTTAAGTCAATAAGTAATCAGAATCGAGTGATGCCTCCACGAGCTGCGATCACTGCTGAGATGCGATCATTCATGCTCTTTAATATCAATGAGTCAACAATAGGTTGTGGTATCAATTGCTATGTTGCCAGGAGCCAATGTTTCATCTCCTTTATTGTTTTTATGGGAGTGGAACGACAATTGATTTTCCCACTGAAGAAATCCCACACATGCTATATGGGATTCAAGTCAGTGCTGCCGGAAGGCCAGGGCAGTGATAGTATTGCACGTTGTTTCTTGAAGAATTTTACTGCACTCGCCGTGTGAGTTGGTGGACTATCATCCTAATAGATGAAATTACGCAAACGTCGATGTACAGTCCACATTGAAGCCTTTTGGCTCCACAGACACACAAGCTGTCTTGCAGACGATAATCTGCGAATTCCAGCCAGTCTGACTAGACGTCGGTTGCTTCGAGATGTCGTGATTCTTTTCCGTCCTGATCGAATACCATTTTTACATTTCTTAATGCCAAACTCTCTTTGCCAACGCTAGAGAGTCTGTCTTGGAGCACACTTCTTCAGTTTTTCACTTTTAACCAACTGCACATCCCCTAAGAAAATTACTGTCTTTAGTCTGTCGATTCATCATGACCATAAACTCTTATCATTTGATAAATGACTAATTAGCGATAACTATGGTAGTGTATCTATACGCTATAGATGACTACCTAAGGCTCACTATCTATGTACACAGCATATGCATATTATGCATTAGATTGTTATGAGATGAATTTGAATGAAAATCATGCTTATGTTACCAACTTCTTAACAAATGAATGGGGCAATGTAACATTAGCAATGATTATGTATCCAATAATGCGCATAACTGTCCTGTGGATGAGTCCAAATACTTTTTTGAAAGCTTTTTCTCTTGTCTATACACTGATCTGTGTTTCATTTTTCTAATCTATGATTTTGATACCAAAACTTTCAATTAAAGAAAAGTAGTTTGTGTTTGACAAAATTTTATGTGGTAGACAACCGTTCAAAGATGCAGCCAATAGTGAATCCCCAAGAGGAGATCAATGCCTTTCAGATGATGTATGATACTTTTGTAATCAAATGAACTGAGTGGCTGCAGACACTGAGATATTTCAGCAGTTGTAGTGATGTAACATTAATTTTGCTAAGAAGGTATTTTTTCTTTTAAAATATTTGTATGTACAACTGCACCTACCATAGAAGGTAGGTTTGCGGCAGAAAACCCTAGCTAGCATTTTTTTCGCTCTTTAGGGCTCCTTGCCTCTGAGAGGTTTCCCATTTGGCGTATGCATTTGTGCTATAGAAAAACTATGTCTTTTTCCATGCAATGATATCTTCAGCTACTATTTATTTAAAAATGTTTTCGTAAACATCCGTTGAAATGAATTGTCTCCTTTCCAATTTTGCTTCCCCAGAAGGTGTACACCGAAAATTCGGGAATAAATTTAAAATAACGGTCTCAGAAAAGTCGCCATTTTTTATACACTCAATCACCACAGGCCGCTGGCATATCTAAAATGTATTATTCAATCTTCCAATTGGTTTGTAAGTTATGAACACATATAATTGTCGCAACAACCGCAAAATAATTGCGCAGTATAGAAGTGGAAAATAGTGAAAATATGAACGTTTTTTCCGTTTACTTTTCCAGATCTACATACATAACTGTGACACTATCAGTTCGTATGTCCTTTCTGCCGACTCCTACAACTTTTTTTCTGGGCTTCGAACATGCCAGCAAAAAACGATGGGCACTGTGAGCACTGCACCACTGCAAGCACTGTAGCCAGTGAAGACACAATTGGGCTTAAATCGTTTGTTAAGTCAATATTCTCATTTGATTCTTTTCTCACGTAATTCATGCAGAATAAGCGAACATCTGCTGAACTCTCTTAGTGTTATTCTCGAATGTGTTTGTAATACTTTCATTTAAATTGACGGACATATTCTTGTTCTTAATTGACAGCAATATAAAATTGCATTCACTCTATGGCTAACAAAATCCGAATTTATGCCCTTCCAAAACTATTTCGAAATTGTTACGTACGCTCCATTCCACTCCGGAACTTGGCGCTAAGCAACACAAATTCCATTGTGAAATGACAAATCCATTGTCGAATATGTCCAGCAAAACTGTATCAGCAATTCAATCGCCAACTATTTCAAATGACAATTTTGGAGTTCTTTTCGTCTACAATGACAAACATGTAATTGTTGGTTTCTAAATAATCGACCACTGCAAACTGTATTATTCCCATCAAACTACACAAAGAACTTTTTACAAATTGGACGTTCTGTCAATAGGATAGGGGGTAGATTTTTGATTCTTCCTTAAAAAGTAGACCCCATACAAATATTTATTGAATCAGAAAGTTAGATAGAAAAGAAATTGAGAGAGAAACATCTAATGATCCTCTAGTCGGGAGATCAAGCCCACTGAAGAATATTATTTGAAGACGGCTTGAAGGCGGAGACATTGCTTCAAATCTATGATCTTTATAGATGATCTATGATCTATCGTAAATCCTTCCGTCAGAGGCAACTTCGTTTTTAAAAGCGCGTGCTCCTTGTGTCTGTACATGATGAAACGAGAAAAATTTAAATGCACTATGTCAAAAACGTTATATTCTTCAGACTGAGCACTTTGAAAATTATCAAATATATAAAGAGGACGGGAGCTGCTGACACTTTTCTCCTAAATTCGCGCACAAAGGTGTCGCGAATATTGCAGCTACGTGATTGCGTAATGTAGCAGCCTGAGCGCTGATTGGCCGCTGTGCGGTGACTGCATGTCTGTGTTTGCATTGTCATAATAAAGGTTACCTTCGTGAAGCAAAGACGTGTTCTCTGCAAGAGTTAGATTCGGCACATGGTGCCCAACGTGGATGTGGTTTTACTTTCGAGAGAAGAGTGATACTACGGATAACTTGGATTTTTCGGTCCTTATCGTTACTGGAATTGGAGCTCTTCGTCTATGTTTATCTCACTGGTGGATTCGGATTTGGAGGCTGATTTTTCGTGAACTGATCACTTACCTCTGCGGAATTGGACTTGGACATTTTCTCCGGCAGAGTGCGCTTACCTGTGTGAGATTGGACGTAGCAGATTTCATTCCTGGATCCGAAAGTGAGCTTTGCAACTAGTAGACAGTAAGCTGTACATGTAAATTCGTAAGTTCCCTAGCTATACTCGAAAGGTATTTTGTTGAGACTTACATGTACAATTCTCATCTCCATCTTGTTGAATTCCGTAATTTAACGTTGTCCTTTTTATTACGTATCATAATTGTGTCGCCTATATTGAATTGCCTGTATTTTGTGCTCGTTAGTCGGTCACTAGCTTGGTGGGATTCCTTTCGTTAGTAATTCGATACTTGTACGACTTGCCATTATGGATCAAGAAAATTTATCAAAGATGGATATTCTACAGGAAGCTAGACAAAAGAGGAGCAGAATACGGGCTGTGGTTACTCGTTATGTGAATTTGGCTAGAACAAGTATGGATACTGCAGTTGAAGGTAGAGTTGAGAGTTTACGGAAAAATATCCAAGATAAAGCTACGGAACTCGAAATAGTCAATGATACCATTCAGAGGTTAATTGATGATGATCTCGCTGAGGATATAGATGATTGCCTTGATTACAGTTCGAAAATTGAAGCAACTCTGAAATTATTCGATACGTATTATCGTACATATGAAAAGCGTACTGCACACTCGAATTGCAATGTAAAGTTGCCAAAGCTACAGCTCCCAACCTTCGCTGGGAATAAATTAGAGTTTCGAGGATTTTGGGATGTATTCAGTACTGCTATTCTACAAAGTACAAATTTGACTGATGTGCAGGAATTCATTTATCTGAAATCATGTTTGTCGGGTGAAGCCAAGACTTGTATTGCTGGACTCTCATTGAGTGCAGAGAATTTTGCTTTAGCTGTCGACATACTTTCCGAGAAATTTGGTCGTACTGATGCCATTATAAGACAGCATATACAAAAGTTACAGAGTTGCAAGGCCCCTACAAGTATGCCCACTTCGTTGAAACAATTTTTGTACGAGATAAACCTTCATTCGAGGAGTCTTGAGAATCTACACATTACCAGCGATCAGTATGAGATTATGCCAGTACCGCTCCTGTTGCAAAAGTCGCCAGATGACCATGCCGATGTCTATACATTGAAAGGGTTCATTTCATTGCTCGCTAAAGAAATTGAAATGCGTGAGGAGTGCAAAGTATACAGCCAGCATTCGAAAAACTTTCCTACTGGTAAGCCTGTTACGCAGTATACAGTATCGCAACACGAGACAAATTTTCAACAAGATGCTAGTGCAATGTCTTTGGCTACTCACAGTGTTAGCAAGAATCAGTTGAAAAGGGACAAAAAGGTTATATCAAGGAAATATTGCGCTTATTGTGAGGCGACTGATCATTATTCATCTGATTGTCCCGTGATAAAAGATATAGAGTCAAGAGTTACCTATCTGAAGGAAAATCAACGCTGCTTCATTTGCCTCCGAAAGTTCCATAATGCGAGAAATTGCAGACTGAAGAAACGTTGTCAGATATGTTCTCGTTTGCATCATATGAGTATCTGTACCCAGATCGATTGTGGCAAAATTTCGGATACCAGTACTGAAATTCGTGATGTGTCGAGTAACAGAGTTGATGATCATGCTACCAGTAAGCAGCAAGTTACGCTGTACTTGAAAGGAAGTCGAAATGTGATATTGCCGTCCGCTAAGGTAGTCTTGCGTTCTGAAGAAGGAGAAGAGACTCTCATTCGTGCCTTATTGGATCAGTGTTCAACTAAGACCTTCATTCGGAGCGACATTTGCAAAGATCTTAGTATGAAACCAGAGTTTGGCGAACTAGTTAAGGTTAATGCCTTTGGAGCGGAGTCTCAAACCATGCTGACGGCAGGAAAGGTGCAATGCAAGATTACAAAAGTTGAAGGGTATGAGGAAATCCCCTTAGTTGCACAGGTGGTAGATACGATATGCGTACCCCAACCATCTCATCGACTTTCCGGTTTCAATCAGTTTTCCGATCTTGAGTTGGCAGATGAGTATGATTACAGGGATGCAGATGAACCGATTTCGTTGTTAATTGGAGCCGATTTCTACTATGACGTCGTGACCGATAAGACAATTCGAGGTGAAGAAGGTCCAGTGGCACTTTCAAGTAAGGTCGGTTGGCTTGCATCGGGAGTTCTGTCGGTGACCGGTGATCCGATTGAAGAGGTAGATGTGCTGAACGTTGATTGCGCTAAGACAGGCGATGAACTTTTGGAGCAATTCTGGGAGTTGGAGCATAGTGGCATAACTGACAAGGGTGACGCGACAGGAGCAGAATTCTTGCCTGATGCTTCCTTAGATGTGGATTTAAATGCGTACTCAATTCAGTTGCCTTGGAAAATCGAAAAGAATGATCTTGCTTTGAAAACGAATTTCGACGTTAGCTTGAGAAGATTGAGATCGGTCTTGAAACAGCTGAGGAGTAATCCAGCTTTACTGTCGGAATATCAGCGCATTCTATATGAGCAGCTAGCATCAGATGTCCTTGAGTCACTTCCAGATGCTCCTGATGGTCGATTATCCATTATCTGCCACATCATCCAGTGATACGTCCGAATGCTACATCAACCAAAGTGAGAATTGTACTGGACGCTTCATCACATGCACGAGGTGAACCTTCTTTGAACGATTGTGTTGTTAAAGGTCCGTGCCGGCTGCCTCAAATTCCTGCCTTGTTGATCAAATTTCGTCTAAATCCCATCGCGATATTGGCAGATTTAGAAAAGGCTTTTCTCCAAATTGCTGTTGACAAGATTGACAGACATGTCCTTAGAATCATCTGGGTAGAAGATCCACACGATGTTCGAGCCCCATTGAAGATATTTCGGTATAAAGCGTTGATATTTGGATTGAAATGCTCTCCTGCTGTATTGGAACACATTATTCATCTTCACCTTCGCAAGTTTGAAGAAAGCGAACCTGTATTGATCGAGAAACTTAAGAACGAGGTGTATGTGGATAATCTGATATCTGGCGAAAGCTCATTGGATAAGGCCATAGAATTGTTTCGAAAAAGCAGATAGATATTCAGCAAGGGATATTTCAATCTCAGACAATGGCACACAAACGATCCAGAATTCCGGGAGTTTATTGAATCCCAAATCGGACAGACCGAACCTGCTGTAAGCATCCCAACATTTGGTGAAGAGGAATTGAATCCGACCACGACGTCAAGCAAACACATGAAGGTATTGGGTCTTCTTTGGGACAATGCAAGTGATGAATTTATCCTAGATTTATCGTTCCTGAAGGATTTGAAGTCCGAACATTACCGTAAGCGCGAACTCCTGCATGTTACAGGTCAGATCTATGACCCTTTGGGTATTCTGTGTCCTATCTTGATACAGCCGAAGATGTTGTTTCAGCAAGTATGCAAATCCAAGAGTAAGTGGGATTCTTTGGTAGATGAGAATGTTGAACAAGAATTCAACATTTGGATCGAAGACGCGCTAAATTTGGTGTTCAGAGTTCGAAGATACATGTACATTCAGCTACTTTCGTCTGACATCATAGATGTTTCATTACATGGATTTTCGGATGCATCATCGGTATGCTATGCTGCTGTTATCTATCTACGGATTGGGTATGTCTCCGGAAGAAACGAATGCCTCTTCATCATGGCAAAGTCGAGGATTGCACCCTTTGCGAAACCACAAAAAATTCCTCGTTTGGAGCTACTCGGCACTTTGATTCTCTCTCGCTTGTTGTCATTCGTAATTCAACTATTTCCAAGTGTGAGGTATCACTGTTGGTGCGACAGTAGGACGGTGTTGTTTTGGATACAGCAAGAACATAAGATATGGAAAACATATGTGCAGAACCGAGTTTGCGAGATTCGTCGTTTAGTTGGAGCTGACTGTTGGAATTTCGTTCCTGGAGATGCTAATCCGTGCGACGTCGCCACGAGACCCATAACTCCACGTTCTTTGAAGAACAATATGCAGTGGTTCAGAGGACCCGACTGGCTGCACTCTAGTCCAGAAGATTGGCCAAAGGATGTAACAAGTGCTGACACTGACGTCGGGAATGTCATTGATGCTGAGGTGGAGAGTGAGCCTCATGTAGTATTACATGTTCAAGAAATTCACAGCATTCTGAAGATTATTGACATGAAGCGTTATGATTCCTATGAAACTTTACTTCGAGTGTGTGCGTATGTCATACGAATATCACCATCACATAGACGACTGCATGAACCCCTTCATTCCATTGAATTGTCATCTTCCGAGATCGACCACGCTGAGCTGCAATTGATTCGAGCATTACAAGAAGTCGACTACGCCTCGGAGCTATCGCATCTAAAGCACGGCACTGCATCTACGGGCTTAACAAGGAATCTTCGTCTGGTCTTGGATGAGATTGGGCTGATTCGTACACGAGGTCGTTTATCTTCCTGTTTGACAGTTGAGGCCAATTGTTCTGTTCTCCTACCAAGAAATGAGAATTTCTGCAGACTGTTTATCAGTTATGCGCATGGGAAGACTTTGCATGGCGGTGTTTCTGCAACACTATCGATGATTCGAGAAAGGTACTGGCTTCTGAAAGGTCGACAGACAGTGAAACGTGAATTAAGAAAGTGCTTCTGGTGCAAACGCATTTCTGGTCTTCCTTACAAGAATACGCCTATTCCAGATTTGCCACATTGTCGAGTTGAGCAGTACAGAGCTTTTCAAACTGTTGGTCTGGACTATTGCGGCCCATTGAGATACCGGTTCGGGGAGGATAGATCGCTGAAGTGCTACGTGTGTCTCTTTACATGTACAGCGACGAGAGCCGTACACCTGGAGTTGGTATCGGACTTGAGCACAAGGACCTTTCTACGTGCGTTTCGAAGATTCTGTTCAAGAGGAGGAATCCCGTCTGTCATTAGTGACAACTTCTCGTTATTTAAGCGGGCGTTCAATGAGTTAACAGCAGCGTCTGAAGATCCACTTGTTAGAAGACATGTCGCAGTACAGCGCATCGATTGGAAATTCATAACAGAATACAGTCCCTGGCAAGGTGTGTTTTATGAACGCCTGGTAGGAGATCTGAAAACAGCGCTCAAGAAAGTCCTAAAGTTTTCCACACTGGAATTCGATGAGCTACAGACAGTGCTCACAGAAATTGAGGCTGTCATGAACTCAAGGCCATTGTGCTACGTAGCAGACGAAGTTGAGCAGGTGATCACCCCCTCTCATTTTCTTATTCTCAAAAGGCATATCTCGGAACCAAGTGCAAGGAATTCGGGAAGTCCTCCAGTTGAAGTCAACCTGGTAACAAGACTCAAAGGATGCAGAAGATTTCTTGATAGGTTCTGGCGAGTATGGTACGAAAGATACATCACCTCATTGAGAGAAAGAAGCATGAAGAACTCAAGAGCATCAAATGTTGTTCCAGCTGCCGGTGACATCGTGCTGCTAAAGGAAGACAAGCCCAGACTACAATGGAAGATTGGAAGAATAGAAACATGCACGGAGATGGAGCTACGCGTTCGGCTCTAGTTAGAATTGCTAGCGGGAGGGGGTCTACCAAGTTAGTACGTAGACCGACAAAGTTATTGATCCCCTAGAATCGAGCACTAATTCTGAGTCATGATTTGGTATGTTAAAGAAACATATATGTATATTGCATTACAAGTATATTCGCTTCATGCATATTATCTTTTGATTGTGTCGTTACATAAGTTTAGTCATGATGATCTTTAGACGATGTATGTCAGGCGATTGATCTGATTATTGATTAATTTATGAACAGTGAAATTTCCTATGTACCTGATTTCCTAACTGATTATTTCTACGCTCTCTCTCGTGATCATTTGAAGAGTTGAATATGTACCCTGAGATCTTGTGAATAGTTTGGTGTGTTATTTTCTCAATCACAGAATTCTCTATTTTTTGTGACTTTGTTTTTGCGTTATGGCGACAAATGACATGTATGACCTGATACGCATTTTCGAGTTGTTTTATGTTCAATTGAGTACTTGAATTTTGAATTTTCTGTGAAAATTTGGGGGACTGTCGCGAATATTGCAGCTACGTGATTGCGTAATGTAGCAGCCTGAGCGCTGATTGGCCGCTGTGCGGTGACTGCATGTCTGTGTTCGCATTGTCATAATAAAGGCTACCTTCGTGAAGCAAAGACGTGTTCTCTCCAAGAGTTAGATTCGGCACAATAGCATTAATTGTAGCATTAATAGCATTAAGCTTAATAGCATGGATTTGTAGATATTGAATTTGGATATGGATTTGGATTTGTAGATGCATGGATTTGTAGAATTGAATGAGTAAATTTCATGCCTTGATTAATTTTGGCGATTTTACTCATTTGTAGAGGCTCTCAGACATCAAATAGTGAATCATGTGACTCACTTCAGCCTTTATATCGAAGATGATGTTCTGAACTCAATCATGTTTCAAATTTCATTGTATTCTGATAAATAGTTTCTTTTCTGCCAACGAAAACGTGCGAAAATGTTTCACAATCCCTAGATATTTCTTGAATTTTTCTATTGGATTCCCATGGGAATCCTTTAACCTCAACTGTAACCGAAACGACTGGCTGTGACACTCAAGAATTTGATTTTGTATTCAGCGTTTCAATATCTACAAATCCATGCTATTAAGCCCTTTGTGCGGGAATTTAGGAGGAAAGTGTCATTAGCTCCCGGACTAAAAGTACTCTTGGAAGATTTGTGGAAAGGACACCGATGATTCCAAAAACTGCCGATTCATATTCTATTTTGGTTTAAATATGCCGACATTCATTGATTTTATCACAAATCGATTTAGGTAACGTCTAATTCTGCTACTATCCACCAAAAAATAAAAATACTAAAAACTTATTAAGCGAGTTGAATTATGTTGAAATGAGATAAATATACGTTGTAAGGCTCATTATCGGTTTTTATGATGACTGAGTTGTTTGGGTGATGTTCAATTGATATTCGGCACGGATTCACAGGGCCTAAAGATGAGAAAATAAATGAAATTATTTTATTTTTCCAAAGATGGTCTCAATTATATCGAATACTTGCATTAATGGTCAATTGCACAATGTCGTGGTCATCTATTATCGAAAATGCAAAAATGATTATTAATTGCAGCAAACACTTGCCGCTTACGTGGAATGTTGTTGGCATGAAGCGACAGAAATACAGCAAGAAGGAAGTAAAGGAAATAATATCAGCAAACATGAAGGGCATAACAAGGTATTTTGTTTCAATCTCAACAGCCCGTGTTTTATCTTAACAAGCCAAACTTTGTTGCAGTATATTTTCAAACTTTCTTTAGCTAAATTATTGTTCTCCGATCATGTTACTGTTATATAAAGGTGATACTCAATTAGGATTTATTAATTAGCTTACTTTTTCTGAAAAATACAGGGGAAAGTAATTCAATTCAAGCCTCATTGTCCAATCTCACGCTAATGCATATAACGAAAACGGCAGATGACAAATTCCATGCTCTATCTCATGCCATGGACGAAAAGCACAAGTCACACGTATGCAACGCTACAAAAAACTACGGAGATGTCTAGTAGGCCTCTAGATCATAACCCACACCTTAATTGACTGAAACACATCGAGACGTTCGAAAATTGAATTTGGTAATGATTTCCAAATGATGTCATCCAATTTTTTCCAATAACTATTATTTACGTTTCTGCTAGCATTCATTGGTATGCATGCAGATATGACACTAGGTCCAACTGCGCTCCTTCATCCTATCTTCCCGACTGCAATCGTACCGGGATTCGAACACATGTCATGTGGAAAGCCGGCCGGAGCGGCAGTAGGCCTATTCGCGACCAAATCGTTGATTTAGTTAACTATTTGAAAATATCTATTTTATTTTGTGCTGTAAGCTCTGTAGATGTTGAAAGGAACATCATTGCACAGCCAAGTTACCTTCTTGTTCCCTGAAACAAATCTAAGAAAAATTCGGAATAAGAAATTGTATTTTGGACCAAACCGCAATTGTTGTTCATCAGAATGCAATGAGCAACTAACGTGTCAACAAAGTGCACGCAGACCAGTCGTTACATATCAAGCTCTTGTGATAAAACATTTTTTGAAAATGAGTTTTGTCAAATTATAGCGAAAATTTGCAGATTTCAATGATCAGTAAGTTTATCTGACTTCTAAATATTCCACTATCAATCATCCATGCAATCACTGAGCCTCACTATTAAATAAAAATCGTGACACGTTTGCTTTATCTTTAGTTTGTTAATTGAATTAAATTCTCACTGAGAACAGCACAAACACAGGCTTTCCTCATTGTATGTTTGGTCGAATTTCTCTTGAATGCATTTATTTTACGACTTTGCAATTTTGAATGCGATTTCTGGTCAAAGAGATCCATATGTTTGTAAGGCACAAATAATTATCATCATCTCATATTCATCTCATCATCGCTCGTTTATTAGAAAGTACATATCAAAATACATGTCAAGACATGTCATTTCTAGTGATTAAAATTATATGCAAAAATATCTTCGATGTGGATGTTACTTTGATCACATTAATCTGATGGTTACAAGTCGTTCTAATTGGCAAAATGGGCAAAATGGCAAAATTGGGTCAGATTTCAATGTATACTTGGCACCTATATCAGCATTTGCCGACATTTTGTCAGACTTCGACTCTGACTCCGACTCCGGGGTTTGGTTTGATAGGACTCCGACTCAAGGGTTTGATGAGACCCGGATTCCGACTCCGAGGTTTGATGAAACTCCGACTGTGACCTCGGGGTTTAATGAGACTCTGACTCCGGCCGGGGTTTGATAGGACTCCGATTCTGACTCCGGGCAAGGTTTGATGGGACACCGACTCTGACTCCGGGCAAGGTTTGATAGGACTCCGACTCTGACTCTGGCAGGGTTTGATGGGACTCCGATTCTGACTCCGAGGTTTGATGAAACTCCGACTGTGACCTCGGGGTTTAATGAGACTCTGACTCCGGCCGGGGTTTGATAGGACTCCGATTCTGACTCCGGGCAAGGTTTGATGGGACTCCGACTCTGACTCCGGCGGGGTTTGATGGGACTCTGACTCTGACTCTGTTGGAGCCCGCGATTCAATTTCAAAAGTTATAATCCTCATGACAAAGAAGTTCTATAAGTGTGTTATGATTATAAAATCAATAAATAGCATTTATTTGCTTTCATTTCTCGCGCAAAAACTTTATTCTTTTATCAGAAAGAAAATTATCTTTTTGAAGGAACTTTAATTCTGATGATGCCGAAGATGAATTTGGCAGTGAAATAACGCAGACATATTTAAGAGTAAAACAACTGACTTGCTTTCGCAAATTGCATGGCTTAAGGTAATCACGTCATCTGATTTCCGGAGCAATTTTTACCTTTGACAGACTATTTATTTAGGAGGTAAAATCAACTTCCGATCTTAATATTCCTGTGACATATTAGCAAACATGAGAAATGCAAAAACATGGCAAGAAGAAGGAATTAGTCTTGGCAATTTTAGTTTCATGAGAACATCGATCGCTCCTCATCTGATTGCCTCTTCTCCTCATGAAAGAGGATGTTTTCGTTTCAGCTTTCAGGCCAAGCCATAAGTTTTAATGTTGATTATCTCACGATTTTCATCAAGGGATGATGGAAATTACTGAAAAACTTATTCATTTTCGTTATTGGTGCTTCATTCATTACTTGGTTGTGCATTGTCAGGATTCTATGCTTACTTATAAAACAATTTATTGATGAATCCAGGAAAGAAATTAACAACTATGATTAACTTGTATAACATATTTTTACCACTTCTATTAGCAAAGCCTTAAAAATCAGAGGAATAATTAAATATATAGAAGAAATTCCAAAATTATAAGAAAATCAACGCTAAAGTGAGTAGCATGATCCTGAATATATACGTTAGAACGAAATCGAATGACAATCAATTGATTTTCTATTGAATGATAGTCGAAGAAGTGGAACTTTTGAGTTTCGTTCATGTTTAATTTATATTTTACTATTACATAGAAAAGTCATAGCTCAGCGATCAGCGAATTAATCTCAAACGAAATTATCTGTTGATTTCACGTGAGTAGCTATCTCCTCCAGCATCGTCAATTTGTGAGTATTCTTAACAGTGAAATTGAATAAACACATATACACTCTCCATCCGTATTGTATTTCTTTCTGCATCATCCTTGCCATTTGAAAGAAAAAAGGGCAAGAAATATCATGAAATTTGATATACAAGCTCCACTGTCACACGATATTCGGTTGTGATTGTCATTCAACTCACGAAGGCTTCGGTCAATGGAATGTTGTTTGAACAAAGTGAATGTAATGACATGAGAGATGTTGAGTATCATCTATTTGAAATTGTAATGTAACCAGCAAGAGAATTAGATTCAGTTGTTGCTCTGTGATTTGGTATTAAGGAGATTGACATTGCATTGATTTTAATTGATGGAACTGCCACAACGTAGCTCATAATTGCCATTAACGGACTCCTGATTCTATAGTCGAGTCGATTGACCTTTTAGGGCAATTTTTACGAGCATCCTACTTATAATTTAGAGGTTTTTGTCTGTTGAACTTTTAGTGTTCGATCCGTTCTTCTGCAAGTATTAATGCAAATGAACATGATGTGGAGTATATACAAACTGTAATTATTCAGACATTTCTTAAAATTTCAATTACTTTTTCGTTGCTGATAGTGTTACTCAGATATCGCCGGTGAATCGACAAAAGCCGTTATATGAAAATTGTCAATTCTTCAGGAGAACGTTATTTTTCTATTTTTTAAAAGTAACACACAATATCAAAAAACTGAAATAGTCAAGTAATATCATTTTACATTGTCATCAAAAATTGCCACACAAGTGTTTTGTTGCCGACTGTCTCATACAGTTTCGGAAGTCCCATTTGCACATGTGGCCTTTTGCATCCTTCCAATGTACACATAAAGCTTTGCATTTAGACCAATATACTGTTTTTCTTCGTATAGGATGTTCAATGAAGGTGTAAAAGCAGTATATTTTCTGAAACCTCGTAGCATGGCGAATTCAAAAGTCATTGTTTTCATTTTCGGACAGTGACGCCTCAGTCTGTGCAACGACTTTACAACGTGCTTGTCCTCAATTGTCTCCTTTACGCGACACCAAGTTGATGGGATTTCGAAATGACAAGAGACGCCTCAGGAGTTACGTAAATAGAAGTATTAAATTCAAGTACTGCAAGGCGATCAACATTCAAGACATTCGGGAATTCAAAACTTGAAAACCGCTTGTTCAAGAAGGTCACTACCGACGAAGCGCATCCACTGTACAAGTTCCTTCCTCCTAAGATAAACCACGACCGGAATCTAAGAAGAAGACCGCATTCATTACAAAGAACAGTGAACAACAACAGCAACATCGGAAGGAACCTTTTAACCGAATACTTCACGCTGACTTTACCATTTGACATTTCCGTCTTCAATCTACCACTCCTTTACCCTGAATGACTAACCAAGTAACTTACATAATTGTTTTCTTCCTCAATTGTAATCCGTCATGCGTTTGTCATATCGGAATAAAGCGTTTTATTAATAATTTTTATTATTATTTGATTGGATAAACTTAAATGGATAAAAAGACATGTGCACATGTAAAAAGTATTGTACATTTTCTTTTGTTCAAGCCCCTGATGAGAGATGTGTCAAATGAAACATTGAAAACCCTTGATGGGTATGATATCGTTGTTTCCATCAAACCTGATGAATGAAAATGGGGAGGAAGCATGTACATGTGCAAGCAGCTTGCATATACATTGTACAATTTGAATGCATAAAAAATCGTACATTTTCAGGCGTTATTGCTCTAAAATGCACTCTATATGAGCAATACTTTCGCTATAGAAATAATATATTTCATATTTATGCATTATATTACTTTGTTATGTATAGTTATGTTTTGACAGATAGTAACACTGTTATGCTTGAAAAAGATTCTATGCTGAGCACTAACCATCGTAAACGTATAAAAGACAGAAGTCGGTTGCAAACTTTTGCTGTCCTATAACTTCCAATATCACTCGCAGACTCTCTCGAATTTCTTAACAATAATTTTCGCGTAAATAAATTTCCCGCTTGTTCCTTAGTTGACTTTTTATGCACAAGAACAGTTGAAGGCACCTCTTTCCATGCAAATATAGTGTTTATAGTTTATATAAGAAGATCATTCTATTTAAGATAGTAGTTATTATAGATAATTTATCTATCTATTTATATAATTTATCTATGTATTAACAAAGTACATTTACTGTAGAGATACGTTCGTATGTTCATAGCTTTATCAGGCCAGTGAAATATGATTCCTAATTTCATTTCAATATTGATTTAAGTTACCATGATCTATCTTATGAGATAAGAGATTTGCAACAGAGGAAAGTAAACAAATACAAAACCATGTAGTCTATAACCCTGGTATTGATCAGCGTTCACCATAAGCCGCTGTCACCCCAGAAAGTTCTCAGTCGAACATTACTGAAATTGATATGATAATATTTTGATATATTTTAAATTAAATTATATTAAACCTTAACGAAGTCGCATGAAAGTCGCTATACATCATAGTTATGAAAGAGCTTTGATATGAAACACCATAATAGCAAATCTAAAAGTAAATATGCAAACAAGAAAAAATAATTTCCCTTGTTATTTTATCGGTACAATGAAAAAAGACAGAAGTATTGATCAAATCAATGCCCAGACCATTGCACTACATGCAAGGATGATGTTACATCAACTTTTCTGAGAAAAATGTGCTTATTTCCAATATTTTGTGGTCTCAAACCCGAAGAAACCCATGTTTGGGTTTATGATAAAAACAGTAATCCAACCCGATTGGTCTTCAAATTTGTCCTACCCGAAATCATACTTTCGCGTCGGGTAGAGTTCGAGTTCGGGGAGGATCGCTCAATTTTATCATCAAATATTGATACATATGCGACATGCGTGCATAATTTGGATTGAGAATTGAGATGATCATAAGGACTGCCGGTTCTATTCTAAGAAATGCCATATATACATCGCCCACTAAGTCTAGAATGCAAATTCAACCGATAGATTCATTGGAAATGAGTATCTCAAAATCGTTGATTCACCACTGACTTGAATTGGGACATGATTCTCTAGCACTATCAGATGTTGTAAATATCTTGATGATAAAAATATATGTCTAAATTGCAATGCTTGATAAAGACTATCATGATGCACATTTTCCTCATGGCAACATAAACTGCGGCATGTAAAGCTGTTTGGAACGTATGGGAAGGAAACTATTATGGACAGAGCTGGATAAGCGATAAAGTCGGATTCTGATACCGCTGTTGAATAAGATACGTGCATTGCTAGAGGTTGGACTCCAGCAATCTTTAAATGCTGAGTTGATTTTAATATTCTCCATTTAAGAATAATTGTATTTTAGAAAATTCATGATACAGATGCACAATTAATAGCAGTGAGAAAACCAGTTCCAAACAGTATTCAGTTTGACCCGCTTTAAATGAATTATCAAAATCTGCCACGAGATCATTATTATTCAGAGTTGCTAATTGTCAGTTCTTGCCCGGCAGCGCGGCCAGATAGCTAGCTTCTCGGCTTAGCGCTGCCTTGCCACTATCCATGCCGGGCTCTAAAATGCATCGAGATTCCTGGGGCCCATTCCCCGCCTGCTTAATTTCTAAAGTATTTCTCAGAGCAACTCGTAGGCCTATATGAAAAACACCTTGCAACATATTGGCGTATGAAACTTCCAATCGTGCCATTCATTTGCCCTAACTATTTCCTACATGCATAGTAACTAAATGACCACAGAAATGTATATACTTTATAATAAATAAAAAAGTAAAATAATACATGGCCATTCAAATTTTGAAATCTCAAGTTTTTGGCAACGTTTGACATTTTTGGCAATGAGTCCCACTGGCCCATACTCATAATGCAAAAATGGTTAAATGAACTGAGAAATTTCTTCCAAGCATAAAAGGAGGTTGACAGGATTGACCTATGAACGAAATACACTACAAATCAAAAATGCGCATATGAAATGTGGAAATTGCACATTTTAAAAGATATTCTACAATTTCAAGTTCTTTCATATGAGACTTTAAAAACGAAAAGCGACTTAAAGATATTCAAATGCTTGAAATGATTGGGAAAACACCAAAACGCATTGGGATGTATGCAATATCTATGGTATAATTGATGATCAATCACAGGTATTCACTAGACTCACGTTACTATGAGTGTGCATGGGGAGGGTGAGGCACATTGAACATGTTGCTTCTCAGCAGAAAATGCCAAATCAAATGAACCAAAATCAAACTCGGATAGAAAGTTGAGGGCATGCTGAGTAATCTCTGAGTTGTTGGATGTTTCTGTGACCCTTCATCTCTTCACAATTTGAATTTATAATTTTTTTTTAAATTTTAATGTTCTCCATAACTGATCAAATATTTCTAAATAGTCAATTTGATAGCGTTGCATCCCAATTTGCAGCATGATCACATGTCAAAACTTATAAATCACTTCGCTCACTCAATAAAAGAAAAAATGAGTATCGAAGAGTGGCACTATGAACATGTTCAAGGTGCCCCATGGGTGGCTCAATGTGCCCCCAGTCGCTCACTTTTCAAAAACGTGCTCGTGTACAAATAAGGCTGCACTCCAACAGTTTTTAGCTACTAGACTAATGAAACTGATAAAGAATACTGGCGAAAAATGCTGTCTAATAAAAATATACCCAAGGTTTTGGCTACATTAAAACAAAAGTTCTGATTTTCTGAAATTTACTTTTTCATTGAAATTTGGGGCAATCCTGTGAAAATAATGATGGAGAGCATATACAATTGAAATTATCAGAGGAACAGTGTATAGTTGCTACAATCAACAATGAGTTAAAGCACAAAGTTTCCATTATTCATAGTTTCGGAGAAGAGGCTGGTGGCTCAATGTGCCCCACCCCTCCCTATCCTTATTGAATATAAATGCACTTCGTTTAAAGTTATCTCACAAACTCTAGTCAGAGATGGGAAAGGTCAGACCTTTTTTCGAAATACATGATAAGTCAAAAATTTAGCTTTGCGGGAATCCAACAACATGTGCATGTAAAAATTTAAAACAGCATCATAATCGAAATTATGCTATTTTCAGTGGCCTTGTCCGTCGCAACACATTTTATGTAACCTATATACTGTAAAACACTGATCACTGATTGGCACTTATCAAGATACATGAAATTTTCCGCATCGAAAATATTTTGATTCAGTCAAATTATTCCAGGAGCATGACAGATAGCTGCGAACGACAATTTTCCGTTAAGTGCAGTACTTTTGGAAATTTTGTTGTCGTCAGCAACTTGTATCGCAAAAACAAGTGCACCTGAAGAGGAACTTTTGTAGTAGTTGTGTAATAAATGCTTCACAGTTGCGAATTTGCCGAAGTTGGAGAATAATATAATTGTAGTTTAAACGTGCTTGCCATCTTTGATGTCATAAAATGTCCGCTTTCTGTTGCATATTTCAACGGAGATGATATGACTATTCATTAAATTGCTTCTTCAGTGGATTGGAAAAATGAATTTGTTCGAGATGCAAATTTTGAACGTAAGAGAAGCTGCTACTTCATTTCTGTGTTTAAAAGTGAACAGATGGTGAGCCCCATGACAATGCTAACAATGACTCTACGCGCGCGTAACCGTCAGAGACTTGAGGGGGAATCGAGTGGACCCTGGAGCCATGTCTTTCTACTTAACTTTTTTTTTCATGATATATCCACTCCATTGATATATCAACTACTGATGGCCATGAAAAATCCTCATTTTTGACATTGTTTCTGTATGTATATGTATGATATGTATTTATATTCTGCATGTATTTCACTTCAGTTCACTTAGTAGAAGTATCGAAGATGGACCCCTTTAAAGTCTCAGTGAGAGTGGAAATTCCAGTCAAAAATATTTATTTTCAAATGAAGAATGATTTTGAGCATGTGCATGATGGCACAGTACATGTATGTGTGAGATTAGCGTGTTTATTGTTTGTATGAAGCTCGCATATGTGCGTTGTGTTAGGAGACTGCAAATGCGAGTATTTTGTTTTTGCACATGAGCGCAAGTGTCCGACATGAACAACTCGGCATAAATCAATGTTAGATATGAAATCTATGATTATCTTCATAGTTATACACCAAAAACAGACTGCCTCTCAAGTTTTCACAGCAGCAATTGATGAGTTTGAGATCTCCATGGCTGTTTTGAAGGTTTAAAACAGCAATAGTTATGGCTCCGGTGTGCCTATTTGCGGTAGGGGTGGCCGAAATAAAAGTTGAACGATGTGAGGGTATTACTGCACGGAATAAATAAACTTCAATAAAATTAAATTAAATTAGCTGAGGTTGCATTGTAGCTGTAAACACTGCCTCCTTATACAACTGATGATGCAACCGGCTGATCGGCCGGCCAGAGGCCAATTCCAACCTTAGCACGCATAATCGAGCAGCATGAAGATATTCAAAGATGTTCCAGGTCACGCCTATCTGCTTACAGGAACATCTATACATATATCATGCAACCGTCATTACTGAAACAATGCAAGGACAAAATACTGCCGCTTGAAATTGATTTGCAAAACATCGGATCTTTGTCTTAATTTAATTACTTATTGCTGTTCGCAAAATTATTCAAATCGTTGTGATCACGCTCTTCCTCTCAGCCATCTGGCTCTTGACATTAATCCCATCTCTCGATCTCTTCGAATGCCAGAATGTTCGTCAAAGATGAGACAAAGCGTTTTAGTCACAGTGATACGCATATTTAACCGAGGATTATGTTGAAAGCACTGTTTTTGAAGGCATTTTTTGTCATTTGTTATTGACTCAGTGATTTTTGTAACTCACTTATTTGTATATCGGCCTCACGATTTCGAATACTGAGGCTTCTTGATATTATTATAATAATTGTAAAATAATTGACATATTTCATTAGGATGACGACAAAAATACAGATTAAACTTCATTCAAAATTCAACTAGAAAAAGATTGAGCTGAAAACTAATTGGTTTAACTTACAGAAACTTCGCGCCTCAGACATGCTGATAAAAACGTGAGGCGAACGAACGATGATTATGCTTGTTTTCATATACTGCATCTGTCATTCCAAATATCTGCATCCATTACCAGCTTAAAAGGAAGACATCCAATATTAAATACAATGATATGGAGATAAATGACAGCAGTAAAATTCTTATAGTTACAGCCTAAGATATAAAATTGTCTGAAAACGACAACAAAAAAGGCATGTGTGCGAACAAGAAGACTGACAGCTTAGAAATCAGTCTGATATCTTGTAGCAAGTTTAATAATTGTAAGGAAGCTTACTTACCATTCCGTCTAATTCCCACAGAAGTTTTATAGGATCTCCAACAGAAAGAATCATTTTACAGTCAACCCACGCTCATCCATAACAATGACCATTTGCATGAACTGTCCCAAAACGATTTGCTAAGGACTGAAAATGATGTTTTATGTACTGCATCTTGCAAAATCTGCAACAATGCTAATGTTCAAAATGTGTTCTCCTACAAAGGTGCAGTTACACGTTAGCTATACATGTGCATGATAACTCGTTCCCTAGTCTTTTTGGAACACCACTGTCTGCATTCATTCGAGCATGGAACACCATTTGCCGAGAGACAGATTTGTGATTTCAATGTCCTGGCGCCAAGGTTGGACCTTGGGTTTTGTGTCGATCTTGGGTAAATGATACAAAACTTGGGTTTTCTATTACTGCTGCATATATACAAATCAAGTTATAAAAATTAATATCTTGATTTGAATCTTAGGAGAAATACATGATAAGAGCATAAAGTTCTGATTTTTTATCAAAAATCCGCTCAATTCACAGAATATTTCAAAAATGAAATACTTGTGATTATTAGCTATCTCATTTTGGGCTTGACAATACTGCGCATTGGAAGTTGGTACTTATTGTATTTGCTGTAAGCTTACATGCATTTTGTTGCATTTGTGGATATTGAATTTTTTTACATATTTCATATATCTTATATATCTTCGCAGTTATTTTCACGCCCTAAACTGTCTGCGATAGCCGACAGTTATCCAAAAATGAATTCATTTCAATTTTGTAATCTAAATGTGTTTAGCCATGCACTCACTGCGCAGCTATACTATTTATTACGTCTGTTTATATTTCTGAATGATAAAATGAAGACAATCATGCTTTGAGCAATGTGTAATTCAATCATAATTGAATCAAAGATGTTCAATTTGTCAGTATATCAGCGTAGGTTGAATAACGGAAAGCTTTACAAGGTCATACATGGACTTAGGCTATTACTAATTATAGTTATTGCAGTAAAAAATCGTTTCCCACTAAAACCACACTTCTCATGGGCCCAACAGAAATTGTGGCCTATGGAAGAATCTTTTTGTTATCACAAAATACAAAGAATGCACTTCGTTTACTTGATTCCACTCTTTTATTGAAACTTGGGCTTGCGTTTTGGGTTTCGACCCAAGTTTTGGCCCAAAACCGGTATTTCAAGTTTTTGACTAGCCTTGTATTGGCGCATTAAGTCCTTTAGTATTCGCTGCTGGCCATGAGACGCAAACAATGACTTTAAAAAGTAGCCTGGACTAAGAGCGGCGGAACGAATTTTTGATTGGCGGGCGGGTTCAATGTGCAAGTACACTAAAATGTTGTGTTCGGCTGTAAGCCTAATGCACATGTTATTGCGGTATTGAATGAATTCTTTTACGTTGGTTTATCTTTCAATTATCATAGTGCTTTCGTTTTCGGCAAAGTTTACCATTTGAGTGTTCTTTTATTTTCTGATAACCTTTCCAGATTATATCATTTCATGCCCAGTGGGGGCACTACTCTCTAACTAAAATTTTATCTTGATAGATGGAGATGGTACCATAGGCCCTACTCAATGGATGCAACCATGTAAACAATATGAATACTACAACCTTTTGACATGGAATAGCCTACGTCGATAACTATTCGATTAAAGCATTGTGTACAGCCATAGATTTCTGTTAAGACTTGGCTTGGTACCTTATAAAATGTTAAATACCATGTCATTGGGTCATTATGCATAATATTCGTTCCTTTAACAGTTGTTAAAAAATATAATGACAAGTGGACAGTCAGATACAGACAAATTATTAATTCTGGCCTTCAAAATTCAGTTTTGGCCGGGACCACCGATAGTTTTTTCAAATTATCAAATTTTCCTATTTTAGTCTTATTGTGTCCCATTATTTTCTATTTTTATTGATCGCTGATCTATTTTTATTTCTCCTAGATGCTTCGATATCAGAAAACATAAAAAAGTGTCGGTCAGTGATCCCTTCGTTTTTAATTGCTTTAATTTTAAATAGCTGTATTCAACACTATATTTTGTACAGGTAACTCCTAGAATTTATTTCATCCGAGATTCAAGATCTATATGCAAATAATAATGCATTAGGTTGTTACCTCTATTTAGGAGATATGCGCTGAGAATCGACGAGTCGTAGCGAAGCATAGACGAGTCGATTGTGAATGCGCTTATTTCCGCCATAGAGGTAGCATCTGAGATATCCAACGATTCTCAATTAGATCAATGGTAGCGGTAGTATAGATATGAACGATTCTGATCATTTTGAAGTACGAAAGAAATTTGACTACTTACTTAATTTATAAATAAGCAAAAACACCAAATTCATCAACGAGCGTTTTCATCCGTTCTATTTCGTGTTGAACACGGAAGTGAATAACAAATCAGCGGCATGACGATGCTAGTACAAAAGATCAATAGTCAATTAATCACCAAGGCAGACGTAGAGTGAACAAGATATCTTTCTGTACATAAATCCTTCTGCTTCGATCGGCCAGCATCTAGTGCTATCACTCGTCACCTTCAATTATGATTTGTAATGACGCACTGATCGCTTTAAAATTGCTTTCCGTCCTCGGAATTTCCAGCTATTGTCCATCAACGAGGCCTTGTGCATTGAACGGTTCGCACCCGACCACTGTGTACAGAAAGATATCTTGTTCACTCTACGTCTGCCTTGCTTGGTGACTAACTGACTATTGATCTTTTGCACTGACATCGTCATGCCGCTAATTTGTTATTCACTTCCGTGTTCAACATGAAATAGAACAGACGAAAGCGCTGATGAATTTGGTGTTTTTGTTTATTCATTTTCAAGTAGCCAATCTATCTTTCACCGGAAAATATATCATTAGCGGAGATTTTGGATAATCATCTCTACGAAAATCTACCGACTATACCTGGATAGGAGGGTCAAAGATATTACTGCCATAAAAATATTAGCAGATTTTTTATAGAGATAGATTCGCTTTTACGTGTGGGTTAGTCCAGAGTGGACATAATCCTATCCCAGCCATTGTATGCAATGGTAGCAATCAATAGAATTGACATAGATATTCGTCTCTCTTTGGTTTGTGTGATTGGTCAAACTCGTGCATTGCAGAAGTAGCGTTATCAGAGAACCTACGAGCGTCAGCGGTCAGATTACAGACAGGTCTGTGAAGTGAAAAGTACACATTTTCGACTCAATGCTTCTCCGTAGTAAATTCGTCAATTGAAAAATTATTCACACAGCTATAAATTTATTGGCTGTGTACGTTTAATGAGGTGTTAATCTACCGGTTCGCCAAATTCAGATTTGAATTTGGATTGCGTTCAACGGAAAATTGATCATCTTGCCCCATCTTGCCTTATAACCTCTTGACTGATGGAAAGTAATAAATTGAATTGCCCGTGAATAAGAAATCCGAAACGTTGGGCGAACAATAAGTATTTTTGTTTCTATTACTTGTAGCATATTTGCCTAGCGCAATTATGCCAAAAATCATCTGATGTGAAATAGTGGATGAGCCAACAGTGGACGTCTAACAACAATGAAATGAAGACAATTCTTGCCATAAAACAATTCTCCTCAGACAACGATGAGTGTAGTTAGATTTACTTTCTCAGTTAATGTCTCATTATTGAGTAAAACTTGAAAAACCACTCGGGCAATGAATGTGAATAAACAAACTTGGTGTATCTCATCAAAATAAACTAATGAACTGTGATCGAAACTTTATTTCACACCACAACAACTAATAAAGTGAGATAGAAACATTTCTAACGCATCCAACTCATTCAAGAATATTTGAAAATCTGATTACTTTTTACATGATGCAAGCAACCCCCACAGATCTAAACTATTCATACCCTCCTGAGACATGAGGACGGGGATTTGGAGGCAGATTCCAATGCAGCAGGCCCTCAGGGATATATTGCCTTGTCATGCGTGTTGGGTCTAGAGATGACTTTCCTCAATATTGATTGTCAAAACTTGACATACAGGGGCCAGAAAATCAATTCCCCATGAAACCAATGCAACAACTGAAACCCGTGTGCTCCCCAATGCGAGTTGCCTCATGCATAACGCGTTCTCTGCCAATCAAGTAGCCTAAGGCAGCTGAATGATCTCCAAATTTATCACCATCACTTGCTACCATTGCACACAATAGTTGAGATGTCGTCCCTATAAGACCAACCCAAACAGACGCAAGTCTCTTCTTAGTAAGCATATACGATTAAATAGTGCCTTTATAAGTGAAAGAAATTTGGCACAGAATCTTTAAGAAATCAAGCGAATTCGTGATGCACACTGCTACAATAAGCATCAGATACTTCACTTGCTGAAATTGATTAATTGTTTGTCGCAGAACCCTTGCACCTGCTCAATATTTTTAGTTTCATCCACTCCTATCAGACTTGCCTACCGCAGTCATAAATATTGTAGTCCTTGATTCTCAAAACAGCTGCGGAAAACTCAAACTAATAAATGACTGCATTGAAAAGTTGGCAGCAGCATGAATATATGCATAAATTTTCTATTTGATGTTGATTTATGCTGATTTGTTCATACAAGTCAACCTGTCACGCGCGATTATGTGCGAAAGCAACATAATCGTTTTTGTGATCTTTTAATATAATGCACATGCAAGCGCATAAACAGCGTTAATCTCACAGATAATGTATCATGTATCAGAAAAGAATTCTCACACCCATTTGAGGGGATTCACTGAACACCCCTTTGGCTATCTCCCATACTTCTAGACATTTCAACTGAAGTGAAACATCACATGCAGAATCACTGTCAAAAAGAGGGATTGATGCATGAACTATCAAAAATGTAAAATATAGGCTATTATTGAGTACCCTGGTCTACTGGACACCTTCAACATAATAAGGTCAATGATAAAGAACATGATTCGATTTTTTCCCAAGTGCATCGAATTTCGTGTTTTGTTCATTCCACGCATTTTTTCGTATTTTTTCCACGAGATCAAAATGAACGATGAAATGGCGAGTTTATGCTTCATTTGGACAAGCAGACAGATCACGTACGTCCACTACGCACATGTGGAGAGTGGTCAACGCACATCAAAATCCAAGGATTTACTACATGAAAAATGCTCTCCATTTGAAAGATAATGAACATCTGTAAAAAATGAAAGTAGACTTGTGGCCCACCCTGAAGCTAGACCTTCTTATCAATATTCTAATAAATCGTTTCAATTCATAAGCAATTCTTATGGAACTAGCTTGAAATAGCATCAGGTGATTAGCTGAATTTTGAAAGTAGTGCTAAGAAGATGAGTTCACCAAGTGATCTGATCAAATCAGGAAAAGGTGTTAAACCTAAGCTTGCAATTATTACCGAAATATTTTTTCTGGTCTTCTACTGACAACAGCTAGGAAAAATACATATCAAATTAACTATTTTCCATTCAGAAAATCAACCTTTGTTTATAAAAAGAATTATTCGTCGCTTTAAGGTGGCCGAGAAGCCATTCGATTGATAGATGTAAATGTTGATGGCATTAACGGTGATAAAATTACCCGGTTTGCATTTAGATTCCAAGAATTTATCCTCGGTCAATCGTTTCAAAAAATCCCTTCAACTTTGATGTCGTTGAAGTTAGCACCAACTTCAACACCAACTTTTTGAATAGAGTCTGTACAGAATAGGAAACCACATGTTTAGGTACTACTGATGACGCAGAGTTTGTACAGCCAAAAAGTTTTCCAAAATTCGAACTCCTTCACCTTCAAAATTCAAATTTAAATTCGAAAAATTGGCGCAAGTATTGGTGCTACCTGGTTAGCGAGTTTGTACAGCATTCCGATGGAAAAATTTAGATACAAGAGCAAAACCCTGAGTTTGTACAGCAACTTCCAGCACTTTCCTTACACGAACAACCGGAAAAAACCGCCAAAAACCGATTTTTTCAAAAAATAATAAGATTTTCCAGAAAAGTTCTTGTTGCTACATGGAAAATGAATTTGTACAGTGCTCTAACCGGTGGAAGAGTGTTCTACTAATCCAGTCTGAGTTTGAACACACACTTCTCCGACACTCCAGCACTCCTACGACCGGTAAATACCGGTTATTGTACAGTAACTACAAGAATACTGCCCATTTATGAACAAATCAATTGGTGCTGCATGGAAAATGAGTTTGTACAGTGCTCTAACCGGTGGAAGAGTGTTCTACTAATCAAGTCTGAGTTTGAACACACACTTCTCCGACACTCCAGCACTCCTACGACCGGTAAATACCGGTTATTGTACAGTAACTACAAGAATACTGCCCATTTATGAACAAATCAATTGGTGCTACATGGAAAATGAGTTTGTACAGTGCTCTAACCGGTGGAAGAGTGTTCTACTAATCCAGTCTGAGTTTGAACACACACTTCTCCGACACTCCAGCACTCCTACGACCGGTAAATACCGGTTATTGTACAGTAACTACAAGAATACTGCCCATTTATGAACAAATCAATTGGTGCTACATGGAAAATGAGTTTGTACAGTGCTCTAACCGGTGGAAGAGTGTTCTACTAATCCAGTCTGAGTTTGAACACACACTTCTCCGACACTCCAGCACTCCTACGACCGGTAAATACCGGTTATTGTACAGTAACTACAAGAATACTGCCCATTTATGAACAAATCAATTGGTGCTACATGGAAAATGAGTTTGTGCAGTGCTCTAACCGGTGGAAGAGTGTTCTACTAATCCAGTCTGAGTTTGAACACACACTTCTCCGACACTCCAGCACTCCTACGACCGGTAAATACCGGTTATTGTACAGTAACTACAAGAATACTGCCCATTTATGAACAAATCAATTGGTGCTACATGGAAAATGAGTTTGTACAGTGCTCTAACCGGTGGAAGAGTGTTCTACTAATCCAGTCTGAGTTTGAACACACACTTCTCCGACACTCCAGCACTCCTTCGACCGGTAAATACCGGTTATTGTACAGTAACTACAAGAATACTGCCCATTTATGAACAAAACAATTGGTGCTTCATGAAAAATGAGTTTGTACAGTGCTCTAACCGGTGGAAGAGTGTTCTACTAATCCAGTATGAGTTTGAACACACACTTCTCCGACACTCCAGCACTCCTAAGACCGGTAAATACCGGTTATTGTACAGTAACTACAAGAATACTGCCCATTTATGAACAAATCAATTGGTGCTACATGGAAAATGAGTTTGTACAGTGCTCTAACCGGTGGAAGAGTGTTCTACTAATCCAGTCTGAGTTTGAACACACACTTCTCCGACACTCCAGCACTCCTACGACCGGTAAATACCGGTTATTGTACAGTAACTACAAGAATACTACCCATTTATGAACAAATCAATTGGTGCTTCATGAAAAATGAGTTTGTACAGTGCTCTAACCGGTGGAAGAGTGTTCTACTAATCCAGTCTGAGTTTGAACACACACTTCTCCGACACTCCAGCACTCCTACGACCGGTAAATACCGGTTATTGTACAGTAACTACAAGAATACTGCCCATTTATGAACAAATCAATTGGTGCTACATGGAAAATGAGTTTGTACAGTGCTCTAACCGGTGGAAGAGTGTTCTACTAATCCAGTCTGAGTTTGAACACACACTTCTCCGACACTCCAGCACTCCTACGACCGGTAAATACCGGTTATTGTACAGTAACTACAAGAATACTGCCCATTTATGAACAAATCAATTGGTGCTACATGGAAAATGAGTTTGTACAGTGCTCTAACCGGTGGAAGAGTGTTCTACTAATCCAGTCTGAGTTTGAACACACACTTCTCCGACACTCCAGCACTCCTACGACCGGTAAATACCGGTTATTGTACAGTAACTACAAGAATACTGCCCATTTATGAACAAATCAATTGGTGCTACATAGAAAATGAGTTTGTACAGTGCTCTAACCGGTGGAAGAGTGTTCTACTAATCCAGTCTGAGTTTGAACACACACTTCTCCGACACTCCAGCACTCCTACGACCGGTAAATACCGGTTATTGTACAGTAACTACAAGAATACTGCCCATTTATGAACAAATCAATTGGTGCTACATGGAAAATGAGTTTGTACAGTGCTCTAACCGGTGGAAGAGTGTTCTACTAATCCAGTCTGAGTTTGAACACACACTTCTCCGACACTCCAGCACTCCTACGACCGGTAAATACCGGTTATTGTACAGTAACTACAAGAATACTGCCCATTTATGAACAAATCAATTGGTGCTTCATGGAAAATGAGTTTGTACAGTGCTCTAACCGGTGGAAGAGTGTTCTACTAATCCAGTCTGAGTTTGAACACACACTTCTCCGACACTCCAGCACTCCTACGACCGGTAAATACCGGTTATTGTACAGTAACTACAAGAATACTGCCCATTTATGAACAAATCAATTGGTGCTACATGGAAAATGAGTTTGTACAGTGCTCTAACCGGTGGAAGAGTGTTCTACTAATCCAGTCTGAGTTTGAACACACACTTCTCCGACACTCCAGCACTCCTACGACCGGTAAATACCGGTTATTGTACAGTAACTACAAGAATACTGCCCATTTATGAACAAATCAATTGGTGCTACATGGAAAATGAGTTTGTACAGTGCTCTAACCGGTGGAAGAGTGTTCTACTAATCCAGTCTGAGTTTGAACACACACTTCTCCGACACTCCAGCACTCCTACGACCGGTAAATACCGGTTATTGTACAGTAACTACAAGAATACTGCCCATTTATGAACAAATCAATTGGTGCTACATGGAAAATGAGTTTGTACAGTGCTCTAACCGGTGGAAGAGTGTTCTACTAATCCAGTATGAGTTTGAACACACACTTCTCTGACACTCCAGCACTCCTACGACCGGTAAATACCGGTTATTGTACAGTAACTACAAGAATACTGCCCATTTATGAACAAATCAATTGGTGCTACATGGAAAATGAGTTTGTACAGTGCTCTAACCGGTGGAAGAGTGTTCTAATAATCCAGTCTGAGTTTGAACACACACTTCTCCGACACTCCAGCACTCCTTCGACCGGTAAATACCGGTTATTGTACAGTAACTACAAGAATACTGCCCATTTATGAACAAATCAATTGGTGCTACATGGAAAATGAGTTTGTACAGTGCTCTAACCGGTGGAAGAGTGTTCTACTAATCCAGTCTGAGTTTGAACACACACTTCTCCGACACTCCAGCACTCCTACGACCGGTAAATACCGGTTATTGTACAGTAACTACAAGAATACTGCCCATTTATGAACAAATCAATTGGTGCTACATGGAAAATGAGTTTGTACAGTGCTCTAACCGGTGGAAGAGTGTTCTACTAATCCAGTCTGAGTTTGAACACACACTTCTCCGACACTCCAGCACTCCTACGACCGGTAAATACCGGTTATTGTACAGTAACTACAAGAATACTGCCCATTTATGAACAAATCAATTGGTGCTACATGGAAAATGAGTTTGTACAGTGCTCTAACCGGTGGAAGAGTGTTCTACTAATCCAGTATGAGTTTGAACACACACTTCTCCGACACTCCAGCACTCCTACGACCGGTAAATACCGGTTATTGTACAGTAACTACAAGAATACTGCCCATTTATGAACAAATCAATTGGTGCTACATGGAAAATGAGTTTGTACAGTGCTCTAACCGGTGGAAGAGTGTTCTACTAATCCAGTCTGAGTTTGAACACACACTTCTCCGACACTCCAGCACTCCTACGACCGGTAAATACCGGTTATTGTACAGTAACTACAAGAATACTGCCCATTTATGAACAAATCAATTGGTGCTACATGGAAAATGAGTTTGTACAGTGCTCTAACCGGTGGAAGAGTGTTCTACTAATCCAGTCTGAGTTTGAACACACACTTCTCCGACACTCCAGCACTCCTACGACCGGTAAATACTGGTTATTGTACAGTAACTACAAGAATACTGCCCATTTATGAACAAATCAATTGGTGCTACATGGAAAATGAGTTTGTACAGTGCTCTAACCGGTGGAAGAGTGTTCTACTAATCCAGTCTGAGTTTGAACACACACTTCTCCGACACTCCAGCACTCCTACGACCGGTAAATACCGGTTATTGTACAGTAACTACAAGAATACTGCCCATTTATGAACAAATCAATTGGTGCTACATGGAAAATGAGTTTGTACAGTGCTCTAACCGGTGGAAGAGTGTTCTACTAATCCAGTCTGAGTTTGAACACACACTTCTCCGACACTCCAGCACTCCTACGACCGGTAAATACCGGTTATTGTACAGTAACTACAAGAATACTGCCCATTTATGAACAAATCAATTGGTGCTACATGGAAAATGAGTTTGTACAGTGCTCTAACCGGTGGAAGAGTGTTCTACTAATCCAGTCTGAGTTTGAACACACACTTCTCCGACACTCCAGCACTCCTTCGACCGGTAAATACCGGTTATTGTACAGTAACTACAAGAATACTGCCCATTTATGAACAAAACAATTGGTGCTTCATGAAAAATGAGTTTGTACAGTGCTCTAACCGGTGGAAGAGTGTTCTACTAATCCAGTATGAGTTTGAACACACACTTCTCCGACACTCCAGCACTCCTAAGACCGGTAAATACCGGTTATTGTACAGTAACTACAAGAATACTGCCCATTTATGAACAAATCAATTGGTGCTACATGGAAAATGAGTTTGTACAGTGCTCTAACCGGTGGAAGAGTGTTCTACTAATCCGGTCTGAGTTTGAACACACACTTCTCCGACACTCCAGCACTCCTACGACCGGTAAATACCGGTTATTGTACAGTAACTACAAGAATACTACCCATTTATGAACAAATCAATTGGTGCTTCATGAAAAATGAGTTTGTACAGTGCTCTAACCGGTGGAAGAGTGTTCTACTAATCCAGTCTGAGTTTGAACACACACTTCTCCGACACTCCAGCACTCCTACGACCGGTAAATACCGGTTATTGTACAGTAACTACAAGAATACTGCCCATTTATGAACAAATCAATTGGTGCTACATGGAAAATGAGTTTGTACAGTGCTCTAACCGGTGGAAGAGTGTTCTACTAATCCAGTCTGAGTTTGAACACACACTTCTCCGACACTCCAGCACTCCTACGACCGGTAAATACCGGTTATTGTACAGTAACTACAAGAATACTGCCCATTTATGAACAAATCAATTGGTGCTACATGGAAAATGAGTTTGTACAGTGCTCTAACCGGTGGAAGAGTGTTCTACTAATCCAGTCTGAGTTTGAACACACACTTCTCCGACACTCCAGCACTCCTACGACCGGTAAATACCGGTTATTGTACAGTAACTACAAGAATACTGCCCATTTATGAACAAATCAATTGGTGCTACATGGAAAATGAGTTTGTACAGTGCTCTAACCGGTGGAAGAGTGTTCTACTAATCCAGTCTGAGTTTGAACACACACTTCTCCGACACTCCAGCACTCCTACGACCGGTAAATACCGGTTATTGTACAGTAACTACAAGAATACTGCCCATTTATGAACAAATCAATTGGTGCTACATGGAAAATGAGTTTGTACAGTGCTCTAACCGGTGGAAGAGTGTTCTACTAATCCAGTATGAGTTTGAACACACACTTCTCCGACACTCCAGCACTCCTACGACCGGTAAATACCGGTTATTGTACAGTAACTACAAGAATACTGCCCATTTATGAACAAATCAATTGGTGCTACATGGAAAATGAGTTTGTACAGTGCGCTAACCGGTGGAAGAGTGTTCTACTAATCCAGTCTGAGTTTGAACACACACTTCTCCGACACTCCAGCACTCCTACGACCGGTAAATACCGGTTATTGTACAGTAACTACAAGAATACTGCCCATTTATGAACAAATCAATTGGTGCTACATGGAAAATGAGTTTGTACAGTGCTCTAACCGGTGGAAGAGTGTTCTACTAATCCAGTCTGAGTTTGAACACACACTTCTCCGACACTCCAGCACTCCTACGACCGGTAAATACCGGTTATTGTACAGTAACTACAAGAATACTGCCCATTTATGAACAAATCAATTGGTGCTACATGGAAAATGAGTTTGTACAGTGCTCTAACCGGTGGAAGAGTGTTCTACTAATCCAGTCTGAGTTTGAACACACACTTCTCCGACACTCCAGCACTCCTACGACCGGTAAATACCGGTTATTGTACAGTAACTACAAGAATACTGCCCATTTATGAACAAATCAATTGGTGCTACATGGAAAATGAGTTTGTACAGTGCTCTAACCGGTGGAAGAGTGTTCTACTAATCCAGTCTGAGTTTGAACACACACTTCTCTGACACTCCAGCACTCCTACGACCGGTAAATACCGGTTATTGTACAGTAACTACAAGAATACTGCCCATTTATGAACAAATCAATTGGTGCTACATGGAAAATGAATTTGTACAGTGCTGTAACCGATGGAAGAGTGCTCTAATAACCGAGTCTGAGTTTGAACACACACTTCTCCGACACTCCAGCACTCCTTCGACCGGTAAATACCGTTTTTTGTGCAGTAACTAGAAGAATACTGCCCATTTATGAACAAATCAATTGGTGCTACATGGAAAATGAGTTTGTACAGTGCTCTAACCGGTGGAAGAGTGTTCTACTAATCCAGTCTGAGTTTGAACACACACTTCTCCGACACTCCAGCACTCCTACGACCGGTAAATACCGGTCATTGTACAGTAACTACAAGAATACTGCCCATTTATGAACAAATCAATTGGTGCTACATGGAAAATGAGTTTGTACAGTGCTCTAACCGGTGGAAGAGTGTTCTACTAATCCAGTCTGAGTTTGAACACACACTTCTCCGACACTCCAGCACTCCTACGACCGGTAAATACCGGTTATTGTACAGTAACTACAAGAATACTGCCCATTTATGAACAAATCAATTGGTGCTACATGGAAAATGAGTTTGTACAGTGCTCTAACCGGTGGAAGAGTGTTCTACTAATCCAGTCTGAGTTTGAACACACACTTCTCCGACACTCCAGCACTCCTACGACCGGTAAATACCGGTTATTGTACAGTAACTACAAGAATACTGCCCATTTATGAACAAATCAATTGGTGCTACATGGAAAATGAGTTTGTACAGTGCTCTAACCGGTGGAAGAGTGTTCTACTAATCCAGTCTGAGTTTGAACACACACTTCTCCGACACTCCAGCACTCCTACGACCGGTAAATACCGGTTATTGTACAGTAACTACAAGAATACTGCCCATTTATGAACAAATCAATTGGTGCTACATGGAAAATGAGTTTGTACAGTGCTCTAACCGGTGGAAGAGTGTTCTACTAATCCAGTCTGAGTTTGAACACACACTTCTCCGACACTCCAGCACTCCTACGACCGGTAAATACCGGTTATTGTACAGTAACTACAAGAATACTGCCCATTATGAACAAATCAATTGGTGCTACATGGAAAATGAGTTTGTACAGTGCTCTAACCGGTGGAAGAGTGTTCTACTAATCCAGTCTGAGTTTGAACACACACTTCTCCGACACTCCAGCACTCCTACGACCGGTAAATACCTTTATTGTACAGTAACTACAAGAATACTGCCCATTTATGAACAAATCAATTGGTGCTACATGGAAAATGAGTTTGTACAGTGCTCTAACCGGTGGAAGAGTGTTCTACTAATCCAGTCTGAGTTTGAACACACACTTCTCCGACACTCCAGCACTCCTTCGACCGGTAAATACCGGTTATTGTACAGTAACTACAAGAATACTGCCCATTTATGAACAAATCAATTGGTGCTACATGGAAAATGAGTTTGTACAGTGCTCTAACCGGTGGAAGAGTGTTCTACTAATCCAGTCTGAGTTTGAACACACACTTCTCCGACACTCCAGCACTCCTACGACCGGTAAATACCGGTTATTGTACAGTAACTACAAGAATACTGCCCATTTATGAACAAAACAATTGGTGCTACATGAAAAATGAGTTTGTACAGTGCTCTAACCGGTGGAAGAGTGTTCTACTAATCCAGTATGAGTTTGAACACACACTTCTCCGACACTCCAGCACTCCTACGACCGGTAAATACCGGTTATTGTACAGTAACTACAAGAATACTGCCCATTTATGAACAAATCAATTGGTGCTTCATGGAAAATGAGTTTGTACAGTGCTCTAACCGGTGGAAGAGTGTTCTACTAATCCAGTCTGAGTTTGAACACACACTTCTCCGACACTCCAGCACTCCTACGACCGGTAAATACCGGTTATTGTACAGTAACTACAAGAATACTACCCATTTATGAACAAATCAATTGGTGCTACATGGAAAATGAGTTTGTACAGTGCTCTAACCGGTGGAAGAGTGTTCTACTAATCCAGTCTGAGTTTGAACACACACTTCTCCGACACTCCAGCACTCCTACGACCGGTAAATACCGGTTATTGTACAGTAACTACAAGAATACTGCCCATTTATGAACAAATCAATTGGTGCTACATGGAAAATGAGTTTGTACAGTGCTCTAACCGTGGAAGAGTGTTCTACTAATCCAGTCTGAGTTTGAACACACACTTCTCCGACACTCCAGCACTCCTACGACCGGTAAATACCGGTTATTGTACAGTAACTACAAGAATACTGCCCATTTATGAACAAATCAATTGGTGCTACATGGAAAATGAGTTTGTACAGTGCTCTAACCGGTGGAAGAGTGTTCTACTAATCCAGTCTGAGTTTGAACACACACTTCTCCGACACTCCAGCACTCCTACGACCGGTAAATACCGGTTATTGTACAGTAACTACAAGAATACTGCCCATTTATGAACAAATCAATTGGTGCTACATGGAAAATGAGTTTGTACAGTGCTCTCACCGGTGGAAGAGTGTTCTACTAATCCAGTCTGAGTTTGAACACACACTTCTCCGACACTCCAGCACTCCTACGACCGGTAAATACCGGTTATTGTACAGTAACTACAAGAATACTGCCCATTTATGAACAAATCAATTGGTGCTACATGGAAAATGAGTTTGTACAGTGCTCTAACCGGTGGAAGAGTGTTCTACTAATCCAGTCTGAGTTTGAACACACACTTCTCCGACACTCCAACACTCCTACGACCGGTAAATACCGGTTATTGTACAGTAACTACAAGAATACTGCCCATTTATGAACAAATCAATTGGTGCTACATGGAAAATGAGTTTGTACAGTGCTCTAACCGGTGGAAGAGTGTTCTACTAATCCAGTCTGAGTTTGAACACACACTTCTCCGACACTCCAGCACTCCTACGACCGGTAAATACCGGTTATTGTACAGTAACTACAAGAATACTGCCCATTTATGAACAAATCAATTGGTGCTACATGGAAAATGAGTTTGTACAGTGCTCTAACCGGTGGAAGAGTGTTCTACTAATCCAGTCTGAGTTTGAACACACACTTCTCCGACACTCCAGCACTCCTACGACCGGTAAATACGGTTATTGTACAGTAACTACAAGAATACTGCCCATTTATGAACAAATCAATTGGTGCTACATGGAAAATGAGTTTGTACAGTGCTCTAACCGGTGGAAGAGTGTTCTACTAATCCAGTCTGAGTTTGAACACACACTTCTCCGACACTCCAGCACTCCTACGACCGGTAAATACCGGTTATTGTACAGTAACTACAAGAATACTGCCCATTTATGAACAAATCAATTGGTGCTACATGGAAAATGAGTTTTGTACAGTGCTCTAACCGGTGGAAGAGTGTTCTACTAATCCAGTCTGAGTTTGAACACACACTTCTCCGACACTCCAGCACTCCTACGACCGGTAAATACCGGTTATTGTACAGTAACTACAAGAATACTGCCCATTTATGAACAAATCAATTGGTGCTACATGGAAAATGAGTTTGTACAGTGCTCTAACCGGTGGAAGAGTGTTCTACTAATCCAGTCTGAGTTTGAACACACACTTCTCCGACACTCCAGCACTCCTACGACCGTAAATACCGGTTATTGTACAGTAACTACAAGAATACTGCCCATTTATGAACAAATCAATTGGTGCTACATGGAAAATGAGTTTGTACAGTGCTCTAAACGGTGGAAGAGTGTTCTACTAATCCAGTCTGAGTTTGAACACACACTTCTCCGACACTCCAGCACTCCTACGACCGGTAAATACCGGTTATTGTACAGTAACTACAAGAATACTGCCCATTTATGAACAAATCAATTGGTGCTACATGGAAAATGAGTTTGTACAGTGCTCTAACCGGTGGAAGAGTGTTCTACTAATCCAGTCTGAGTTTGAACACACACTTCTCCGACACTCCAGCACTCCTACGACCGGTAAATACCGGTTATTGTACAGTAACTACAAGAATACTGCCCATTTATGAACAAATCAATTGGTGCTACATGGAAAATGAGTTTGTACAGTGCTCTAACCGGTGGAAGAGTGTTCTACTAATCCAGTCTGAGTTTGAACACACACTTCTCCGACACTCCAGCACTCCTACGACCGGTAAATACCGGTTATTGTACAGTAACTACAAGAATACTGCCCATTTATGAACAAATCAATTGGTGCTACATGGAAAATGAGTTTGTACAGTGCTCTAACCGGTGGAAGAGTGTTCTACTAATCCAGTCTGAGTTTGAACACACACTTCTCCGACACTCCAGCACTCCTACGACCGGTAAATACCGTTATTGTACAGTAACTACAAGAATACTGCCCATTTATGAACAAATCAATTGGTGCTACATGGAAAATGAGTTTGTACAGTGCTCTAACCGGTGGAAGAGTGTTCTACTAATCCAGTCTGAGTTTGAACACACACTTCTCCGACACTCCAGCACTCCTACGACCGGTAAATACCGGTTATTGTACAGTAACTACAAGAATACTGCCCATTTATGAACAAATCAATTGGTGCTACATGGAAAATGAGTTTGTACAGTGCTCTAACCGGTGGAAGAGTGTTCTACTAATCCAGTCTGAGTTTGAACACACACTTCTCCGACACTCCAGCACTCCTACGACCGGTAAATACCGGTTATTGTACAGTAACTACAAGAATACTGCCCATTTATGAACAAATCAATTGGTGCTACATGGAAAATGAGTTTGTACAGTGCTCTAACCGGTGGAAGAGTGTTCTACTAATCCAGTCTGAGTTTGAACACACACTTCTCCGACACTCCAGCACTCCTACGACCGGTAAATACCGGTTATTGTACAGTAACTACAAGAATACTGCCCATTTATGAACAAATCAATTGGTGCTACATGGAAAATGAGTTTGTACAGTGCTCTAACCGGTGGAAGAGTGTTCTACTAATCCAGTCTGAGTTTGAACACACACTTCTCCGACACTCCAGCACTCCTACGACCGTAAATACCGGTTATTGTACAGTAACTACAAGAATACTGCCCATTTATGAACAAATCAATTGGTGCTACATGGAAAATGAGTTTGTACAGTGCTCTAACCGGTGGAAGAGTGTTCTACTAATCCAGTCTGAGTTTGAACACACACTTCTCCGACACTCCAGCACTCCTACGACCGGTAAATACCGGTTATTGTACAGTAACTACAAGAATACTGCCCATTTATGAACAAATCAATTGGTGCTACATGGAAAATGAGTTTGTACAGTGCTCTAACCGTGGAAGAGTGTTCTACTAATCCAGTCTGAGTTTGAACACACACTTCTCCGACACTCCAGCACTCCTACGACCGTAAATACCGGTTATTGTACAGTAACTACAAGAATACTGCCCATTTATGAACAAATCAATTGGTGCTACATGGAAAATGAGTTTGTACAGTGCTCTAACCGGTGGAAGAGTGTTCTACTAATCCAGTCTGAGTTTGAACACACACTTCTCCGACACTCCAGCACTCCTACGACCGGTAAATACCGGTTATTGTACAGTAACTACAAGAATACTGCCCATTTATGAACAAATCAATTGGTGCTACATGGAAAATGAGTTTGTACAGTGCTCTAACCGGTGGAAGAGTGTTCTACTAATCCAGTCTGAGTTTGAACACACACTTCTCCGACACTCCAGCACTCCTACGACCGGTAAATACCGGTTATTGTACAGTAACTACAAGAATACTGCCCATTTATGAACAAATCAATTGGTGCTACATGGAAAATGAGTTTGTACAGTGCTCTAAAAAACCGGTGGAAGAGTGTTCTACTAATCCAGTCTGAGTTTGAACACACACTTCTCCGACACTCCAGCACTCCTACGACCGGTAAATACCGGTTATTGTACAGTAACTACAAGAATACTGCCCATTTATGAACAAATCAATTGGTGCTACATGGAAAATGAGTTTGTACAGTGCTCTAACCGGTGGAAGAGTGTTCTACTAATCCAGTCTGAGTTTGAACACACACTTCTCCGACACTCCAGCACTCCTACGACCGGTAAATACCGGTTATTGTACAGTAACTACAAGAATACTGCCCATTTATGAACAAATCAATTGGTGCTACATGGAAAATGAGTTTGTACAGTGCTCTAACCGTGGAAGAGTGTTCTACTAATCCAGTCTGAGTTTGAACACACACTTCTCCGACACTCCAGCACTCCTACGACCGGTAAATACCGGTTATTGTACAGTAACTACAAGAATACTGCCCATTTATGAACAAATCAATTGGTGCTACATGGAAAATGAGTTTGTACAGTGCTCTAACCGGTGGAAGAGTGTTCTACTAATCCAGTCTGAGTTTGAACACACACTTCTCCGACACTCCAGCACTCCTACGACCGTAAATACCGGTTATTGTACAGTAACTACAAGAATACTGCCCATTTATGAACAAATCAATTGGTGCTACATGGAAAATGAGTTTGTACAGTGCTCTAACCGGTGGAAGAGTGTTCTACTAATCCAGTCTGAGTTTGAACACACACTTCTCCGACACTCCAGCACTCCTACGACCGGTAAATACCGGTTATTGTACAGTAACTACAAGAATACTGCCCATTTATGAACAAATCAATTGGTGCTACATGGAAAATGAGTTTGTACAGTGCTCTAACCGGTGGAAGAGTGTTCTACTAATCCAGTCTGAGTTTGAACACACACTTCTCCGACACTCCAGCACTCCTACGACCGGTAAATACCGGTTATTGTACAGTAACTACAAGAATACTGCCCATTTATGAACAAATCAATTGGTGCTACATGGAAAATGAGTTTGTACAGTGCTCTAACCGGTGGAAGAGTGTTCTACTAATCCAGTCTGAGTTTGAACACACACTTCTCCGACACTCCAGCACTCCTACGACCGTAAATACCGGTTATTGTACAGTAACTACAAGAATACTGCCCATTTATGAACAAATCAATTGGTGCTACATGGAAAATGAGTTTGTACAGTGCTCTAACCGGTGGAAGAGTGTTCTACTAATCCAGTCTGAGTTTGAACACACACTTCTCCGACACTCCAGCACTCCTACGACCGGTAACTACCGGTTATTGTACAGTAACTACAAGAATACTGCCCATTTATGAACAAATCAATTGGTGCTACATGAAAATGAGTTTGTACAGTGCTCTAACCGGTGGAAGAGTGTTCTACTAATCCAGTCTGAGTTTGAACACACACTTCTCCGACACTCCAGCACTCCTACGACCGGTAAATACCGGTTATTGTACAGTAACTACAAGAATACTGCCCATTTATGAACAAATCAATTGGTGCTACATGGAAAATGAGTTTGTACAGTGCTCTAACCGGTGGAAGAGTGTTCTACTAATCCAGTCTGAGTTTGAACACACACTTCTCCGACACTCCAGCACTCCTACGACCGGTAAATACCGGTTATTGTACAGTAACTACAAGAATACTGCCCATTTATGAACAAATCAATTGGTGATAAATGGAAAATGAGTTTGTACAGTGCTCTAACCGGTGGAAGAGTGTTCTACTAATCCAGTCTGAGTTTGAACACACACTTCTCCGACACTCCAGCACTCCTACGACCGGTAAATACCGGTTATTGTACAGTAACTACAAGAATACTGCCCATTTATGAACAAATCAATTGGTGCTACATGGAAAATGAGTTTGTACAGTGCTCTAACCGGTGGAAGAGTGTTCTACTAATCCAGTCTGAGTTTGAACACACACTTCTCCGACACTCCAGCACTCCTACGACCGGTAAATACCGGTTATTGTACAGTAACTACAAGAATACTGCCCATTTATGAACAAATCAATTGGTGCTACATGGAAAATGAGTTTGTACAGTGCTCTAACCGGTGGAAGAGTGTTCTACTAATCCAGTCTGAGTTTGAACACACACTTCTCCGACACTCCAGCACTCCTACGACCGGTAAATACCGGTTATTGTACAGTAACTACAAGAATACTGCCCATTTATGAACAAATCAATTGGTGCTACATGGAAAATGAGTTTGTACAGTGCTCTAACCGGTGGAAGAGTGTTCTACTAATCCAGTCTGAGTTTGAACACACACTTCTCCGACACTCCAGCACTCCTACGACCGGTAAATACCGGTTATTGTACAGTAACTACAAGAATACTGCCCATTTATGAACAAATCAATTGGTGCTACATGGAAAATGAGTTTGTACAGTGCTCTAAACCGGTGGAAGAGTGTTCTACTAATCCAGTCTGAGTTTGAACACACACTTCTCCGACACTCCAGCACTCCTACGACCGGTAAATACCGGTTATTGTACAGTAACTACAAGAATACTGCCCATTTATGAACAAATCAATTGGTGCTACATGGAAAATGAGTTTGTACAGTGCTCTAACCGTGGAAGAGTGTTCTACTAATCCAGTCTGAGTTTGAACACACACTTCTCCGACACTCCAGCACTCCTACGACCGGTAAATACCGGTTATTGTACAGTAACTACAAGAATACTGCCCATTTATGAACAAATCAATTGGTGCTACATGGAAAATGAGTTTGTACAGTGCTCTAACCGGTGGAAGAGTGTTCTACTAATCCAGTCTGAGTTTGAACACACACTTCTCCGACACTCCAGCACTCCTACGACCGGTAAATACCGGTTATTGTACAGTAACTACAAGAATACTGCCCATTTATGAACAAATCAATTGGTGCTACATGGAAAATGAGTTTGTACAGTGCTCTAACCGTGGAAGAGTGTTCTACTAATCCAGTCTGAGTTTGAACACACACTTCTCCGACACTCCAGCACTCCTACGACCGTAAATACCGGTTATTGTACAGTAACTACAAGAATACTGCCCATTTATGAACAAATCAATTGGTGCTACATGGAAAATGAGTTTGTACAGTGCTCTAACCGGTGGAAGAGTGTTCTACTAATCCAGTCTGAGTTTGAACACACACTTCTCCGACACTTCAGCACTCCTACGACCGGTAAATACCGGTTATTGTACAGTAACTACAAGAATACTGCCCATTTATGAACAAATCAATTGGTGCTACATGGAAAATGAGTTTGTACAGTGCTCTAACCGGTGAAGAGTGTTCTACTAATCCAGTCTGAGTTTGAACACACACTTCTCCGACACTCCAGCACTCCTACGACCGGTAAATACCGGTTATTGTACAGTAACTACAAGAATACTGCCCATTTATGAACAAATCAATTGGTGCTACATGGAAAATGAGTTTGTACAGTGCTCTAAACCGGTGGAAGAGTGTTCTACTAATCCAGTCTGAGTTTGAACACACACTTCTCCGACACTCCAGCACTCCTACGACCGGTAAATACCGGTTATTGTACAGTAACTACAAGAATACTGCCCATTTATGAACAAATCAATTGGTGCTACATGGAAAATGAGTTTGTACAGTGCTCTAACCGTGGAAGAGTGTTCTACTAATCCAGTCTGAGTTTGAACACACACTTTCATCTCCGACACTCCAGCACTCCTACGACCGGTAAATACCGGTTATTGTACAGTAACTACAAGAATACTGCCCATTTATGAACAAATCAATTGGTGCTACATGGAAAATGAGTTTGTACAGTGCTCTAACCGGTGGAAGAGTGTTCTACTAATCCAGTCTGAGTTTGAACACACACTTCTCCGACACTCCAGCACTCCTACGACCGGTAAATACCGGTTATTGTACAGTAACTACAAGAATACTGCCCATTTATGAACAAATCAATTGGTGCTACATGGAAAATGAGTTTGTACAGTGCTCTAACCGGTGGAAGAGTGTTCTACTAATCCAGTCAGAGTTTGAACACACACTTCTCCGACACTCCAGCACTCCTACGACCGGTAAATACCGGTTATTGTACAGTAACTACAAGAATACTGCCCATTTATGAACAAATCAATTGGTGCTACATGGAAAATGAGTTTGTACAGTGCTCTAACCGGTGGAAGAGTGTTCTACTAATCCGGTCTGAGTTTGAACACACACTTCTCCGACACTCCAGCACTCCTACGACCGGTAAATACCGGTTATTGTACAGTAACTACAAGAATACTGCCCATTAATGAACAAATCAATTGGTGCTACATGGAAAATGAGTTTGTACAGTGCTCTAACCGATGGAAGAGTGTTCTACTAATCCAGTCTGAGTTTGAACACACACTTCTCCGACACTCCAGCACTCCTACGACCGGTAAATACCGGTTATTGTACAGTAACTACAAGAATACTGCCCATTTATGAACAAATCAATTGGTGCTACATGGAAAATGAGTTTGTACAGTGCTCTAACCGGTGGAAGAGTGTTCTACTAATCCAGTCTGAGTTTGAACACACACTTCTCCGACACTCCAGCACTCCTACGACCGGTAAATACCGGTTATTGTACAGTAACTACATCATGGATGCGATGGTTTTTTTTCAAAATTCAATTGTCGGTTGAATCGCTATCTTCCACCAGTGAAACGAGTTGAAACAATATTCTGTTTCAAGAAATGTTATTGTCCATCAAAATATGAACTCTGCTGAAAATGGTGCACAAAGCTGTGGAAAAAGCCCGAGTACGTCATAAAGGTCAGGGGTGGAAAGCTTGATGTAGGCGGTACTCCAAAAATCAATAGCTGCACCAAATTCAAATGCTGACAAGGGAGAAGGACGACCGATGAATATCGAGTTCTCAATTTTTACATACTCTATTACAGTAGGAAGCACAGCATAGAAAGGTCAGATAGGATAAAAATGACTTGCGACATTTATGCAATGAAGGCCGAATATCTTAGATACCATAATGATCGGACAGTCCGAAGCGCATATAGAAAAACAACTACAAGGTATAGAAAAGATGAACATCGCTGAAAATGCCTGTACTAAGTTGTGTCAACCAATTGTAGTCAAAACAATTACAAATGCACTTAAAAATCACCGCAAAAAACAGCAATCTTGATAATTAGTGTTGCTTGTAATTCGTCACTAATATCTGGAAAACAATCGAAGGTATAATAAATGTAACAACTGGATATACTAGCTGATAGGACGAAACAATGGAAACCGTAGAATACAAAGGGGAAAAGGTTTGTCTGCATATGTGAATTTAAGGTACCGCGGTTAGGTATAAGTAAAATCCGGAAAACAATCAAAGGTATTGTTAAGAAGACCGATTGCAGACATAATGTCGTATATTTCATTAACACAGCATTACGTTAAAATCGAGACCATCACTCACTACACAAAGGTCTGAACAGCAGTCCGCGATCATGTGCATAGCTGAAACACAGTGAATCTCAGGTGTCATGGAAATCTCACGTCACAGGTATAAAAGTAAGAATTGTACAGGCTTGCGTATAGCCTATACGATGAACCTTAAATGACCAAAAATGTGACCAAGCGATAAAGTTTTTAAAATAAAAAAGGAAATGGTCTGTATAAGATTAATTACAACAAATTTCATGTATGCTCATGACAAGCGGAATAAAGTACTGTCAAAATATTTCAATTTCGTGTTCACACTCAAAAAATGTTGAAGACTTATCGCTCAAACATGAGAGCAGGGGAGTCATAATCGTAGTTGTTGAACAGACGTTCTCTGTAATCAGTCACGCATGTTCAGATACACTACATGCTCACTAAGTTGATAATTTGAATAATTTCAAATGAAAGAATGTGATCACCAGATGTCTTAACGAGCGGTGTAGAAGGCAACCTACTGATTTTCAAGTTATGTCGTTATGTCGTACAACCCGAAGTATGGCTCCTTCAAATGAAATATGCGTTACATTGCAATAACCGCAATGTAGGTTATAAACCTTGTATGTAGGTTCAACACAACTGATAAAAATAGGAACTTGATTTTCTGAACCTTAACTGATGATGTTAATCACCGGATGTATCAAAAATTGTATCACAGTCAGGCAGGCTAGTTAGGCTCTCAGTTCAGTAGCCATAAAATGTTGACATATAAAACTTACGGGATATATTCATTGCTAATCTCATTTTTGTTGATTTTGTTCATCGTCAAATATTTGAACAATTAGATCTTTTCATGTGCTAATACTAATTAAATGATGCTGTATAAATGACGTAAACCTAGCAAACTTACATATTACTTCATTTTCCTATGTGAAAGTTTGTAATTCTATGTGCCATTTAGACATAAACACCGCGAATAGATTAAGAAATACAAATACACGCATTTCGCTGCAAAAGATGGAATTTCGACCTTCAGTCATCCGCCAAATTTTTAAATCAACATGTGATAGTTAAGTGACCTTGATCGTTTGATTGTAGATGAAAATATTGAACATGCAGTGTATAAAAATATTGCAGGATTATAATTACGATAGGCTGGCTTGGGGAAATGCAACATTAGGTAAATGCGATTAGGTTGTAGCCCAAACCAATAGCTCATAGCCAGGAAACCGTTAAGTTTGCATCCATTTGTGCCTGCATATAGCCAATCTCTTAGATTGGCAGATAGCCAATCTCTAAGGCATTTTATTTCGCAAAAGTATTGTATGCCACCCTGGCACTTGGTGAAAGATTTGGCAGTTTTTGAAAATTGGGCCTTATTTGCTTTACTCTGCAACAAATTTTGTTTGCTGTCAAGAGAAGCAAGCTGGAATTAAATATGGGCGACCTTTTATATCACAGTAAGATGTCAAGTTCATCCACACGAAATAGCGGATTCGATAGAATACCTCTTCATTATTTACGTAGCCCGATCGATTTTGGTAGTGAAAACCAGGTCCGGGGTAAATGCGATAAGGCCCATCGAGATAGGTGCGACAAAGTGCAAAATTTTGATTTTTGTCGCTTAAGTTTTTGATACACTCCTGCATGTGTCAATAAAATCGTCACCAACATATTTTGAAATCATAGATGTCTCAAACGACAATAGGGTGCAATGCTCAAGATCCAAGCTTGTTTCGAGTTCATGGATTTCGATCGATTAATAACAGCTAGTGCCATTTCAAGTCAATCAAACGAAAGGATCTACGTCCAGAAAGAACGAGAAACCTTTACGATATTTAGGCCTAATTCTGATATTCTTTTCTCTAATGCGCTCGTATATTTCTAAAATAGGCTAATTCTGTTTTTGAACGTATATCAGTTGTAGCATTTCATGCATGTATCCTATTTAAAAATAGGCCTATTCAGCTTCAAAATACGCTTACATACTATAAACACTGCCCATTTTTATCTCACATAAACATAAATCTACACTAGGTGACATGCCACGCGTTATTCAGGCGCAATTACGGAACACCCCAAACATCCGTGGTTAAGGACATTCTATTCCTCTGCACGCGTACATGCCCGCTGCACTAAGAGTCAGAAATCACTTGATCTGATGCTGTTAAAACATGGGAGATGTTTAAGAATACGCGCGGGCGAGCGTTTATAGTTTGCGCGTCGTCCACGGTTGTCTGCGCTGCCACTTGAACCACTAAGATGACCGCTAAGCATGTTCTGTCTTCCCTGAGCATGAAATTGAGGTCCTAAATCACATTGTTTAGCCTCTGACAACAGGCAGACACATGAGACTCAAAGTCTATATAACAGGACTGCCAACTATACTTACTTATATAACTTATATTGCAGCAATATCCCGCATAGCCACGAATGTTTGGGGTCATGTGTAATTACGCGTGATTGAGCGTGGCATGTCAACTAGTGTATCGAAATAATGATCTACATCAATTCTGCAATCACAAATAAACCAAGATCCACTTCTATTCTAGGTAGCGATAAGTTAGCACTTAGGATTTTCTTGTAAAGATCAGTTGCTCTATTACCAAGATAGGAGCGAAACACATCACCGTCATTTCATACTACATTCCCAGCACATCATCGGAGTTTAATTCGCAAATCTATATGAAAACGTACTCAGATGCAAAAACACACCAGGCCATGTCGTATTTACCCCAATCATGAGGTAAAAGAGACTTTGAAGTAACTTACTTTGACATCCAACTTAGAGAAACTTATCATTTCATGATCATAAATGGGCAGTATTCTTGTAGTTACTGTACAATAACCGGTATTTACCGGTCGTAGGAGTGCTGGAGTGTCGGAGAAGTGTGTGTTCAAACTCAGACTGGATTAGTAGAACACTCTTCCACCGGTTAGAGCACTGTACAAACTCATTTTCCATGTAGCAACAATTGATTTGTTCATAAATGGGCAGTATTCTTGTAGTTACTGTACAATAACCGGTATTTACCGGTCGTAGGAGTGCTGGAGTGTCGGAGAAGTGTGTGTTCAAACTCAGACTGGATTAGTAGAACACTCTTCCACCGGTTAGAGCACTGTACAAACTCATTTTCCATGTAGCACCAATTGATTTGTTCATAAATGGGCAGTATCTTGTAGTTACTGTACAATAACCGGTATTTACCGGTCGTAGGAGTGCTGGAGTGTCGGAGAAGTGTGTGTTCAAACTCAGACTGGATTAGTAGAACACTCTTCCACCGGTTAGAGCACTGTACAAACTCATTTTCCATGTAGCACCAATTGATTTGTTCATAAATGGGCAGTATTCTTGTAGTTACTGTACAATAACCGGTATTTACCGGTCGTAGGAGTGCTGGAGTGTCGGAGAAGTGTGTGTTCAAACTCAGACTGGATTAGTAGAACACTCTTCCACACCGGTTAGAGCACTGTACAAACTCATTTTCCATGTAGCACCAATTGATTTGTTCATAAATGGGCAGTATTCTTGTAGTTACTGTACAATAACCGGTATTTACCGGTCGTAGGAGTGCTGGAGTGTCGGAGAAGTGTGTGTTCAAACTCAGAATGGATTAGTAGAACACTCTTCCACCGGTTAGAGCACTGTACAAACTCATTTTCCATGTAGCACCAATTGATTTGTTCATAAATGGGCAGTATTCTTGTAGTTACTGTACAATGACCGGTATTTACCGGTCGTAGGGGTGCTGGAGTGTCGGAGAAGTGTGTGTTCAAACTCAGACTGGATTAGTAGAACACTCTTCCACCGGTTAGAGCACTGTACAAACTCATTTTCCATGTATAGCACCAATTGATTTGTTCATAAATGGGCAGTATTCTTGTAGTTACTGTACAATAACCGGTAGTTACCGGTCGTAGGAGTGCTGGAGTGTCGGAGAAGTGTGTGTTCAAACTCAGACTGGATTAGTAGAACACTCTTCCACCGGTTAGAGCACTGTACAAACTCATTTTCCATGTAGCACCAATTGATTTGTTCATAAATGGGCAGTATACTTGTAGTTACTGTACAATAACCGGTATTTACCGGTCGTAGGAGTGCTGGAGTGTCGGAGAAGTGTGTGTTCAAACTCAGACTGGATTAGTAGAACACTCTTCCATCGGTTATAGCACTGTACAAACTGATTTTCCATGTAGCACCAATTGATTTGTTCATAAATGGGCAGTATTCTTGTAGTTACTGTAAAAAAAGCCGGTATTTCCCGGTCGTAGGAGTACTGGAGTGTCAGAGAAGTGTGTGTTGAAACTCAGACTCGATTAGTAGAGCACTCTTCCATCGGTTAGAGCACTGTACAAACTAATTTTCCATGTAGCACCAATTGATTTGTTTATAAATGGGCAGTATTCTTGTACTTACTGTACAATAGCCGGTATTCGCCGGTCGTAGGAGTGCTGGAGTGTCGGAGAAGTGTGTGTTCAAACTCAGACTCGATTAATAGGAGACTCTTCCATCGGTTAGAGCACTGTACAAACTGATTTTCCATGTAGCACCAATTGATTTGTTCATAAATGGGCAGTATTCTTGTAGTTACTGTACAATAACCGGTATTTACCGGTCGTAGGAGTGCTGGAGTGTCGGAGAAGTGTGTGTTCAAACTCAGACTGGATTAGTAGAACACTCTTCCACCGGTTAGAGCACTGTACAAACTTATTTTCCATGTAGCACCAATTGATTTGTTCATAAATGGGCAGTATTCTTGTAGTTACTGTACAATAACCGGTATTTGCCGGTCGTAGGAGTGCTGGAGTGTCGGAGAAGTGTGTGTTCAAACTCAGACTCGATTAGTAGAGCACTCTTCCATCGGTCAGGGCACTGTACAAACTCATTTTCCATGTAGCACCAATTGATTTGTTCATAAATGGGCAGTATTCTTGTAGTTACTGTACAATAACCGGTATTTACCGGTCGTAGGAGTGCTGGAGTGTCGGAGAAGTGTGTGTTCAAACTCAGACTGGATTATTAGAACACTCTTCCACCGGTTAGAGCACTGTACAAACTCATTTTCCATGTAGCACCAATTGATTTGTTCATAAATGGGCAGTATTCTTGTAGTTACTGTACAATAACCGGTATTTACCGGTCGTAGGAGTGCTGGAGTGTCGGAGAAGTGTGTGTTCAAACTCAGACTGGATTAGTAGAACACTCTTCCACCGGTTAGAGCACTGTACAAACTCATTTTCCATGTAGCACCAATTGATTTGTTCATAAATGGGCAGTATTCTTGTAGTTACTGTACAATAACCGGTATTTACCGGTCGTAGGAGTGCTGAGTGTCGGAGAAGTGTGTGTTCAAACTCAGACTGGATTAGTAGAACACTCTTCCACCGGTTAGAGCACTGTACAAACTCATTTTCCATGTAGCACCAATTGATTTGTTCATAAATGGGCAGTATTCTTGTAGTTACTGTAAAATGACCTGTATTTACCGGTCGTAGGAGTGCTGGAGTGTCGGAGAAGTGTGTGTTCAAACTCAGACTGGATTAGTAGAACACTCTTCCACCGGTTAGAGCACTGTACAAACTCATTTTCCATGTAGCACCAATTGATTTGTTCATAAATGGGCAGTATTCTTGTAGTTACTGTAAAATGACCTGTATTTACCGGTCGTAGGAGTGCTGGAGTGTCGGAGAAGTGTGTGTTCAAACTCAGACTGGATTAGTAGAACACTCTTCCACCGGTTAGAGCACTGAACAAACTCATTTTCCATGTAGCACCAATTGATTTGTTCATAAATGGGCAGTATTCTTGTAGTTACTGTACAATAACCGGTATTTACCGGTCGTAGGAGTGCTGGAGTGTCGGAGAAGTGTGTGTTCAAACTCAGACTGGATTAGTAGAACACTCTTCCACCGGTTAGAGCACTGTACAAACTCATTTTCCATGTAGCACCAATTGATTTGTTCATAAATGGGCAGTATTCTTGTAGTTACTGTACAATAACCGGTATTTACCGGTCGTAGAGTACTGGAGTGTCGGAGAAGTGTGTGTTCAAACTCATACTGGATTAGTAGAACACTCTTCCACCGGTTAGAGCACTGTACAAACTCATTTTCCATGTAGCACCAATTGATTTGTTCATAAATGGGCAGTATTCTTGTAGTTACTGTACAATAACCGGTATTTACCGGTCGTAGGAGTGCTGGAGTGTCGGAGAAGTGTGTGTTCAAACTCAGACTGGATTAGTAGAACACTCTTCCACCGGTTAGAGCACTGTACAAACTCATTTTCCATGTAGCACCAATTGATTTGTTCATAAATGGGCAGTATTCTTGTAGTTACTGTACAATAACCGGTATTTACCGGTCGTAGGAGTGCTGGAGTGTCGGAGAAGTGTGTGTTCAAACTCAGACTGGATTAGTAGAACACTCTTCCACCGGTTAGATCACTGTACAAACTCATTTTCCATGTAGCACCAATTGATTTGTTCATAAATGGGCAGTATTCTTGTAGTTACTGTACAATAACCGGTATTTACCGGTCGTAGGAGTGCTGGAGTGTCGGAGAAGTGTGTGTTCAAACTCAGACTGGATTAGTAGAACACTCTTCCACCGGTTAGAGCACTGTACAAACTCATTTTCCATGTAGCACCAATTGATTTGTTCATAAATGGGCAGTATTCTTGTAGTTACTGTACAATAACCGGTATTTACCGGTCGTAGGAGTGCTGGAGTGTCGGAGAAGTGTGTGTTCAAACTCAGACTGGATTAGTAGAACACTCTTCCACCGGTTAGAGCACTGTACAAACTCATTTTCCATGTAGCACCAATTGATTTGTTCATAAATGGGCAGTATTCTTGTAGTTACTGTACAATAACCGGTATTTACCGGTCGTAGGAGTGCTGGAGTGTCGGAGAAGTGTGTGTTCAAACTCAGACTGGATTAGTAGAACACTCTTCCACCGGTTAGAGCACTGTACAAACTCATTTTCCATGTAGCACCAATTGATTTGTTCATAAATGGGCAGTATTCTTGTAGTTACTGTACAATAACCGGTATTTACCGGTCGTAGGAGTGCTGGAGTGTCGGAGAAGTGTGTGTTCAAACTGAGACTGGATTAGTAGAACACTCTTCCACCGGTTAGAGCACTGTACAAACTCATTTTCCATGTAGCACCAATTGATTTGTTCATAAATGGGCAGTATTCTTGTAGTTACTGTACAATAACCGGTATTTACCGGTCGTAGGAGTGCTGGAGTGTCGGAGAAGTGTGTGTTCAAACTCAGACTGGATTATTAGAACACTCTTCCACCGGTTAGAGCACTGTACAAACTCATTTTCCATGTAGCACCAATTGATTTGTTCATAAATGGGCAGTATTCTTGTAGTTACTGTACAATAACCGGTATTTACCGGTCGTAGGAGTGCTGGAGTGTCGGAGAAGTGTGTGTTCAAACTCAGACTGGATTAGTAGAACACTCTTCCACCGGTTAGAGCACTGTACAAACTCATTTTCCATGTAGCACCAATTGATTTGTTCATAAATGGGCAGTATTCTTGTAGTTACTGTACAATAACCGGTATTTACCGGTCGTAGGAGTACTGGAGTGTCAGAGAAGTGTGTGTTCAAACTCAGACTGGATTAGTAGAACACTCTTCCACCGGTTAGAGCACTGTACAAACTCATTTTCCATGTAGCACCAATTGATTTGTTCATAAATGGGCAGTATTCTTGTAGTTACTGTACAATAACCGGTATTTACAGGTCGTAGGAGTGCTGGAGTGTCGGAGAAGTGTGTGTTCAAACTCAGACTGGATTAGTAGAACACTCTTCCACCGGTTAGAGCACTGTACAAACTCATTTTCCATGTAGCACCAATTGATTTGTTCATAAATGGGCAGTATTCTTGTAGTTACTGTACAATAACCGGTATTTACCGGTCGTAGGAGTGCTGGAGTGTCGGAGAAGTGTGTGTTCAAACTCATACTGGATTAGTAGAACACTCTTCCACCGGTTAGAGCACTGTACAAACTCATTTTCCATGTAGCACCAATTGATTTGTTCATAAATGGGCAGTATTCTTGTAGTTACTGTACAATAACCGGTATTTACCGGTCGTAGGAGTGCTGGAGTGTCGGAGAAGTGTGTGTTCAAACTCAGACTGGATTAGTAGAACACTCTTCCACCGGTTAGAGCACTGTACAAACTCATTTTCCATGTAGCACCAATTGATTTGTTCATAAATGGGCAGTATTCTTGTAGTTACTGTACAATAACCGGTATTTACCGGTCGTAGGAGTGCTGGAGTGTCGGAGAAGTGTGTGTTCAAACTCATACTGGATTAGTAGAACACTCTTCCACCGGTTAGATCACTGTACAAACTCATTTTCCATGTAGCAACAAGAACTTTTCTGGAAAATCTTATTATTTTTTGAAAAAATCGGTTTTTGGCGGTTTTTTCCGGTTGTTCGTGTAAGGAAAGTGCTGGAAGTTGCTGTACAAACTCAGGGTTTTGCTCTTGTATCTAAATTTTTCCATCGGAATGCTGTACAAACTCGCTAACCAGGTAGCACCAATACTTGCACCAATTTTTCGAATTTAAATTTGAATTTTGAAGGTGAAGGAGTTCGAATTTTGGAAAACTTTTTGGCTGTGCAAACTCTGCGTCATCAGTAGTACCTAAACATGTGGTTTCCTATTCTGTACAGACTCTATTCAAAAAGTTGGTGTTGAAGTTGGTGCTAACTTCAACGACATTCAACTTTGGAAGAAATGTTTTCCTGTTGAGGGTCTACGGAATATTGGTCAATCTTCCAGATTTCAGGAAGAATCAGATCACTTTATTTTGACAATGTTATCACTGATATTGTGAAGCACCCATCCGTGATCAATGACTTCTTGTACCGGTGGAGACGCTGGCTTCATTCGTCTTCTATGTTTTTTTAAAAAATACATGCGTTTTATTGGTTTTACTGACATGTCTTACATAACCTTCAATATCGCTTGACACCAGTAAAAAATCAATAAAATCAGTAATGTAAGGCTAATAAAAACTATATAATTAAGCGGCAAGATATTTAATTCAACAATAGCATTACATCAACTTTGAAATTGGAATTTTATCTTCGAATGCATAATCCTTTGCACTATACACCACCCGATTGTTCTTGTATCCAGTCTATGTATTTAGTTACAAGATTGTAGACTCCTGGTTTGTCGACCTCTGAAAAAGGAAATCACAAAGTTACAACAAAAAATAAAGAAGTGTCCTGAATTGCTGCATTTGTGCACAACATAATGCAGATTGATATAGACGGATACGATGTAGAATATTTAAATAATTGTTTACGATTTCCCATTGCTGCAGTGAGGGGCTATAGCATGGCTATGAGGGTTGCAATGATATATTTCTTTGAGCGAGTACGCGTCAGGGCCATCGATCATTGCAGCAAAATAAGCAGAGTACCACACTTGTTTTGTTTTCAATTCGACTTCAGATATCTGCGTCCGATCATTGTAGTCCGGCGGCCGACACGAGCTTCTGCAGTGAGCGAAAATGACACGAGTTATGTGTAACCCATGGCTACTGCGAATCTGCGCGACTGACGAGTTGTGCCTCTTCTTGCCAGATCGGCTTAAAGGAAACACATGCAAATTCAATGGAAAGAAGGCTACGGTCATCTGTAAACTGACATGACTTGAGAGCACCTCCAGTTTAGTGAGAAGTATAGAATTATGTGCTCAGGTACCGGTACCTCTGCCTATGAAGCTAAACATAAAGACTTAAGCATCAAAATATTCACTGCAAAAACTCCTGTTGGCGGTCGGAATATAGACAGCTGCATTAAATGTCCCATTCAAGCTTCCACTCTTTACGTAATTTGCACAAACTTTGACTTCATAAATCTATTCCCAAATTTCCAATAATCGAAATCAAGATTCAAAGTTTTACGATGATGATGGATCTGTGTATCGGACCATTCGTTTAGATATTTAAAGTGAAGAGATTGGGCTGTAATTTGTTATCTTCACAAATGTACATGCATAGTGAATAAAAGAAAGTCCGGCTAATAATAACTAGCAGAGAATTGAGAGGATGCGCGAAAGTCTTCTCATGTGAAGAACCGATGTCAAATCTCTGACTTCAACCGTTGATAAGTGTGTGAAAACAAGCATTGAAGTAACATTACCAATTTGCTCACGGCGCATTGTCAAATCAGCATTGGAGCTCACGGTCATTAATTATGACCACGTTGTCCACCAATAGTTCGGAATAAGCGACGATGACAGCGTCCCTGAGTTCGTGATGTCTATTGAATGAAGTTGGTTTCATTGTAGCATGCACGCCGGTGATCAATTGTCTCATCGAGGAACCAAGTGGCGTATTCTTTATGGGCTTTGATAATCTAGCGGGCTCATTCCTGTCCCTGAGTGTGTTACGAACTTTTTTAAAGGTCCATAACGTACCGTCCATTGCTCTCGATAATATACTTAAACTTAATGAAGTTTCTTAGGCATATTTGACCACAAACCTTCTTGCATTTCTGCAAAGTTGAAGAAGTATTATTGAAAATCATTTGACCTTGTGGTGTGTTTTGTCATCTTGCTTTCTTTTTTGTCACAGCTAGCTATTATTATGATCCTTTCAGCAGTTTCCTGCATTATGAATAGGGATTCTACAGCAGACCGGTGTTATGTTATTCATATTCTCCATTCACATATTTTCCCCCGGAAAATTAAAAGCTTACATTTCCTTAATTTCCAGGTCGGAAGATGCAGTGTGCAATGGAAATAGGAGAAAAATAGGGAATATTTGTATATTAGAAATAGGGTAAACAAAATTGAACACTTGGTTTCTCCCATGATATATAATCATATATTTTCCAATCGGAGACTGTTTGTAGGGGAAGGTAAATAGCATAACACCGGCACCATCGACAATATACTGATCAAATAATTCTTTTCAATGCTGATTGCTGTTGTAGATAAAGCGTGCACGTCATTCTGTTGTTGATAAAGTTAACATTTTTACCAGGCAATTTGAGCACTAAAATTGTATAGTTTAGCTAATTTGAATCTTGATCGTAAGGATTGGAAAGTTGTGTGCACTCTTCAAAAAATTCAAAAATTGGAATTATGAAAACATAGCTTGACAGTCTCTATGTAAATATTTGAAATATCAATGAAAGGAGTGGAAGCTTGAATGGGAAGTAATGAAGCATTTGCTTACATTGTTTCCCTGCATCAATAATTCTTCAAATATATTTACTCTCTTCAAGTGAGTTAGTTTACTACAGACAATTTGGTGAAATGCCAAATCTGCATATGTACATTGTACACAATGTAAAACATAACTCGGCCCTACATCACCCGCATTATTCTCTTCAATAATAGTAATCCCATCCCAAAAGGAAGTGCAGTGCGGTGCAGCGATGAGTCATCGCTGCTGAGTCATCATGCTGACTCAGCCCTCACCCTCTGGAAGGAAGTGGCCAAGGATGTGCTGGAAGGGATCGGACCGAGAGGAGGAAACCGTTCCCCCCCTCCTGTCAGACTTCCAACTTGGGTGGGAGTGATTGTAGAAAGTCGTGCGATAGCTCATGTGAAAGCTAAGCTAAGAGTGAGACCGATGCAGTGGAAGGCATCATTTGTCCAAGTCTTCCGTGGTTTAGGTGTGAGAGTGACTTGAAAATGTCAGGAATCTCCGAAAACAACAGAGTTAGAATGGGCAAGTTTTGGACGTTTTGGGATGAGAAAGGCCATATTTCGGTATGAAAGAGTGTCTGGATGGACAAACAGAGGGCAGATTCGGATTCTACGTGCAATTTTGGGTTAGGAAGGTTGTTTCCAGCTTCATCGGAAGAAAAAGTGCTAACTGTAAAAAGTGCTCTTGTCAGACTTCCAACTTGGGTGGGAATGATTGTAGAAAGTCGTGCCATAGCTCATGTGAAAGCTAAGAGTGAGCCAAATGCAGTGGAAAGCATAATTTGTGTGGTGTGAGATCGAAATGTTGATTTTGGAAAAACGCGAAAAAACGACAGAGTTAGAATTTTATGAAAATGTCTCTAACTTTTGAACGCAGCATCGTATGAGAAAACTGAGACCAGATTTGGAATCAGCGTGACATTTTACACCTGAATAGATGGGCTGAGGGTCGTGGGAGTGACATAAATACGCAAACATATACATCTTCGATAGCAAACAATCTCTTCTCATGAAAATACGAGACAAATTTTCAACATTAGACAGTGTTTCATTCTAAACGACTGCAAAATCTTGTTAGAACTGTGTCATTCATGCTATGTCTCAGATGTGATAGGAAGAAAGATGACAGATGCAGTAGAGTTTACGAATGAATTTTGTTCAGTGCGTTTTCATCGACAAAGTCTTCGAGGTGTGATTAGGGACTACATCATCTCATTTCATCATGAAAAGGCAGACTTAGAATTTGCTATCGCTAAAGGTTACTTCGCTTTCCAACAGCTCATGGACAGTTTGACGAATAAAGATGTAAAAGGACGATTAGTTGCAGAGATCAAATTTGAGAAAGTGACTGACGAACATGCGGGCGAACGTGTAGTGTTTCATTTTGCATCCTATTCTGCAGGGACGATACATGTTCCTAAAGATTTCTATCAGCGAAACATGGCGAAAATTGCATCTCGACTAGATTCATTTCATGAGCATGGATCCAACTTAATCTTTTGTCGCATAAAACACATTCATATTCAACTCAATGTGCTAAACTAGATTTGACTACAAGATTTGGGAAAAGCAATCATGAGTCAGTCGTCCGCGTGCCTCCTTTTCCCTGCCACAACAAAGTCAGGGGAGAAACGGAGTTCTCTGATTGGCTCTCATAGTGTCAAGTGTGGATTCGCAGGAGCCTATAAAAGCAGTCATCTCCCCATTTTCTCTTCATTTCATTCTCTTGACTTGAATAGCGTGTGTGACTTGCTCAAGCCATTCTCCGTCTCAATTTTGTCTGATTCAATCTTGTTTCGAAATTTTACAAGTGAGTGTCATGACTGTGTGGCCTAAACCTTACCAACATTTTAGAAGAGAGGCGCAGGAGTGTGTGGCCGATGATTGTACAAGCCTATTTTGTTGAACCATCGCCACCACCGCCTCCACCACCTAGACGCTTTACCTTCAAGTCCTTTAAGGAATTGAAACTTAATTCGGGTCCTAAGCCCAAGACATTTAATTTACTGGACGATGACGAAGACTTAGACTTTGGTGATAAGCTTTAAATCATGTGAACGCAGCAAAGGGTTCTCTTAAGGACCACTTCATATGTCACTGCTAAGCTTAGGATTTTCTTTTCTCTGATGATCATGAATGTACTTAATGGTATTCTTTCGTTACAGACTACCATGGCCATGAACCCTACTACTACTGCTGCATCACTCGATCCTCATCATCTCGAGCTGTGGAATCCGAAAATTGAAAAGGTAATTCACGGCTATCCCACCTACAAACAACAAGTGCGCTACAACGGTGTTCGACTCTATCTTCAAACGCCGGCGGCATACTTACCAAAAGTGGATACGCAAGTAAATCTTTGCGGTCAAAACCTAAGTATACCTATTGATAATTGGTTGCGTCAGCAGCTTGACATTTTAGAAGACGTTGTGAGACAAAAGGCTCTTATTCCCACTGAACTATTGCAGTTGTGGTCAGAAAAGAAAACTTCTTATTATAAACCTTTGTAACGCGGCACTCGCTGCTTCATTTTACAAAGCAAGTATTGTAAAGTCACTTCAGGAGTGACAGTTGAACAGTCAGTTGAAACAGAATTGTCAACGCTAGGTGCAGGCTTTTATTCCTTTCATATTGAGGTGCCTGCTGTTTATGTGGGACCTCATCAATCTGACGGTAATTTGATTTCTCTCAATTTGCGTGTTACTCAAATTCATCATCAACTTGAGTTAACAGGTCTTGATCACATTGAGAAAGTCATTGATTCTTGTGTTAAAGAGTGTCAAGAACCTGTCACCAAACCTAAACGTCGTCGTGCATCAAAGAAAGATGGTGTTACCACCAAAGAGAAATCTTAAGTATTGTAATCAGTTAGTTTGTAGTGAATGTGGAAAACGCGGTATTGTGCGTTATATTCAATTAAAACATTGCAATCATGTTGTATGTATCTTTTGCTATGTAAAAGACAGACATCCTTGTAAAGTTCCTGCTCAATGTATTATCTTGTAATTAAGTCTTTTTGATATTGTAGGTTGTCATCTTCATAGACAGTGAGGGGACACCAATGCAGGAGTTGAGTGCTATTGCAATGAGGGAAAGCGATCAAACTGTTGTTAGGGTATATCATAGATTTGACTACTGTCCTCCACACAAAGACGAATGGTCACGACGTCATGTGCATGGACTTGATCCTTCTATTTTGATTCATATTGGATTTGTAAATGAAACGTATTTGATAAGTGATTTCAAACGATGGCTGTCAGGTTTTCATATTGTTAAAATATTAGGAAATGATTCTGAACGAGAAGCAGCAACACTTCCGTTGTACATTGATAATTTATATTTACCATGTTGGGTAGATCGTGTAAGACAAGACCATCATATGCATTGTGATCAAAAGAAGTTTAGAGATGAAATGATTTTTGATATGGCTGTATGTTTCGGAGAGAGACATCACCTTTACAGACAACCATCACATTGTAATACTAGAAATAAAGCCACCTACATTGCAAAACTCTCTTCACGCGGGCATTGTAGTCTCTATGAGGTTCATGAACTGTATCTATATTATTGTCAACAGCATGGGTGTAAATAGAACATGTTTTTACTCCCTGTGAATGAGTGATGATATTTTCATGAATTGTATTCACTTCTCTCTGATTGCTTTGTGAATTTTGATTGATGTTGAATAAACTTACAGTGGAACATGATTGTTATTTCTGTTTTATTCATAGTGGAAGTCATTGAAGCAATGTGAAATCTATAGTCACAACGTTTATGATGACGCATCGTACCTTAAGTAACCACATGTGTCATTTGACGCTTGATCAACAAGGATTCGATGGATTTGTACAAGATTGGAAACTTACATTTGAAGTAAAGATGAATGATATAAAAGTAGTGGCAACTGAAACCCTTCCTCTCTTCAAAAGATTAATAGAGAGTTTACAACCTCAAGATGTGAAGGGTAGACTCGTTGCTTATATTGAGTTGAAAGATTTGCAAAAGCCACTTCGTTTTGGATCCTATTGCTCAGAATGGATTACTCTCAGTGATCAATTTTATGCTGGACATATGGAGAAAATGGAAGAGACGATGGAAGGAAATGAATACGTTATTAAACATATCATGATTCAACTGAGTGTGTTTACATCCACGACGTTGTTTGATCGTCAACATGTGTAAATGAAATAAGAACTAGTTCAATGAATCATTCGTTTTATTAACCCTTGTCAGTGTGGGTGGGCACTAGAGTAAATGAGTCATTCTGCTTGGTGTGGGAGATGAATAGGTCTTTGTGCGGTAAAACGGGCGTGTCACTAAAGTCTTTGTGAGGACTAGAACGACTTTGTATATAAGTAGGGAAGGCTTCCACCCACGCGGTGAAAACTTCACGTGTGATAACTCTTTGTCACGCAACAAAGACAGGGAAAACATGAAAAGGAAAACGCATGTGATTGGAGCTAGGTGTGGTTATGAAACGAACGACTGAGCTCATGGCAATCATTTCCATCCTTGCGCTAACCATGCAGTTGCTCGAAGCCATCAACTGCTCTGCTCTCGCACTGGGTACACTGAACTCCCTTACTTTAGCATCGGGTAAAAATGCTTTCAATCAAAAGACAACTCATCACGGAAAAGTCGTTACCATAAAAACACCGAGTCATCGAATGGATTATCTAAAGGTTATCTCAACACAGTATGGACTCGCTGCATGTGTACCGTTAGACTATTGGACACGGTTACAATTAAATACTCTCGAAACATTCCTGAAAGAAAATCTCACCAATCCCAAAGAAATTCGTCGACACAATGGGAAGCGGCCACAAGTTCCCATTATGGACGAAGATACATTTATGTTCATATGGATAGACACTGTCTCATCATCCATGAAAAGGAGGGCAACGAATTCGACTTACTCAATTGCAAACCTCTCCCCATTTTGGGAAAAGGATTCTACTCATTTGAAATTAAAATTCAAACCATCTACATGGGTCCGCGCAGGGACGGAAGGTTGTTTACGTTGAATCCCTATCTTGTCTCCATGACCTTCAAAAATGATGTCCATGTTGATGATAAACCACACTAGCACTCTCCACACACTGAGAATGCATCATCGTTCTTTATGAGACCAAGGCCTAACGGCCACCTTGTCAAGAAAGAAAAATGTACACTCACCATGCCACACATGAACACCACTCTCTCCTTCTTTCTTAGGCATTACACTCTTCACTCAGGTTTGAATCATGATCATGGGAAAATTATCAGCATGCCTCTATGTGTCATGGAAATGTCAGTGTGTTACATTTCATGATATGAAACGTCAATTTCAGATAACTCTAGAACGCTTTTAACTACGAAGGTTGCATCGCGCTATCATGTCCAACTCTTGTCGTGTCATTAGTTTAGGAGAGGGCATTGTATTTATTCGCATTCAAGAGATGATTCTACATAATAATCACTGCTACATTGTGATTCCAAAGCCCTCATGGGAAAAGTATAAAAGGTAAGTTTACTCAACCATCATGTCTTTTGTGAATCATGACCTCTATCCGCATCATCAACGCCATGCGCGAAATGAATCTCGGAAGAGACATCGATTTAGAACAGTTGCACGCCCATCTTCCCGATTCAGTGTATCATCGCGGTCGTCCACAAATGTTGGTCATTTGCATGAGCAACGGTCGAAATCTTCAAATCTTTCGCTGCGGCAAAATCCAAGTCCTAGGAAACCTTTCTCATTTCGTGATGCAGTCCATGTGTTACGAAGTCGTCAAGAAAATGCGAACACTCATGCCTCATCCACGTCTCAGTCCCCTGACATTGAAGAATATAGTAGTATCTGTTCAATTGAAGATGTTAGTGAATCTAGCAAACATTAAAACTAGTAATCATTGTATATTTTATGAAACTGAACTCTTTCCTGCTGCTCTGATTCGGAAGTGGCATCCTGTACATATTGCAGTGTTTCACAACGGACATTGTATCATGACCGGTTTACGTGATATCAGTAAAGTAGCTGACATTATTAAATCTCTAATGCGATATCTGTATGAGTCACAGTTGATAGAATCGTGTTAATCACATGATGTGTTTTGAATGAGTCGTCGCAATGAATTATCACCCACACACACTTGTCGGAGAAAAGGTCATCAACAAGGTTCATCGCTTTATGATGAGTCAGCGCTATTTATAGACATGAAATGATGCCCCCACACTTGTCGGTGAAAAGGTCACGCTGTGTGACGTGAAGCGCCATCGATATGAACAAATGACGCCCACGCACTTGTCGGTGAAAAGGTCATCAACAAGATTCATCGCTTTATGATGAGTTAGTGCTATTTATAGACATGCAAGTCGTCAACCTAAACTAAATAAAGATGCTTTAGGGCGATGTTATCGTACCGATAGAAAACCTTTTGCGAATGATTGCTTGATGATGAAAGAAGTCAGGAAAGTGACATGTTTTCCCAAAACCTGGAAGATAAAATTCGACTTTTGAACTTTACAAACACTGAAATGGTTGACATTCCTTTTAACTTTGCAAACACTGAAATGCTTGTAGCTTTATTCCTAACTTTACAAACAGTGACATGGTTATAACTTTATTTCAAACTTTACAAACAACAACTTCATCTCTAACTTTACAAACACTGAAATGGTTCTGACATTATTTTTAACTTTACAAATACTGAAATGCTTATGACTTTATTTTATACTTCACCTATCTTACAAACACTGAAATGTCTATGACATTATTTCTAACTTTACAAACAGTGACATGGTCATAACTTTATTTCAAACTTTACAAACAACATCTTTATCTCTAACTTTACAAACGTGACATTGTCATAACTTAACAAACAACAACTTTATCTCTAACCTTACAAACAGTGACATGGTCAAAACTTTATTTGAATCTTTACAAACAACAACTTTATCTCTAACTTTACAAACACTGAAATGATTCTAACTTTATTTTTAACTTTACAAACAGTGACATGGTCACGACTTCATTTTATACTTCACCTATCTTACAAACTTTACAAACAACAACTTCATTTCTAGCTTTACAAACTCTGAAATGATTCTAACTTTACTTCAATCTTTACAAGCATCAACTTTATTTCTAACTTAAAAAAACTGTAAAATGACTCTGACTTTATTTTATATTTCACCTATCTTACAAACAGTGACATGCTTATGACATTATTACCAAGTCAGTCCCACCTATTTGAACCGCAACTTTATGTGATAGGAAAACGAAACAGTATGTACATGATATGCTTTTCATCATCACAGCCGATTTTCATAGCACCGCACATAGGTAATACTGATGGTAGCAGAAAACAAAGTTTTTATGGCTCACATCACCGGCGAAAACAAAGTCATTGAAGGAAACTGTACAGAGACAAAACAAAGTCAGGAAAACCAGTTGATATGCAAGTCATGATATGAGGTGATCAGAATATGGACGTATGTTACAAGAGACTCACTCACAACACCCCATAGAAAACGCCATGGAGTGAAAAAGCAAAACATCAACCACAACAGACAGAAAGCATTCATCATCATGCATCGCCGGACGGAGGAGGAGGAGAAAGTTTCTGTCTCTTGGGTGGAGGTAGATGAGTGTCTGGATGGCCGTACGGTAGTGAGTGGTTAGGACTCATCCAGCATCGCGTGTCTTCCCAAGCTGAGAGACCTCGTTTCCTAAACGTCGTTGTTCTGACTTGATGCGACTGTGACTTTAAAATGGTCATTTCTACTTTTTTAATTTTAAGTGAATCTAAGGCATCTCGATAGTCCCTATGAGTCATATTCCTAACGATTGACTTCGAAATGCCTTTCGCCCGTTTAATAGAAAGCTCTGAGGATTTTAGTTTCATGGAGTACATCTTGGGACGAAGCAAGATCATCTCCTCTATCTGTTTGCCGGCACACTCATCCTTGAAGCAGCCAAGGTTCGCTTTATTTGTGGTAGAGTAAAGCGGATGGTCAGTGGGATAGTTGGAACTATCAAACTTGGGTGCTAAATGTTTTAAAATGTCTTCCTGCTTGACTTGGCTAGTGGTTGTCAAAGCTAGGAAGAAGGTGTCTGTATCGCCCCCTACTAATTCCACATGTTGGATCAATGGACAAGTTTTGAAGGTGTGGTAAAACAACTTGTACATTTCTAACTTGGAGTGATCCAAGACAGCTTGACCGACATAAATAGGTTTACAGAGTTCTACTTTGGATTTTAACATTTTAAAACCAGTGATGTCTTTGGAAATGACATCATGGTGACAAAACAGCGGTGAGCGACATAACTTAATGCTCGTTTCCGGATCAGTCACTATACGATAGTCCATGCACTTTCTTACATCCTCCATGGTTTTACCAAAGAGGGCATTATTCTAAAATTTAAAGAAATCCTTTTCGAAAGGATTCTTGGATTCAGCCCGTTTCTTACTATTAAATTCTATATACGGTTTTAGAAAGGGCTTCTGCCTAAACTGGATAGCGCGATGGACTTTGTCAAGTTGCATACCCATACCTAGATAAAATTTGAGGATGGAATAGTGCACGATGTAATGCTGCTTGTTCAATTGGGTGAGCAACAACTTCCTAGTGGCTTTATATTTTAAGTCATTTTCCACCTCATATTTCTTATTGCGTTCTTCCATAAAGGGAGAGAACATATCTGGACTGACTATGCCAGATTGAGGTGCGAGAGGAAAATCAACTGTCTTATTCTTAATACATTCTGGATAGATGAGGTCGACTTCAAATAAATAACCTATGTCGGCCCCATCTCCCAGTGCCATAATGTGTGCTGGATTGGAGAAGTGTTCAATGTCATGGGGCTCTACCCATTGGAAGTCAGACTGTGGCAAAGGCTTGGAGAGTGCACTCCCATACAAATTATTTTGGTCTATGTACATTAAATGCGTGGTCGATCCTATGTCTTGGGTGCTGTTGACAACATGTTTGTTAACAAATGTTAAGCCACCCCTAATACCACGTTCAAATGACGTGTACATTTCTGCCTGTTGCAGTAAATGTATTCTCTCTTTCGTCATCTTGAAGGCTGACTGATAGGACATCCTGGTAGACTAACGAAATGGACGGGGTCTAAAGCGTCCTGCTCTATTGTGACTTTACTAAAAGTCTCAAACACGTCAGCCAACAGATAGACGTCTAATTTTAATTGGCAAGCGTGTAGTCACCAGACGTGCGACACCTAAATTCTAACCATGCTTGCTCTGCATGCCTATATTCATCCGGCGAACAGTCCTCACCCGTCAAATCATTTTTAAATTTATCGATGGTCAGAAGGGAAGTCTCCTTCAATGTCTCCATTGAACTAAAATAGCTATAAGGAAACACCCCTTTCCGTCGCATGAGACTTTCACTTATATTGGGATAGTATTTCTTTAAATGTTGAGTGAGGGGAAGTGTTTCTAAATTATTAGCCAACGCGGCTAGGAAGAGGACATAAATTGAAAACTATCTAGAAACTTTATGTCATAGAAGACAGGCTTCCCCTCCTTCGTCTTATCTACTTGAACTTTGGCAGTGATGCACACAAATTTTTCCTTACTTTGTGCAATCACTTTGGATGACCAGGATTTCATTTTACCGAATCCATGGCGAATGATGATGTGAGCATCATAACATCTAAAGTTATGGAAGATGACGGGGAGCGTTCGCCGTTTGAGCCTAAGTTTCATGTTACATCTACTGCATAAGGCAGACCTAAATTTACCACTGAGATGGCAATGGTCCCTCACTTTCTTATGTTGCTGATCATCAAAGGATGAACAGCAGCGGGGACATTCCGTGGTCCTATCAAATTTGAATTTATCGGCTTCTGTGAAGCACATGGGTTTCCTAGTCAGCTCCGTTTCATACCCTTGATGAAAACGGGCCCTACTATCTAAAAGTTGAGGAAGTTTTCAACGCACTCCTCGCCTTGCAACACATGCATCTTATTTTGGTTCCTATAATATGGATGCCAAACTTCATAACAGGCAATGGCTGCTGGCTCATGACTTAGGTCTTCTTGTTTAATGTAACATTCAATGTCCGCATAGATGGTGCATATGGGACTGAGCTCATTGCCGTTTTCCTCATACCTATAAAATTTATCTTTGGGCATGACTTCCATTTGAAGTTTACCCCGAGAGCACCACTCGTAATGCTGTTCAAAAATGGTTTTGACCTAAAGCGTCGTGTGCAGCGATCACAGTAATAATGTTTGTCATCATAACTTTGCTTGTGGCGATACAACTTTGAAATTTTAGGAATGCCACAATAATGCCATTCTGGGTGATTGTCGCTATACACTAGGAGGAGATTGACAACCCGGTCGAAGTTGCTTTGGCGGTTGTTATACCTAACGCCCTTCAGACCTTTTCCCAGAGATGGACAACTATCTTAATTTTATTTAATTTTTCAAATTGGGTGATGTCCCTAAAATCTAATGTGTTGACATCTAACCCGTCAAACTTAAGTTCATCCTCCCATTCACGATAGTGAGTGATTCGTTCACGATGTACACTTATATCATCATAGTGAAGAATGGAGAGGACCGCATACTTGAAACACTGGGACTGACAATCTACATTGATGGCAGCCTTTTTGCTACCCAGTGCTTTGGGTAGGGTGAAACAACCGCTCCCTTGTAAATTTTCTAAAAGATTGATTTTAATTTCCACTTTCTCTATCCCATCAAAAACCAAACCGCTATCTCTTTCATTAAATTTATTCAAGTTGAAAATTTATTTAATCAAGAGAGCTTCGCAGGCTTGGTACAATATTACATCTTTGAGTTTCAAAGGGAGGAGACAGAATTGGAAGCATGTTTAGACTATACACGAGAAATATTTACGTAGTTGATATCTTATTTCAAAGACAGTCTCATCAAGGCTTACTTAATTGCAAATGTCAATTACGTTCATTTTCCGCAGGGTGAAGAAGCGTAAAGTGTTGACTTTCAATTTCCTTCCTATGGACAAGAATATGTTACTGATGCTACTGAGTTTTATACACGACATCTACGTAAGATTATTTCTCGGATGGACAACTTTCATGGTTCCGGCGATCATTTGCTTCTGAATAAAATGAACCATATTGTCATTGCCATTAGTGAAACGGGGTTCAATGATGGCTGTTCATAAATCAAAGACCAAATAAAGTATTTTTCATGACAATTGTGTTGTGCTACACTTTCTCACTACACTCACGAATAAATCTTCGATGATCAAATTTTACTTTCACAAACGTGTGTCATGGCAAAACTATTTGACTACACTTAACTTTGCTTTGCAAAACATGATAAACTTTCAGACTACACTAACAAGAGCTTGTTCACTAGCGAAGAGAGAAATTAGCTTGTGGTTGCGTGTGGCACATGAATGTCCCTTCCAATTCATTCCATTTCATCTAGCCTCGGTGATGGAGGCAAGCAGAACTCATGGTTCATTCTCGCATGTATGGCCAACTATCGCGAGACAAGTGCAATGGAGATTTTATGAGGCAACCTGTGGCAGATAGCTAAATGTCGCCCTGGCGGTCAGAGTACAACGTTGAGACGGAAGGCAACTACTTGGAAACATGACGCAGAGAGGTTTCACAAGGATTACCATTGCCAACGTCCCGTGCAGTACTCATCGCTACGGACTTCACAGCTGTCTCGAAAGAACCCCCACCAACAGGAGGTATGACACCGAAAATCTCCGTGACTTGCACCGTCAATGACTTGATAGCAAGACATGGAACTTAACGTGCTTTTATACCAAGCCGTCTTTTAAATGTAGAGAGCGACCTGATAGCAAGCCAGCAACCCTTTAGGTGTTAAGCTCTTGAATCCGTTACAGGTACTACCCAGAGGGGATCTTATCCCAGCTCCAAGGCCTCGACCGCTGGTCCAACCTCGGGCGGACAGAGCGTAAGTCATATCACTGTGTTGGTATCCGGGCCCCGATTTTGACATGAAAACCGGTGGAGTTATTTACAAGAGGAAACATCCCAAGTCGTTGCTTTGATCAGCTTGATAGCAAGCCGTGGAGAGTGATGGCTAGCCGTGATTCACAAGCGTTTTGCAATGGAGATGTTTAGTAGCCACCCATGACAAGATAGCTAAGACTCAACCGATTGGCGTTCAAAGTGCTACGTTGAGAACTGTGTCAAATGCCCTACATGAGTGGCCCCAGAGGTTTTGGTCTAGAATATGACACACTCCCTTGCCACACTTATCACTACGGCATCATCCGCCGTCCCGAAGGAACACCCTTCATTGGAATATTACAGCGAAACTCTCCGTACCATGCTCGCTTTCAGTGAAAAACCGCTTGTATCATGTAAAGACATGAGAAGACTGGCTCGTACACACTTATACATGCCTTCATTAACTATAGCAGGGTCGAAAACCCAGAAAACCTCCAAAAATAACGAATTTAAATTTTTCAACTTTTTAGCACTACTCATGAAATTTTATAAGTAGTCTATGACTTGACCTGTATCGTGACCTCTCGAACCTTTTTTGAATCAAGTCAAAAGGACTTGTAGAAGCAAAGTTACAAGTCTTCAAAGTTTTGGAGTCTTTTATGGCCTGGAAACTAAGGTCATTCCTGGCTAACCTATAAGTCTGACGCCTTAGCTGATATCAGCAATGAAATTTTCTAAGTCGGATTCCGTGAAATTTGGAATTTCCGATGCTATCATCGGAGCTCCGGAGTTCAACTACCCCAACCAAGTCGGGAGAAGAACTGATTCCCACAAGTAGAGACTCCACTTATATAGTTTGTGGCGATCAGCTGATGACGTAATCTCAATCATACAAAACTTTAAACACTTCTAAATCCGGTTCTAGTGCTCCGATTGACTTCAAATTTTGACAGTCACGTTTTCTCGCTCTCACCTTTCATTTAAGCCATCCCTCGACTCTACAATTACCAGAAGCCGAGTTGAAAATGGAAAATGCGCAAAAATTTGATTTTAAACAAGCTCTCATTTCGAAACGAAACCTTCCACAGATCTGAAGAGGTAGGATCCTAGAGAACAAAGTGCGGTGTTCCCACTAAAAGAAACCGGAGCTCTTCATTCACTTTCATTCCTGAGATAGTCGTCACCCAAGTAGGCTACAATTTGATATTTTCACGAAAAAAAGTCCTGAGTGTCGACCCATAGTGAAGAAAATTTCGAAAAAATTTTTTGTGCGAATTTCAACACCAAACCTTGATAGAAGTTTGTTTCACATGTTTCTGAGCAACTTTGGTCAAAACATCACTTTTGACAAAGTTCGACTCGAGGGGGGCTGTTTTTTCATCGACACATCACCGACCCAACGTTTGACGAGAAACACGATGGGAGGGGTCTCGGAGCTCAATTCTGACATTTTGAATTTTTTTTTCACGAAAAAATCCTGAGTGTCGGAGCCCCATAGTGAAGGTTAGCACTTTTCTCTCCGATTGACTTGAAAATTAACCTACTCATGTAAAATTGTACGTAGAGTCCGAATCTGCCCTCCGTTTGTCCATCCGGTCACTCCTTCACCCCGACATACGACCTTTCTCATTCCAAAACATCCACTTTCTAACTCTACCGTTTTTCGGAGATTCGTGACATTTTCAAATCACTTTCCACTCTAAACCAAGGAACACTTGGACACTTTCCACTGCATTTGGCTCACTCTTAGCTTTCACATGAGCTATGGCACGACTATCTACAATCACTCCCACCCAAGTTGGAAGTCTGACAAGAGCACTTTTTACAGTTAGCACTTTTTCTTCCGATGAAGCTGGAAACAACCTTCCTAACCCAAAATTGCACGTAGAATCCGAATCTGCCCTCTGTTTGTCCATCCAGACACTCTTTCATACCGAAATATGGCCTTTCTCATCCCAAAACGTCCAAAACCTCCACTTTCCTAACTCTGTCGTTTTTTTCCCAGAGATTCCTGACATCATGGACGGAACAGTTTCCTCCACTCGGTCCGATCTTTTCCATCACTTCCTTGGCGAAGACCTTCCAGGCAGGAGTGGGGGGGCTGAGTCAGCATGATGAGTCATCGTTGCACCGCACTGTCCTTCCTTTTGGCATGGGCTTACTACTTTCAATGCATTACGTTTTTGACTTGTGTCATAAGATCTCGCACAATTGCTTCTATATGTCAGTTAATGCTTCAGTTAAGTATTTTTCAATCATCATTGCAAACGTTTCTGCCTTCTGGCTTGACTTTTAGTTCTTTCTTTTGCAAATCTCTCCATTATCAACATTCATCTTTGTTCCTCTTTACTAAATTCAGCATATTTCATCATTATTCCTCTTGGTCCAGTTTCTTCAATCACCTGTCAGTATACCAATATGGCGATGCTCAAACCATTGGCGTTTCCTTCTCCTGGTTCTTTTTTCCCTGACATTTCTCTTCACTCTTGATCCTCAGCGTCTGCTCATTCGAAGGAAGTTCTATACCTACAAGTAATCTTCTCTAAATCCACATTCCGCATGTCTGTAGTCTTCTGATATCAGCCTCTCTTAAAGTCCACGTCTGTGATCCATGCAGCAACACACTTCAAATCAATGTCTCTACAATTTGCCTTCGAGCGGTCTTACTCAGGGACTACCTTCTCTTCCAAAACACCTATTTTCCCATTGGCATCCGTCTTCTGTTTTTTTTTCAGGACATCTATCCTCATGCTCCTCAATGATTGCTAAGGAGCCACGATGTTCACTTGCTAGCGTATTCTTCCGTCTATGTGCCACTCCATTAATTTTTTCAATTATTTTCATCCTCCAAGCCGTCAATCGTTGTCTGATCGTCCGGAAACGGCATCGCATTGAACCGTCTTCCTCCGTTCTTGATTTTGAAGATTTCTTATGCTTTTTACCTGATAGCTTCAACGTTCATGTTACACAGATCTGATAAAATCAAACATCCTTGTCCTAGACCTTTTATGACAACGTTACCACCTACCGCTCTTGTAGTTGCTCTTCGTTCCATATGCAACTTGCAATCATTCGCTAGTCAAACTTATTTATTACTAGATTAATAACTTAAGTAACCTTATTATGTAATCTCGTTATCTAATTCCATGTGTTAATCGAAATCATTCGCTGCCATTTTGTTTCATGGCCAACTTCAGACAGAAAAGAATCCTATCTGAAACACAGAAATGCATAAAAATAAATATCAAAATAAATATTTACATAATTTATAGTATATTTGCATGTTTACTATATCATTTTGCCTTCGGTCTATGACCAAGATCTTATTTGATTATTATCTTATTCGGCAGACAAAAACTTATTTGATTGGAAGTTTTCGAAGACTTACTTGCACAGTCTTCTACCCAAGAAACAGTGCCTTGAATTTCCCAATCTCCTGCCGAGTTCTTGCAAGTCAAGGGTCTACCGAAATCGCCCTGAAGCATCAAGGTTGCATCATCACACCTTCCTCACTTTCAAGTAAAGAAAATATATAATTTCTATGTACGACCCGCTCTTTGAATAATAATAAAAATAATTCGCTTTAGTACCTCACAACATAACTCTGTCAGCAAGGAACATACAGTACGATAGTCAATGAAGCAGATGAAGAAGAGAAAGTGCTGTTAAGGCAGGATGATTACAATGAAAATAAACCACGAGTATTAAAAAAACCGGTCAAAGACTAACCAAAACGCCTCATTTTAGTAAACGGCCGCTGGAGAGCACCGCTTACCTTTGAATGGTGAAGTGACACGAAGTTGAGTACACATTTCAGACATTTTTCATAGATGGTGATCATTACACTTTTCAATATTACTTAGCAGTTTAGTGCAAACTAAATGTCGAAAAGTGGAGATAAGAAGCGCCAGAGCATTTAGAGACATTTATAAATTCCAATCTACGCAAAAATACACGGATACGCATGCGTCAAAATAGTAGGAACCAGAGCTAAGTAACACTGCACCATCAAAGAAACCGGAAAATGAGATCTGCTGTGGAAAACGAAATTGCATTTAAAAACTTTTTAAACTATGATATCTACATGCATTTTCCATTTAAGTTAATATAGAAAAATTACAGCCAATTTTTTAAGGGAATTATCACTCAAATATATCGGTCAAGCAACTCCCAAAACTTTTTTGGACGGAATTCTAGTGCAGTTTGATGGCGATTAACTTTCGGTATTGAGGAAATTTTCACCAACTTGAGACGCCAAGGAATAGTCTCAACTTGAAGTCCCAACCGATTAAACAAGTGAGTAATGGCTGGCACAAGGTAATCAACAAAGATGCGAAATACCCAAGAAAAAATGCAGTCAGGACCAGGACTAGAATTCCTGAGTTTAGACAGAGCATATTTCATATGTGCACGCGGCTTCGGTTTCTTGAATGGAAGTATCGTATCTGTCCTTTGGCACATTCCTAGAATGGATAATTTGTTTATCGCCTACTATTGGAGATGAAACGCTCTCTCATACAATAAGCTGTCAGACAGTAACTGACACTATATATCACTTCGGACACACCAAAACACACATTGCTGTCTAGCTACATCAGTGTATGTAGTGAGATAAATGCTAAGAAGAAGATGGTGAAATAATCGGGTGAACCAATTTTCGTGCGTCTGCTATGTTCTTTAATAGTGATCGGAATAACCAACATTATAAAGAAATCTTCTGCGCAATGATGTGAATTCTTCGAATCTATAGGAATCGGGGCAATCGAAACACTTTGATGGAATTCACAGCAATCCGCAAGCAACACACGACTTCTTCTTTATCTCTGTAACGTATTAGGATTTTCTTTTGCCCACTTACTGAGTTCCATCGCTTTGAATTAGTCTGCACTTCTAGTAAACTGAAAAAGTTAAGCAATCTAGTTCTGTGCATACAAGTATAATAGAAATTCCTTCCTTTGAACCCCTCATCATTCACTGATTATTTGCGCATTTCTGTAATTAAGAAGCAGCCCATCTGCAGACAGTAATTCGAAAGCTTTGACGAGGAAACAAAATAGTAAATCTGATTGTTGATCTCATTTGCGCTTTCTTCTTGAGTCAACTCAAGAACTGAGATGCCAACTCAGCCACAGGAAAACAAAATTTTCTTTTGATTCTTGTATCAGAGAGCAGACACGTGAGGATATCTTCACAACACTGTCTCGCGCCATTCTGACTGCCCTGATATAGTTAATCTTGTTACGTACAATGCATGAAGTCAATCCAAAAATAACACTTCTAAAGCTTCTTCTGTTCTGCTCAATTCAAGCCAATACGACTGACGAAAACTGTCCGACAAATTCTCTTCCTATCCATAAAAACGAAAGCGTCTCAATACATAAGAACAGCTCTTCTTTTGTTATCACTACTGAATAGAGGCTACTGAAATCATTTGGCAACAGCCGCTATTACTAAAATGATGAAGTTGGAAGTGCATTCTTGAGAAACATTGAATAATTGTTCGGATCATTGTGGGATTCGCAAAAGCGATCTGATCCTCTTATTAAGCCTGAAACCGTTAAGATAGTGCGGTTTTCGCAAAATCCGACATTTCATTTCATTCGAATACAGGAATGTTCAACCGGTTAAATTGGTAGAAGAGGAAGTTTGGTTACGTTGGAACTGCTTAAAATGGTACCGGAAAAATGATTGGCTAAATGGGCACCAATGGTCCTACGAGGCAAATTTCCATTTTTTGCACAGGCCGAGTAAATTTACGCAGGTAGACTATTGCGAACATCTGATTAATGAAAACACTTGTATACATAGAATTTCAGTGCCATTATTGCCTTCACGTATGGATGCGATGAATTTATGTAACGACTAAATATGTGAGAAATCTTTATCCATACAAAGACTGTGATAATAGCATGCTACCAATATGAATTAAAGAAAAGTCATGTTATTTATAGGTCACAATAAACTCTTAAATTTTCGCCTACTCAGGTCACATCAGGAGCCAGTTGCACAAAACAAGATAATATTATTATCTTAAGATAATATAAGAAATAAGAGAATTGGGTTGCACCAAAACGTCTTATTTTATTATTAATAAATTCTAAAATTCTTTTAGAATTAGTATAGAATAAATTAGAATAAATTCTTATTTTTAAGATAATGATATTATCTTAGTAGATGTTTGGTGCAACTCTACTATCTTAAGATAATATGATTTTGAGATAAGATAATACGGTTGCACGAGCGTAAAATTTTGAAGATTTTATCTTATTTTCTCTCTTAAGTTACTATCATCATGGAGCGCTTCTATCTTCTGAATCCATTGATGTTTAGTCTCAGAAAGACGCAGAAATATGCACTTATGATAATTTTGTTTCATTCATAGTTTATCCTCACAAAATCTAGCATATTTCTTATTAGCCCACAGAAACGTCTTCTAAAAATAGAAGACGAATGTTGGAAGAACATGTATTAACAAAAAACGCCATAGAACTGAAACAACAAGAAATAATCAAATGTCTCTAAATGAGCTTTCACCATACACGATGCTTTCATTTTCTTTTTTTCTTTGATTTAGAATGTCATTTTTCAGAAATTCATTTTTGATTTTTAGGTCTAGTAGCGCCATTTCTTTTTCATGTCTCTCCATGTTTTGAGTAATCAAGAGACTTTCAAGTTCGGATTTTTTGGGAAACGTACTTTGCGTTGTTTTGCACAACTTCGCTATTATAAACAAGGACTTTGATCAATTCCTCACTCAGTCTGTGATAACTGAGACTAATGAAACTCCTGTGACTGGGGAAGATTCAAGCAGTGATCTAAGGAGTCAAGCACGCCGAGGATTTTATATTCAATCGCATTTCCGATGATATTAACTTTCATTGTAGCCTAAATGTATATGTACATATGTATATGACTACAATATAAAGAGGTGTCTAATGAATGAGGTATTTTGAGTTGACCTACTAAAGAAATTTAGAATAAAATCGACACAGTCACACTGTCTTGAAGCAAAAGTAATTTTCATCACCTTGACTGACTTGGAATTCCATCTGAATTGCATGCTATTATTATCGGTGACAGATTTGATCGAAACACTGATTGGATTACAACATCATTCTATAGTTATTGCGTCAGAAAACGTCACAATGTCCTTAAAAGATAATATAATTTTTGGTGCAACCGACATTATCTTTTCTCCTAAGATAATATCAAAAATAAGATAATATCATCAAAGTTTCGTGCAACTGGCCCCCCATGATGGAATTCTATAACAAATTCTGTAATTTTTTCCCACAAAATTGATGTTTTGAGTATCTATCGGATATCATGATAACATGCGAGACATGGGCTTTCCCGAACACTTAACCCATAGCTTGAAACCAATGGTATTGTGGCATATCGACCAATCAGAAATTATGTATTAGAAGACAGAGATGCATTTTATCTCCCCATCTATTCAACTTCTAGTACTCAAAGAATATCATGAGAAAGTCACCACATGTTTTTGAAGGGACTGTCTCCGTTGGTGGACACCATATAACCAATCTCAGATATGATGACGATATATTGCTCGTAGGGGTCAATATGAGGGAAGTGTGGGAATTGGAGGACAGAGTAATAACTGAAAGGAAAAAACCGGCCTGCTATTTAATGCAAAGAAAAAGAAAACAATGAAAACTCAAAGAATGGATACGAATGGAAATGTTAGTGATATGATCATCAAAGGCAAAATTAACAGTCAACTTGCTGAAAATGTTGCACAGGTAACTTATATTGGTGTTAAATTCACAGTCAATTATGACAACAGAAAGAAAACTGACATTCATTTGACATGTCATGTGTAGCACCAGCTATGACAAAACTCTGCTTAGTAGAAAAATGCATGGACCAATATGAAGGTGGCGACCGAAAACCCGTTACTGAGACGAACTGAATAACCTGCGCGGCATGCTTATACTGCATTGCCGACTACGCGGGTAGTTCAAGATAGGAGCCGATGGAGATCCATGGTGCGGAGGGCCACAGCTGGTCGCGACCGACCAATGCATCAATGTAGATGTTGGATAAACGATTTGCTTTGATCAGTTATCGCATGATTACGTCAAGAAAATGGTGGGAGTATGTCTGATTGGATTACGAAAGTTAAGTCATGCTGAATACAACTCAAATAGAGACTTTTGAAGATACATGAAAATTACAAATAGTCGGCTGGAATCTCAGCTATATATTGACCAGGAAAAGAACAGCAGCAGCTCATCTAACTAAATGAATGCACAAAAAATGCTGTGAGGCATGATAATTTATCTACATTTTGACTTAGGATGCACTTATTGTGGCATGAAACTGACAGCATTACATAAATCTATTGTAAGCGGTGTTCACAGGTTACTACTGTTATTCATATAATAATTGCATACATGCAGATACATTGGTTGACAAATGACCATGATAACCATAACTTCATTTTGCACTTTGTCAGTGGTCTATAATACAATTGGACTTATTAAGATGCCTACATTTGTGAGGAATTGACAAAAAAGCTTGATTTTTAAAAAGTGCGGTACTTTGAATTAATAATCAATTTTTTGACATTCCAATCGGTCAACTTTGATAACATTTGGAGTTTATCAGAAATACACGTACTACAAGTCGCGCAAAGCTAGAATCGTAGCCATCATAGTTTTGGAGCAATATCAAAAATGTCTACGGAAGATCCTGGATCCCCTTGGGTAAAAGAGAGTTAAGCCTTATTATGAAGTGAAACAAATTACACTTCCTCGGAATACAAGAAGACTTTTAACAGCCTATCTACCTGAAAAAGCAGAGAAACTGATGTCTCGCTCTTTTTATCTCTAGAATATACCCACATTATTGAATGATTGGCATTCATACTTTAAAACCCATTCGTGCCCACGCACGCTAATAGTGTGCATTTATATTTTTATTTTGGAGTAAATTGCGAAGAAAAGGATACTTTTATTACACCCTACGTATCATAAGACATTTAATCAATAAAGTCTGACTGTCTCAAGTGCCATTTCATGCACTAGCACAGTCGACAGATGACATTTTAGTTTGGAAACATGTGTTGCGCAGCACAATTAACAAGTTACTCTTTAAAAAACATTAATCGTAACCACTATATATTGTCTAAAATTCATGAAGTCTCTTTCAATAACTTGAAAAGAGATGGTCAATCATGTCTGTTCATTTCAACGTGGCAAAAAATGTATTTTGTATTCTAATAGCGTGCGTTAGGCACGAAAGGGTGCATTCCATGCATGACTAGTTAGGAAAGTGCATTTGTAGATTTCTATGTAAATAAACAGAGATCTTTGAATCAGAATCGTGTGAAATGCAGGCCCATTGAAGATTGACATAAGCCGATTGCGTAGAAATAAACATTTCAGTCCTTGGGGTTCGCATGAGTCATGGCGCGCTTGTATAAGTAGGCCTATTGGCTTACCTGACGTGATAACCACTGTAGCATTTTTATGCCTAGATTTTGTTTTGCTTAATCATAGTTACAGTTGAATAGGATGATCGAAAGGGGGGGAATGAGAAGAAACGTTAATATGGCTATGCTGCCGAACCTGTCGTTTCAATAGTAGGCCTGATAATTGAAGATGAACAATTCAGTAATGCTGAGATGTGCCAACTACTACGGAAAGCCAAAAATATTCTGACTGTGGTCAATAAGATGAAGTGGATGTATTAAATCGCCGATGACAAAATGTGAATGTGACATCGGAGTTTCGAATAATCTGTAGAACTGATCATTTCAATGGTTTGAATGACATAAATGAACATCATTTGTTATCCTGTCCGTCGATTAGGGATTCTGCACCTCCAGTACATTCTGCTGCTAATCCAGCCAACACTGAGCTGACACAACCGACAATTTAATTTATCTGCTTGGGTGCGCGTGATATATACAGTAACGCAGTCTTGCTTCTATCTCAACTCCAGTATATGTAGGCCTACTGTGCAATGCTTACGACTCTGAGTCTTGCGTGCAGAAAGAAACATTGCTAATTACTCATCGCGGAGAAACTAAACAGACTTGTATAGACTTGTTTAGTAGAATAATCTGTCTGAAAGTGCTTGCAGCATCATCAGACGAAAAATGCGGTAATGCATTAGGTTTCATAGTTAATTAATTAGGACTTCATATTGAAATGTATAGCCGACTTCAACCATGTACATGTGCATGTATGTGTAATGCATTCAACATCTTCAAAACAAATCAGTAACCAAGACGCTAATCTTGCATGTATCAGGAATCATCTTAGAACGATTCGTAACTCATAAAGAGATGCATAATGCAGATGCACCCTTTCGTGCCCATGCACGCTATTAGAGTACAAATGAATCTGGCCCACTTGCAATGAATGGTCAGAGTGCGATGCAGAATGAACTGATATCGAAAATAATCTTTTCCAGCATTGTGAAGATATATCTGAGTGGCTTTAAGTCAAATTGTACTTTGGGCATTAAAGGGGTAATTATTATTTACTGATCATTTATTGTGATAAATTTTTAGTTCCCATCGAGCCATCACGTTTTTTAAGTTGTTTTGTAGTAGCAATTCCGTAATTTCTACCTATCAAATTGATCACATCTTCAACATTTTCTTTTCTCAGTTATGCGAAAATTAAACATTCGAATCATATTCATTTGCAGGCTACAATTGCAGTGGGGTAGCCTATGTCTTCTGTATTTTCAATCTATTCATATAGGTATACCGGTTAAATTGGTAGGCCTACTGCTTCAAATGGTACCAAAAAATGTTTCTACTCGTCTTGAAGTCAAACGACCAGGTGACAGAAAAACAGATTGACTATATCATCATGTCCAGAAGATGGTGGACATCTCTGCAGGACGTGTGCAGGTGTATCGGGGAGCAGATGCGTACTCTGATCATCACCTGCTCGTGGCAGCTGTGAAGGTAAAACGTGCCCGACCGAAGCAGAGGAGAACGAACCCGATACCTGCATTTGATACCGCCAAGTTGTGGGACCGGAAGACAAAATCGCGCTTCCAAGTCGAGCTCTCTAATAGGTTCGCTGCTCTGGCGGAGATGATAACCCAGACGCAGCATGGAAACAGGTCCACGATGTGTATATACGTACAAACCGCGGATGAAGTGCGCTCGACAGGAAGAGCCGTGCGAAAGATGAATGGATTAGTGAAGATTCCTTGAACCGCATTGCCGAGAGGAGGCAGGCAAAAGCTCTCCTTAACCAGAAAGACTCGGCGGTAAACCGTGAGATGTACAGAAGATGTGCGCGGGAGACTAAGAAGCAGCGAGACTGGCGAGACTGACCGCTAAGAAATGCGGAGGAGGCGAGTAATGCCGCCCGAAGAGGCTACTTCAAAACCGTGTACCGGGTGATGAGGCAAAACCGTCTCCATAAAAGACAAAAATGGGGAGATCCTAGGGACTGAACAAAGCCGTTCTGAGATGTGGAAGGAGTACTTCAGTGAGATCATCAACAGGCCTGACCCAGCCGGCGAACCCATTCCGCCATCACCCATCATCGATCAGTTGGATGTCAATTTGTGTCCGATTACCGAGGAGGAGGTAGTGAAGACAATCTTCAAAATGAAGGACAGCTGATCACCCGGGATTGACAGTATCACTACCGAGGTGTTAATTAAAGAACGGCGGTAAAGAATCCTTGAAACAACTTCATTTATCAATCAAAAAGACATGGGAGGGCAAAATAAACCCCAAGGACTTCCGAGACCTCTACAACGACTCCGAATGCCGCGTAAGGACCATTTGTGGGCTGACCGATTGGTTTGAGGTGGGTACTGGTGTGAGGCAAGGATGCATCCTCGGACCATTTCTCTTCCTAATGTTGATCGACCACTGCATGAGGCTAGCGACTCAGTATCAGTCAGGCATCAATTGGACGGGCCGGGTCGCAAACCTCTTCATAATCTGGATTTTGCGGACGACATTGCGCTCCCTGGATCAAATCGACTTGCTGTGCACGGGCTGGTGGATGCAGCGAACGGGCAGAAGTCGAAAGCCATGGCCGCATCCAGAGAGTCTCGGCGACCCAACAGTGACGCGATTCCGCCTGTCAACATCTGCGGTGAGCGCAGGATCCTCAAGTGCCGTGGCGGATGAGGACGACGAACGCTATTGTTCGCAACCTGACCGGGCAAGCCCTTCTGAACACCATCGTCACCCGGTGCCGCTTGAAGCTACTTGGCCATGTACACCGAATGGGCAGAGAGCGAATCCCTAAACAATCCCTGCAGTAAAGGCCTCCATGTGGAAAACGAGTGCGCGGAGGACAAATGACAACATGTCGTCGAGGGTTGGAGAAAGACCTGAGACGGATCAGCCTGACGTGGGACGGAGCAGCAGGGGCTCCGCAAAGTCGAACGGACCGGAAGCGCCTCATGAACCGCCTAGCCTCAAGACTGAAGAGAGAGAGAAAAAAATGATTGGTTAAAAACGCTCAAATTGGCACCATGAAAATGGTTGAACATCACTGTTCTAATGCGATGTATTTTCCTAATGTTTGGATCCGATTTTTTATGTCATTTTAATTTGAATCCAAATACGAGATTACTTAAAAAATTGGTAGAATTTTGTTTGCTGTAATGATTTTCACCAACAAAGTGCGATGTAAATTTCTTGCGATGAACTATCGCAACACTGTAACTGTTGTATAACAATCATTGTATAGCAGTTGAGAATACAGATGCCGCTTCGTATTGTTGTTCCCTTTGCGAATAAGCACTAAACAGTATTATCCAGCAAGGAATCTGGAACATCTCAAAGTGCTACAATGTTAGTGCATATAATAGTTAAATATTTCCTTAGAATTTGCATAAACGAATCCGAGAGCGTGCAATCGATCAATATTTACTCATCTGTAATGATGGGCTTCATAGACGCTATCATATACTCAAACATGTATTTACCGATTCATAAAGTCAAAACCGTCCTGAACAGCTGTGATTGAGGCATGATATCTGCTAAATATGAAGATTTCATTTTTAGAATATATTTTGACATGCATTGATGTATATTCTGATATATTTTGATTACGTATTCCATTTTGTAAATCTTTTCTGCCTTCCACTTTGACAATGGCTGTGATGGCTGAAGTATAGTGTTATGAAACTCAAGTAGCCTACTATTAAGTATTATAAAGTATTGTTAAGTTATGAATTTAATAATAAGTTCTGTAAAGTATTGTCTTTTGAGTTGAAAATGTTTTCCAGAAATATCTTTCGCTTGTAAAATGATTTTTCTTTCATAGAGAGAGGAAGAGGTGGATATATTTGAAGCAATGAAAATCAATTTATACATTAGAGAAAATCAAAGCACGTGAGCGCCATACATGATACAAACCGAAATAAAGTCAGTGAAATGTTAGTATTTATACATGAATTCATTTGATTTAGCACAAGTCCATGGAAAAATGAATTCAAGCGTCTTGTGGTATGAGATGCCGGAAGTCGAAAATGCTTGGTATATCTAGGTCTACCACGTACGAAAGCATGAAGTGGGTGACATCGGTTCTCGCAATTACGCAAAAAGTTTAAGCCACACTGCAAAAACTTACATGATAGAGAACATTAAGTCAGAGGAAATGTCAGCGGAAATCGAACACCGCATCATGCACGATAGTTGCATGAAAACTACTTTACCCATCTTATTCCTTGAAGCTGTGTTGCACATCCATTAGACAACTGTGCTCTGAAAATCAAGTACAATTTCTTATTCGTTGACCGGTTGACCAGCTGCGTTATAGTCGCTGCTCGCAAGAACAAAACAATAAGAATACTATGTGTAAAACTGAGTCGGCTATGTCAGCATTTACTACTGTAGAAATTTTGAAACGTGCATTATTGTTGTATAACATTCTATAAAATTATGAGAGCAGCTTCGATGTAGAGGCTCATGTATAGATATACAGTAAAGTCTATGAATGGAACATGACATTTGTTGCTGACTTGCAATTAGTAAGTTTCTTGTTCAGTTGGACTTGAAGTTGACTATAGATATATAATTTATGCAATGAGTTTTTAAGCATTGTAAGGCTTCAGTCAATTAAGTCATAAATTTGTTTTCTCTTTGTAACATCTCGGTTGCCCTAGAAAAGCAGCATCGGCTAAGATGCTGCAAGATGGCACCAAAAGTTTCAAGCAAGGCTGTGTGGCCTTGAAGACTGACTTAAGAAGTGTAAACGGGGCATAAGGAGAGCAATGCCATCTACACATAAAATGTGCTCCGACAGGTGCACCCTGACACTGGCATCTCCGTCAAGGCCATGAACAGCTTTGTAAACAATGTCTTCGAGCGAACTGCCAATGAGAACAACCGACTTGCTCACTGCAACAACCCTGGAAGAACACACCAGATGCTTTTGTTAAATATTTGGCAAATACTTGACAACATTTTACTAAACTTCTACTAAAATTTTATCAAATATTTATCTAACATAGCTGATGATTTGCCAATTTTTAGCAAATAGCAAATTATTTGGTAAAATTCTAATAAAATGTCTCAAATTTCTCTCTGATATTATCTTACACAACTCTCACGTGAATTCCCAACAAAAAAACATTCCAAAAAATGTTGCATGTTCAAGTGACAACACATGAGAATATTATGAAAATGTTATCTTAAAACATTTTTAGAATGTTTTCTAGACATTGCCCAATATTTTGCCACAACATATATCGTAGATGAACTGTAGTTTTATCAATAAAATGTGAGCATCCTGCGAATCCACCCAATGAGTCAAGATGAAAATAAGTTTAACGATGTGTAAATATATTGCATTATAATTATAACATGTATAATTTACACATCATAAAACTTGTGGGTTTGATCTTGACGCATAAAGTGGGTTCGCAGACCGCTCACATTCTATTGATAAAATTACAGTTAACCTACGCCGTAGCAAAACATTGATGAAATTAACCGTTGATATTAATTGAATGTATTGTTGATCGAAGTCATCCTGCTGCGAAATGCTCCAAGGATTAACAGCAAAAACTCAATGCTGCTAAAGCCAAAACATTCGGAGGCAGTGACAAGAATAGCCCTACATATTTATACATTATAACTGTTGATTGCTGTCATCATGCTACGAAATGCTCCAAAGATTAACAGCAGAAAAACTCAATGCTGCTAAAGCCAAAACATTCGGAGGCAGTGACAAGAATAGCCCTACATATTTATGCATTATAACTGTTGATCGAAGTCATCCTGCTGCGAAATGCTCCAAGGATTAACAGCAGAAAAACTCACTGCTGCTAAAGCCAAAACATTCGGAGGCAGTGACAAGAATAGCCCTACATATTTATACATTATAACTGTTGATTGCTGTCATCATGCTACGAAATGCTCCAAAGATTAACAGCAGAAAAACTCAATGCTGATAAAACCAAAACATTCGGAGGCAGTGGCAAAGAATCACATGATTTAAAGACTCACCTCATCAACAGCTGTCAGTCTATACAGAACTGTCGTAATTGTTCCTATACCATCAATTGTGCTGGTTTGGTCAGTTTCAATCAGTTCCCATTTATGATATCTCTTTGATAGACAATGATATTGCGGTCTGAAATGCACAATAGAGTTTTTGATGCAAAAAGTATTGAATGTGTTTGACGCACATAAGAGAAGGAATAGGCCATACAGAATATAACATAATTGAAAAATAGTAAGATGACACAGGTTTTGATCGAACTTCTATTATAAGAATCAATCAGGTGATATTTTTAACTATCTTATGATCTTTTATCATCCCAATAATTTACAACAGCACGAATTAATCCATAACACATTTTCCCACGGTGGACAACATATGCCGGTTAAGCAGAAAATCCGATTTGATATTTGATGTCAAATAATTTCCCCATTAACTGAAATCAGTAACAATAAGGTACCCTCAAATGTCTTGCACAAATCCAAATTATACAGTGAAGCATTTGACCTATTTAAAAAAACCACAAAAATTCGTATTTAAAAAAATATGCCAACCCTGCATGTAGGCCTGACAAACGACGGTTTAGATGTGCACACAAGCTACATTATCGACAGTATCAATCAGCGAATTAAAAGAAGATTTAATCTTTTTCCATACGACCAGCTGGTACAGTGATAATAGTGTGGTCCCAAAGAAGCCCTGTGATCCTGATGTTTAGCACGACCACTTCACTTCAGTCATGTATCTTGGACAGTTTCAATGCCACATTGGTGGACTACTTTTTAGTATCCCTTTCTCTCTCAAGAATAGTTTTTCAGTAGATTCAATGACGCATGGGACGACTGCTGTGCACATTGCTAAGCGGTGCGCGCTGTCATGGTGAGGATTGTCCATAGAATATGGATTCTCTCTATACTCGATACTGATGAATTTCAGAAAAAGTTAACTTTCTTATGATTTGATACGATTTGATGAGGGACCACACTATCATCATCGTACCGACCAGCTCCCGAATGAAACACCCACTAAGGCAGCCGCATACGCTGCGGATTCTATTCGAGAATCCGGAGAACGCTTGCAATTTTCTTAAATGGAGGAAATTAATGTTTATTTACCACCCCTATTTTTGGGAAATATGCCTCATCATCAAGGATCGAAGTCTCCATCTCCTATCATGATGAATCACACGATTAATTCTTTAACTGAATGTACATTTTATTTGGTAATTGAAGGACATAATAATTTGAATGGTTGGCTTAGAATGTTTTTTCAAGTCATCTGTTTTTACACCTGATTTACAAATACGATTTATTTGCTACTCACATGTCTGAATAATAGTGACGCACCATATACACTCCATCTGGACAGTCATATCAACGCTAATGATCTTAAACAAAGGATGGCAACATGCATATTTTCTTCAATGAATAGAGAAAACTGCGCCGTCTGTCTTCACTTCGACGAGCGGAATCACACCCACAAACTACATGAGGAATCCGTGAACTGACTGATAGACGTAGAGCGCGGCGAAGAAATGCTTTGCAACGTTCGAAGTCGGAAGGCTCGCCATCTTGAAGACATGATAATCCCTTCTCAGAATAGGTCAGAAATATAAATTCGACAATTGCAGAGGTTGGGATGCATTAGAATAAAGTAATGCTTTAGAAAAAATCATGAAAACTGATTACTTGTGCAACATGCTCGTGACACACTCGTGAAACATCGGGAAATGATAGCAACTCTCTGAGCGCCTTATACAGACTTCTAAATATAGCACCCAATATAGGATTCTCGTCACGGGAATTCCTATCGTTTCCTGAGAACGATTAGAGCAAGTTCGAAGCGATTACTACAGTTCGATAGGATCTCAGAGTCGGTGAAATTTCACACGACTTAAACTGTTTCTTCGATTTAAGGCTCATATCATGACGTATCGAGTAGTTTTCACAAAGATAATACACAAGATTCATACAAGCAATATGGAAGTAAAACATACAATTTCGAACACAAGATTTGATTGCCACATTCGTGCTGGAACTTATTTTCAAGCTCATTTGACCGAGCATCGAATCACAGGTCTCCAATGAGAGATATTAGTGAATCAATGCCTTTCGTGACAATTTCTCATCGATTCTTGTCAATCAGAAGTTTAATGCTCCTGACAACACACTGCGTTTTGGATGGCATATCAGATCTTATCTGAAAACATGTATTTAATTAATGTTTTCTTCTGACATTTAGGATAATTTGACTAATATTTCATAAATATTTAACAAAATTAAAAATTTTTTTATGATTTTATTATTTTGCTTAGAAACTGGTAGGCCTCTAACAAAATTAGCAAACATAGTAGGAATTTATCAAAATTTCTATTTTTCACAAAATTAGCAAACAGCTAGCAAGTTTCTAACAAAATTATTCGGTTTGCTCGTCCCGGGAAGAAGTTGACCGGCTCCAATCGGGAAATCCAACCCGCTGTTCGCCTTTTGTTAGTTGGTGAATTGGCTACGCATGCAGTCGGCAAGGCTGTCACCAGAGTTGGGTATATATGCGCCGGAATTGGCCATTTTGGGGTGCATTGCATGAGCGCATGTATTCTTCAACACTTTATTATGGAATTCAATGGAATATTAAAAAAATCATTCAGAAACATTATACTTTGATGAAGTCATCAGCAAAATGTTATTAGGTTATACATCAAATATCTCATGCACGCGCTGTAATCAACTGTCTTCTAACGTCATCACTTGCTCGAGGAACAAATTTTGGCTTGAATTCATGCATTCTACTTAAAGTTATATTCTATTGGCGCACCTATAGCCGCACAGCTTTAGAAGATGAGAATACCATCTTCTAAAGCAATTGCTGTTCATGATTCAGCCGCGTCTTAACAATTGATCCGCTGATAAATCTGACTTGACTTCTATCGATCCAGGAAACTTTATCAAACTCAATGTCAGATTTAGTCCTTCAACCGGAGCCAGTTTCTGCTAACCCCATGTCTACTAAGAATCTGCGCGTCTGCTGAGTTCCACGTGGTTCCTCTTCTTATCAGACACAATCTAAGAAAAACACGTAGGCCTACTAATCACGCAGATTCAAATTACTGGCAAAATGGAAATCTTAGAATTGTTTTCGCTTGTCAAGTTAAAAATACTAAGCCTAGAGTCATACATATTGGTATAGAATGTCTTCAAGTCATTTCCTATTATGTGCAATGTGCATGTGATATTATCATGTTTCAGATCGGTAGTGTATGCCCAAAAGTGGTTAGATGTGGATTAAATTGCTCAAAAAGCGTATGTTTGCCGACATTGTGTTGCTCTTGCGGGCGACCTTAGTGGCCAACTGTTCACGTGGCTCTGCGCCTGTTGATTTTCGAGTTGCTCAAGTGTAGCTCTGCGCCAGTGAATCTTCGAACTGCTCACATGGGGCCTTGCCACCAGTGGATTTTCATGTAGTTTGCTTACTACGTGCCATCTCTACGTCGCTATGATGGGTGTTCCTTGAGCCAACTCAGCCTTAATTTGTGAAAATTCAAGAAAAGCTGAGCAAATAAAAATAGACCTTTAGTTTTATTCTCAAATTTCGTATTCCATCATTAGTTTTCCCTTCATGATGATTCACGTACAGTCAATAGCAAGAGACTGCGATGATTGTTGTATGTTTGCCTACTTGTATTACAGTACATTGCAAAGCACGATATCTTCTTCTGAACTTAAACAAACTGTGTTTGATAGTATTTCCTCTCCAGTTCAGACATCTTGCGACTTATATAGCAGGGTAATGGTGTGTTGTTTGCCTTCCAATGACAGAAATCATTCCATATCATGAATATCATGAATGCTTCCTCTGTATTGTTCATTTCATGGTCTGCAAACTATTTTGCTAATAAACCAGTGGTATTCTGATATTCCACATCACGCAAAAACAGCTGATGTTATGATCAACTAAATTTTCTAATGATTATTGTATCAGTAAAAGGAGGAGATAATACCAAATGCGAGAACATTATGGAAGCATTATTGATCAATAAATATAGAGCTTGATAGACGATTGCCAATCAAAGGTTGTAGCTGATTATTTTACAATTTGGTGAGATACTATTTCTAATGATGATGGTCCGATTTATTCGTGGTCTGCGCATTTATTGATTTTTGTCATTGCTCCAAGAATGTTTTGATTTTATTTATCTTACGTTGATCCTTTAATTTTGTAAATCTTCTTGAGTTGTGATATTGCGCGTGGTTTTGGAGTTTGCTTTCTGGCACTGATGAAATTCAAAATAACATCGCATGTTTGAGCAACTCGAAAAAGACCTCCAGACAGCGTACAACGATAGTATGCTATATTCTTGCTACTCTTATTGTGTGGGAATAACACTACTTTCCACGCTCCAGTGGATCATGCATCAGTGCTGGAGGAGTCGGCCGCCGCCTGGCCATGAATTTTGAAGACTGTCTGGCTGGCCGGCCTACCGGCTATTCTAACCAGGCCCATGTTGACCCTAAACCATAATCATTATAGAATTATCTGCTTGGTCACTTAAAAGAACCACTTAACATTGCATTGTGGTAGAAGGTAAATATAACATAAATTATGTGAAGCAAATATTGCTAACCGTTTTATGAAAAATTATCTTCAAATCTTTATTTGAAGCCGTAGACGGACCGGTTTACTGTTAAACATACAAAGTTACTGCTGGCTTTGATGAAAAAAACATTTCATGTACTCAGAATAACTGTTACAACTCATGAGAAAATTTACACAATTTTTTGTTCTTTTCCGGCTTTGATTAAAAAATTCATCATTAAGTAAGGGCACGTTGACACTGATTAAGTAATAATCCATTGGCAATTATTAGCCTATACATTTAGTTTCACACATTGTTTTATCTCAGATAAAGTTTCCAGAATCGCATATTTTCGCCTATAAGAAATTTGCTAGAATTGTGTATTCCCTAGCCTATTTATGGTACAATTATCTTGAATATTGTGCCATCGCGCACATTGTTGGTTCATTTTCTTCCATTTGAGTACAAAATGTATCATTAAAGTACGAATAATTGTCTAATTGCTTGATTTGAGATCAAATTGGAGAGAAATTGATAAAATGAGCATCGTTGAGCCTCATCGGGAACTCCTGTTTATTCGGATCATCAACAGACCTACCGTATGCTGCATATAGAAATAGCCTACATAGCTAGCTACAACCTCTGAAAACTCGGCCGGTTCTAAACCTGTCATTTATACATATATAAATATTTTTTACAGGCCTTGCAAATTTCTGAGCGACGCCATTTTCATCGCTTAGATCGTTTTCAAAGTAAGGGTCTGTGCGCACATTTCTGTATTGATTATTGCCATGTACAAAAACATTGGGCATCAGTCTTCTGCAAATAAGCTACAATTGCTTAATGTATTGGAAAAATTGAGCATTATCGATTTTCATGCACATTTTTCTGTTAAAAAGCGAAATCTGCTCATTTCTAAGATCTGAATTTCTTAAGAATTCAGTTCATTCTAGAATCAATTACTTATGTGACAAGATGCTTGCCAATTTTTGAAATTATGAATAAAGAAGTCCGTTAATTATGCAATAAATTCTACTTATTTCCATCTGCCATCGTAGTGTCGGTAGAGCCTCATACGAAGCGAAATAATTCTAGAAATATCTGAATTATTAATAATTTGTAAATTATCATATCCTTAGATTTCGTGACCGACAGCTCAAGTAATACTGTTGTGTAAATTGGCTCAACAGCGCGTAATTCTGGCATTAAGCAATTCTGGGAGACATTTCTATCCTGTAAACTGTAATGTGATATCAAATGATCTGAATATTTCCATGATTTTTGCGGGGTTAATACAGATTTCATGTTGTTGTTAGACTGGCATAGTAACAGATTTTGTGTTTTAACTGCAGCACATAATACAAACATTGAAATCTGCATTTCGCAAATTCTGACATATACTAAAAATGGCAATCGAATTATTGCAGACTTGAATGCATGAATGCATTCATAGATGAACGATGGCGCTATGAGTACTTTTGAGTCATGGAGTCTCATGCCATATCTGCCACGCCTCCAGGCAAGGAGATTAAATACCGAATTTTGCAATTTTATATGGAGGTCTATTTAGATAATTTTTTAGGTTAAAAATCTTTCCCTCCATGCAAAAATCTAAAAGTGAATTATCGCGTTTTTTAATATGCTTATATCTGTGTGACATTTCCCTCCTACATAGGGTTGCTAAAATATAATTAAAATAAATTGTGTCAATTTTGAATTTCAAAATTCATTATTTCGTTAATATTACACAAATATGCTAGTGACCAGAAATCATGGAAAAGTATTCAGATTATTCATATGGCATTACAATTTACTTGAAATGTTGATTAGTGCCAGAATTATGATTTTTGATATATGCTAATTCGTAAAGCAGCATTATTTGGAATGTATGTTACATAATCCAGGTGAATATAATATTGTCAGGTGTTTCACAAGTTGAATTCAAAGGCTCCGCCTTGAGAAGAAACTGCATTTAAATTTAATTGCTTCAATAGAGGACATCATATAATTTAGCTTTGAGATTTGCATTTTGCAGGTCAGTGAAATGTCGATGGTCATTCATTTAATTTACTTTAAACACACTACTGGCTGGCAAATCCCATAAGTTAGTGCGCCGGCAGTACTGGTAATTAATTAATGCTGCTTTTTGCAAACACAATGTCAATAGAATAATTAGAAAAAATATTGAGTTGCATCCTCAATTGAAAAATGGGAATAACTGCCATCTCATCCAATATCAGCAATCATCAGCAGGTCTAGTTCACATCTTTCAAGATCGACACCATAGAGCAGGTACATTAGATAGAGTGGTAACTCCGCATTTCTTAAATCTCCAATGTGTATACACTTTCGATTTCATTAAATGAACTCGAGGGATATATAGTTGGTATTGTTACCAAATGTAAGATATGCAAATTTTTGCAGTTTTGAAGAAATTGCCACCGATTTGAGTGATCATGATTGTAATGCAGAAGGAATGATGGTGTTTTACAGATTGTCAGTATCATGACAGCCTTGGAGATTTTATGTTTGTCAAATTAGCAATTCAATGGGTTGCTATTACTTTCATGCTCAACCTCAAAAGTATTTTCTTAAGCGTGATCATATCACAAGCAATCTGCCACTGGTAGAGCAAAACAACACAATGAAAGACAATGTTTCAATTATCCTTGGAAGATGTAAATGGGTCCACATCGCTATTCAGATTCAAGAAGTGAAACATGAATTTAGTGAATCATAAAATCATGCCGTTGAAAATTGAATTAAAAACTTGAAATTTCAGCCAAGAAAGCACGAATAATATCGCGACTTTTGCATGAAGACCCCATTATAATACAATTTATGAAATTCCCTTGATAATCAGCTTGATTTCCGCTTAGTTAGGATGCTTATTATCAAATGTTCATTCCTTTTGATGTCCAACTTGTTTCATGCTACTTTTTAAAACTGCTCAAATAATTTTTTGGACCACGGGAACGTTATCTCTGCAAAAAACTGAATATTTTCATATAGTAATTTTCACTGTATACAGATGCTTTTTGGAGTCGACACTCTACCTATATATCCCTACTCTATGATCGACACAACTCCCCATTTAAAGTTGCAGCCATGCCCGGGTAAATTTGAGATTTGCAATTATCAAGTCAGTGAAATTCCGCTTTGATAGACAGGAAACGCAGAGTAACTTGCCGACTCAAATCATTACAATAACTAAAGGTAGGTGGATTGCATTGATATGGGCACAATCATACGCACATATGATGTCAACATTGTATTTGACAAATACTTATCACATGATTTTTTAACCATACATCCGAATTTTCCTTCATTTCATACTCAGGCCGGAAAACGTGCTTCTGAGGTTCGATTGCACCTTAAGATATAAAACTTAGACATTAAAGAATTTTGATTATTGAACGGAATATTCCTGAAAGATTTTCCTGTTTGTCTAACTGCATGGTAAAAGATCAGTTCGTGATGTGTGGGATATCGCAGAAAATGAGATGACAGTCATTAAGACTACATCAAAACAAGACGCAATCATGTGGAGAATTCATGAACTAGGACATTGACACATAGATAATCGAATCAAAGTACAGTCACGTTAAGGAGTTATTACATAATTCTCCTTCGATCATCTGACACGGACACTTCTCATAAATTTGATTTACGTGATGAGATTGACCTCTATAATGAAATCAGGAAGCGTTTGTGAAAACAGATCTCCATCTATTTTTCAAAACTGTTTCTACTAATTTCATTAATTATTGAAAGTGCGTACAAGCGATAATACAACTAAATATTGCCTGTGAATCATCGAAATGCTTGCCATATAATTCAAAACAGGTTGCAATGCGATATTGAATTTCTCGACGAACTTTGTTCACAAAACCTTCATTTCCATCTATTCGCACACAGATTTTGAATTAACATACTTGAATATCCCCATAACGACTTTACACTGCTAATTCGAACGATGATATTAATTTTTTATCTCTTGTATCTTGTTATGTGAGTGCACTGTCAATGTCCTGTCTTCGACTTTCAATCTGATAAACATAGATGCTTATCATTTTTGCTATTGTGATTATTATACTTGGGAAATTGCCTAATCTCACAATCTTTGCGCAAAGATTTGTAGGTTAATGACAATTATTGCTGATTACTCCATCCTCAATGTATTTAATAATACGTATGCATCTTATATACATATAAGTATAATGTACTGTATATAATACTTGCCTTCAACAACCGTTGTCAGTTGTCAGAGGTGTGAGTCGAGGTCTTAAAAAATAAGACGACAGGGAACACAGAGTTTTTGCAAATATTCGCTTTTTTATTGACCGATACGTGAGTCTTCCTTTCATCAATTTTCACATTTGATTGAAGGAGAACAGTAGATTTGAAAGAAATCGGCAGGAGACGGAGTTATCAATAGGGCGTTAAATGGTAGCCATGAAAATCACTTAAAAAAGACCACCAAGAATTAATGCGAACATCATGCAGACTTTATGAAATGTGTCTATTAATTATATCAATTCACATTTCAGAATGTATCGCATGATTATCCTTCTTTGAATGGAATGTTTAACACCAGAGATGTGTGTCGATGTCGTAAAAAATAAGTTGAAGCGAACCACAGAATTTTTGCAAACATCCGTTTTTTTATCGACAGAAACGCGAATCTTCTTTTCATCAATTTTCATATTTTCATGAAATCATAGAAATCAGAATAGTTGATGGGTACCGGTATTAGGCTAATTAAGAGCTACGTACACTGATAATCTGCAAACGAAATGCAAAATTTACAATAGAATGGAATAGTATTAATAAGAGTTTCACGACAACTCTGAATGAGCATTAGCTATAAAAAGGTGAATAGTCACGAATGTCCAATAAATTAATCTCTGATGTAACATGTTCTGCCATCGTCAATAAAGTATGATTTTATTTTACTCATGAAATTCAAGAAAGTTAATGTTTCAATCTAAATTAATCCTTCTTTTATAATTGATGTATATGTCTTTCATGAGTGACGGACTGTTCGAATTGTCTTTTGAACATCAACCATGAAGAAGGTGCTGGACACCGAAGGCCCGCTCGATTGCACTTTTGAATTTTAATTTTAGACCAATTTTAATTTTTTCCAGAAATCATGATAATGATAGGACAACTGCAAAGTGAGTGGAGAAAGATGACGTCATTCCAGCACCAATGGGCGAATAATTGATCACAGTCCGAAAACTAAGATTATTGCGCATTAGAAATTGGACAAATATCTAAAATGAGTTCACATAATTGATGGCAGTTGACGGGAGGTTGTTTGATTTCATTGTGCATTAAACATCAATTTGTCTCGGTTCCCCAAGTATAACTTTGCTTCAAAATATTTTTAGCAATAAAAGTATACTTAATTTTAGCAGCAAACTTATAGTTGTATTTGGAGAGAGACGAGACAAACTTGTATGTAATTCACAATGAAATATGTAAAATGAATCCAGTGCTAATCATAGAAATGGAAAAGAAGATACTATATTGCTTTTGGAGCATTATGGGCCCATTGGCCCTAATCGCGTTTTGCATTCAAACTGAAATTTAAATCAACGTTGCATAAAATCTAAACAAAGCCTTCGACTTTTCACCGCAACATCCGTCTAAGGATAATTTCTGTAGATTATCGCCGATTTTTCAAATTTGGCGGTTACTAACTTTTTGCATTCAGACTCTTCAAATATTGCTTCGAGTAAAATGCTTTCCAATTGCTAGCCTTAGACATCTGGCATTAGAGATACAACAAATTACACGGAGCAGACAGAATCCGCACTTTCCGGTAAAAACAATTGATCTAAATCACATGTTGGACACGGCTAACAATTGACATTATTCTAACTTTACTCAGTAAACTTTTCAGTATGACGTTATGTACGCCATGTTCCAGTCAGTTAATGGACCAAAAAGCAAGACACGCAGGAGAGGCGGGAGAGATTTAAATGATTTATTTTGCGTAGATTTGCGTATGTTGGCCCGGCAATATGCTGTGAGTTAGTCGAAAATTCCATTTCAGATTGGATAAAACTGACAGATCAATCGTGCGTGCATGCGTCCACTTTAAGATGCAGTTATTGTCAGTTGGTTATACTGATTGTACCTGATGAAACTCAACGATTGTCCATCCAATAATTTGACATACCCCCGGTACATGCGTACTAATGAGTGAGAAGAAATTTTCATTTTTGTTGTTATGTGAAAATATGAATATTGCATGCAAAGAAATCTCTTTCAAGACACTGAGGTTTCAAACGACGATATAATTAGATCTAATGCAATATTAAGAAAACCAAGTGTATACTAGCACTCAGTCATCACGGATATCTATTATGCTACATTAAGCTCATTTGGACTCATGCAACACGAAGAATTAGCTATAACGATAATGATAAATGTGAAGTTATCCATAATTGAATGATATTTGTAGTTGCATATTTTACCATAGCTTCACTTTTTCCTACATTATTCGTCCTGCTTGTTGGAACCTTTATTTGGTAGTGATTCGCCTCGCCCGACTGTGTGTGGACCACAATAGACCTATAAAAGTCGTCATACGTACTCCACTTGCAACTAACTAATGCATTGATGCTACATTAGGTTGGCAAAGGAAAAATATTGTCATAACATACTGGAATTTGCATTCTTGTAGGATGACATTAACTGGCAACCCCGGATGTCATAGCAAATGGCACACAAAAAGTATAAAGATACCGTTATTAAAAGGTTGCACATAGTTTTAAAGACAAAGAATTGAAATATGGTAGAAAACGTTCAAATTTGGATAAAATCAAAAGTCGTGCAATCCATGGTGTTTTACAATTTCATCAAGATATAATGCAGCGTGAATATTCACTGACTCGAAAGATATTTCTCAATATTTGATGAGAACTGTGGAATAGTATCATTGTATATGTGGAGAAAGCTGCAGGCTGTCAATGATGAAGTTTCTCGAAGATTCGAACATTAAATCCAATTAAAAATTGCAATTGCTTTCAGGCATACGGACGTGAAAAATGCGTTGCACCTGTCTGACTGGTGTGAAGATGAATGGAACATTTATCAAGGAATTGGGAGTGACATAGAACATTCAAAGTTGTTTAGTACTGTCGAATTTTAAGGAATGTGAGACTTAGTCGAAGACTGTACGAAGTTCAAAAACAGCGTTGTTTGATTTTATTCCTTGTAACTCTGACGTATGAAAATTGACATTTTTAAACTTATAGGCCTATGTCAAAATCGAAGAGGCTAAACCCAAATATAGCGTTGATTTAGGATCTGTTTTTAACGACTTAATATTCTACCTCTCATCAATATTCGTTTCTGCACCTGTAAAGGAATTTTCACTAGTTTTTCAAAAAATTATCTATTCATAGTATTTATAACCTGTAAAGTGACAAGATTTTGAATTTTCAAAGACATAAAAAGCATAATGTGTGTCTAAACGATTTAATGCGATTCAAGTTTTGAATTGAGTAATTACAAATTGATTCAATGATTTCACGCTTTGATGTATTTAAAAAATTGGTCAACTTTTATGTTCTAAAGCTTCCATATTGCTCATATAGAAATTGCTACATGTTGAAAATATGCAAAATCAATCGACACGTTCCGAAAAAGACATCGTAAGTCGATGGTCTTGTTCACATGTGCACTGACTGCTTTTAAGGTCGTGTGTGCTTGAATTCTGAGCTACGGCTTTCGCGTAGAATTCCTCAGCAGAAAATCAGCTGGTTTGTCCTGCAGATTTTCCATCTCCTAGAATGATGCATTCGTTTTGACCGATGTGCGTGTTCAGTAGCCAATGATCGATTATGTACATGAAGTCAAAAGTCAAAAGTCAAAAGTCAAAAGTTGTTTATTTCCAAAAAACATTGGAAAACAATATTACGATGAGGTCAGGTTGAATACATTCAAATACAGCGTGCGGTCAGTGCTGCAGAAAAAAAATAAGCAGATCAGGAAGGAGAGGAATCAATAATTGAGCATTTATTTATATTTCAGATTCCTTGTGGTGAATTCTTTATTTTATGACAATGCGTAATTCGTTGGCTTTTTTAAAAAATCTTTCGATGGATTTTAAATGCCTTGGAGGCCAAGGTATTCATTCATTTATGAAATTCAACTACTCGTATCGTGTTGCAGTAACATAACAATGGTGCAATTTGTTGCCGCATATTTTGATACAATGGACATTCTATCATAAAGTGATATAGAGTCTCCACTTTTGATTCATTGCAAAGTTCACAAAGACGTTCTTCATATCGCAATCTGTTTCTACAACTGCCTGTTACAAAATCTAATTCATGATTTTTTGTCCTAAATTTTAGTAACATATTTATATCATTGCAATCGATATCAAAATTCAGATATGATTTTAAGGTTTCCTCAAACTGGAATAGTTCTAGATACGTCAGACCAGAATGGCTCTCTTTTGCTGTAGATATCTATTTTTCCCTGTTATGCTGACATATTCGGTCTTTTGCAATTCTCAAGTATGCTTTTTTATCAGCCGTTAGCTGTTCATTCCATAGCTTTGACAGGTTTAGTTTTGCAAGCAATCTGTTTATTCTCCAACACCATTCTCCATTTGATATCATATTGAGATATATAGCATTATATACCTGTTTAATTAAGCTGTTTCCATCATTTGTAATTAATCTTATCCAAAGACAGATTGCAGTTTTATAGAAATGAATATCCATAGGACGTATTCCAAATTCACCGATTAAACAATTATTTGGTGTAGTCGGCTTTAAGTGATAGAATCGTTTATAAAACTGGTATTAAATCTAATCCAAACTCTCTAGATTATTGAAAAAACAAAATTCGGCACAGTATTTCATTCTAGACAGTGCAAGCATTTCAAAGGTATTTTTCAAAATTTCACCAGAAACTTGTCCAAATTCTTTAAGTTGTTTAGTCGTGAGATAAGCTGCTTGTTTACCTTTAGCCATCAATTGTTCAAAATGATATCTATTATTTTTCGATATCTACATTCCTAGATACTTATATTTATCAACCACTTCAATGGATATCTGCTTACCATTGAGACTAACTTAAAATTTCTCTATATTTGTAGCAAAATTTTCAGTCATGATTTTGGTTTTTTCATAATTTATGTAAAGGCCATTTTCCGTACAAAATTTGCAAAGTATTTTAAACTGACTATTCAAACCTCGCATACTTTCACTCATTAAAAGTATATCATCCGCATATATGAGTGATGACAGTTCCAAATCAAAAAGTCGAACAGGATCAATTTCATCTTTACTAGCATTTAAGATATCAATGAAATCATTTATATAAATACTATAAATACTAAATAAGGTTGGTGATAGTACGTCTCCTTGTGGAATTCCATTTTCAAGTTTAAAGGATTGCGTTTCTTTTCCACTGTATAATACTTTGTACTCTTTTTTTAATGATAACACTTATAATTACTGATAACATCTTGCATTTGGGGATCAAGCTTCGTAATTTATCAATCATTCTGTTTTTCGGAATGGAATCAAATGCCTTTGACAAATCCACGAAACATAAAAACAGTGGACGTTTTATGTTTTTATAAACTTGCATAATTTCCTTAACATGAACAGCATACTTAATGCGTCGATAATTCTGGAGTCTTATTTCACTCACAGATCGTGCATCAGAACCTTTTGACGAACTTCAATTGAGTGCCTTTATCTGTCGTTCAATCTTCTCAACGATCATTTGCATGTCAATAATCTGATTCCGTTCAACCTGGAAATACACTCCTAGTATTCCGTGTAAGTTGTTTGTTCAATGATTAACAATGGTTTCATACTAACACATCCTGGTTATCTGTTTCTATTCACATACAGCTTCAAATGCGTTTCTTTTAAATACTTATTGCAGCCTATGCTGTAGATTTTAAAGTAAGTAATTATGATACCTTGAATCATCGAATTTATCTACATGCATGGGAGCCATGCAATGAAAGAAAAAGCAACAAATTGTGTAATGTATAGAACCAAAGATGAATAGAAGTGAATATGCCGCGGATGAAACTGTGAGGCTTTGAGGGCACATAATTACTTTTGAATACGCTCACTAAATGAAGACTTCAAAATAGGTGTAAAGCTGTATTGATAATGGGTAAGATACAATATCATCACTTGCGCGACTTTATGATCAGTCTGTATCTGCTCAACATGCTTAAAAGACAAGCAACAATTGCCTCATGCATTTATTTCTACAGCTTAGAAATAAGATTAAAGTTGAGATGCATATTAAATTAATATGCATGTTATGTAAATTTCATATTGAAAAATATTGAAATGTAAAAGTTCTTCGATTGTAATTAACATAATATTTTTACGCCAAAACAGACTTTTTATCGGTTTTCCCTGTCCTGATCAATGTACCAATAGCTATGAGAGCGGCAATGTGGTCCGTTGCCGCTATTTAGGTAAAACTTATGTTTGTCCTGACCTAGCGGTATTTCAGAGCTGGAAACCGATGAAGATTTTCTGGTCGGACCATATTTTTATGTCTCGAAAATGTATGCAAATTTCTTAATATGAAAATCTGAATTAGTTTGTTTCATGCTTGCAAAATTGTGTTTCCTGTGTTTTACCTTTTTGTTTGATTTTTATGAATATCTGATATTTGAATGTGACAAGCTAAGGAATTTAGGGTAGGTTTTTAAAACCAAGAATGAAAAGCCAGTAAAATACAATTTTTGACCTCTAACCAATCGATGGGCATATCTTGCATATAGAGGCAATAGGAACCGAAGTTAAAGTGTATACCACTGACCGAGCTCCTTTTCCAGGTAAACGTTTCAACATGACTCCAGCATGACTCAACTGCTATTCATAGACTAGAAGGGGTAGCCTACCCTTGTTTTGACATGGTTTTGATATAATCGCGTGCTGATCATGTCATGACGTGGCTGCTTTTGATTCGTGCTTAGATGCATGAACCTAATTGGGATAAGTACAGTCATTGATAAGATAATAAGCTCAACGATAACATTGGACACGACCATTATTTTACTACATTATACTATACGAGCAAAATTTAAATACAAAAACACTTGCTTCATCGTCGATCGATTCCGTACCATTTATTGATACACCATCAGGGCAGTAAGTCAAATCAGCAAAATGAGGTTTATGGTAGGGTTTAACATATTCCCGAATTTTAAAGAACCAATTCCGGTACCGAATCCAGTTCCAGTTTGCAAGAACCGGTTCCGGTACCGATACTTCCAAAGTATTTAACACAAGCTAATCAGATTTTCTGTTGAATTGTAGTTTTCCTCCAGATGGATATGGCCAGTTATTGAAGGTTGGGATTGATTGGGAACAGGTATTGAAAGTAGAAGTGGTACACGAATTGTGCTATATTAATTACAATAGTTGACGCGAACAAAAATATTCAGTTATCATAAAAATGAATTAGTTAATGGAGAACACACCAATTAACAGAACCCATCAGTACATCCAACGCTTAGATAATGTTTTGTTTTAGGAACACAAGCGTATTCAGCGATCGATCGCTAAGTCGTGATCTTATTTTTCGACAAAAATTTCCCGCTGTTGAAAAACAACGCTCGCAATCTACCGAAGTTGGTCTGATAGTCAGCAATGACTTCTGAAGCAATTTCAAGCGATGTGTTAGTTCACCACTCCTTTGAAATAACTGAAACTCTGTGTCAACATTTGAAACTAGACCACGTTCTAACTGTCCAGGTGAATATGCAGCTATACTTTGCTGAAGCTGCTCCTGGAGACTCAGGTTCTCACTCAAGACATGCTTCACACTTGGAGTCTCAGCAGTGTCACTGGGATGATCATCAGAAACCTCCACATCTTCATTTCCATGAAGCTTCGTTAAAAACTTAATCATAATCGCATTTTTTGATGCAACGTCTAAGGATGAGCGTTCAAGAGAATTTGAACCATGTAGAAACATGATCAATGATACAATGTTAACATTGTGACGCTCACTGACACGAACAAACAAGCAATCATAGAAACGAGAACTTAATCTGCTTTTGAGACTGTGCAAATTGTTGAACAAAAAATGTAGCACTCCTTCAGCAGACAACAACGTAGAATCTCGACGACAAAGTGCTTCAGTTGCGAGTCTGATCGGTGTCAGCACATCAATAAGTGATTGTACAGGCTCCATATCAACATCAGTTACTAAGGTCTGCCTTTTTGAATCAACGCAAGCTTTTAGAATACAAGGCCGCAATTTTACATATCGTACTAGCATTGTTTCAATAGTATTCCACCTGACCTTCATATCAAGCAGAGGCTGGAGCTCAGTATCGAACTCTTCCATCGTATATCTCTGCTGCAGTTGCAAATTGTTGCCACTTCGAAATATTTTGCATTCCTTGCGCACATTATCCACAACAGATTTGTAATCATCCGATAATTCACAAGTGAACAAGCTGTTATCGTTAAAGTCAAAATCGGTGTCACAATTGTGTGCTTGATCTTCACTGTCAGAATCAGTGTTCTCATCATCATCGGTAGCAGTCTGAATTATTGATTGTTGGTTGGACTTAATCAGCACATCTGCGACAGCCGAATGAATGGCAAGGGAACAACAAAGTTGCAAGTCAGTTTCACGAAGTTTTCCAAATTTTTCGTTAACGCTTGCTCCATCACATATAAATGCTACACAGTCATGTTGCAGATGAGATTATAATCACTGAAACACTGATTAATCGTTGAAAGCAAGTTTTCTGACGTAAATTTTCCTGAAATTCGATACAATCCCAGGTTCCACATCGACTCATCGTTGTCATGCAAAATTATATTCAAGTAGCGGCGGTGCTACTAGTCCATTCATCAAAGGAACAGGAGAATTTTAGCAGCGTATGAGTGAAGTAAAGGCATGATGTCAGACGGATTCCTCGGAAGATTATATCCATCTCTGTTTAGAGAATTACGAATGTACTCACTTTTGCTAACACCATTGATAGAAAATCCGTCAATTGAGATCAATTTGGATAATATTCGTTCAAGACTTTCCTTCTTTGGTATAAATGAGGTAATAGAGTCTTGCCTTAAAGCTTTCTGAGGAGGACCGCTTGCTTGGCTTACATCGGACGTTTCTTGTGCGCAATTCAGAATGTTGTGTATTGTCCTCAAATGCTTAAGCATTCCACTTGTAGATCCAGAATTGTGTCTGATCAACTTTGAACATTTATGACAACGTGCACAATCTTTGCTTTGACGAGAGAAGTACTACCATACAGCTGAGGAATTCAATCGACTAGCCATGGATGGAGTGACCGAATGAAAATATTCCGTGGATCAAACCTTGTTTTGCGCCTTTCTTAGAATAAGATGTGATGAACTCAGATCTATTTTTAGACTTCCTCTAAACAATTAACTCAATAGCACTGATGTCAGACGGTGATTGATGGAGCTTGGTTCTCAATGGATGTCGTGAGATGGCTGTCGTCATCGAACAACGCGACCATCTGCTTTTTCCAGGGAATCGGTACCAATTGACTTGGAACCGGTTCCGGTATTCCCGAATTATAGATGGAACCGGTTCCGTACCGGTACCGGGATTAAACCCTACTTTATGGAAAAATTATTGTATACAAATTAAAATGATCATTATTATTTGTATTTGTATGTATTACTGCTTGAATATATTACTTGTTTTACTTGAGCTTTATTAGTTGTTATTACTTGATTTAGTATATAAATTAGTGAATGAATTGATCATTTGTACATAAACTTCATTTTGCTGATTTGACTTGATGTCCTGATGATGTATCAATAAACGGTACGCAATCGACCGACGATGAATCAAGTGGTTTGTATTTAAATTTTGGTCGTATAGTATACAATATAATCATTGAGTATAACTATTGACCAATGACCATAGAACACGACTTTTCGCTTTGTAATAGCTGGTGATTGTAATTTCAGCTGATTACTGAGTCAGGGCCTGATACTCGTATACATGGAAATGAGAGTCGCTAGATATTGGGAAGAATCAAATTACTGAATGCAGCCGTAAATGCAAATTCTTGACGCAAGTCAATTTATTGAAAGCTATTTTTGAATAATTTTTCTTTTTCTAAAAGAAATGATGACATCTTGGATCTAAAGTAATCTGACAATGTGCTGGTGCGCTACCATTGTTGATCGCTGGAAGCTGCTATATTATTATAAGGGTGAGTCGAAAAAAACTATACACTGCATAAATGGGCCCTAAGTTTCATTACGGTAATATGAATATGAAAACAATTTGCATTTTCTTAAACTACTAGTCTTTCTGCATGTTTTGGTACTAGACATGCTATATTTCTTTTTGTGTGTCATCCCACAGGATGAGATTGATTAGCGATTGGTGAAACCGTATTTGCGCCAAGGCGTCAGAACTTCACGGAGTTCATATCATGCTTAAAACACAAGTTCTTTGAAAGATATCAATATTAATTGACCAAGCTTAAAGTGAGCAAAGACGATACAAGAAACACAATAACTTGATCTTCGACATGAAGACCATTTCTTTGGAGGCAAGTGTGAGACCTATCACTCAATTTGACAAAGACACGTCGAGTCATCTGTCTTCGCCGCCGAAGAGTGTCCACCTCCTTCAGAATTATTTGCTGAAGCTCATCGTGACTCGTTGAATACCTGAGCCTTCATT